>JAHRHZ010000013.1:41728307-41750681 GCA_024137785.1 Ginglymostoma cirratum
TACTTCAATCAACAAACATATAGAATTGGACCCCATGTATAAACACATACAGATCAAAACCGGAAATGACAGAACTCACCATAACAGACTGGACAGTATAAATTCCAAGCAGAGTAGAATAACATCGCTTTCTCGGAGGCTCCACTGATGATGTCACCTAGCATGGTGATGAAACGTCGGAACAAAAACAAGCCAGCTCGGCGAGCAAGTCAACAACCTCATTATTGGCCATCCCCAATTACCCAGGGGGCAGTTAAGATTTGCTGTGAGTCTGGAGTCACATGTAGGCAAGACCAAGTATGGATGGCAGGTTTCCTTCCCTAAAGGTCATTAGTGAACCAGATGGGTTTTTTTTCCTGACAATTGACAATAGTTTCATGGTCATCATTAGACTCTTAATTCCAGATTCATAACTGAGTTCAAATTCCACCATCTACCATGTGGAATTCAAACCTACGTCCCCAGAACATTACCTGGGTATTTAGATTAAAAGTCCAGTGAATTATTCCCAGACTCTTAGGAGTAATTCAGGAGCAAAAATTCATCCCTAGGGAAAAGAAGCATGGTACAGGGACAATGAGGCAACCACGTCTGACTAGGGAAGTCCTGGATAGCATAAAAACAAAAGAGAAAGCATATAATGTGGCGAAGGGCAGTGGGAAACCAGAGGATTCGGAAGCTTACAAAGACCAACAAGAGGGCAACAAAAAAAGAAATAAGGAAGGAGAAGATTAAATATGAGGTTAAGCGAGCCAGTAATATAAAGGAGGACTTTAAGATTTTCTTCCGATATATAAAGGGCAAAAAAGAAGCAAAAGTCGACCTTGGACTGCTGGAAACTGACACTGGAAAGATAGTAGTGAGGAACAAGGAAATGGCTGAGGAACTGAATAATTACTTTGCATCAGTCTTCACAGTGGAAGACACGAGTAATATCCCAAAAATTCGAGAGAGTCAGGGGGCAGAGCTGAGTATGGTGGCCATCACCAAGGAGAAAGTGCTAGAAAAACTAAATGGCCTGAAGGTGGATAAATCACCAGGACCAGATGGACTACACCCCAGAGCTCTTAAGGAGATAGCTGAAGAGATCGTGGAGGCTTTAGTGGTGATCTTTCAGGAATCGCTAGAGTCAGTGAGGGTCCCAGAGGACTTGAAAATCATTAACATGACACCCTGTTTAAAAAGGGAGTAAGGCAAAAGACTGAAAATTACAGGCAGATTAGCCTAACCTTGGTCATGATAAGATTTTAAAGTCCATTGTGAAGGATGAGATTTCTGAATACTTGGAAGTACATGGTAAAATACGGCCAAGTCAGCAAGGCTTCATCAAGGGAGGTTATGCCTGACAAATCTGTTAGAGTTCTTTCAGAAAGAAACGAGCAGGGTAGACCAAGGAGAGCCAATGGATGTTATCCACCTGGACTTCAAGAAGGCCTTTGACAAGGTGCTGCACAAGAGGCTGCTGAGTAAGATAAGGGCCCATGGTGTTAGAGGCAAGGTGCTAGCATGGACAGCAGATTGGCTGTCTGGCAGAAAGCAGAGAGTGGGGTTAAAAGGGTCTTTCTCAGGATGGCAGTGGTGTTCCGCAAGGATCAGTGTTGGGACCACAACGTTTCACTTTATACATTATGATCTAGGTGAAGGAACTGAGGGCATTCTGGCTAATATTGCAGACGATACGCAGATAGGTGGAGGGACAGGTAGTATTGAGGATGCGGGGAGGCTGCAGAAGGATTTGGACAGGTTTGGAGAGGGGGCAAAGAAGTGGCAGATGGAGCACAACGTGGGAAAGTGTGAGGTCATGCACTTTGGTAGGAAGAATAGAAGCATGGACTATTTTCTAAATGGGGAGAAAATTCAGAAATCTTAAGTGCAAAGAGACTTGGGAGTTCTAGTCCAGGATTGTCTTAAAGTAAACTTGCAGGTTGAGTCAGTAGTTCGGAAGGCAAATGCAACTTTGACATTTATTTTGAGAGGACTTGAGTATAAAAGCAGGGATGTACTTCTGAGGCTCTATAAGGCTATAGTCGGGCCACATTTGAAGTATTGTGTGCAGTTTTGGACCCCATATCTCAGGAAAGATGTATTGGCCTGGAGCGGGTTCAGAGGAGGCACACGAGTCCCAGGAATGAAAAGCTTAACATATGAGGAATGTTTGAGGACTCTGGGTCTATACTTGATGCAGTTTAGATGGATGAGGGGGGATCCAATTGAAACTTACAGAATACTAAATGGCCTGGACAAAGTGGATGTTGGGAAGATGTTTCCATTGGTAGGAGAGGCTAGGATCCGAGGGCACAGCCTTAGAGTAAAGGGAAGACCTTTTAGAATGGAAATAAAGAGAAACGTCTTCAGCCAGAGAGTGGTGAATTTATGGAATTCACTGCCACAGAAGGCTGTGGAGGCCAGGTCATTGAGTATATTTCAGTCGGAGATAGATAGGTTCTTGATTGTCAAAGGGATCAAGGGTTACAGGGAGAAAGCAGGAGTATGGGTTTGAGAAACTTATCAGCCATGATTGAATGGTGAAGCAGACTCGATGGTCCAAATGGCCTAATTTCTGCTCCTGTGACTTATGGTCTTATGATAAAACCACTAGGCCATCACCTCCCCACATGGCTATCAGTGTTGGCTTGCTGAACACAGCATTGACTTTTGGTTCTGGAAGTTGCTACTGGATATGGACCTCAGAAGTCCATGCAGCTGGAACACAAATTATAGGGAAAGCTAATTGGAGGCAGTCTGGAGAAGATTCACTAGGCTGATACCGGGTATTGAGGGACTGTCTTATGAGGAGAGGTTGAGTAGATTAAGCCTGTATTCATTAGAGTTCACAGGATTGAGAGGCAACCTTAAAACAGACAGGATTCTTTGGAGACTTGACAGGGTAGACGTGGAAAGTTTGTTTCCCCCTGAGAGAGAGTCTAGCACCTGACGGCATCATCTCAGAACAAATACTCACACTTTGAAGACAGAGATGAGGAGAAAATTCTTCTCTCAGAGGTTGGTGAGTCTGTGAAATTTTTTAACACAGAAAGCTGTCGAGGCAGTGTCATTTCGTTCATTCAAGGCTGAGATAGACAGATTTTTAATCAGTAGGGGAATTGAGGATTATGGGCTGTTGGCAGAAAAGTGGAATTGAGGATTATCAAATCAGCCACAATCTCATCGAACAGCAGAGCAGACTCCATGGGTTGAATGGCCTATTATGCTCCTGTGTCTTATGGTCTTATTTGGAGGATCATGCCTCTACACTTTGTGCAGTTCATCATATAATGGTATTTTGAGTCACGTGAAGCAGCAATCATTTTCCTGTTTTCACTTTTCAAATTCTGACTTCAAAAGCCAGATCTGCTACAAGTGTTTTTTTTCATCATTCTGCCTGTCTTTAACCCTTACATTGTCTTGGTGCATGTCTCCAGTATATGGGTCATTCCAAAAAGTGACAATCATTGAGTCCTCCATTCTTTGTATCACAACAATATGTCCCACTTGTTCTCGGTAGACTGAAGGAGATGACTGATTCCCCAGGAGTATTTCAAGGCAGCAGATATCTTATCAAATATATTCTCTCCTTCTGAGCACTGAACCACATTAGAACTAGTCAAATGTCCATATAAAATAGCTTAACATAATTCAATACTTTAATGCTCGTGCTACAAATGGAAATTTTCCAATGCTTTGTACAATCTGTTAAAGTTCATGATATATACCTCCACAGAATTTTTCTCTCACTGGCCCTTAACAGAGCATCTTTCTTATAAATTTCACACAAGAACTCTAAGAGTAGGCCCAAACCTTCATCACTATCCAATTGACAGGTATACACTTCATAAAAGACTTAATATCAGATTTGCATTAAATATAAAATTGGTAGAGATGTACCCACGTACAGATATGCTCTTCTTCCTCACATTCATATGGTTCAGAGTCCAAGGACACTGGAGTGTAATCATACCCAGTCATGAGTATATGCGGTCTGCCATTTTCCAAAATGGATTCTGAGATAGTATTTTTCATGCTGATTTTTTTTAATTTTCTTTGCTTTCAACCACACGTTTAGTCAACCATTTTCTCCCACCATGTTATATTCCTGAAGGCCAACTGGTAAAGGAGAGGACTGGAAACAATCTTTACATATTTTATGTTTACTTACAGTTATATCTGACAAGCATACACCTTTGAAACCAGTCACCACTGTTTCAAACAATCTCTATTTGTCTGATATTGTCTTCCATGAGTCCTAAAAGGGCTATGGAGGCAGATTCAGGATTTATAAATGTTGGAGCATGTAGGGCATTTGTTGTCATGTGAGATGGCTCATCATAGCTTGGAGGATGTGCTCGGAAATGAAGACCCGATGTGTGGCACCCTTAATATAGAGAAATATTACACACAGTACCCACTTGTGTTTTGACAGAACTGAACTTTGACCCAACAGCAGGGCAATCAAGATAATCAGGTTCTGTTCAGAAGGAGAGAATATATTTGATAAGATATCTGCTGCCTTGAAATACTCCTGGGGAATCAGTCATCTCCTTCAGTCTACCGAGAACAAGTGGGACATATTGTTGTGATACAAAGAATGGAGGACTCAATGACTGTCACTTTTTGGAATGACCCATATACTGGAGACATGCACCAAGACAATGTAAGGGTTAAAGACAGGCAGAATGATGAAAAAAACACTTGTAGCAGATCTGGCTTTTGAAGTCAGAATTTGAAAAGTGAGAACAGGAAAATGATTGCTGCTTCATGTGACTCAAAATACCATTATATGATGAACTGCACAAAGTGTAGAGGCATGATCCTCCAAATAAGACCATAAGACACAGGAGTATAATTTTGTTCTGTTGCAACACTCTTCTGCCAAAACAGCCATTGGGATGTTTCAAAGAGCACATATTCAACTGCCTGTCATGGAGCACTTTATTTGCCAGGGGCCCATCTGCTGAGCATTTCTAGGATTTCTTACAGGTCGTCATGGTAACCAAAGCAGCTCAGGACACCAGGTGTCCCACCATCCTTCGCCCTGTTTTCATTCACCCTTTCTCCCTCCTCGCTGAAGATATCGGGTTCAATCACCAATTAATGTTCATCATCAGTGTGCGACTAAACACAATTATTCTACAATTAACATGGTATGACACTTTGTCATGTTGTGAGCCTGTAAAACGTGGCAACACTGGCACCTGGAAGGAAAATGTAGATTTCTCCCCATTAGTTCACATAGGCTTCCTCTTTAAGTAGTTCCAGAATATTTCACATAATCATAAACAAAATCAACAAATTATAAAGATTTAACAACAAATTTAAAAGACATAAAACGTAAAAAGAATTTAAAAGGTCAGGTATAATGGTCTCACAGGCAGGCTGTGTAGTTTTCTTCCAGATAACAATCTGTTTCCAGCTGAATCCTGAAACCATTAAATGTCTGTGAATTTTAAATTGCAACAAGACTGAGTCCTTACTTATAGAGTCATAGAGATATACAATACATAGAGATGCTTTCTGTCCAGCTCGTCCGTGCCAACCAGGTATCCTAAATTAATCTAGACTTATTTGCCAGCATTTAGTCTATATCTGTCTAAATCTTTCCTATTCATATACCCATCCAGATGCCTTTTAAATGTTGGAATTGTACCAGCCTCCACCACTTCCTCTGGCAGCTCATTCCATACACACATGGCCCTCTGTGTGAAAAAGTTATCCCTTAGGTCCCTTTTAAATCTCCCCCCTCTTACCTTAAATGTATGCCCTCTAGTTTTGGACTCCTCCACGTGGGGGAAAGACTTTGTCCATTTACCCTATCCATGCCCCTCATGATTTTCTCAACCTCTGTAAGATAACCCCTCAGCCTCCAACGCTCCAGGGAAAATAGCCCCAGCCTATTCAGTCTTTCCCTATAGCTTAAAACCTCCAACCCTGGCAACAACTTAAATCTTTTCTGAACCCTTTCAAGTTTCACAACATCCATCCTACAGCAGAGAGACCAGAATTGCATGCAATATCCAAAAAGTGACTTAAACAATGTCCTGTACAGCTGCAACATGACCTCCTAACTCCTGTACTCAATGCACTGACCAATAAAAGCAAGCATATCAAACCCTTCTTCACTATCTTATCTACCTGTGACTCCACTTCCATGAAACTATGCATCTGCATCCCCAGGTCTCTTTGTTCAGCAACACTCCCCAGGACCTTACCATTAAGTGTATAAGTCCTGATTTGCCTTACCAAAATGCAGTAACTCACATTTATCTAAATTAAACTCCATCTGCCACTCCTCGGCCCATTGGCCCATCTGATCAAGATCCTGTTTTACTCTGAGGTAAACTTCTTTGCTGTCCACTACACTTCCTATTTTGGTGTCAACAGCAAGTTTACTAACCATACCTCTTATGTTCACAACTAAATCATTTATATAAATGATGAAAAACAATGGACCCAGCACCGATCCTCGTGACAGACCATTGGTCATAGGCCTCCAGTCTGAAAAGCAACCCTCCCTCACCACCCTCAGTCTCATACCTTCGACCCAGTTCTGTATCCAAATGGCTAACTCTCCGTCTATTCCAAGTAATCTAACTTTGCTAACCAGTCTACCATGTGGAATGTTGTCAAACGCCTTACTGAAGACCATATATGTCAGTCCACCGCACTGCCCTCATCAATCCTCTTTGTTACTTCTTCAAAACATTCAGTCAAGTTCGTGAGACACGATTCCCCATGCACAAAGCCATGTTGACTATCCATAATCAGTCCTTTCCTTTCCAAATACATATAAATCCTGTCCCTCAGGATTCCTTCCAACAACCGGCCCACCACCGATGTCAGGCTCACCGGTCTACAGTTCCCTGACTTTTCCTTACCGCCTTTCTTAAATTGTGGCACTACATTAGACAACCCCCAGACTTCTGGCACCTCACTTGTAGCTATTGATGATACAAATATCTCAGCAAAGGATCCAGCAATCACATCCCGAGCTTCCCACAGTTCTAGGATACACCTGATCAGATCCCAGAGATTTACCCACCTTTATGCATTTTAAGACATCTAGTACCTCCTCCTCTGTAATATGCACACTTATCAAAATATCACTATTTTATTTCCCCACCTTCTTTATCTTCCATACCCTTCTCCACAGCAAACACACTTGCAAAATACTCATTTAGTATCTCCCCCATCTCTTGCAGTTCCACACATGGGTGGCCTTGCTGATCTTTAAGGGGCCCTATTCTCTCCCTAGTTACCTATCTGACCTTAATGTATTTGTAGAATCCCTTTGGATTCTCCTTAACCCTATTTGCCAAAGCTATCTCATGTCCCCTTTTTACCCTCCTGATTTCACTCTTAAGTATACTCCTATTGCCTTTATACCCTCCTAGGGATTCACTCGATCTTCTGCTGTCTATACCTAACGTATACTTCCTTCTTTTTCTTGACCAAAACCTCAATTTCGCGAGTAATCCAGCATTCCCTACACCTACCAGCCTTGCCCTTCACCCTAACAGGAACATACCATCTCTGGACTCTCGTTATCTCATTTCTTGAAGGCTTCCCATTTTCCAGCCATTCCTTTACCTGCAAACATCCGCCCCCAATCAACTTTTAAAAGTTCTTGCCTAACACCTTCAAAATTGGCCTTCCTCAAATTTAGAACTTTAACTTTTAGATCTGGCCTATTCTTTTCCATCACTATTTTAAAACTAATAGAATTATGGTCACAAGCCTCAAAGTGCACCCCCACTGACACCTCAGTCATCTGCCCCGCCTTATTTCCTGAGAGTAGGTGTCGTGGAGAATCACCAGGAGACGTAGAGGAGTCTTCAAGAACGTAAACTTTTATTTGCAAGTAAAAGCTGTGACAATCAGAAAGCAGTTTCCAGATCACCCGCGCCCCTCAATGCCTGTTCTTCTTTATACCTTTTCTCAATTATCATGTTTTCCTAAAGTTATCAGTATGACCAATTATGTTAGCTTTTCTCAATTATCATGTTTTTCTAAAGTTATCAGTATGACCAATTATGTTAGCCTTTGTTATCTCTTCAAGGCTGCTCATCTTCTGCTTCACTTGTTAGCCACAGTGGTTTTCTACCCTAAGATATTGTGCTTTTTCGATTATTACATTCATGATTAACTTCTGCCATTATGTTTTCCTAGGACACTCCATCTATTTTATAAATTACCTTTCTACCCTCTATATTCTGTGTATTATCTTTCTATGTATTACTTCATCTACTTTGCGTCCTCCGTATGTACTATGTATGCACCATTTTATTTTCCATATAGGGCAGGTTTTGCACCTTCTCTAGTAGGTACATCCACATATTGAATCAGAAAATTTTCGTGTACACACTAAACAAACAAGCCCTTAACAGAATGATAGTCCCAGTCTATGTTTGGAAAGTTAAAATCCCTCACCATAGCCACCCTGTTATTCTTACAGATAATTGAGATCTCCTCACAAATATGTTCTCAATTTTCTGATAAATATTGGGGGGCAGAGTCTATAATACAATCCCAAGAAGGTATTCAACCCTTTCCTATTTCTCAGTTCCATCCAAATGACTTCCCTGGATGTAGTCCCAGGAATATCCTCCCTATGTACAGCTGTAATAATATCCCTAATCAAAAATGCCACTTCTCCCTCCTGTTTTGCCCCCCTTTCTATCCTTACTGTGGCATCTATACCCTGGAACATTAAGCTGCCAGTCCTGTCCATCCCTGAGCCACGCCTCCGTAATTGCTATGATAACCCAGTCCCATGTCTCCAACCATGCCCAGAGGTCATCTGCCTTACCTGTTAGGTGTCTTGCATTAAAATAAGTGGTTTAATTTATCAATCCCACCTCATTCTCTGCTTTGTTCCTGCCTGCCCTGTCTATTCGAATTGCTCTTTTTCCAGTCTCAGACTGCTCTCTTTCTTCACCATCTCCCTGGGTCCCACTCCCCACCCCCAAATTGCTTAAATCCTCCTGAGCAGCTCTCGCAAATCTCCCCACCAGTATTTAGTCCCCTTCTAATTCAGGCGCATTCTTCTTATACAGGTCACTTCTTCCCCCAGAAGAGATTCCAATGATCCAAAAATGTGAATCCTTCTCCCCTGCACCAGCTCCTCAGCCATGCATTCACCTGCTCTACTCCTCTATTCCTACCGTCATTAGCTTATGGCACCGGGAGTAATCCAGATATTATTACCCTTTAGGATCTCCTTTTTAAATTCCTGCCTAACTTCCTATGTTCTCTCCTCAGAATCTCATCCTTTTCTTTTCCTATGTCATTAGTTCCAATGTGTACAACAACCTCCTGCTGGTCCCTCTCCCCTTAGAGAACATTCTCCATCCTCTCCAAGATATCTTTGATCCTGGCACCATGGAGGCAACACAGCATTCTGATGTCTCACTGTCAGCCACAGAAATGTCTGTCTGTGCCTCTGACTAGAGATTCCCCGATCACAATTGATCACTTGGAACATGATGTAGCCCTCAAAACATTAGAGCGAGAATCCCTCACTCCCTACCTTTTCCAAAAACAGCATACTTGTTTGAGATGGGGATAGCCACAGGAGATTCCTGCATGAACTGCCTCCCGCTCCTACCTTTCCTGGCAGTCACCAGTCTACCTGACTGTATCTTTGGTTTATATCCCTTCCTATAACTACCAGCCATCACACTCCCTCACTCCTGTAAATTCTTTTTTGCCTCTAACTGCCACTCCAACTGATTTATGAGACCCAATAGGATTCACAAACAAACACATTTCCTGCAGATATAATCACCAGTAAACAGGAAGTGTCCCTAGTCTCCCACATCTGACAAAAAGAGAACATCAATCTACTAAAGGCCATCTTTGCACCTTAGCAATCTACTGCTCTAAAATACACTGTTCCAGGCTAAGTACCCATGTTTTATATTTCTAAAGTTTAATCAAGAGACAGAACTCAATAAAACATATAATCAAAAAAAAACCCACTCTACTCGCTATTGTAGATTTACAAAAAAAAAGTAAGGTTAGACTTCAACAAGCGACTTATCTGCTCCCCTGGTGTGAGCTTCGTCACACAGGTTTCTTCAAGGTCAGCTGTGAATTTTCTTGTTTGTTTATTTTTCTTAGACGAACTCTGATGTCCAGAGATTTTGAAATCAAACAGCAGAATAGTCAGCTGTGCAGATCCACTGTTGGGTCAGACAGCAGTGCAGGTTTATTTCTCCATTTGATTCACTTCCCAAGTGGTCACGGCCTTTGTCTGTCTTCCTGCTTTTTAAAGTCCCGTTGTGTTGATTATTTTTCCCTGAAGTTCCAAAACGATGTAACCCCTTATAAAACAGTA
Source organism: Ginglymostoma cirratum (assembly GCA_024137785.1). Classification (NCBI taxonomy): domain Eukaryota; kingdom Metazoa; phylum Chordata; class Chondrichthyes; order Orectolobiformes; family Ginglymostomatidae; genus Ginglymostoma; species Ginglymostoma cirratum. The sequence goes on from JAHRHZ010000013.1 coordinate 41,738,641, forward strand.
ATTACTGCTCCTAGAATTCAAAGAAATCAGCTCCAACACTGGAAACACCTCAAAAAAGGAGCTGCTCTTCCAGCCACAACTTTTTCCTGTCCTCCACCTTGGATTACCCTGCCTGTCCTTCGACAAAACAGAATATTTTCTCTCCTTTTCACTGTGGAACAAGTGGTCCATGAACCAAGTTTGTACCAATTCATTGATGTCTACCTTAAGTTAATTGATACTGACAGCAGTAGTACAGCCTATGGAGGAACGTAGCATCTCTGACAGTATTCAGCAACAGATATACAAATGTCAGGAGTTGTTGGGCTAGTGACAGGGCAATGGTGGGGGAGCAGCTGTTGTGGTTGTCGTCAGCTTGGTTTGGAGGGAGTCAGAGGATCATGGAGTCAAGTTAAGGAGTCCTGTGGGGAACTGACAGCGTTGTCAGTTACATAGTTTTGCGGCAGTTAGAAAGAGTTTTAATATTTAATGTCGATACTAGCCATGTAGGTCAGTCAGAATCCTCTGAAGTCTCCAAGTGTAACTCATGGTGACTTCTTTTGAGGGTTCCAGACACTAGGGAAGTTGCCCATCAGAAGTTTAAACTTCCCAGGCAATTCCCTTATAGTTAGTGTGTCAGGACAATCAAAGGGTTCTGATGCTCTCCTTCAGGAATCCTGTGCTCAGAGCTCTTTAAAAAGATAATCAAGTGCCTGGTTTGTAAGTGACAAGACACACACTTTGCTGCTGTAGATAATAGCCCACCTATGATTTGCAATCACAACAGGTAAGGTGAGCTACTGTAAAGCCCATGTCTTAACCTACGTTATCAAAGAGAGATATACAAGGCTGTTAAAATTTAGTCAGTCAGGAAGGGAGGCTGCAATTTATCTCAGAACAAATAGCCGAATAGTTATAGTTTAAATCTTTTACATAACTTTGCTATCGAAAAAGCCTGACAATGAAAAGTCAGGTGTGAATTGCCCTTGTCACTCTGAAGGCAGCACAGAGAAGAGTACGGTTAATCAGAGAACACTTCAGTGATTGTTGAAAATAGCAGCAACTTATCAATGAAGTGTTCACATCTGTCTAACACTCTCTCTTTCTTTCCATTGCCATCACTTAAATCTCACTTTCAAAAATTACAAATCATTCAATCCATCCTCAGTAACATATTAGAGCTCTTTGGCTTTGCTTGACCAATTACATAAAATGAATAAATAACTGAGTCTAACACAAATGCATCCTTTCCTGTGTGATTATAATCTACATAAATAACTAAACATTAAAGGAATGCGCATTCTTCTATCTTTCAGGTACATCAAAAGTCAAAATAAACTATTATATGATTTACTCAGATTGGTGCAAAGCCAATACCAATGAAAGTTTAAATGAGCTAACCTGTAATTTATGGCAGCATAAAAACATAGAAACATAGGAACAGGTGTAGGCAACTCAGCCACTTATGCCTGTTCCACTATTCAATAAGATCAGGACTAATCTGTGGCCTAACTCCATATACCTGCCTCTGGCCCATATCTCTTAATACGAGCCCTGCTATAAATCGCCACATGGAAACGTTACCTCCTTGAGCACATTATAGTATAAATTACCTCGTGGATATGGGGGGGACTGTAGACGGTGCAGCATTTGTAGAAAAAATGTTGGCAGGGCTCATGGTTGGTACGGTCTGATGGCATTCAGCCAAGGCAGTTGAAAGAAGTAAGACAGAAAATAATAAAGGGTCTGGCCTCAATTTTCATTCCTGTCTCTAAATTTGCAGCTTTACCATGAGACCAGAGGTTAGTTAATTAAACATTAACTTTAAAAATAATCAAAAGGATAAACTTATCGGCTGCAAATGTGGGACCAAATGCATCATCAGCTTTGGTTCAAGAAACTAGGATGTGGAGACATTTTCTTTAGTTTGTTCACAGGATGTGGGTGTTACTGGCTGGGCTAGCATTTATTGTCCATCCCAAATTGCCCAAAGGGCAGTTAACAGTCCACATTTCTGTCGGTCCAGAGCCACATGTAAGCCAGACTAGATATGGACAGGCAGATTTCCTTTCCTGAAAGATATTAGTGAACCAGATTGGTTTTTATGAAAATAAACAGTGGCTGCTTGGTCACCATTAGGCCAGAATTTTAATTCCAGAATTTTTATTGAATTCAAATTTCATCATCTGCAATGGCACCAGAAAAGAAAAATGATAAAGACAAGGAGCTATTTGTGGAGTGCTGACTGGGCTCCCTGATTCTTAGTCAGCAAGGGGGAAAACGAGAATGTGGATTTGAGGTATAATCAGATCAGCTTTGATCTTATTAAATGGCAGCGTAAGGTAAAGGAGCCCGAAAAGCCCACTCCTACTCCTTTCATAGGTTCATCTGTATGTTCGAAATGACCAAATGGATTATGGTCAAACCTGTTGATCATATAAAGATAAATAAGAAAGCCAGTTGCAAGGAAGACACAAAGAATCTGCAAAGGAATAATAGATGGGTCAACTGCGTGGGAAAAAAGTTAATAGATGGGCCATAATGTGGGAAAACGTGAGATTGTCCACTTGGGAAAGAAGAATAGAAAAGGCAGAATGTTATCTAAATAGAGAGAACCTGTAGAATTTTGCCATACAGAGGGATCAGAATATTCTTGTTCATGTCTTGGAAAACATCTGCATGCAGGCATGTAATTAGGAAGGTTAATGGAATACAGTGAAGTGTATAAGTAGGGAAGTTTTGTTACAACTGTAAAACCATCAATGAGACTGCACCTAGAGTGCTGTAGAAAGTTTCGGTCTCCTTACCAAAGGGTGCATGAGGGAGGTTGGAGTCATTTAGCTTATTGCCTAGATCATGGTCCAAGAAAAAAGCTAACAGCACGTAATCATTTCTCGAGACCTGGCTCCTCACTTTACATCACTGGTTACGCTTAAGCAATGCATAATCAGTTGGTCTCTCTGTAATGGAGAGAGAGAGGCCTACGGACCTTTGTAAACTATGGCTCCTTCCCTTATTTGATCAAAGGCACACTTGCCCTGGAGGCAGTTCCGAGAATGTTCGCTTGGCTCCTTCTAGGGGTGAGAGATTTCTCTTCTGAGGAAAGTTTGATCAGGTTGATCAGGACAGGCTGATGCACATTGGAGTTATGGATAATTAGAGGCGATCTTTGTGAAATGCATAATATTACGAGGAGGCTTCATAGACTAGATGCTAAGAGAATGTTTCCCCTTATGAGGGACATCCAGAATTAGGAGGAACAGTTTGAGCCTCTCATTTCGGAAAGATTAGGAGAAATTGATTCTCTCAGAGGGTCGTTAGCATCTGGGATTCTCTTACCCAGAGGGCAGTGGAGACTGGGCCATTGAATATATTCAAGGCTGAGTTAGACAAAGTTATGATTGACGATGGAGGCAGGAGCTAGGAGGCAGGTAGGAAAGATGAGCAACAAATTAGATCAGCCATGATCTTGTGAAATTACACGATAGGCTCCAGGGGTTAAATGGCCTCCTCCTGTTCTGATTTCTCATGTTCTAATGTTCAGAAGGCCAACAGCACCATCATTCAGTGCATGCACCAAAAGGACACACCGTGGGCAGATTATGACATTCATTCATGTATAATGCTGACTGGCACCTAACCTCTGTTTTGACTCCTGCAGATCCTTTTGATGCCCTCTCTGAAAGATACACAGCCTTCCACAAGCACTTTAAAGAATAAACATCGGAGTAAAAGGTTGGTTTTGTCTTTCTTTTGCAGCTGTTAGTGAAAGCATTGTTTAATCTGTTATTGGAGGAGTTAGCACAATTCTTTGAGTAAGAAGGCAGTAGTTTTGGACTTTTGCTTGGAGTTGAGTGGCTTTTGAAGGCTTTGAAGCAAAAAGCTTGCTGTCATTCTTGGGAGATATGGTTGCTGTTCCTCTTAGCCTGTAGGACAACAGGGAGTTGAAGCACAAGCAGCAAAATGGGGAGTCTGCACAGTGGGAGGAGGAGGAGGATGACAACAGCTGTCAACAAAAGGCCGGACTCACGAGAGTGTGCAAAGAACAGTTTTTCTACCTCCAGCTCAGCCAGGAGGTTGAGGCCGCTTCAACTCACAACGAAAGTGCTCACAAACTATACCACTTCCCTAACCTGACCAGGAGGTGCAGAGTTGGGCAAGATTGCTGCAGTCAGTGACTATCAAGGCACCATTACCATCAATTTCCACACCTTAGGAACCTTCCAGTCTGGAGCCTGCAACATTTCCGTCATCTCTCTTCGTTCATTGTATACTACTGCATCTGGAAGATCACCAAAACCTGTTACACTAAAAAATGGACTTTCTTGTTCTCTCAGTAAGCAGAGAACAGCAAGGAGGAACGAATAGATAACATTTTCTAGCATAGTGATGCAGGAAGCCTCTGAAGGTACACTAGTGGCCAACAAGTGACACATTCGAACAGGGAGGTGTACCACAATCACATTGAGCTCCACTCTCTGAATGTACAGTTGGTGTACAACAACGCTCAAGCATCATGTAAAAGAATGTCCAATACCCTGACCGCAAATTTTTACTTTCATCCTGTGCATCACAGTTGCTCCTACCATCACTGAGCCATCCTGTAGCACCAGAAGTCAGTTGCTTGGCAACATGAACTATTTATTTTGTGTGTGCCTCAGGACCCCCTGCTGCCACCCAACCACATGTGAATAGTATAACAAGAGTCATGCTACAATTAGGAAGTTTCAGTGCAAACCTAGGCATCCTTATAAAGATGTCCTGCTGTCTGAACTGCCCGGGAGAGCATCCTAGTAGGCAGCAGAACATGCCTCCAAATTTCATGATGGTCTGCTACATTTAATAGAACCTGGAAATCAATGCTTGCAACCAAACTGTCAGTGAACAGCTCTAGAGGAGGAAGAGGAAGTGAGGAAGGAGGAGGAAACCAAGGAGCAGCAAAGGATGAGACATCCAGGACATGATCATTCTCGATGGGCTGACATGAAAACATGCGACATCACCATTGCTCAGAATTCCCCAGTTTTCCATCCCAATGTTATCATATACCAGGATGTCCTTTTGGCAGTGATTCCTGAAAAAACACCGTTGGGTGCCAACTTTATTCAACAATACTTCCAACAATACATACAAAACTGAATGATTCACACTTGTGCATTCCCTTAGAGCTCATCTTGTTAGTGTCATTGCCTAGTTTAGGATTCCCATCCAGTGACTGTACCATAGCTGGTGGAAGCTACTGACGTTCAGTGGGGGATATAGCTGACAGCCTGGTAGGACGCCCTCAAACTTTTGTGCCTTCTTGGCTTAGGTGGCTCTAGTTTGAGTTGGCTTGGAAACAGGCATTGGCGGAGTGTTAGTCCAAATGGATTCTATGAGATATGAGACAAAACAAGCTTCAAAATTCATGGGCAGAGTGCCGCAAATAAAAACAACACTCAGCACAAATACACAGAGGTTAAATTTGGATACTGGCTCAGCATGAGGAATTCAACATCGTCTGAATGCTATCATAGGGCAATGGTGCAAGGAAATGCCAATACCTACCACTGCCCGATGCAGTCAAGAGATTGATTATCTAACACCTAGTATTAGAGCTTAACAATTGAGACTATGATGAGGTCCTGTTCAGGAGGGAATGGATAATTCAAATCTTTGTCCAGCTAAGGCCTAGGTACTCTTGCCATGTCATCTCCAAACAGCAAAAGAGATATTCCAAACCATTGTAAAATGATCGTATTGTCTTGACTTTCTTCATTGTTCAACTGACAATACCTGCCTGAACTGTGGGAGCTACACTGAGGAGGATTAGCTCTCACATATCATGATCAACAGGAAAGTGTTTGATGTGGCTGTGATATGCTTGATATAAATCACAGTTAAAAAGGGGGACAAACTCAAGTGACTGAGCTGCAGTCAGCAGAAGGGTCTGGAGCGGTCATTCTGACTTGGGCCTACAATCAATGCCAGATAGAAGAACTCTGATGGGGATTGTAAGTGTTCCAGCTAAATCACAGTGACTTTGTCTGGAGGGGCCTACAATCATGAAGGAGGGTCAGGAAAGGTAAACCGGGCTCATTGATTGTCAGTTATCAACCTAATCTGAGGGATATTGGGCTGAGAGGTTAAGAAAACCTAAAGGTAGCAATCAAATCCAGGGCTTGGGTCTGAAGTACATAAGATTTGGGGAAAAACATGAGGTCTTGCCTGTGGTTTCCTGATAGTGTTCTCTCCTAATACTTTATGGTTACTGTGTGTTTTGGCTGGGAGCTGAGGTTAAATAGGAGAGAGATTTAAAATGGACAAACCAATCAAGGTGTTGTGAAAGGTTTAAACTAGTTCAGAAGTACTGTATCAGGACATTTGGTTTACTTTAGTTAATAATGTTGTGGCTGAGCCAAATGCTGTGACTATGTGAATTTGTTCTTTATAAAAAATCCCTAAAGTCCAAGAACCATTGTAAGGGGAACAGGATTGGGGACCACATTTAATTCTACCTCTTTAAAGTATGCAAAGAGTCAGCATTAGATCTGGTAGCTGCAGGTCTCATCTAGTAATGGTGCATTTTCTGCAGAAGTATACTCTCCATCTATCTGGCAGGTAAGGCAGCATTCTTAGGTATCTGAAAACATGAATGCAGAAATGTTGTGTTAGGGCTGAAGGTTTTGGGTGGGAAATGTGAAGTGTGTAGCTACGCTACCTGTGTCTCATACTTCAAAATGTATTGTGGGATCTGGCAAAGAGGAATTACAAAAGGTTCATAGGGCATTCTGGATGGTTTTGGCAGCGCCAGTTCCAATTTGCACACAAAATACCAAAGATGCTGTAAATCTGTAATAAACACAGAAAGTGCTGAAAATAGGCAGCATCTCAAGCAGCACATGTGAACAGAGAAACAAAATTAACCTTTCCAGTCATATTGATGGAAGGTTAAAGCCTGAAACACTGACTTGGTTTCTCTCCACTACCGATAACAGACCTTGAGTATCTCCAGCATTTCCTGTGTTTATGCCAGCTGCAATTTCTCCAGTGACTGTCACATCAATAATTTAGAGCACCGGGGGATGGCAAGATGCAGATGTGCTTGTCCACAGCCATCACTCCATTTCTTGGCTTCTCCTTCAATTTATATGTCATGTTGTCTCTCAAGAGGGAGGGAAATATTTCACTGAGTTGTTTCTCTTTTATCCGTTCATGGGATGTGGACATTGCTGGCTAGGCCAGTATTTACTGCCTGTCCCTATTATCCAGAGACAAATTAACAGTCAACGACATTGCTGTGGGTGTGGAGTCACGTGTAGGCCAGACGAGGAAAAGGGAGCAGATTTCCTTCATGCAATAAAGTGTTATGCAATTGGTTTGGGTGATGTTCCAGTCAGTGTTGAGTATCTGTAAGCATGTAGGTGAGTATGTGAAGTCTGGAGTAGTGTGAAGTGTGCAAGGTGAAGTGGGGCATATGAATGACATACATAAGTCCCGATAGCTAGAGTCGCTGATTAGCGAATGGCAGTTTCCACTTTCACTTTCTCTGACGTATCCTTGGCATCTCTTGGCAGTGCAAGCCACTAACTGAGAGGTGAAAACAAAAATGCTGGAAATACTCAGCGATGAGTGAAAACTGTACAATGAACTAGCCACTGGAGCACAAACTGCTGAACATCCATAAATCCATTACAAGGACACTTACAAGAGAAACATGAAGACAGCAGACAGTGACATGACTGACTCAGAGAGAGTCGTTGTTGGCCATGATCTCTGCAGGTTAGTTGTCTGGAAGGGCATTGGAAGAGGCGAGCAGAAGTAAAAAGCTTGGCTGACCAAGAAGAGGGCTCAGAGAAATTAGTTACCAGCAAGTCTTGTGCCTCTAAACTCTTCCTGTGCAGCAAATGTGGTAGAGTCTGCAATTTCATTGTGGGACACCTGACCTAAACTAGGCTATGTTTTACATGGAGTTGAATGGCACAGAGTAAACCATTGTTTCACAAGATGGAAAGCTGCCAAGAGTGATAGAGCTATAATGCACTTAGCAATGTACGAGGATTATATTTGACCTTGACTAATTGTGTGAAATCACTGAAATTTTTGCACCACTCAGTCAACTTATTGGAATCAAACGTATTGCGTTTTCCTTATTTGCTCTCATTCTTTTTGGAATGTTTGCCTGAGGACTTCCTGGCTCCCTATGAAAACTTGAGATGTCTCCTTCCCAGTTAGGGCAGCACAGTGGCTCAGTGGTTAGCACTGCTGCCTCACAACACCAGTGACCCAGGTTCGATTCCACCCTCGGGCAACTGCCTGTGTGGAGCTTGCACATTCTCTCTGTGTCTGCGCGGGTTTCCTCTGGGTGCTCTGGTTTACTCCTACAGTCCAAAGATGTGCAGGTTAGGTGGATTGGCCATGCTAAATTGCCCATAGTGTTCAGGGAGGTGTAGATTAGGTAGGTTTGAGGAATGGGTCTGGGTAGGATTCTCTGAGGCTTGGTGTGAACTTGTTGGGCTGAAGGGCCTGTTTCCACACTGTAGGGATTCTATGAATAAAGTTCCTGGGCTAACACCTTCAGTGCTACATTGGAGAAGATGGAAATCCTCTCCTTCACCCATTGCTCTATTATTACATTTGTCCCCATGTGAGAAACACTTAGAGGCACACTTCCTACGTCTGCTACAGCCAGAATGTGATTCTCACCTACAAACTAACTTTAAGAAATGCAGGCAAGTTTCAACTCATGTTAATGGGTTAAACCAGCTCTGTTGAATATTTAGCCCGAGTTTATCCCCAATGCTGCCTTGCTTCCTCTGCTTCAAATACTTATAATACTTTTTCCGGGCATGAGGGAATGATTTTGACCTTAAGCATTTCCCCTGGTAAAGCATTTCATGCTGCAACAATTCAACTCAATCCCTCTGAAACTCTGCACAATAACAATTGTGAGCAACAATTTTAAGTTCGGAAAAGACAAATAAATTCTTACTTCTTCATGGAAAGAAGGAATATGTTCTAGATGTTCAGGAAGCACAATGGGAAACTCTGTAAAGTGTGAATCCAACATAGATATCATGAAATATTGTGAAATTTAATTCAGTAAATCATAAAATTTCTGTATTCCACTCAGGAATTTACAGCTGGATTGTTGTTAAAACCCACTCATACATTAATGTCATTTAGGGAAGAGAATCCAACATGATTAGTTTAAATCGTAATGATGAGATTGACTCTTTGTGGGCTCTCAAATAGCTGACAAAGTCATTCCATTGCAATTTCTTCACTTTGTAATAGTGCCATCTTGTGCCCATTCATGTGGCACGTGCATAAGAGAAAATTAAACCAGTCTCTTTTACAGGAGTAACATCAGTCAGGAAAGGTGTGACATACAACATAAAATCTCCAGTAGTTTGAGAATACCCACTGCTATCTTATTGGGATAAATCTAAAAATAGAAAATACAAAACAAGAGATAAGAGACATGAGATAATAGGAACTGCAGATGCTGGAGAATCTGAGATAACAAGGTGTAGAGCTGGATGAACACAGCAGGCCAAGCAGCATCAGAGGAGCAGGAAGGCTGACGTTTCGGGCCTAGACCCTTCTTCAGAAATGCCATTTCTGAAGATGGGTCTAGACCCGAAACGTCAGCCTTCCTGCTCCTCTGATGCTGCTTGGCCTGCTGTGTTCATCCAGCTCTACACCTTGTTATCTCAGATAAGAGACATGAGCAGGATTAGTCCATTGGGCCTGATCTACGCCATTTAATGCAACAATAGATACATAAAATCCCTACAGTGCAGAAAGAGGCTATTTGATCCATTGAGTGCACCGATCCTCCAAAGAGCATCCCACCCTGACCCTCTGGTTTTGCTAATGTTCAACTAGGCAAGACTGAAATGAATCAACTCTCAAAAATCAGACTAACTGAGGAAGTGACTAACAACAGCCACCCCAAGAACAAGCTATAGGAGAACTGAAATTGTAATGGAATCCAAAGAAAAAATTTCCTCTGCACCAAAAACAAATCTCTGGATTCAGTTTTGTGTTCAAACACAATAATTTTCATCATCAACCTCAAGAAACCAGACAGTGGCATCCCACTTCTTTCAAAAGGTAATTTTTTTAATGTTTCTGGTGACAAAGAGCTTTGTTTTCGGCAAGGATCATTTGACACCCAGTTCACAGTATTTTCATGGGAAATATAACATGAAGGTTGCATAGACTCCTATATCCTGTAATAATGACTTTCTAACGACTTTCACACTAACTCCCCCATATCCATTGATTCCTTGACCAAAAATCTATCTATGACAGCTTTAATTATGATCAACAATGGATCATGCACAATCCTCAGGGGTACACAATTCCAAAGATTTACAACCCTTTCAGTGAAGAAATTTCTCCTTAGTTCACTTTCAGTCCGTTATCCTGAGGCTATGCCCCTGTGTTTTAGATTCCTTACCTACCTGTCAAGCCTTCCCAATACCTCCTAAATTCTGAGAAAAAAATTGAAAAAAGCTGTAGTAAACACGAAAATTTGTATGGGTGTGTAAATAAGGAGCCTTCAGTGCCTTAACTTAACATAATTATCTGCAAAATGGCAGATGCTTCCAGGACTACTAAACCAAATTTAAAAGAATGCAAGAAGGCACAAAGGTGGATATCAGGTATGACAGAAACCTGGACATTTTGTGATTGATCACACTCTTTTTAGAATTGTTGGAACACATGTTTAAATAGGCACAGATTAGATGCAGAATGTCCACAATACCCTATTAATGGTAGGTGTAGAGGTATGCTGACATATTGCCCTCTCGGCCATTTTGAAACATGCCAATTTGTCGGGGGTGTGTGTCAAAGGGGAACAGTGACCTACCCACAAGCATACAAGGCATCATTCTGACCACTAACACCACACTATCGCTGCGGACTGAAATTTTCCAGTTGCCACCTGGGCCACCTTTGCAAGCCAAAAGATGATCCTGCTGGAATGGAAACAGAACTTAGCTGCAAACTGGAGTGGTTAGTGCTCCATGTAACATTTTTGATCTCTTTCCATTATCTGTATCAGCGACTTTCAACTCTGCAAATGAGGATCTGTGAGACTGGTAGGCCACCACTGACCTTCATTGGACAGTGAAAACACTCTTCGGCCACGATTGGCCAGATCGTAACAAAACATATCAGGTGTCAGGCATTGGCACAAAATGATACAGGTTCGGGACTTACAATTGCACCCAACCCCAGAATTAAAATCCAATCCTATTCCTACAGAAACTGGAATAAAATATGCTCTGACATCTTTCCATAAACTTGGGATGAATGAGACATTACTGCTATAGACGCTGACCCTCTGAAGATCCAAAACTGAAATTCTCTTCAATGCTTTCCGTAAGTAGTTTATATGTCCCCAAAAGGATTGGGCAAGCTAATACTAACACCACATGTAAGGAAATTCTGTGTAAGGAAATTCTTTCTTTTTTCTCCTGCAATAATACCAAAATGCCAATACTTAACAACTCGATTCAACTGACATTGTTTCAATATTAGTACCATTACTGAAATATTAAGCAGACAACGCAAACTTTATTAATATTATTGTTTTCACTAAATGTTTAGCGTCCAGTTCGATATTATGAGAAAATAAGGAAGAAAAAGGAGGCTTTTGTTGCATCTGGAATAATAATAGCAATAGAAATTGGGAAGAGTATCTCAAATGCAGGAGAGAGGCTAAGGCTGAATTAACAGAAGCTAAGGGGAAGCATGAAGAAAGGATGGTAGGCTGTGCTGAAACAAATTGTAAAATGTTCTTCAAACATAATAATAGTAAAAGACTGCTGAAGGATAGAGTGGGGCCCGTAAAGAACAAGCAGGGTAAGCCACTCACTGAAGGCAAAGAGTATAGCAGACGTACAAACTGAAATCATTGCATTCACCTTTACCAAATTAGAAAGTGGTGACAATGGACCAAATGAAAATGTGGGTCACCAACAAAAAGAGAAGTTGCTGGAAAAACTCAACAGGTCTAGCAGCATCTGTGAAGAGAAATCAGAGTTAACGTTTCTGGTCCAGTGACC
>JAHRHZ010000013.1:41755681-41786486 GCA_024137785.1 Ginglymostoma cirratum
GATTCCAAGATTGTCAGCAAGAGAGCTAAGGGTGGGATGAGGAGTAACTTCTTTACTCAAAGAGATGTTAGGACTGAAATACGCTGCTTGGGGGAGTTGTGGAGGCAGATTCCATACACAGTTTCAATATATGTTTAAAAGTGATGAATTTAGAGGGCTATGGAGATAGGGCTGGAGAATGGGACTAGCTGAGTAGCTCTTTTGGGAGCCGGTACAGACACAATGAGTTGAATGGTATCCTTCCGTACTGTAAAATTTTATAATTTAATGATTTAGCCTTATGGCTTGTCTTCTAATGGTTGGTGTATTAAATCTGCAAGTAAGACAAATTATAGGAAATCGATTATCAATTTATGGATTAATATTGAAATGACCCGAATAAGTATTCCATATAAATATAAGTTATCTTCCTTTTGCCTCATTCAATATATCTTTTTCACGTTTTTTCCAACTTTTCATTGATTATCTAAATGCAATGTTTGGATATGGTTGTCTTAAAATGTAATTTCATGTCTAATCAAAGTTCTTTTTTACTAACTGAAACAAGTGGTGCCATTAAAGAATAATCCAGTAGAGATATATCAAAAAAAGTCGTTTGCTAGATTTTAAAGGTCATTATGTGCTGTGTTTAATGGTCAGTATGACAATGTACCTTGAAGGGACAAGCTCATAATGTCATCACTGTATTATATCGTGTGACCTGACAGTATAACGATCTCATACTCCATCTTACTGGGGATCACTTGAAGCACAACATTCTACTTGAAGGAAAGTACATTGTTGCAGCTAATAATATAATTTTAGCTCAGATACAAGTACCCATGGAATGTAATGTTTGCAATGTCATGCCTCACTGGGATAGCGGACTGGAAGCCAGGCCCTGTTATTCCTGGCCAACACATTGTGGAGCTGGAGGAACACAGCAAGTCAGGCAGCATCAGAGGAACAGGAAAGTTGATGTTTCAGGTCAGGGCCCTTCAGAACCTGGGAAGGGTCCCGACCCAAAACGTCACTTTCCTGCTCCTCTGATGCTGCCTGACCTGCTATGTTTCTTCAGCTCCACAATGTGTTGACTCTGACTCCAGCATCTGCAGTTCTTGCTATTTCCTGCTCTTCCTGGCATTGTCAGACATGTTTATAAAAATTCTCAAAGTATGCAAAGTCCCCAGTTTACTTGTCGGAAATACTCAGATTAACCGAAGTCACGGGCTAGGTTTCTGTACTTAAGAAGAGTTAAATATTTATTCCAAATAAGTATATTCTAACCAGATAAATGACTATGAACTGTTGACATACCTGTACCAGTTAATACTCTAAACTTTCACTGCATACACATACATTCTGAAAAGTACTGCGGAAACATTTCAATGGCACCAGTCCTCAGGATTCAATGAAGGGGATCCTTTTGCTTCCTAAGTCCTTTCGTTCTCCAAGCTTTTCCTTTTTTCCCAACTTTTTCACAAAGGCATAGAGGAACAATTTCACAAATTATAACATTTCTGTTTTATTAGTTGAAATCAACAGCTTACAGCAACTGGTGGGTGAAAACATTTGGCTTTCCTTAGCTTCAGGTATTTTACTCAGGATTCAATGTAGTGAGAGACAAACCACTTCCCCTTCCAGAGATCCAAGGGCTTCTCACTGTACCATTCACACCCACGAGCTGTTTAGATATCTATAACTCGTCACAATTCCACAAACCAATCAGCAACCTGTTGCCTGCCAAATCTGTCCCCTCATACACCTCCCCTCCAGTGCATGCAAAGCAACAATATAAACACCACCCACAATGAGTTTCAGTAACTTTGTTTTGAAAAGAACAGCAATTTCTTTCTCAGTTTTTTTTGTTAAAGAACAGTTATTTTCCCAATTCCATCCATAATTAAAAGTATAGTAAAATAAAAAGATATATTCTTCAGAGTAAAGTTTCATTGAAATAAATGTCTATTGGATTCCTCAATAGCACAATACTTTCTTACATTATGGGGATTAACCTAAGTAATCGGCATGGACAATTTGGATGAGAGGGTCTGTTTACATGCTGCATGACTCTATGACTTCATTACCACATCAAGTTAAAAATAAACCCATTGGAGGTCAACACATTCTAATATATTCAGCAGTCTAGATTTTGGTCATGATTCTGTAACATGAGATTTGAACACAGGAACAGCCCTAAGATCATATAGCAAGGATTCTTTATTCCACTGTGTTATAAGGCAGAGATTGACCCCCCCTCTGTGGGAGGTAAAACCAACACACCCAAAGAGGAGCACCTCACCCTATAATCTGTAAAAGGAGTATGAAAAGTGGAGTAACCTGCCTTTCAGCAACTTCTAGTGGTTAAAGAAAATTAATCCCTGATACTCGCTTTACAATCAACGTGTAACAATCTACTTATCTGACTCTAACAGTGAACAAATTGACTAAACTATTAACAAGCTGAATAAACCTCTTCTAACTACTAACTATTCCTGAATAACACAAGATTCTAATGGTATGCTGTTCCAATAAATATAAGTCCCACCTTTGTAAATTAAAACATAATTTAGTCTCTCAAAATTACAGCCAGGTTATGTCTTCTGCGATGCTCCATCCCTCCTCCTTCAATTCTTCTGTCAGGAATATTAACTAGCTGTGCCGTTGGTCCCTTTGATATTTAGATGGTGCTTTCTCTAAGATTTATAGGAATCTGTGACAGCCAGCTATTCTCTCTTGAGAGCTGTTAACTCTGGCAGATGGCAGTTAGTTCTCCTGTTTTTATCCAACTGCCCTCTTCTTTTATACCCTTGATGACATATCAATTTCTTACACTAGATTGGTCCTATGTTGTCAAAACCATCAGATTTAAATTTAATTAGGTTTTGGTATCTAAGTGCCTGGTTCAAATTGATTGGCTAAATTCAAAACTTATTGTTTTGGTAACAAAACAAACTACTTGGCCTGCTAACTGTACAGCCTTTTGATATAAATGTTTCAATTCAGGTGCTCTCTATGTACTTTCAAACTTTCAAGCTGCTCACAGCCATTTTATTTAAACTCAAGTATAGAAAAAGCACATAATCTTTTAAAGGGACCACACAATGATTTCCTCCATAGCATTTTACAAACACCAAATTCTAACTTGCTGCCTCCTAATCCACAAGTACTATACCCAACTTCGCAACAACTGGTGTTGGATCACTACAAACAAGAAGGAAAATTGTGGTTAAACAAGGAAGTATTTAAATTTTACACAGTATGAAGGCTGTGATTAACAATGGGTTGAAAAATATTTTGTCTGTCTACGCTTTCTTCCCATGAACCCTCCTTTCCCAACATACAGCCATTTCTCCAAAGATTGTCCCTTAACTGTCCTCTCTCACCATCGCCACCTGTTGCTGGAGGTCCTGTCACACTCCAATATCTCCTTCTGGCATTGTGTTAAACTTTGTTTGCTAACACCCTTGTGAAGCACTTTGGAACATCGAGTATGTTAAAGTGGCAATGTGAAAGTTGATCGTAAAAAGGGGGAAACTGGGAAAAATAGCTTCATTTCAAATCAAGGGTAATGAAGTAAGCAAAATTAGCTATTAAAAATAGCATTTTGGAGATGGAAAAAGAAAGAGAATAAAGTTTGGAGCAGCTAATAACGGTAATTACAGTGCATTCCATTTAAAATAGTTGTCAGCCACCCATGAAGGTTTCATGCTGACATTCACAGTTTTGGTTACAGTTAATTTTCCAAATAGAAACACCGACTGAGCCCCTCTTCCCTCAAAACTGCTGCTAATGGCAATAGTAATGATTCTGGAGCATGATAAAAGGAACCTCAAGATTACTGAATTAAACTACTTTAAATTGAAAATCTCAAGTAATTGTGGCAACGAATGAACAAGGTAAACAGAAAACAAAGAACTGTGGATACCTGAAATCTGAAACACGAACAGAAACAGTCACAGAAATATCCAGAGAAACTCAGTAGGTCTGGCAACATTATGGAAAGAAAGCAGAATCAATGCTTAAAGTCCAGTGACCCTTCTTCAGAACAGTTCTCCAAAGATGCTGCCAGGCCTGCTGAACAAGGTAAATAGTTGTTTCAAAAAATTGCTGGTCATACATCTGATGTACCAACTCAGATCAATTTAAAGTCATTGTATTTTCAGCATGAGAAACAGACCTGTGCCAGACTTCAATTGACTGGATGTTGCTTATAATGGAACAATACTCACTACAGTGTCTACATGCCTGAAATTCTGGGTGCAGTATATAATGAATGATCCCAAATGGCAATCATCAACAAAAACACACACTGCCAATTAGGTGGAGTAGCCAGGTTTATGAGCGAGAATTGCTTCAACAAAATGACTTTTGAACTTCTGTGAATCAGTGATAGGAAATTTCAGTTGTACATAAAAAGAAAACAAGAGGATGTTGGAAGATTGTTTAGATAGAAATAGGATTCAAGGATGTGGGGAAGAAACAGGAGATTGGTACACGGTAACAATGTTTATTTGAATAGCCAGTACAGGACCAATGGGTTGAATAGCCTCCTTCTGCACTGTGATTCTGTGTAGACCATTTAATCCCTCCAGCTAGCTTGACTATTCAATAAGGTCTCAGCTGCGGAGAACAATGTATATCATGCTAACTAAACATTCCACTACTTAAAACAACTGCATTTCTTTTTAATTTCCTGGGCAATGGTGCTCTGATAAGTTTTCTCAGTGTCTCTGCAGTCATTGTTTAGTCTACGCAAACTAGCGGGCATAGGTTTAAGGTGAGAGGGGAAAGACTTGAAAGGGAACTAAGGGGCAACTTTTTCACACAGAGGATGGTGCGTGTATGGAATGAGCTGCCAGAGGTAGTGGTGGACACTGATACAATTACAACTTTTAAACGACGTCAAGATGAATATATGGAAAGGAAAGGTTTGGAGGGATATGGGTCAAATGTTGGCAAATAGGAGTAGATTAATTTCGAATATCTGGTCGGCGTGGACGAGTTGGACTGAAAAGTCTGTTTCCATGCTGTACTACTCTATTACTCTATCTGCTGCAAAACATCAGAGGCTTCTTCAGTGTTACCTTCTGCATTCTCATATCCACCTCAGTAACAGTCACATCCTTCTGTTCATTGCTATGGATACACAGCTGAAATATTTAACTGAATGGCTGTGACTGCTTCCTGGAACCAAGTGTCTAAGTACCTTTCTCCTTCCCTGATGTATTGCAGTGTTCAAATCTTGAACTCAAGCTCATGATTTATGAGCCAACTTCTCTCAATTTGCAGACACTTATTGTAAGTGGTTTATTTAGGTCTTAAATTCAACAATCCTTAGAGCTATTTCAGTTGTGTCCAACCAGATTGGGCTGACAGTGGAATGGATCTGGTTAGAAGACATGAGAAAACTCCAAATCTTACTATTCTGTTGCCACAGGCATTTGTTGGCAATCAATATATTCGTATGAAGATGTGTATATTAATTTATCCTTAGAGTGATTGATTCAACTCTGTATTTAAAAATGATAGTTTATTTTATTTCTCACACACATGCTCCGGTACTTGATAGAAATACAATGTCTCATTTACCCACACTATCACACAATATTAGATCACAGGAAGAAAAAACTGTAATTATAAAAATGGACTTTATCTCTGTCATTATTGTGGTGCAGGCCTGAAGTTGAGACTTTGGTCTTGAAGTGAATGCCTTGAAAAATGTAGAAACTTCTTTATAGCCCTTTGTTCCTTCTGATGTTTTGTTTTGTAGTTGATCCATACAGGGATGGATTTCTCAGGTGAATTTGAAGGTGGGGCAGGCTGGTGGAGAGAGAATTCTTCTTTCCCTTTCAATTTATAGCAGTTACAGTTACTTGGTTGCTTAGCTAACTGTAGCACTCTGATGGCGTCTTATAGGACTCTGTCTCTTTAACAAAATTCCTTTGAAAAGTTTTGAATTCAACAGGGAGTAAAGATGGCCAGTTCAATATGTGATCTCACACAAAGTATCAAGTCACTGTCCAAATAAGGTAATTTAATAAGGAGACTGAGTTTGTTTTCCCATCCTAGGTTTTCATATAGCAGAGGTCTTGGTTTGAAAGACTAGGCAACATGACAATGAAGATTTCAAATAGAGTTTGTTTATCTTTCAGCCTGACTCACAGGGGTCACCTGAGAAGAATGTCATCCTTGTTCTCTCTGGAGGTAATGTTATTTCTTAATCTGCAAAATATATCCTTGGAAGCCATCTTGATTTTAAACTTAAACATATCTTTTTGAATACAGATTTGAAGATTTATAATATCACTATACTTGTTGTGACATAGAAGTACACATTAAAATTTCTTGGATAGAAGTTTTTGCCCTTATTATCCCATGAATTGCTCAACTTTGGAACCCACAAGCACAGAAATATAATGTATTTTAAGACCAGCGCATTTCAGTACGTGACATACTCTTCAATGTCCAGCCTGCCACCTCACAGTAGCGCAAACTCTGCTCCAAAAATTTGCAGAATTTCAAGCCAAGATTTATGTATAATGATATAAAATTGATTTAAAACTCAACAGAAACATTGCCTGAAGAGATCAGATTAGCTATCCTGAGGAGTGAGGATGAGTTTGCTCCTTCCTCATTAACGAATCCATTATTTTGTCATGAATAGGCTTATTGCTAAGCGCAGAAGCAGAAATCTCAGCTCATCATTTTGTTACATGATTGCCTCCTTCATGAACCCAATTCTTAGTAGTGCTGCCAAAAGGTTGCTCAAGAGGATCAAGCCTGTGTTTATTTCTGATGTGACACTGTTTTGGCATTCTTTCGATTTGGAGTGCTGCCCTGCTAGTCCCATGGCATTTTCACCTACTGTTCTTATCTCTAACATTTCTGACTTGATGAAGCGAGAAAATAATTATGATGCAAGAGACGATTGCTTGCCATTTGCGCTCATCAAAGTAATTGTGTTGGCATTCATCATTGCTGTCTTTCTGGTCTCTACATGCAAATTGATATGATGGTGTGTTAATTGGTTTCCCAAGACAAAAAAAAACTGGTCAGTGTTCGAGTGACTATATTGAGATTACAGAAAATAACATTGAAGCTTTCTTTAAATTTAATGCTTGATTGCAGATTTTTAGTCCCAGAAATGATCCAATATTTAAAACTGAAATCCATGCTTCAGCATGTCATATCTTCACAGCAAACGATAAATACTGAACCCAGGCTATTTTACTGAATTTATGTGTAAAGCATGTTCAATTAAAATAGCATTTGTTCGTTTACTGTCATTCCTCTTTTTAAATTCACAGCTAAAAAATTATGGATAACTTTGTAAATGGTCTTGAACATTTCTTGCTTGTAACAGCTGAGTCCAATTGTGAGAGGGATCTCTTTACTAATGGTCTAGGTAATAGAATAGGGATTTATGGCCCTCTGGAAGCTGGTTGTGAAGGAGTCTGTAAAATTGGGCATCAAGCCAAGTACTCTTTCCAAGGACCTTGACCCACCACCACAACATAGTGTAATTGTACCTGGGGTGGGGGGAAATGTCACGACACCTCACTACTTGTGGGCCATTTGAGACATTTAAGTGTTCACTTTAAGGCAATTTAAGGGCTTTATCCAACTACCACTGGCATTTAACCTGTAACAAAAGAAGCCCCCACACAAAGAAGCCAGTCCAGCAACTTCTGCTGCTCAGGCTAATGGCCAAACAAGATTTAGGTTTTTCCTTTCAGGATCCTGTACACATTTCCCTTCCCCTTTACTACGCCTACCATGGCTTGCTCATCCGCTAGACACATTACTCGGCCAGCCAACCCAGTGAAAGTACTCTCTTGTACATCTGGATTAAGTGAAAATCTGCACTGGATCCCAGCAGTGGCCACTGCTCCTGGTCATGCTGCTGGCTACAGATTGATTGACCTGCAACTTTCAGAAGCACGATTGTCTCTCCAATGATTCAGATTGGAAATTCTGCCTCAAGAGTCTGCAAACTAAGTCAGTGAAGTATAACCCCTGGATTTCTCTGTAGTTCCATCTGTAAAAAGTTGCTAATAACACAAAGATAGGTGGAGGAACAGGTAGTGTTGAGGAAGTGAGGATGCTGCAGGACTTGGACAGGCTAGGACAGTGGGCAAAGAAGCAGCAGATGGAATACAATGTGGGTAACTGTGGGGTTATGCACTTTGATCTGAAGAATTGGGGTGCAGACAAATGCTACTGTGCAAAACAATATCTTTTTAAGTTGAATTGCTCAGTTGTCCTGGAAATGGAGGCTGCTGAAACATCACTGGAAAATGTGTTTCTGATATAGCACATAAACTGACTGGTAATTAGGTCACACATTGGCAGTTGGCTTTAGGTTTGCCCAGCTGAATCAATAAAAAACACACATTATGAGGCATTACTTCCCCATCCCAAAGGTTTTCGCTTGCCAATGTTAAAAGGGTACCATTTTGTGAAAAAGAATTTTGGAAAGACTTGAGATTCTGGAGGGGAGTAAGCCATCATAGGTTGTAAGGCTGCTAATGATTAATTAGCATCCATTCAAAGGCAATACAACAGTCTGCTAAAGCTAAAACAGAAGTTGCTGGAAGCTCAGCAGGTCTGGCAGCATCTGTGAAGAAAAGATCAGAACTGAGAAAGGGTCACCGGACCAGAACGTTAACTCTGATTTTTTCTTCACAGATGCTGCCAGACCTGCTCAGCTTTTCCAGCAACTTCTGTTTTTGTTCCTGATTTACAGCATCCGTACTTCTTTCGGATTTTTTTAGTCTGCCAGAGCAAATTGACAATTCAAACGGAAAATTATTCATGCCCCTTGTATCTTGTCCAGTTGTATATTTTTGGAATGCTACTTTCTCCTGTGCTGTTTTGATTTTGTTCTACCCCAGTTATTGCAGGTGAGCGAAAAAAACAGCATAGACAGTGAACAATGATGCAGTTGGGCCTCGTACCTCATGACTTTCGTCAAGAAACGGAAAAAGTTATCACTGAGCCGAATGCATCAATAATTTTAATGACAAATCTAGATTGTAGTACAAGGTTTGGAACAAAATGCTCGAGCTTCCTGTTCACCACAATATCAGCACTCAATCATGTTAGCCAACCTCACTGTCTTATTGATGTGACCATGAATATGTTTGGGCAGTGAATGCCAATAAACTATTGGTTAAGAAGGACTATTATAACTAAATTGCATTGAGGCTTTTCCTGGCCTCCAAGCACATGCTGTTTAGTAGGAAATCCTGACTAACTTAATTCTGCCTTGCATAGGACACTCAAGCTAATTGTAAGGCCACCATCATGACTCCAACTAAGACTAACTAACCCAGCATGTGGTTTCTAAAGCTTCAGTGGGATGACATCAGTGGACTGGAAGGAAAGTGGCAGTGCCTGTTTACTTTAAGACCTCCTCCAGGTTGCTGACTGCTTTCTCGGTATCTCTTACTTGGTGTAAGGAAAACTGTCTGCATCTTCTTCTTCCTGAACATCTCTTCAGGAAGCAGTAATCATTTCTACACAGCAATACCATGTCATACACAGCAAACCACAATGATTCAGAGATGCTGGATAGATTGTTCTGCAGTGTTCCACAAGGTATATTGAGGCACCCAAAATGAGGCTAATTTTCAGGTCTACCACAGTGCTTGTAGACCCCTGGATCTAATTTATTGTTCATACAAAGGATGTGTGAATCACTGGCTGGGACGGCATTTATTCCTACTTGCCCTTGACACAGTCATGGTGAGCCACCTTCTTCAACCACTATTGACCCAGCAAAGTAATAATCCAAATGTTCTCCCTCTGTCTGTGTTGCTTACCAGCATTATAGGCTATTGACTGCAGGGAGAATCCAGCTTACCAACCAACAATCCTGATCCAAGTTTTTGACACATCACAGCTAGTTTTGCAGATTGATGCAGCAACTTTCAGGGAAAGACAAGCAAGTAAATGAACCCTTTCTTGTTCACGAAATGGGAACAGTTCCTTATAGAGCTGTCAATGCCACAAACGTTCCACCAATTCTTCCTGGTAATTGCCAGTCAAAAGAATTGAGCTTCTTATTCTTTTTTGCGTTAGGTCCCATGAAGAAGGTAATAAACCGAGACCACAGGACATTGGTGCTGCTTCCTGACAAATGTGACAATGGTTACATGTGGCTTCACTTTATTCAGAGATAAAAGGTACTGCAGATGCTGGAGAATCCGAGATAACAAGCATGGGGCTGGATGAACACAGCAGGTTTTCCTGCTCCTATGATGCTGCTTGACCTGCTGTGTTCATCCAGCCCCATGCTTGTTATCTCACTTTATTCACCTTGTTTGTCTCAACTAAATTTAAACTTTTCAATGTATTTTAAGAATAATAAAAGTATCATTTTTGTTTGCTTCTATTTACTGTCATGATATGGACAGAAAAGTGTTATCAGATACCTTCCAAATGCCCATGCACAAACAGCAAAACAATACTGTAGTTCATGAAACTTTTGTCAGACTCACCATTAAATAGCTCAGAAGTGGAGTAGCATTTCTGAACCTAGGGCTTGTCCGCTCCATCTGCTTTTTTTTGCCGTTTCTTTTCTTTTGTCTCTCTTTTTCATTTTCTTTCCTTTTATTTTACTTGTCTCTTGTTGAAGAGTCAGTCATGGCGATGGCATCGGCAGCGGCAAGGCAAGCCTACCTTGGACTCAACAGCGTAGACTTGAGTAGGCTCAGCAGCATGGACTCATAATTACTGTGGCAGAGACACGTTTGGGTTCCTGGTAGCATCTGTGTCCATGCAGATTAATGGAGACAGAGGTGAAGGCAAATTTGGGCCCAGTACAAGGCCCAGCAGCATCAGCATCAGCAAGGTGGGCCCAAAGTAGACTCATGGTGGTGACAGAGTCGGGTTTGGGCCATTGGTGGTGTCTGCAATGGTGAGGTCCATCGAGGACTTACTGTGGTGAGGTCATCATTGGAGGGAAGATGGTGCCAAAGAATGGTGACTTTCGTCCCAGTGGCAGTACTGCGAAGGGAACTCATGCCTGGCCACCAGGCCCATTGCCCTTGACAGAGCACCTAACAAGAAGAAGTGTAAGGTTAAACACTGTTTCTTTATTTCTTCATTTTTCTGCCGCTATATTCTAAGTTTTTGTTTATTTTTCTGTGTTTTAAATGGCAACAGAAAGTGCTGACACTATACAAAACCTTTCACTACATTTTGTAACAAAATATACCTGACAATAAATAAATCAAATCAAAATAAATACATTGAGTACAAATTAGAATGTGCTGTAGAATTGTGAACTCTATGGTATGGGCATCTTATTTTTATGAAACTGACTCACAACATCATACATACACTTCTATACCAGTATTGCCAGGAGAGTAACAATAGAATTTTGTGGTCAGTATACCTGGATTATCATATCCTTTGCATTCCTCAATTGCTCCTACAAGGAATGAATTAATAGTTGATGAAGAAGATGTTTGGTTCAAACCACTTTATTGTAATGTTAGGAGAAATACATAGAGAACTACATTTGAACAGTCATGTAGTCAAATCAATATCATTTAGATAACAGCACCAAATAAGGAACACTTAATACTGCTGACATTTTTTGCTTAATTGAATCATTATTGTCACTTTCCGCATTGCCTGGGGTCGGGGTAAATACATTCTTCTTGACCTTTGCCTTTTCAAGCTTGTTGCTGCCTAACTGCTGATGCAGCATTTTGGTTTGAGATGCTTGGCTGCCTATTTTTATTATCTACTTTGATTTTTACAAGTCTTTTGCTGTATGAGTAAGCCTATTCTTCTCAAACACTAACAGGAAGTGATACAGTGGTGTGGGGTAGTAAGAACTGCCGATGCGGGAGTCTCAGACAACACAGTGTGGATCTGGAGGAACACGGCAGACCAGGCAGCATCAGAGGAGCAGGAAAGCTGGCGTTTCAGGTCTGGATCCTTCTTCAGAAATGGGGGAGGGGAAGCGGGCTCTGAAATAAGGGGGGGGGGGGGCGCAGTGATAACAGGTAGGTAGTGGTGGGGGAGGAGCGGATAGGTGAGAGAGAAGATGGGCAGGTCATTGAGGCGGGGATGAGAGGGGAGGGCTGGTCTTGGGATGAGGTCAGGGGTGGGGAAGCTCGTAAAGGTTAGTGTAGGTAGGTAGGGGTGGGGATTAGTCAGTGAGGTGGGAGGAGTGGATAGGTGGGAGAGAAGATGGACAGGTCAATGAGTGGGGGCTGGTCTTGGGATGAGGTCGGGGGTGGGAAGATTTTGAAGCTAGTTTAGTCCACATTGAGTTTGAGATTCATAAGATACTCTTTGATCCCAACAGAGAGCTCGTAGGGTCTCTTCATCAGTTAGTTTTGATAGCAATGCTGACTCCATAAATTCAGTTCATAACTTCCTGTTCCAGAAGTAGGTATATCTACCTGAAATTTCTTTGATTGGTCCCCAAACTGGCCTCCTAATTTCTCTAAAACCTGTCATTTATCAGTTCTTGACAGTTACAGAACTCAAGGGTTAAAACACTTTCCTCTCAAAACACGTTGTCTTCAGTCAGTCAGAAGGTGGAAGATATCCCTGCATCTCTCCCTGGCCAAAACAAAGGTTATTTTTGGATTTCTAGCTCCTGCTCTTTATGGGATCAGCAGAGCTAGATCTGAAGAGGGCAGCGCAGGTACAAATGGATTTGATACAACTTGTCTATAGATGTAATGCTTATCACATGTGAATGCAGTAACAAGACCACATTTTATGTCCAATAGACCATAAGGTATAGGAGCACAAATAAGTCATTTGGCTCATCAAGTCTAATCCGCCATTTGATTATGGCTAATATCTTTCTCGAACTCATTCTCCTATCTTCTCCCCATAACCCTTGATCACGTTACTAATCAAGAACTTACCTATCTCTGCCTTAAATGCACTCAATGGCCTGGCCTCCACAGCTGTTAATGGCAATGAATTCCAAAGATTCACCACTCTCTGACTGAAGAAATTCTTCCTCATTTCAGTCTTAAAGGGTCATCCCATCACTCTGAGGCTGTACTCTTGGGTCCTGGTGTCTCCTACCAGTGGAAACATCTTCACCACATCCACTCAATCCAGGCCTCTCAGTATTCTGTAAATTTCAATCAGATCCTCTCTTTATCCTTCTAAACTCTATCGAATGGAGACTCAGAGTCCTCACCGCTCCTCACATGATAAGCCTTCATTCTTGAGGTCATTCTTGTGAACCTCCTCAATGACTAAAGTCGGGCAAACCAGGCTACAATTTCCTATCTGTTGCCTCCTTCCCTTCTAAAACAGAGGTGTTACAATTGCCATTTCACTGTGACCCTCCCTGTTTCCAGTGATTCCTGAATAATCACCACCAATGTCTCCACAACGTCCTCAGCTATCTCCTTCAGAACCCTGGGGTTTCGTCCATCTGATCCAGTGACTTATTTACCTTCATACCTTTCAGCATCCCAGCCCTTTCTCCTTAGTGATGGCCCCTACACTCTCCTCTGCCCGATTCTCTTAAGGTTCTGGTACGCTACTAATGCCTTCCACTGTGAAGTATCTATTCAGTTATAGAGTCATACAGTCATAGAGATGTACCACACGGAAACAAACCCTTTGGTCCAACTCATCCATGCAGACCAGATATCCTAAATAAATCTAGTCCCATTTGCCAGCATTTGGCCCATATCCCTCTAAACACTTCTTATTTACATATCCTTCCAGATGCCTTTTAAATGTTATAATTGTACCAGCCTCCACCACTTCCTCTGGCAGCTCATTCCATACATGTACCACCCTCTCCATGAAAATGTTGCCCTTTAGATCCCGTTTAAATCTTTCCCCTTTTATCTTAAAACTATGCTTTCTAGTTTTGGATTCCCCTACCCTGGAGAAAAGACCTTGTCTATTTACCCTATCCATGCCCCTCATGATTTTATAAACTTCTATTAGGTCATCCCTAAGCCTCTGATGCTCCGGGAAAAATAGCCCCAGCCTATTCAGCCTCTCCCTATAGCTCAAACCCTCCAATCCTGGCAATATCCTTGTAAATCTTTTCTGAGTCCTTTCAAGTTTCGCAACATCCTTCCTATAGCAGAGAGACCAGAATTGCATGCAGTATTCTAAAAGTAGCCTAACCAATGTCCTGTAAGCTGCAACATCACCTCCCAACTCCTGGTCTGACCAATAAAGGCAAGCATACCAAACTTCTTCACTATCCGATCTACCTGCGACTCCACTTTCAAGGAACTATGAACCTGCACTCCAAGGTCTCTTTGTTCAGCAACACTCCCCAGGACCTTACCATTACGTGTATAAGTTCCGCCCTGATTTGCCTTACCAAAACGCAGCACCTCACATTTATCCAAATTAAACTCCATCTGCCACTCCTCGACCCATCAGCCTTCTGATCAAGACCCCATTGTACACTGAGGTAATCTCCTTCGCTGTCCACTACACCACTAATTTTGGTGTCATCTGCAAACTTCCTAACCATACCTCCTATGTTCAAATCCAAATCGTTTATATAAATGATGAAAGGGAGCAGACCCAGCACCCATCATTGTGGCACACCACTGGTCACAGTCTGAAAAGCAACCTTCCACCATCATCCTCTGTCTTCTGTCTTCAAGCCACTTCTCTTTCCAAATGGTTAGTTTTCCCTGTATTCCACATGATCTCACCTTGCTAGCCAGTCTACCATGTTGAACCCTGTCAACCACCTTACTGAAGTCCATTTAGATCACGTCCACCACTCTGCTCTCATCAATCCTCTTCATTGATTCTTCAAAAAAACTCAATTTCCTTGCTCCCTGTTACTACTTCTCCGCTCTCATTTCCAGCAGTCCAATGTCAGTCTTGCCTGTCTCTTACTTTTTATATATCTATAAAAACTCTTGCAATCTTCTTTTATATTACTAGCTTGCTTCAACTAATGTTACTAAAATAAGGACTCTAAAATGTCATGGATTAAAGAATGCTTCTTTGATTGCAAATATCACCAACAGTCTTACATAGCCATGTGGGAGTTAAATACAAGTTTGCATTTTAATTTTGGACAATGCATGTCATAACCTTATTACCTTTATTCATTCAAAGGATGGTTAGGCAGCATTTATTGCCCATCCATAATTGTTAAGAGTCAACCACATTGCTGTGACTCTAGAGTCACATGTAGGCCAGACCAGGTGAGGATGGTAGTTTTCTTCCCTAAAGAACTTTAGTGAACCAGATGGGTTTTTCCAGACAATCGACAATGGATTCACAGTCATCACTGGATTCTTAATTCCATATATATTGAATTCAAATTCCACCATCTGCCGTGGTGGGATTCAAACCCAGGTCCCCAGAACATTATCTAAATCTCTAATTTATCAGTCCAGCATTAATGCCACGAGGCCATCGCATTAGAGCAAGTTACTTTAAGTTTACATTGATAAGTAATTCTTAACTGAAAATTATTGCCATTTATATGTTAGCAGCATGTTAATTGTCCAACTTTTTTAAAGTTAGGGTTGGCAAATCTCTTACTAATGTCGTACACCATAGTGCAATGGAAGCGTGCAGCCCAAGCATAGTTGCAGTCAAGGTTCATATTTCACTTTACGTCCACTCTGATTCTTGGTCTTCAGATGTGGTAAGACCAATGTTAATGTTGCTTTTCATTTGTCAGCTTGTTGGTCTGTTTTGTTTGAAATTTCTGGATTGGCATATGAAGCTATTTAATTTCTAACTTTACACAACTATTATGACGTTCACCTCTGACATCCCTGTTCATGATCGCTGGGAGATTTCTTATCCATGCTGTTAACTTAGCTTGAAATAAAGAGAAAGTGAGAATCTTCTGTGTCATACATAAACACCATTTTCATTGTTTAACTCTGACAGTCAACATTTTGGGAACCCTGTCAATGTGCAAGTGTTTGCATCCAGAATACATATTACTCTGAGGGATGTCAGAAGTGCAGATGCTGGAGTCAGAGGTAACACACTAGAGGAATACAGCAGGCCAAGCAGCATCAGAGGAGCAGCAAAATTGACATTTCGTGTTGGAACCTTTCTTCAGAAATGGGGAGGGGGAAGGGAGCTCAGAAATAAATGGAGAGGACAGGTGGGGCTGGGGAAGGTGATAGGTGAGTGCAGGTCGGGAGTGGTGGGAGAGAAGATGGACAGGTTGTGTCAGGTCAAGCACGTAGGGATGAGAGGGAGAGTTGGACATGGGATGAGGCTGGGGCCGGGGAGATGTTGAAATTGTTAAAATCCACTTACTGTGAGGTTTTTTTCCCCAATCCTGCCTCTACCCACATGACTGCTAATATTGATTCCTTGCCTACATACTACTCAACCTAACACTTGTTAAAGGTCTAATTGCAATATACTGCAAATGAGAATTTTTGCAAGAATTCTATAGGAAAATCAGAGCTCTACGGATACGACGGTCTTTCTTTCTACTAATTGGGCTCAGGGAGCCAGTTATAGTTTCATGCTCTGGTTAACAATCCATTCAATGGCTTAAGCTGACACAGAGTGAATAGTTATGATGCCACTCACAATGAATTTATTTCACAACATACGTTCAGCACTGGAGCATTGGTCTGACACATTTCCGCAGTCCCTCATGAACCCTTAGAGAACAATTACCATCTCCACCTTCCATAGTCTGTGATGGAGTCAAGGTCGGAAGGAGCATTGTCCTCGCCGGGAGCAGTGCCCCCTGTGGCCGGATGGGGCACCGTCCACTCCCGCCTCTCCGGGTGCAGTGCCCCCTGTGGCCGGAGGGGGCACCGTCCCCACCTGGCACTCCGGGAGCAGTGCCCCCTGTGGCCGGAGGGGGCACCGTCCTCTCCTGGCACTCTGGGAGCAGTGCCCCCTGTGGCCGGAGGGAGCACCGTCCTCTCCAGGCTCTTTCCGGAGCAGAGACCCCTGTGGCTCCGCCCTGGTTGCTTCTATTGGCTTGAAATGCGGACGCCTTGGAAATGAGACACATGCGCAGTAGGTGGGGCCAGTGTTGGCCCGGAGGTTGTCTTTTATTTTCTGTCAGAGTTCCCGTCCTTCGGCTGCTGGCGGAGTTGGTGTTTTTGTTCGGTCGGATGGCGAGGAGGCCTTTGGCCTTGACTGTTTACTGGGCAATGTGAATGAGCGCCGCGGGAACACGATGGCAGCCCCAAGGGCTGGAGAGCCCCCAGGTACTTTACTATAGCGGGACATAGAGGGTGAGGCCTGGGGATGAGCTGGGACCTGGGCCTGGGCTTGGGGGTGATCAGAGGTTCGCCGCCTCTGGTTAGGCCTCATTCAGCACTGTTTCCAGTGTTGCTGTGGGTGGTGATGGTGTCATGTAAAGGAACTTTTGGGTTCCGGTCGTTAAAATCTTCCGAGCTTGTGTGCGAGGCGACCTAACTAAGTCTTTAATATGATGGAATTTGATAGATGAGCCTTAAATAACTGGTGCCCAAAACGACGATTAATAACTTATTTCCTTAATTATCAGGAAATTGTTAATAATTCCAATAAGGTATTCGTAAATCTCAACCCTCTGTGAGTAAACAAGAAAGGAATAGAAGGAAGTACTATAAATATCACTGTGGCCTGTTTAGATTGAGCCGTCTTAATTTATTTTGCTGTAAATTCTTTGTTTCTTTTAAACAAGTTGAACCAAATAGCGTCACTGGGTAAATGTTGAATTGAGGATTTCCCGCATTGGTGTGAGTGATGGAGGCGTGGGCTATTTGTTCGATCAAATGTGTTTATAAATATGATGCCCTTTGCACGGTGTATGCAGTTGTTACTTCCAAAGTTTAGTTAATCCCTTCCGATCCATGGGAGTTCTCTTGAATCGATCTTCAAATGCCAAGGGAGTGTCATGGGTGCAAGCAAAATAAAGTATGTTGTCTATTTACTAAATTCTGAATATGAATGCAGTATTACAGTTTTTGGGTTCAGGTTACAAGCACAAACTTGTAAAGTTTTTTTATTCTGTTAATATAATTTGTTGTAACTGTCACTTACTTGCATTTATGGTGAATATTGAATGCCCTGAAAAGTGTCTGTACACTTCACCAAAAGGGAGAATAAAAATTGTGTAGAAATTAGTAGATTTAATCCAAAAAATCTGGAGGATACAGTTCCAAATCAGGATGACATGTGACTTGAAAGAGAATTTGCAGAAAATGTGTTTCCGTATGCCTTTGTCCTCCTGACTGGTTGCTAGTTTGGAAGGTGCTGTTGAAGCAGCTTCAGTTATTTTCTCTGCATCCTGCAGCCAGTCCTTACTGCTTCCACTGAGCAGCTAGTGGGCCACGTAATGTTTAAGTTGGTGAACAAGGTACTGATCAAGTTGGCCACTTGATCAGTCGTCTTGAGTGTTATTGGAGCTATGATCATCCATTACATGTGGTGGATTTACTGAATATTGAGCTGGATGCTGGTGGATATCTTAGATCGGTGCTTCACAAATTACATTGTGACCCCATTTTGACACAACTTACCATGCCCCTTGACCTCAACAAAATGAGAACTACATGGAGTAACATTTGGTATTTTACTGTTGAAGTTAACTTTTTTTAAAGACAAACATGAGATAAATATGTGTATGAAGATCTGAGCTTGGCACTGAATTATTTTGTGAAACGGTTGTTTTGTTGAACCTAATGTGACAGACTGAGTCACAACGTGCCACCCATCGGTCAGAATCTAGCAGTTTTTGATGCTTTTGGGGTTTAGTTGTGCAGTGACATTCAGGGTTGATCGATATCCAATCTGATGTAGACAAGTGCATTTCACACAAATGCTGCTTACAAAAGAAACCATCGCCTTCGATGTGATCAGTGCAATGCCAGTGTAGTTGTAGAGTGAGTTAGAATCTTGTCAGAGAACTTGGAAACTTTTTTCTTTTTAAAAATTGTTTTGATGAAATTTCAGTAAACAGTTCTGTTTCAGATGTGCGCAAATCCAATTCTTCATTTAACTTTCAAAAAGATTTTGGAGGAAGTCAAACTTTACATAATTTTCCTCCATTTGGGTGAGATGAAGTGCACCTTCAGGTGCCTGGGATAATTGCTCATTACAGAAGTGAGACATTGTTTGATTTCATTGTCAGGAAGAAACTTGGAAAATCGGGGGAGCGAGTCATAGTTCACCCTCATCAGATTACTCTTTCAAAATGCAGTTTGCTTCGTGAGCACTATGATCAGCCATTGAAGAATTTTTGTGTTCATTTATAAAATTGCATTTAATTCATTTAATTTCCCCAAGTCCAAAAACCTTTTGAAGTTCCCTTTATCTTGACAACAGGTAACAGCATACAATATTCAGATCCCATGGCTTCACACAGGTGTACAAATAGACACTCGTGAAGTGAGTGCTAGATAAAGTTTGCAATTGATGTGACCTGCTGCAGTGCTTTGAATAGTTTTGTTCAGTTCTTTTGTTGCATTGTTCCTGTAAATCATGTAGCAAATCCAAATAGCTGATAGCAACTGTTTTCACTAGGGTATGCGCATCTCACTTATGGCCTGTCATAGCTAGAAAATCATTAGCACGATGTCCAACCATGCAATCTCAGAAGTTTTGTCCCATAATTCACTGAATATTCCATTTCATAGCCAACATTCAAAGATAGAACAGTGGCTTCAAGAATACAATTTGTCCATGTATGATGTACAAAAGCTGATCTGTGTGCATCATACCCCTCCGCTCACTTAATTTGAGGCACTAAACAGTGTATGGATTGCAGATATTCCACCAGCACAGATTCCTGATCGCTTGCAATTGCCTTAATCCCTCACTTCATGTGTTGTTTGAGAAGGGCACAGCTGTAAGTTTGTTTGCCATTGCCTCTGCCTCTCCTAACATTATTTTACCCATTTTGATTGCAGCAGGCAAAATTGTTTTTGCAGTCATTTAAAGCATCTTTGCCTGTGCAATCTTACCGTTCACATCAAAAGATGTTCTTTTGGTTCCTTCGGATGCAGTTAACGCCCTCTTAAACTGAATTCGTTCTTTCAAAAGCTCCTCTTTCTATGTATTCCAAAAGTTGCATGATAATCAATTTATTAACCAATGACCACAGTGAATCTGTCAGTTAACCGACAGCATACATGAAGTGAGAAAATTCTTGGAAGTTGTCAGTATTTTGTAATCAACTAGCTCATGTTGTTATGCACCTAGAGCAGATGGGACTTGAACCTAGGTCTGTCTCTTGGCTCAGAGGTAGAGACACTATCACAGTACCACAAGAGCCGTTCCTTGAAGTTGTATGGTATTCTGGTTATAAGGGTAATTAATGATCAGTATTTTGGTCAGATATTAGAGTAGGTGACACCTGCTCAGTCATATTGCATAAAAACAGGAAAATTGGAGAAAATAAAGATTGCTATCTAGTTAACCCGAGTTTTCAAGTGTGTTCATGTTACTTGTCTATAACTACAGCTTAATATTGGATCCACATACACCACACTTTATCTATCAAAAAAAGCAGTGCTTCAATTAGTGACTACTGTCTACTTTGTCCCATTCTGGAAAATGACTATTCAGAACTCTGCTTTCTGCCTTCTGACAAATTTAGTCTCATGTTTCTTTAATCTTATTGCCTACTAGTGTGCAAATAAATCCTGTTTTATATTCAGATGATGGCTGAAAGTCTTGTCTGCTTCTATTCTGAAAGCTTCTGAATGTGGGACCTTTACAGTTATTGTCAGCATTATTAATAGTCATACTGTTCAGATTTTGTTAAGATGAAACTTGGACAAATAATTTTTCAGCAGTTCATATGAACCTCTTAATTGTTATGCATTTGTGTTTAACAGGTGGACTGGAGCTTAATCCAGATGCTGCAGATTTCATTCCTCGAGAAATGCAGGAAACAGAGAGAAAAAATAAACCAGAGGATTTTGGCAGGAACAATAACACAAATCTATCATCATCCAGGCAGCGGCCATTTCGTAGCTATCGCTCTGGTTTGATACACAAAAGGGAGTATTCGCAGCAGTCAAGGAATCATTATAATGAAGACCCTGCCTCTGATCCCAGGGCAGGCAGTGAGGGGCACAGGACTAACCAGAGTAAAGCAGGTATGCATAGTTTTCAAAATCAACGACGACACCGTGTAAGAGAAGAGAAGGCTTCTTCTGGAGAAACACCACTTGCTAATGACTCACAGCAGGAAACTGTTGGAAATTTATTTCAATCAAGGTTATTCGAAAAAAATTCAGTGGAGGATATCGCACAGAAAGACCCAGTGGAGGCAGGGGCAGAATGGGGGGAGCACAGAAAGATTCACAATTCAGACCAAGAAAATTGGAGAGCACCAGAAAGTCGGGCTGGGGCCAAACCAAAGAAAGTTAACCTGCACATGTATAAACACAATCGAGGAATGGTTAACCAAGGAAAATTTACCTTTGAGAAAGATGGTAGAACATTTGGAAAAAAGACTAATGTGATGATTGAAAACATGAGCCCACAGGAAGCTAACCAAATAGAACACACTTGTGACCCTTCTGTAATGGATAAAAATTATGAAAGATGCAATGATCAGTCACAGAGAAAGTTTCTTAAAAATCGAAATAGCCAGAGAGAATTCACCTGGGGCAAAGCGTACTCTGACCATGAAGCATACAGAGGTTCGACTGCAGACAATGTTAGGACAGGGTCAAGTTTCGCCATGACTGCTTCAGCAGTGGATACCAAGACTAACTTCAATGAAGAGAGTGTGAATCCTAAATTACAAGACCGTTTGACCCACCGAACACAAACATGGAAAATGAGTGAGGTAGAAAGAAGAAGAAAACGACCAGAAGATCTACAAAAAAAATCCTTTGATCTGCAAAAGAAATCCTTTGATTCAGGAAGGAAGACGTTTTGGAAAAAACAGATGGAAGTTCACAAGAGCAAGGAGACTCACACAGGTTAGCTTCCCCAACTAATTCATTGATCAAAATTTCTTAAATACATTTTTACAAATTACTGAATAAACAAGTTTTGTATTGTGCGCAAGTTCTTGAATTCCACAGTTAAGTGTTTTGGGATGGTTTAAATCTCTTCTTTCATCTTGTCTCACCACCTCTCTCCATTCCAAATAGAATTATACAATGCAAACATTTGCCTTTGGAATCGCTTCCAGTGCCATGGAGAAATGAGAATAATGCAGGTCGTCAAATCAAAAGTTGTTTCCTTCGAACAATGTGCACCTTTGTGTCCATTTTTATCAAAATGGACTTGAGAAACAGTGAAATTTTAAAATTTGACAAAACAAACCCTCACAATTTGCTGAATTATTTTGTCGATGTCAGCAGGCTGATGGAGCTTTCGCCACCAGGATTGAGGGGTTCTGAGCCATTTATAGTCATAGTTGAGTATTTTACTGAACATTGATTGTAATTAACATGCAAAAATTTGCTGAAATGATTAGACACGTGGTTAATTTTGGTAGGTAGTATGAAAAGTAATAATTAAAGTTAAATTACAAATGTTCTAAATATGTTGGAGCTGAGAACTGATTGGGTGCTTGTACATAAATCTTTGAAGGTTGGGGGAATGGAATACAACAGCAAGGAAGTTATGCTCAATCCTTAAAACACTAGCTACACCTAAACTGGAATTATACTCAGTGCTGGGCACTATACTAGTTAGGATGTGACATTTACTGGAATAGTGAGGGCCTTGAGCCTGAAGAAGCTGACAGCATTCTCTTTAGAAGGCAAAATGTTGAGGGTGATTGGAAAGGTCTTTCAAGTTACAGTGGATTTTGATATAGTAAATTGGAATAAACTGTTTTCAGAAGGAGGTCTGGTAATCAAGAACTCTGATATGAAGCAATTGGCAAAATAACTAGAGGTGACACCTTTTTAATTCTATTGTTCTGATCTGAAATGCAGTGCCTGAAAGGAGAGATGCAAGCAGATTTGATAGTGACTTATAAAAAGGAATTTGACAATACTTGAAAACAGCAATCCCTCTTTGTTTTGTAGTGTGTGACTAATGCTTCTAAGTGTAAGGTACTTTGAAATTATTTTGTATGGCTTCACTCGTATAGGATCTTGAAGTAGATGGTTTGTGCGTGGTTCCAAGTGTATGCCTCCTGACTTTCTCTGTACCATTCTGCGCTTGGCCATGTGTTGCCATTGTTCAACTAATCAGACCATGTGCCCAGTTGATAAGTTGTTGCAAGAAGAAAGTATGTAGGGAAGGCTCTGGTTAAAGCTTGGAGTCACAGCACTTTGATTTGACCATCTAAATTTTGACATCACTACGACCAATTGCAACTTCAAGAGGCCAGACATGCACATTAATTTGAACCTTCAAAAGTGGCTGTTGGTGAGTCTGAATTCCTCAGATGGGTGCAGTGTAGAGATTGCCACAGGTGACCGTTTCCTTTGTAATCAAGGATTGATGAGGGCCTCTACTTAAGCATAGTGTGTGTAAAACCTT
Organism: Ginglymostoma cirratum; assembly: GCA_024137785.1. NCBI lineage: Eukaryota > Metazoa > Chordata > Chondrichthyes > Orectolobiformes > Ginglymostomatidae > Ginglymostoma > Ginglymostoma cirratum. Next base: position 41,779,085 of record JAHRHZ010000013.1, read on the forward strand.
TGGGGGACAGAGCTGTGCCTTGTTGAATGAAGGGTAACTGTTTTTAGTGGCATGCTAAGTTTTATATAATTTCTTTTAAACCCCCTCAGTGACCCTGTAAATCTAACTGTATATTTGTGTGATGTCGGATTTCTCAGTGTTAAAAGTTCACATAGTTTAAGAAGTTTGTTTTTTAAAAAATGTTTAATTTTAACTTTTGACACATCCACCTTGGGAGGTGATTGAATGTGCCCAAGGTGTATGTCACTTCTGTTTTGAATATCATCTTTTGAGACTGTAGAGGCCAACTCATAAGGGCCAGTCGCTTCTTCTGGTAGTACAAGTGAATGGCATTAACCTAAGATCAACTGATTTTCTTTATCTGCCCAGAAAGTTATCCTTTCTGCTTTTTGTCTTTCCTTTTGCCTGTTGCTGTTTCAAACCTACCTGACTACTTCTTTCCTTCTTTATTTTATTTTATTTTATTTTCAATCTTACAATAGGCATGTTTCATTTCACTGTTTAAAATCTAAATTAAAGCCAAAGGTGATTTTTTTTTTCTTTTTTTTTAAATTCTTATTTTGTATGTGGACGTACCTAGCACAGAAGTAGCAAAACTTGTCCTTCTGTTGGGAAAGAAGGAGGGGCATTGACTGAACAGTTAGTGGGAGAGCACTTTGGGGCCAGTGATCACAATTCTATTAGTTTTGAAATAGTTGTGGAAAAGGATTGATCTGATCTAAAAGTTCAAGTTCTAAATTGGAGGAAGGCCAGTTTTATTAAGGCTCTGGTCAAGAAGGAGGAGGGCATGAGGAGTATACTTAAGAGGGAAATCAGGACGGCAAAAAGGGGACATGAGATAGCATTGGCAAATAGGGTTAAGGAGAATCCAGTGAGATTCTACAATGTGTTAAGGGGAAAAAAAAAGCAAGAGAACTTAAGGAAATAAATAGTGATATGCTCAAGTGTCCATATTACAGAAGAGGTGGTGCTGGATGTCTTAAAGCACATTAAGGTGGATAAATCCCTGGGACCTGATCAGATGTATCCCAAAACTTTGTTCGAAGTAAGGAAGAGATTTCTGGGCCCCTTGCTCAAATATTTGTATCGTCAATAACCACAGGTGAGGTGCAGGAAGACTGGAGGTTGGCTAATGTGGTGCCGTTACTTAAGAAAAGTGGTAAGGAAAAGCCTGGGAACTAAAGGCCGCTGAGCCTGCCATCAGTGTGGTTGGAAGGGATTCTGAGGCCACTACTTGCATGCATTTGGAAAGGCAAGGACTGAGTTAGGGAGAGTCAACATGGCTTTATACGTGGAAAATCGTGGCTGGCTAACTTGAAGGATTGACGAAGGCAGAATGGTAGTCACTGTCTACATGGACTTCAGCAAGTTGTTTGTCAAGGTTCCACATGGTAGACTGGATATTAAGGTTAGATCACACAGAATCCAGGGCAAGCTAGCCAATTGAATACAAAATTGGCCTGAAGGTGGGAGACAAGGTGGTGGTGGTGGAGGGTTGTTTTTTGGACTAGAGGCCTGACTGGTAGTTTGCCACAAGGATTGGAGCTGGGTCCACTAGTTTTTTTGTCATTTAAGTAAATGATTTGAATGTGAATAAAGGAGATATGGTTAGTAAATCTAGTGTAGTGGTTAATCAAGAAGGTTATCTCAGAGTACAATGAGGTGTTGATTCGATTGACCAATGGGCCAAGGAGTGGCAAATGGAATTTAATTTAGATAAGTGTAAGGTGTTGCACTTTGGTAAGGCAAATCAAGGCAGGACTTTTACACTTAATGGTATGGCCCTGGGGAGTGTTGCCTGGGTATGCAAGTGCATAGTTCTTTGAAAATATTGTTACAGGTAAACAGATTGGTGAAGATGGCATTTGATATGCATGCCTTCGTTGGCCAGTGCATAGCGTATAGGAATTGGGATGTCATGTTGCGGCTGTACAGGACGTTGGTTAGGCCACTTTTTGGAATACTGTGTTTAATTCTGGTCTCCCTGCTATAGGAAGGATGTTGTGAAACTTGAAAGGGTTCAGAAAAGATTTGCAAGTATGTTGTTGGGATTGGAAGATTTGAGCTATAGTGACAGGCTGAATAGGCTGGGGCTTTCCTCCTTGGAACGTTGGAGGCTAAGGGATGACCTTGTAGAGGTTTGTAAAATCATGAGGGGGGTGGATAGGGTGAATAACTAAGGTCTTTTTTTTCCCAGGGTAGGGGAATCCAAAACTAGAAGCTATAGATTTAAGGTGAGAGAGAAAGATTTAAAAGGGACCTTAGGGGCAACTTTTTCACGCAAAGCGTGATGTGTGTATGGAATGAGCTGCCAGAGGTGCTGGTGGTGGAGGCTGGTGCAGTTGCAACATTTAATGGCCTGTAGATGGAAACATGAACAGGAAGGATGCTGGCAAATGGGACTAGGTCAGATTGAGATGCCTGTTTTGGTGTGGATGATTTGGACAGAAGGGTCTGTTGCCATGCTGTGAGTCTGACTCTATGAACCTACCTTTCCCCATAACCCTTCAATCCATTATTTATCAAAATCTGTTGATTTATCTCCTTAAATTTAATCAGTGCCCTAGCATCCACCGCACTGGAGTTGTGAATTCGACTGATTCATGACCCTATGAGTGAAGTAATTCCTCCTCATCTGTTTTATACACCACCTTTTAGCTAAAACTATGACCTGTCATCCAAGATTGCCCTACAGGGGGAAATATTGTACTATGTCTACTTTGTATGATGCCAAAAAAGGTTGACATACTTCATTAATCTCACCTCATTGTTCCAGACTCCTATAAATATAGAACTAAACTGCTCAATCTCTCAAGATAAATTTTACACCTCAGGAATTAACCTAGAATACCTTATCAGAACTGGTCCCAGTGCAATTAAATCCTTCCTCAGTTGGCCAAATCTATGCACGGTACTCCTGATGCAGTCTCAAAGCCTTGTACAGTTTCAATAACACCTCCCTACTTTTACACTCCATTCATTTGGCAATAGATGTAGAAATTCTGTTTACCCTGAGTAGTTGCTGTCCCTGCATACTAGCTTTGTGATTCATGCACAAGGACACACAGATTCCTCTGCACCAAAGCAGTTTGAAGTTTCTCTCCGTTTGCTACTTTTTCAACCAAAATCGATAACCTCTGAATTATGCAAGTTAGACTCTATCTGCCAACTTTTGGTCCATTCATCTAGCCTATGCACATCCATTTGTAATTTTCTGACTTCATTGCAACATAGTTTCCCATCTATTTTAGTGTCATCCGCAAGTTTGGCTATAATACTATTCCTGCATCAAGTCACTAAGCAGGGCTGAGCCCTGTGGTACCCTACTAGTTACAGCTTATTAACCAGGAAAAGGCCCATTTGTTCCAATTCTGTTTTCAGTTGGTTAAACAATCCTCTATCCAAGCTAATACCTGATCTCTGACCCTATGATCTTGTGTAGTAAGTTTTTATATGACACCTTATGAAATGCTGTCTGGAAGTCGAGATATACAACAAACTTGTTGTTAACCAGCACCTGTGGGCCCAGGAGGTGTGCCAATTGATTTGAGGTCCACAATCAATGTAAAAACACTAATCAAAATGTAATGCAGGGGGTATACATATCATTGTTAAACTTTATTTACGGCTTAAATCAGTTGACGAATAATGCACCTTTGCCTTAAATAAAACTTACCAGCAGAGAGCCTCCTCGCTCGCACCCATAACAGCTTCTTCCCTGCTGTTACCAGACATCTGAAGAACCTCTAATGTTGATATGATCTTTCTCTGCACCTTCTTGGCAGCTGTAACATTGTATCCTGAGTTCTGTTATGTTACCTTGATGTGCTTGTACTGTACAATCTGCCTGTAAAGCATGTAGAATAGCACTTTTCAATGTACCTTGGTCCACGAAACAGTAATAAATCAAATCAAACTGACTACTCGCACATCGATAATACAGTAAAATTCTGGTATTTCAGGTATATAATTTCTGCTGGTTTATTAAGTGCCAGTTCATAAGGTGCCAGTTACACTTAGTTTTCTCTTCTACATTTAGAGGACTTCAGTTATCCACTTCGTTTGTTACACCTTCAAAGAACTCCAGCAAATTAGTCAAACGTGTTTTACCCTTCGTACAACCATGATGACTATGTTTTGACTTTCCAGATTTCCTGTTATTACTCCCTTCATAGTTGATTAACAATCTCCCAACTGTGCCAGTGAAACAAACTGGTTTGTATTTTCCTACTTTGTGCCTCCCTCCTTTTTATGCATTTTGTTAGCATTTTTTTCCAATCCACTGGAACCTTTCCAGAATACAGGGAATTTTGGAATACATGACCAATGCATCCAACACCTCTGCTGCCATTTCCTTAGCCTGTCAGATGGAGGTCATCAGGACTTAGGATTTGTCTGCCTTAATCTTAATAGTTTGCCCAATGCTTTCTCCCTAGTGATGGTGATTGTTTTAAGTTCCTCCTTTTTTCAAAATAACCTCTACATTACCTATTACATCTTGGGATGGTTACAGTGTTGTCCACCATGAAAACTGAGGCAACATCAACATTTCTGTCAAGGATGTGCTCAGTCGGAAACTTCTGGTTTCACTGAATGGTCATCCCATCTCTGCAGGTATTTAACTGCATAAAAGAAAGTGCTATTTAATTGCTGCCCATTTGACCCAATTCCGTGACCAAGTAGGTGGCCAATTTGACACCAGTCTATAGCTTGTAAAAGGTGCAGTGGTGGAAATGTAAGGTGCATCTCTGCCAGGTACCTTCCTGCACCATTTTGTCAGCCTTTCCATTGTCCAGCTTATTTCCAAAAGCCTGCTGAGCATGTGCTTAAGAGTCAACCATGTACTGTATAACTAGTCATATAAATACACGCCATACTGTAGAACTAGGAAATATCCTTTTCTAAAAGAAATTAGTAAACCAGATGAATTTTAAAACAACCTGTGACTTCTGTAGTTACTTTATCTGGTGTCAGCCACAATTCACCATATTCAGTAGAAATAAATTTCTCAACTTGCATGCTTGCCTCTGAATTCACAGCCCTGGCTTGCTCCACTACTGCCATGCCTTGCCAAATTTTATACTTGTAGAGAAACTCTCCACATAAAAATGTTAAAGCAATGAATCAGAGATTAGTAATTTATAATCCTAGAAGCAATTAAATGTGCTGAATTAGGAGAATCTCTCAAGGATGTTTTGGAATTGCTTTAAAATGTATTCCATTCTTAAGATGAGTGGGCGCTAATGGCAGCACTCTTCTATCAGTCATACCCTTTTCTGTTGTTTAGCAGATACTGTGTTGCACTGTAATTTTCTAAAATACTCACATTTTTCAATCCAGTAAAAGCTGAGCTCTGTTTTCTTATCTGATCCCTTATGATAGAATTTACTTGGCAATTTGAGGGGGAGAACCTGGAATCAGATGTAATGATATTACAGTTGGATAAAGGTAACTACAGAGGCATGTGGGAGGAGCTGACCAGAATTGACTGGGAGAGAAGCCTAATAGGGAAGACAGTGGAACAGCAATGGCAGGAGTTTCTGGGAGTAATTCAGGTGACAGCAAAAATATTTGCCAAAGAAAAAGAAGCATAGTTGGAGGGAGGACAAGGCAACCATGGCTGACAAGGAAAGTCAGAGCAAAAGAGAAAGTATATAATGCGGTGAAGGGCATTGTGCAGCCTATAAAGACCATCAGAGGATAACTTAAAGGAAGGAGAAGATTAAATATGAGGGTAAGCTAGCCAGTAATATAAAAGAAGATTGCAAGGGTTTCTTTAGGTATAAAGGGTGAAAGAGGCAAAAGTGGACATTGGGCCACAGGAAAATTATGCTGGAAAGATAGTCGTGGGGAGCAAGGAAATGGCTGAGGAACTGAGTAATTACTTTGCGTTAGTCTTCATTGCGGAAGACATGAGTAATATCCAAAAAATTTGAGGGCTGGGGGCAGAGCGGAGTATGGTGGCCATTACCAAGGAGAAGGTGCGAGGAAAAACTGAATGGCCTGATGGTGGATAAATCACTAAGACCCAGATGGATTACACCCTGGAGTCCTTAACGAGATAGCTGAAGAGATAGTGGAGGTGTTAACGGTGATCCTTCAGGAATCACTGGAGTCAGGGAGGGTCCCAGAGTACTGGAAAATCACTGAGAAGGAGTAAGGCAAAAGATGTGGAATTACAGACCAACTAGCTTGACCTTGGCCACTGGTAAGAGTATGGAGTCCATTGTGAAGGATGAGATTTCTGAATACTTGGAAATGTATGGTAAAATAGAATGAAGTCAGCGTGCTCTCATTCAAAGGGAGGTGATGCCTGACAAATCTGTTAGAATTCTTTGATCCCAGGAATGAAAGGCTTAACATTAGAGGAACGTTTGAGGACCCTGAGTATATTTGATGGCGTTTAGAAGGATAAAGGGGACCTAATTAAAACTTAGAATACTGGACGCAGTGAACATTGGGAGGATGTTTCCATTAACAGGAGACGAGGACCCGAAGTCACAGCCTTGGTAAAAGGATGACCCTTTAGAACAGAGATGAGGAGAAACTTCTTTAGCCAGAGAGTAGTGAATCAATGGAATTCATCACCACAGAAGGCCGTGGGGACCAGTCATTGAGTATAATTAAGACAAAGATAGGTTCTTAATTGTCAGTGGGGATCAAAGGTTGGGGGAGAAAGCAGGAGTATGGGGTTGAGAAGCTTATCAGCCATGATTGAATGGTGGAGCAGGCTCCATGGGCTGAATGGCTTCGTATGGCTGTGTTCGTATAATACTCACCATTCTTTGTTTCAGCAACCTGACACATTACTTGGTCTAACTAGCTATCCCTTTTTTGTTTATTAGGATCTCTGATCGAACAGCTTACATCTGAGAAATATGAGTGTATGGTTTGCTGTGAGGTGATCCGTGTGATGGTACCTGTCTGGAGCTGTCAAAGCTGTTATCATGTGTTCCACTTGAATTGCATTAAGAAATGGGCAAGATCACCAGCTTCTCAAGCTGAAGGTGAGTTTTACAACAGATCCCTGACTTGAAACATTAACTCTGTTTCTCACTCCACAGAATATCCGAATGGCAGAGTATTTCCAGTGTTTTTGTTTCTTTAATTGTTTACAGCATTTGAGTTTTGCTCTCTATTTATAGAATATGTTGCGTAGAGTTCGTCATTTTCCACTTCAGGGTTAATTGACGTTTAGTTCTCCTACAGACCATATTGTAGTGTTGGAAGAAGTGTGAGAAACCTGGCTAAATAACAAGCATGGGGCTGGATGAACACAGCAGGTCAAGCAGCATCACAGGAGCAGGAAAACTTGACGTTTCGGGCCTAAACCCTTCATCAGATTTAGGCCCGAGACGTCAAGTTTTCCTGCTCCTGTGATGCTGCTTGACCTGCTGTGTTC
>JAHRHZ010000013.1:41794399-41822754 GCA_024137785.1 Ginglymostoma cirratum
TCCAGCATCTGCAGTTCCTACTGTCTATGTGCCAGGGAAACTATGCACTTGTCAGATTGAATCCCTTATCATAAAGTGAACTGATCAAAGATTGTCAATATGAAATACAAGTCATGTCTGTCTAATCTACTTACTTTGTTTGAAGCAGTTTGGGGTTGTCAGTGGATTTTTGTCTACGTGAACCTTAACAATCAAAGTTCCACCTAAAATTATTGTCAACCATAAAATGGAGGTAGTTTACATAATTGTGAAGAGGGCACCAGAAGTAAAAAATATGTGATTCACTTGATAAGAGGTGACAGATGGTGTTCCTTTTTGTATCTGCATTAGGCGTCAACTCAAATGTGACTAAAATATAAATCCGTTCATAGTGTTTTCATGTTTTCTGATAACACCAAGTTAAGCCAAATAAGTTAAATAGACTTCAAGCAGCAAATGCAGATCTAGATTAGAATTCATGGTTCACGTGAGCATCTTAAACTGTGTGGGTAATAGCATGAAATTAGGAAGACAGATTAAGTAACTAGCAAAACTGTGACAGGTTGTTTAGAGTGGGGAAGTTTGAGGTATCTCCACATCCAAACAAGATGATATTGGGAAAGAGTGAAGGGATTTGGAAATCCTAGTGCACAGGTCTTGTAGGTCTAGCCTACATGTATATAGAAAAGTTGATTGTAATGTGGCCTTCGTCTCGAGGGGTGGAATTATGCTTACGTAAAATTGTATAAAATCTTGGTCAGACCCTATCTAGAGTATTGTAGTCCATTTTGGGCTTTAGGAAGATTTTGGCTTTAAAGCAAGAAAAAAAAATGACCCTTCTTAAACCAGGGCTTAAACAGTTAAATTATAAAGAGCAGTGTGCATACATGACTTGTATTCCATTGAATTTGGACAGTTGGAGTGATCTAATTGATGACGTTAAAGGGATTATAAAGATGAATTAGGGAAGATACAGGGAAGCTATTTCATTTTAGTGTGGGAAATCCAGAGTAAGTAGCAGAAAGTAAAATCAGGAGGCACTTTTGAAGGGCTGTGGAATTCTGGAATTTTTTCTTAAATACCTATGCTGGATTAATTGAAGTTCTAACGTCTGAGGTTTTTATTTCATTAAAGGTATCAATGGGTATGAATGACAAGTAGTTAGTAGAATTGAGGTTCAGATTGACCAGGATCTAATTAAAGGATTGTACAGGCTTATGGGCTTAGTGATGTATTTATAACACTGTTTTGAACATAGCTACGAAACAAAATTGAGTCAAAATCTTCAAATTCCCTTCCTAACGGCATTTTGGGTCTGCCTACAGCAGATGAACTGCGGCAGTTCTAGAATACAGCTCACCAACATCTTATGGACAATTAAGGATGGGCAATAAATGTTGGCCCAGCCAGTGACCCTCACATCCCACGAATGAATTAAGTCAGTAAGTTGTGACCAATGTAATATAGTGCTCTGCATCCAGTTCTAGCCACCATCATAAGAGATTCTGGAGGCAGTAAATTCATGAATCTGAGGCTTGCCCCTCATGTGAAATGGACAAGGTAAACCTATGCTGTTTTTTGAAGTTGAATTGCAAGAATGCAATGTAAAATGTAACTTTAAGACTATATCACAGGTTCTTCATACAGAGTGATCATGAGTGGAATGAGCTTCAAGATATAATAGTGGAGGCAAAAAAACTTCCTTTTAAGTGCATAATTAATCTGAATTTTTCCTGCACCTCTTAGAAAAGTATCCTGATTTATCATCCAATTTATACTGTCAGGATTCGGGCATACAGTAAAGATTCTAGAGCTTGTTTTATTTTCTCCAGTTTTTACAATTCAGCTAATTCAGCTTTTACAAAAATATATTGCCTGAGTTTTTCATACGTGGGTCCTTGTCACTGACGTACTAAAAGTCTAATTAGCAACATTATTGGGAGTTCAACTGTCTTAATTTATTTGTAATTCCTTCAAAGACGTGGAGATTTATTGAGCAGCTGTTTTGCTTATTTACTTAGAATTCTGCTATTTCTGATTTACTAATGTTCTCAGCAAATTTTAAATTATGTTGGAGTGCAACCATTAACCAAGAAATCTTATGCCTTGAGTAGTTCTGTTGCAGTGCTATGCAGTTGTAGTGTTATGAAAGGGTCTCAAGATTGTATATGCAAACTTAAGGTCCATCTCCTGGTAATTTTTTTTTTATTTTGTGTACTTGTAAGGTAAGGTGAACAATCCAGAGTGGAACAGGAATGAGATACCTCACAGCTGTGGAGAGCTTTGTGGAAAGAAACGATCTGGCAGCGACTGTCCTCACTCATGTAACATGTAAGCACAGAAAGCATACGAATGTATACATCTTCCTGCCTTTTACATGTTGCTTTATTACTGATTTGCCTTTTTTAATATTTCAAGTATTTTGGAGTTTTTCATGAGTATATTACTAAATACAATTATATCTCATTTTTCATATAGGTATTTGTTTTTGTATGCTATTATTTCTCAGTTCCAAGTTTCACTGTCCCTTCCTTTAGATTTGTAAAATAAACTTGGACCAATATCATGTTTTTTGGTTATGGTGGATCTTCTACTTTGGAACCTTAATTAACTGCTCATTGCAGATGCACCCCATCTGTGCCACTGTTGGAACTTTGAGCTGGACCGTTTGAAAGTGAATCTAATGCATGCCAAAATGTTTTTAGATAAAATCTTTCTTTGAAATGCAAGTAGATCGTTTAGCTCTGAGAGGATCATTCTTGCCTGGTTGACTGAGTTGGTAGTTGACCTGCGATCTAACTACATATACCTGCCTTTGTCCTATATTCCTTATACTGTTCTGTTGTCAAAAAAGTCAATTGATGTCTGGTTCTAAAAATTTAAATTGATTTAACCTCCTTTGTTGTTTGCAGAAGAGTTCCAAATTTCTGATATATCTTTCCTAGTTCTGCCCTAGGAGATTTGGTCAAAATTTTAGACTATGGTCTCGGTCCCACATTCCCAAACCAGTAGAAATAGTTTCTTCCAATTGAGCTTATCAATTTCCCTCGATTTTGAAAAATTTGATCACCAATAAAGCTTCTAAATTCCGGGGAACTCTGCCCTATATTCTGTGATGTTACTCCACCTCTGGATTCTGTATTGTATTTGATTTCTTTGAAAACGTAGGTAGTTGTGGAAATGTTTTTGTACTTAAGAGAGTAAGATCATCACTGTTTTCCAAAATTTACAGATTTTAATGCATTTTCAAATGCATACTCACTGGTTCAACTTGTGAAAATGTTACTTTCCACAAAAAATGTCAATAATCCATCCAATTCAGGCTTCAAATATTTGTGGAGTCCCCAAAATATGAAGAAAGTAATCTCTGTCTAAGTTAGTGTTGTGTGCCAAAGTGAGGAGTAGCATCAGTCACAATTGCTGACAATCCAGATTTGTGCTGCTCAACTAAACCACCCCTTTCCATTTCAGGGTGAAAGTTAAATAATTGACTGGGGTTTCCAGTTAATCTTGATGCCATTGCTGTTCCAGCCCAGCCCAACCCAACCACTGCAACAACAATTTTTGAGAAATTTTATTTAATAATTAAGGCTACAAATTAGCTATATTTGTGAATGATGTCGGTATGTAAAGTTATCCTTTTTGTTTTTGAAAATTCAGTCTGGTAGTAGTGATGTGCAAAGGCCAGAATCAGCCTCTGCTCGTGCTATACTGAAATCTTTGAATCTTAACTTGAGTGGGAAATTTGAGGAGATTTAACATACAAGTATCTTGAGAAAATCTGACAGAAAATTATATTTGGATGAGCTTCAAAAGTATCGAATGATGCCTCATCCTTACTTAAACTCCCACTGCATTCTCAGTTTATCAACACTGCCACTTTGTAACACATTAAGTATGATTGCTACAGAAGATTGAGCAAACAAGTGGAGCCCTCCAAGCAGCTAGCATTTCTAGTGCCATGTGGTAATTGGCCCTAACATTGCATAGAAGAATAATGTAAATAAATAGAATTTGTGTTCCTTTCTGTTCAGATAATCCTTGCTATACACATGTGGTTTTAAATCTTGTTACCTGGTTGTTTCATTGCAAACTATTTGGTCATTATAACTGGGGAAGAGAGGAGGCTAACCCTTAGAATGCTGATACATTTGTAGATATCAATGTACTTGCATCAATTTTTTGATATTTCTGGCTTGTGCATTGACCTTTGTTTATAGCAGTAAAATAATGAACTGTTTTCAAGAGCAAGTTTTGCTAATGACACATACACACGAAAATAATTTTCAGTTTCTTGCCTTGCCCTTTTCCCCTCTTCCTTCTCTTGCTGTTCTCCTCCTGTATTCATTTTAATTTTTGCTTTATTTCTAATATACCCTGTTTCAACCAACTTCGAAAATCTTGACTGACTGAAAATTGGCTGTGATGAAGGCTAAATGAAGTTCAGAAATTTGAATAGTGACAAGTTTGTGTTACATGCATAGATAAACAATATGATCAGGTCAATCTAATTTGCTTCCAATTAGAAAGCCCTTGAACACAGGAAATTTCAGTCCATATGGAAGGATTTTAAATTAATTTGTACATTGTATCCAGGTTCTTTGTAGGCTGCATAGGGTTTTGGTTCCAACTAAATTGAACGATATTTAACTTCTGTGCTTCAAAAGTTATCAAAACTATTACTTTTCAGCAGAATGTAATTTAGTGTTTTTTTTTGTAAATGCAAATCACTGAAGCAGAATCTTTCCTTCCAGCCTTTGCCATCCAGGACCATGTCCATCATGCCCTGCATTTGTGACAAAAACATGTGAATGTGGCAGAACCAGGTAAGAGACATGCCACCAGTGATTGCTATTTTCTGAGCATTGTGATGCCTATTTCATTTTTTTGAAATATTTTTGAATAAGTTATCCTTGAGATACTTGAGAAAATTTGAGTCAAATTTCATACTTTTCATTTATAACTTCATAGAACGATGCAGCACAGAAGAAGGCTGTCCTGCTCCTTGACCTTGCAGGGTCTTTGATAGCAATATTCAAATAGTTCACTTTTATTCTTAGCTCATAGTCTATCTTTAAGTTTGCCTTGGTGTTTTATTTTAATTCCATTTTTAGAAGTTATGTTTGAATCTATTTCCACCAGTTTTTCATGCATTGCATGCGGTATCACAACTTGCTGCATACATTTGTTTTCCTTCATGTCATCTGCTTTCATCTACCTTGAGTTTTTGTCTTGTGACTGACCCTTCTGAAAATAGTTACTTCTTTACTCAACAAAACCCTTCATAGCTTTTAACTCATTTGTCTTAGCACAGAAAGTTATGAGAAGATCTATGTAAGAACAATTTCAAATTCTCTAGCCTCTGAGATAAGTATCTCATCTCTGGTGTCACCCTCTCCATCCTCTTTTAAAGCCTTGCTATCTTGTCTGAAGTGTGGTCACAACTAAATGCATCACTCCAGCTGAGGCCTAACCAGTGTTCTATACTGGTTCAGTAGAAATCGCTTGCTTTTCAGGCAATGGCCTAGTGGTATTATCGCTAGACTATTAATCCAGAAACTCAGCTAATGTTATGGGGACACGCATTTAAATCCCTTCATGGCTGTTGGTGGAATTTGAATTCAGTGAAGAATCTGAAATTAAGGGCCTGATGATAACCATGAAATCATTGTTGATTGTTGGAAGAACAAATCTGGTTCACTAACATCCCTTTTAAGGGAAGAAAATCTTCCGTCCTCACCTAGTTTGGTCTACGTGTGACTTCAGACCCCATAGCAATGTGGTTGACTCTAAAGTGGCCTCTGGGCCATTAGGAATGAGCAGTAAACCCAGCGATGCCCACATCCCATAAATGAATAAAGTTTGTTTTTGTACCCTTCCTGTTCTAATAAAGCACAAGATCCCCTTTTGCTGAAATATTTTTGCAACTTTTCCTACCAACTTCAAAGGTTATATGCACTTCTCTATTGCTGCACCCCCTTAAAAGTTTGCTAATTAATTATATTGCATTTTCATTCTTCCTACCAAAACATATCATTTCATCTGCTGAATTCTGTTACTGTTCTCTTCATACATTTGACACTTGTGACTTTGAGAAATCTCAAATCTAACTCTCTATACCCAGGTCATAGATTCACAGAGCTGTACAGCATGGAAACAGCCCCTTCAGCCCAACTCGCCAGCTAGATATCCTAAATTAATCTGGTCCCATTTGGCCCATATCCCTCTAAACACTTTTTTAATGTATCTGTCGATGCCTGTTTATGTTGCAATTGTACCAGTCTCCACCACTCCCTCTGGCAGCTCATTCCGTACACACACCGTCCTCTGCATGAAAAGGTTGCCCCTCGGGTCCTTCCTAAATCTTTTCCACCTCATCTTAAACCTGTGCATCTAGTTTTGGATGCTGCTACACTGGGAGGTCACTTAAAAGTTTTGTATATGGCATTGGTTCTTGGAAAGCAACATGTTTTTCCTATCTGAATAACAGCCAGTCACCACTACTGTCTGAATGCTGAACCTTAGCCAATGTTGCATCCGTGTTGCCACTGACTCCACAAATCTATTATGTGGCACTTTACCCAATGCCTTTTGAAAGTCCATGGAATCATTTCCTCCTCTGGCATCATCCCTATATTTCTGAGGAAGATGAAAGAATGTGTCTGCAGCCTGTAGAAATGCCATCCATCCTTTCTTTAATACCCTCAGATGTATCCCATCCAGTCTGAGTGAAGTTTTGTAGTCTGACGACTGTCAACTGTTTAAGGTGTACTACTCTTAATCAGTTAATTTCCCGTCAATTGCTCTATTGAGTTTTTTTTATTATATATAACAATGTGTGTGTATGTGGATATACACATAATACTTTGGCAATATCCTCTTTCTGTGAAGGCAGTTGAATAGTGGTTATTTAGTACTTGAGTTGTGCCCACTTCCTCCTTGAGAAGATCCTTATTTTAGCCCCGATTTGGTTCTGTCCAAACCAGACTACCCTTTTTACTATTTTCATGTTTATAAATTAATCTTGTTTTTCCTTTTATGTTTCTCATAAACCTGTTCTCAGATTATGGGCTTTCATTTCCCTTTTTCACATATGAGCTTACTGCAGTCTGTGGGATCTTTCCTGCATTTTCAGACTACTTCTGTGCAGAAAGCAGCCATTCAGCCAGTGTCTTCTCCAACTCTCAGCATTCTACCAGTGCCAATCTCCTACCTTTTCCCCATTAACTTGCATGTTGTTTCTATTTGCATAATCATTTAATGCCCTCTCAAATGTCTGAATTGAACTTGCACACTTCTAGGCAGTGTATGAACCTAACATTTGTCACATGCCTCACTTTATTTTACTTTGATCTTCAGGTCCTCCCAATGTTTACCAATGTCACTTTTTTAATTGTCCCTTGCATCATCTTGTACTTGCAACCCTCCAATCTTAATGACCATGCCATGTGCATTTATGGATATGTACTCCAAGCCCATCTTCAACTGCCTCACCTTTGCTCTGTCTGATCACTCCTATTTCTAATCTACCCTTGTGTGTGATTTTGTCTTTTCCAATCCTCTATTCAAATTACAAACAAAAACACTAATTGCTGGAAAAGCTCAACAGGTCTTTTTCTTTGCTATGTCACCATGGTGCTCGCGCCCCTACATCTTTTGCACCAAAGTGCTATATGCTCCTTTTAAAGTGCCTTGAACCTCTTTGGTATTCAGTGCTGAAAGCCAGTTTGAGGGCCACTCCTTGCTTCCTTGAATGGAAAGCTACCCAATCGATGCCATATTTAAGGGGACCTCTTATAGTTCTTTATAAACTGGTTGTCTCAGCAGATCTTAAGTTTTTTTTTGAGGTAAAATTGATTTTGTCAAATCGCAATATTAGTGCTTTGAAATATGTTGCAGTTTGGACAGTATAACATTTTAAAGTGTTCAGCAAGGGTGTGAGTATTGTACTTCATATTGTTGACAGCTTTGCACAGTTTCTCAGAGGCTTTCTTTACTTTGATGATAGGATATAAAACATTCTGATTTGGAAGTAACTCAGTGTTTTTGCCTCCCTCAGAAATAAGAATCATGAAAGTAAAAGCAACCACCAGTACTTGTTTCCAAGCTAACTTCTGGTTTCAACATTGCTAATTGATAGGTAGTTGTAAAACTCCATTTTTAAAGGAATTCTGAACTTTTGTCAAAACTTTTAGGGAACAGTCTTTCAGATGTCTTGCATTGTTTAATCGGGACCATTTTCCAAGTGCATTTGACATGTTCTCTTTGCTCCCATGTATTAGGAAATCATGCAAAAAACTAGTTTAAGGTGTGAATGCTGTAACAGTACCACAATGAGTAAGGATAGTAGAGTGGTAATAACAAGCAAACTCTAAAGAGAATAGGTTTCTAAACGTGCCTCCTTGCCACTCCATTACCAGGAATAAGTGCAGACTATTAAGCTCCTTGTTTGCTCATGGGATTTCCTGATACCGCTCCCTCCTTCCTACCCACCTTTTTCCTTCTGATCATCTGCCTCCCTCCTCTGACTCTCCCATCCACCCTTCTATGATTCACCTCATCTTTTCTCCCATCCTTTTACCAGCCACCACACCTCTTCCTACTCTCTACCAGTCCTTCTTCCGCTCACAGTCACTCTCCATCTGACCCCTTTTGTTTGCTAACTCTTCACTTGCTGTCAATGGCAGGTTGACCTTTTCACCCACTTTAAATACAAACACACAGTCATTACTTGGTGTCTGCCATGCCCATATTTTCATTGATAATATTAGAGTAGTAGTACAGCAAACTTTTTTTATTAACTGGCACTTCGGGAACCAGGAATCAACCAGTCAATCAAATAGTCCAGTGGAACAAGTGGTCCACATAGTCAATGTAAAAATGCATAGTAAGTAATAGAAACATAATGCAGAGGGTATGCACGTCAGTTATACTTTATACTTTATTTACAGCATAAGGCACTTAAGTAATAATGCAACTTGTCATAAATAAAACGTACTGGCAGAGAGCCTACTCACTCGCACGCTCAACTGACTACTTGGACATCACGAAGATTGCGATAATACAGTAAACCTCTAGTATTTCAGGTATATTTTTATTGCTGGTTCATGAGATGCCGGTTAAAACAAAGTTTGCTGCAAATACTTAAGGCGCTGTATAGAATTGTCAAATGGCATCTGATGCAATGCTTTTGACCACCCTGTCTTTTGTTTTCTAGTTATGAATAATTTTTATTTGATATTCTTAAGCTTCTTTTCATACTCCCTCTTGTGGCCCCTTTTGATGTTTTTTGCCCTTTCCTGTTCTATCATTTTTATTTGTCAGGTACTGTGCCTCTTTTGCATAATTGTTTAGTCTTAGCTTTGTCTCAAACTCCTTGCCTCGTTGTTCATTTTAATTTCTTTAAAACTTGGATTTACTACTAGATTACAAAGGGACCTATCGTATCAATGCTTTTTGAACAACTTCTAGTTATCATTTTACTTATCAACAAAATTGCTCACTTTTTGAATGGTTTTTGTTTTCTCACATTGAAATCAGTCTTACCTGTGTCTGGAATCATACCTGTTGTACATTTCTCCCTTTCAAACACCATATCCTGATTTGAAAGTCATGTCTAGGTTTGGTTCCAAGCGTCAGCAACCGTTTGGTACCTTTCTCAAGCAAGCATCTTTATGCTTTTACCCATGCAAAGTGTTACATCCCAAGTCAAAACTCCATTCAGCCCTATTCATTGCACTAAACAGTCTCAGCTCTCTGACGACTGTTCTAAAATGGTCTGCAGATATTAAGTACTAGATTTCTACACAAACACTTGTAATAAGTGGGAAAAAAGTATGACAAATTGATAAAGCCATGTTTAGAATAAAGTGTAGAACGTAGTGAGCCTTGAATTTGGATACGCAGATTAGAGGAAAAATATCTGAAAACAATACCAAGTCGGTGAGTAGAAAATAAAATATCTGATATACAAAGAAGTTAAGTGTTTTATTGTCCTCATCATATGGATGCCTATTTTCAAACTGGCCAAACATGTGCTGTTTACTTGTTCTGGCATTTAACTTTGGCTGTGCACTCATGATGTCCTTTTGCCTATATTTAGATGTAATTCTTTTTTAAGTGATCCCAGGAAGTATTTCATAATTAATCTACTGCTTCAGTTATTTTTGTGTATTTTGTGAAATAATCTTTTAAATCCTTTCAGAGGATTTTAACTTTTTTCCCCTAATTTTGCAGCCAGTCAGTTCGATGTGGGCAACCAGGAACCATTCACTGCAGTAACGTGTGTGATAATCTCCTAATTTGTGGGAAGCATACATGTGCCCAAGTATGCCATGCAGGGAAGTGCCAGCCATGTCCACTTAGTATTCAGCAAGGTAAGGAGCAAATCTTTATTCCAAGTACAACATTCTGATCCATTAGCTAGTGGATTTTCATGAGCTAATTTTTACCCCCTCAAATAACAAAAGTCATGTATTGCAGCGGAAAATTTGATATTCAAGTTTATTTCATGTTGCCTTAATTAGAAATGTGTTTGATATGAAGGAAGCTACTGATTTCATAAAATAGGCTTTTGCTTAAGAAATAGGAGTGGGAGTGGGTCATTTGGTGTCTGGAGCCTGCTCCATCATTTAATAATCATGCTGGATATGACATGGCCTTAATTTCCTTTTTCTGTCTGCTCCCTCTTGCCTTGTTATCAAAAATATAACTCGGCCTTGCATATATATGTTTAGTGACCCAGTCTTCACTGCTTGCTGAGGAGAGAATTGCAAACATTAATGACTCTCAAACAAGTTCCTTCTCCTTTCTACCTTGATAAAAAATCCCCTATTTTCAAACTAAGTCCTCCAGTCCTAGATTCCTTATCAACCCCTTCAGAGTCTTGTACATTTCAAAAAATAACCTGGCATTTGTCTAAATGCTAACACATAGCCAATCATCCATTCATTCCAGCAATGACTGAACCTTCTCCTGTGAACTCCAATGTAATTATATTCCCCAAATAAGATAACCCAAACTACACAGTACTCCATATATGACCTCACCATTGCACTGTAGAATTGTTGCAAGAATTACCTATTTTTATGCTCAATCCCTTTGTGATAAAGACGACTGTTCTGCTTGCCTCCTTAATTACTTTCACCACTTGTATACTGGTTTTATTTATTGTTCATGTACAAAGACACCCAAGTGTCTCTGTGCTGTAGCATTCTACAGTCTTTCTCCAGCAATATAATAGTGATTTTTTTTTTTTTTTTCATTTTTGTTAATGTGAGCAATCTTGCATTTTCCCATGTTATTCCATTGCCAAAATTTTTTCTCGCTTTAACTAGCTTCATCCTATTTGGTCTCATCACAATCTGCTCTCCTACCTATCTTCCTGGCTGCACTGCAGTCAGTCCTTTCATCGAAGACATTAATGTAGATAGCAAAGAGTTAAGGCATCAGCCATGCTCTGTTTTGCAAATTTAAAATAACTCCATTAACATAACTGTTTCCTATTTGTTAGCTCATCGTCTTTGTCTGCTAATATACCACCCTCACTGCCATATAATATCTTATGTAGTTGCCTTTTTAGGTAGCACCTAATCAAATGTCTTTTGGAAATCCAATTTACAATGCATTTTTTAAATTCACTTATGGAACATGGGTGCCAATGGCTGGCCAGCAATTATTGCCTAGCGCTAGTTGCCCTTGAAGGTGGTAGTGAACTGCTTTATTGAACCACTGACCCATAATGCTATTAGGGATGGAATTCTGGAATGTCGACCCAGCAACATGGAAATATGTCATTGTTCCTTCAGAGTTAGGATGGTAATGCTTGGAGGGGAACTTCAAGGTCGTGGTGTTCTCATGTATCTACTACCCTTGTGTTTCTAGATGGAAGTATTCACGAGTTTGGAAGGTGCTGTCTAAGGATCTTTGAATTTCTGCAGTGCATCTTGTAGATAGTAGATGCCACCGAGCAACCGTTGTGGAGGGAGTGGATGCTTGTAGATGTGGTGCCAATCAAACAGGCTGCTTTGTCCTGGATGGTATCAAGCTGCTTGAGTGTTGTTGGGGCTGCACTCGTCCAGGCAATGTGAGGAGTATTCCATCACACTGCTGATTTGTGGATGGTGGATGTGGTGATTCCCTGGTACTTAGCCTGTTTGTTACATCCTAAAATAATTGCAATAAATTTGTCTCCGTTTCCTTTTCATAAAATAATGTTGATTCTGCTTAGTGGTATAATGTCTGTGTCCTCCTGCCACTGCGTTAATAACAGATTCTAGCATTTCCCAAATGACGCACGTGAAGCTAACTGGCCTACAGTTTCAACTTTAATATTCAACGTTTTGCTTTGATGAAAGATCTTAAATAGAATGTTTGCTGAGGAGGATCTTGTAATCTAGAAGTTATTTAAGTTATTTCCTCAATCTGCTCTGTAAATGTTTATTTCATGCCTAATTTTATAGATTTCTCTATCATTCATCAAGCACTGGAAAAGTTGAAAAAGTTCATTCAGGCATACATGTGACTCGACCCCCCAACAATTTGGTTGACTGTTAACAGCCCTCTGGTAATTAGGGATGGACAATAAATGTTGGCATGGCCAACAATGCCCATGAATTATTTTTAAGTCCTACTCTACCAATTTCAGTGATTTGTCCACATATACTCTTATAAAACTGTTACTTCCAAAATGTTATGTTGTCACAAAGAATGTCAAGCTTAATGATTGCAGCATTTTGGAATTGTCTAGATACTGTATACAGGTATCAGTAGAAAGGAGGGGTTACAAACAGAAGGATAGTGGATGAAAACACTTTTTTAGCAGATCTGGATACCTTGGTGGATGACCAGATTTAAGTAACAAGAGTTAAGCATATGAACCCCAAAATGCCCAAGGAACATTTTAATAGGTGCTTCATTGAAAGAATCACCTATTCAATGATTGTGATATCTTGCCCAAAATGATAAGGCAGTATTCTATGTTACAGAATTCGGAAACTGAAGATGAAATTGGATCACTTTGAAAGAATTGCACAAATTTTGAGAGGCTTTAGCCAATAATGAGTATATTAATTATGGATTTATTTGACTGTGTAGTATTAGATAATGATCACACTTCATTAGTATGTGAAGAGACTTTCTAAAGTGTTATCTAGATTCACTCAGCATTGAAGATTCTCATAACCATGAAGGTTCAATTTGTTTCTAATTTGGGGATAAGAAGACCTTAACTAAGGGTGTGGTAGTTCCTTGCAAAATAGCTGGAGTAAGCCAGTTTATTCTAATTGGTGTGGTCTGTAGTGCTGTTAAATGAGTACTCCGTGAAAAGAAGGCACAAACAAAACTGGATGTGGAGCTTGATTTAAAACGCGCTTTTGGAAAATAAGTGAATTGGCACTTGATCCAATCAGTACGTAATTTTATTCTCTTAGTAAAACATAATGTTGCTTTTCATAATGTTCAAAAAATATTAATGGTATTAAGTGTTAATCAAGTGATAATCAGAAAGCACAAACAAGTCAACATTAAGTCACAAACATCAAGTCTGGTTGATGTGGAATATGCAAGATGAATCAGTTTGATGCAAAATGTAAAATTGTAAGCTTCCGTTACATCCTATCGTAAAACTTGAGTTCGCACTTACAGTTAGATCATGAGCTCAACAGTTATGTGGCACAGACAGATATTTTCATTTTGTACTTTATTGAAAAGTCAACCAGATTTAGTCTTTCCAAAGTAATATGTGCCAATGACAAAAGGATCTCCTGGTCGGGCCATGGATAAGTAGATAAGGTCTACATTTGGAGCACTGTCTGAGTTTGACTGAGGGAGATAACATATTAATGACTACTTTAGAGATGTGTGGGAATAAGTGCATAATGGTGATGAATACTACAGCTGAAGGCCCTTTGAGCAGTGGGCTCTGTGAAACGTTACGTAAGATCTTAGCAGGTCAACCAAGCTACAAGTTGACAACTACACTGGTGGTTCGTGTGAAGAATTCACCTCAGCTGGTTTGGCCCCTGTCACTAGGCGTTTGAGAACAATCCTGTAGGTACAATCCCAAATTATATTCTGTGTTGAGGGGAATATGTTTAGTTTTGGGGGATTTTTTTGCACACTTGAATGATTTACACGCAGGGAGAAAAGGACATTCAGTAAGACTGTGGACTTAGAGAAGTTGTAAGATTGACTGAAATTTATGAAAGAAAATACTCGTAAAATATGGCAAGGTCCTTTAAAGGCGAGTGTGGTCATTGGTTATGCACATGGCACCCAAACTGTTAAGGTTCATTCCTCGCAATTAATAAGAATTGATTGGAAATTGAGTGGTCGACAGAAGACATTGAGCATCAAATACATGAATACTTGTGTCCTATGACACAGGACAATACTTCAGGGATCTGAAGACAGGAAGCTGAATAATGATATGCAGAAGACAGGGCTATTGCAGCAAAAAAAAAGTTGCCTAAGGTGGAAAATTGGTGACACACATTCCAGAAGTGTTCACTAAATGGGCTGATGTCATGATTGTGGGGCATGAAAGCTGCTGACAAGTTTAAATATTGGTTAAGTATTCAAGATGGTGACCAAGAAGTGATGTCCATGTGTTGGCAGAATGGAAGATAGAAGCACAAGCAGGTTTTAATACTATATATCTGAGATTGAGTCTTGCAATAGAAAGTGATCACATGCCAAAGGGAAAGCCTCCACACATGCTAAAAGAGATTTTATAGCAATGGTACCTAAAGGCACCAAAGGACAAATTCAGGCCACAGCTTGAATAAATTGCAAATGAAATGAGGGCTGCAGAACTGTCTCAAGATGGGAGTAGTAGCAAAAATACTCATGACAATGTTTCAGTTAGTGTCAATACACGAGAGAATAAACAGACCAAGGGAACAAAGTTGGAGAAATTAGGTATTTGGAAGGAATTTGAAGTTTATTCTCATGTACCTAATGAGCTTTACATTTAGGTAAGGCCAATTTTGATGAGATGAGACAGAGACTATCCAAAGTAAACTGGGAAAATCTGCTAATAGGTAAAACAAGAGCAATGGAAAATGTTTAAAGAAGCATTGAACGTGATACAAAACTAATTTATACCCCTGAGAAGGGAACGCTTCACTACACACAACAGTCATGAACAATTAAAGAGATAAGCAACAGCATTAAACCAGAGGGGCTTATCAAAATGTAAAAAACAGTAAAGATCCTGCTGAATGAGAGGGGTACGGCAAACGGCGACAAAGCAGCTTATAACAGCTAAGAAAGGAAACTTGCCAGAGATATCAAAATCAATAAGGAGAAATTATATCGTTATAAAGGGAAAGTGGGTGGTCAAGAAAGTTGGCAAGTGGGGGACATTGGCAATGTCTATAGGGATATAGCAGACACGTTAAATACAGTAGAAGAGGTTAGTTTGTCAGAAGTTGCAAGGAAATTAATAGTGGATCATCCTTAATAAACTTAATAAGGAAAACATCAGTAATGAGGTGTTTATTGGAATTAAAAAGTGACTAATCCCCAGAACCTGATTTCCATTCAAGGACATTAAAGGAAGTAGGAAGCAAATTGTAGCCGCCCTTGCCATAATCTTTGAGTCCCCTGGATACAGAAGTCGTCCCTCTGGATCGGAAAGTCGCACATGTCACTGCACAAAAGAAGGGTGAAAGAGGAAAACCAGGGAACAGCTGCTTCCCTGCTGTTTTCAGACTTTTGAACAGACCTCTCAAATGTTGTTTCTGATTTGCTGTCGCTTTCGCTGTCTCCACCTTCGCTGCGACTGTAAAAATATATGCTGCATCCCGTTCTGTTACCCAGATGCAGTTTGTATGATACAATCTGCCTGTGTAGCACACAATAACACTTTTCACTGTAGGCACATGTAACAATAATAAGGCAAACTTGAACTCAAACGAATTACAGACCAGTTAGCTTAACATCTCTGGTGGGGAAATTGTTTGGGTCTATAATCAAGAACGGCGGGGGGGGTAACTGAACATTGAAAATTTTTAGTTGTCAGGGAGAGCCAGCATGGAATCATGACAAGTAGGTCCTGCCTGAATTTTTTACCAGGAGTGACTAAGGCAGTGGACAGGGGAATGTCAATGGATGTTAATATAGACTTCTAGAAGGCATGTGATAAAGTCCCACATAAAGTAGAAGCCCATTGAATTGAGGGCAAATTACCAACATGACTGGGAAACTGGTTGATTGGCAGGTAACAGAAAGCAGGGATAACGGACAGGTACACAAATTGGCAGGATGTGACCATTGTGTATCACAAGGATCTGTATTCAGGCCTCAATTATTCACATGATTTATTAACAAATTGGATAATGGCATAGAAAGTCATTTATCCAAATTTCTTGATGACACAAAGTTAGGCAGTATTATAGACACTAAACAGCATAAAATTAACAAGGGATATTGATAAATCAAATAGGCAAAAACATCGCAGATGGTGTTTACTATAATTTTATCCATTTTGGGCTGAAAGAATAGATAGTATGAAGTTAAATACAGTGGACAGTCAAAGAGACTTTGTGGTGATTTACTCTCAACAACCCATTACTACCTTCAATTCAACTATTTATTAAGAAATTCACAGACTGTTAAGTACTGAACTAATAATTTAAACTCTATTGCATGTAGCCACCAAGATAAGACGACTCAAGTCAGCAGGTTAAGCCTCACAACTCAACTTGGCTATTACCCAATTAATGGTGGAATTTAGCTACAAATCTAATCAAGGGTGTCTGTCTCTGATGTCCAGGATGTGAACTTTATGCAGTGTTGTCCTTTGTTCTGTAAAGGGAGAGTTCTGGTGTTGGATTCTTAAAGTTTTTCGTCTTTCAGGTATATATGATATTATTGATGATTCTTTAGGTTCTTTCTTCCAAAATATTGATGACTCCTCTGAAACTATCAAGTCTGCAGCTTGCTGTCTTATAAGAAGCGATTTCCCTGTTCCTTGTTACATTTGGCATTGACTTTGTTTAATGACTCTGCTTTCTTGTGATTAACTCATTTAAGTTCTTCTACAGGACAGTGATTTGTCCCAGTGGCACAATGCAGCCAATTATCAAGCAGATGTCAAAACTGTTTTGTTCATGAGCCTTTTTTTTGACTCCTCCTTTCCCAGACTTGGCTAATTGCTTTAATTTCCTGTATAAATTTGTCCTTGTCCTTTTGATAGTTTATTCCAGACAGAATTTTTGCTACTTCTTTCGATCTATCTACAGTTTTTGAAATTCTAAAGCATAATATCTGAGTTCAGATGAATAGATCTTTTAAAATGTCATGTACAGGTGCAGAAAACAATCAAGAAAGCTAATGAAATGCTGGCCTTCATATCTAGAGGACTGGAGTATAAGAATGCAGACGTGATGTTGCAGTTTTGCAAAGCCCTAGTTAGACCTCACCCTTTAGGAACAATATGTTGGCCTTGGAGGGAGTACAACACAGGTTTACATGAATGATACCAGGACTTCTGGAGTTAGATAAAAGGGAAGATTACACAAACTAGATAAATAAAGAACTGTGGAAGCTGGGAATCTGAAACACAGACAAAATGCAAGTCTGATAGCACCTGCGCAGAGAAAACAGAGTTAACGCTTCAAGCCCAGTGACTCTTCATCAGAACACACATTAGATCTCTCTTTTTTTTCTAGAATTTAAAAAGGTGATCTGATCAAATATTCAGATATTAACAGGAAAAGACAGGATAGGTAAAGATGAACTATTTCAACTTGTTGGGGATTCTAGAACTAGGGGGTGGAGTCTGCAAATTAGGGCCACAATGTTCAGGAAAGATGTTAAGAAGCTTGTCTACACAAAAGGTGGTACATGTTTAGAACTCTCTTCTATAAATGGCATTGGATGCTGGATCATAACAAGATATTAGAGGATATGGGCTAAAGGCAGTTATACGAAGTTAGGCCACAGATCAGCCATGATCTCAATGTGTGGAAGAGGCTTGAAGGGCTGAATGACCACCACCTGCTCCGGTGTTCCTATAAATACCAGATATGGCAAAATCTGTTTGACAAAACGGTCGGCTTTTTCGAGGACAGTCTTGCCAACGGGGATGTTAAGGCTGAAGTGAGGCTGACAAACAACTGCACAATACAGATGTTTGAGGGAGCATTCCCATAGATGGAAAGTAATTGTAGAAGTTTTAGCTTTTTGTTTTTTGGCCATATAACTGTAGCATGTAGGTCAATTGACATGAAAGCCACGTTTCTATGTGTGAAAATGTTCTGAAGTATGTTTCTGGAATCGCCTAAATAGGCAAATAATAGAGGGGAAACTGTGGAAATTTAGTTAATGCACTGAATGCCTAAAAGATACCTCAGAGATATATTTTTCCGAGATCGTCTTGCTGAAAAATAGGCTGTTGAACTGACATCAGATCCCAAATTGATGCATGTTGTAGTTTGTTTTTGTGAAATGGCACTCTGGACTTTGAGGAATATGTTATTGATAACATTGAAGTAGAATTTAAGATTGCAAGTCAGTCTGCGGAGGCTTTTAAATGTAATGGTATAGACATTAAACAGAGTAGGTTTGGAGCAACTTTGAATCCGCAGTCATCTTTAGAAAGTGTTAATCTTATCTGTTATCTCTGTGCTAAGTCATCACAGAGAATGATGTCGTATCTAAAAAAGAAACAGATCATTGCAAAACTTGATTGGTCAGTTGGATTGGTTGTGTTTTCAGACGAGACCACATGTTAGCTCTGATGTAGTAGAAGTAAATACTACAAGAAAGCACCCTAAAGTCAAGTGTATTTTATGCAGGGGTAAAAAGCATTTTAAATGAAATATGGAGAAACGCATACTTGTCATTCTTCAATGACCCCAAGAACCTGAAATTAGTGTGAAGCTGATTCTGTAATATTTTTGGTTTGTGTAAATGGGAAGTGCCCTTAATCCTAAGAAGCTAAGGAAATGAAATGAAATAAACGCAAGGATTTGAGAATTACTTGAAGTTATAAGTACTTGACCTATGGAAATACTGCTGTCATGGCAGCAGTGGATGTGAGATTGTTTGTGTGTGTGTTTTTGTCACATTTTAGGAGAAATTCAGCATCCGAGTGAGACTGGAGGCAGTTTGTCCGTGTAACATTCGATGGACAATCGTTCCTTACAGGATGGCATATGATTTGCAAAAAGTGTGCGTGGGGGAGAAAGATGTAAAGATTGACCATATTAGCAAGGAACAGTTGGTTTAAAAAAAATCTCCAAAATCAGAGGGTTGATACAAATCATCAATTATCTGCTTGTTGAATCTAAAAATTAGCCAAAATATTACAGGGACTCCTGGAAGAGAGCCATCTTCTCTTGCAATGCTTTATATAAAATTTAGATAGTAATTTTATTTATTTTAAAATGCTGTTTCTGAATATTATGTGAGCTTTGTTTTTAAACAAGGAAATGTGTTAATTGTGTAACAAAGTTGTGTTTACAGAAGAGGGGCACTCTGGTTAACACTTGTGCTCATATAAAGTAACACTGGGGTGAACAGTTGTAGAATTATGGACCATCCGTTTGAAATATTTCTCATTGTGAATAAACCTAAAACTGAATAAAGGTTGCCCGTTCCAACTGGCTTTTAGAAATTTAACAATTTATTAATGAATGAATTTCAGCCTGTGGTGTGGTATGGTGCATTTTGGTAGGAAGACTAAGGAAACTACATTCCTTGGAAAGAAAGTCTGAAAGAGATTGGAAAGCACAAAGGATCTGGGATAAAGATATTCAAATCACTACAAGCAGGAAAACAAGTTAGATCAATGATTTTTAAGAAAAACACAAGCACTGGGATGAAGTTCTCAAGGAATGGAACAGAAAGGCAGAGAAGGTATACTTGAACTTAATTTGACCAGATGTAGACTGCCACATGCAGTTCTAGCATCCATATTTAGGAAACAATTTTATAGAAACATTGGAGAAGTTGCAGAAAATATTCAAACATAATATAACTGCTAGATCACACCTTTCAGGTGAGGTTGACAAGTCTTTAGGGCCTGCACGTTTAGGCAAGTTAAAAGTCTAAGGGATAACCTGACAAAAGTCTTAAATCATGACACTGTTTTATGGGTACAGAAAAAGTTCTGACTCATGGGGGAAAAACAAGGAAATAAATATCAAATTGTCACTAACAATCTAATAGGGAATTCAAGAGAAATGTGGTTTACTCAGTGTAAGGAGTATGGTTCAAGCAAAAAAATATAGATGCAATTTAAGTAGAGAGGCACATGAAGATATGAATAGAGGAACATGGTGGAGTTAAATGAAGAGAGGAGGCCTTTGTAGAGTCTTAACCTGAAATAGTCAAACTCAACTAATCACCAGTTTCTCTGTTGTATGTGGAATGTGGCTCAATTCTTTTGGCTTTCTTGATCTTTTCTCTGTGCTGTGAAACCATTCAGCTACAGTGGTCTGGTAGCATGATAGTTTGTAGACTGGAAAAATGCCTGAATTATGAAGTAACCAAGTGATCAGATCATTGTTACTTGTTTCCTTTCTAGGCTGCTATTGTGGAGCTACTTTCCGAGAAGTGCCATGTGGAACAGATAAAGAAGCATATGATGGCACTGGCTATTTTTCTTGTCAGAAGCCCTGTGACAGGTGAATTGAGACATGGATGTATGCTTTGATTAGTCGTAGTAAATTTTAGTGAGACTGAGAATATACTGATTTTATAATGTGTGCTTGTTTAATAAAAAATAACTTGCTAAGTGAAGCTTGAGATTTCCATTGCTTCCTTGAAATTGGATTTCTCTCACTGCTCCTTCTTCCCTTGTTCAGATCTGAATTTGGATGTTTCTCTTGCTTTCCCTCTGTAATGATTTCTTTGATTTTCTCTAAACCCTGCCAGTCTAGGTTGAGTCCCTGCCTCTGTATCTCCAGTGCGTTGTTGATAACTACTTCTATCATTTGGCTAAATGTAATTACATTAAAAATAAAATAAGCACCGTCCAGTGCCTAACCATTATTTTTCTGCCCCAAGAGAATGTATATATTTTCAAATTAACACAATTTGTTTAAAAAAAATGTAGAATCCTCCTTCCTTGGAGGATTGCAAGTGTTCATGATGTTGATTTAATCAATGTTTTCTAAGCTTCTTGGAGATGGAGCTAGTCGGTTAATTCTTGTAATTTTCCTGTCTCCTTGCTTAAGATTTTGGAATGTCTTTAAAATTCTGCCTTTTGTTCAATTTTGGCTGATGGTTTGCCCAACGTGGGATGAATTTCACTGCAAAAATCAGCATAATCTACAGCAAACACTACCCCAATGTGTATGAAAGTGAAGTGATTCCAAAATTAAGATGTTGTATTTAATTTATTTTCTCAAACAAACATAGGATGAAAATACTGTGTTTTTTAAGCCAGCATGATAACAACTGTGTGTGTGTTTGGGGAGGTAGGGGCAACGTGTCTGTGTGCGGGTCTTAGTTGGTAGATTGATCATAGAAAACTGTTCAAGTTGCAACTAGAAAGTTCACTTCACTTGGAATCTGATCCCAAAGTAGAGCATGTTCAAAATTTCTGTTTCTCATAAGCAGAGCTATAATTAATCTTTGCTTACGTAACCTCATTATTACAAGTCACAAAGCTCTTCCTACATGCTTTGTCTTTAAAGGCCATGAGAAATAACTGTTAAATATTTATCTTCCACCATTGTTTCTATCTGTTCCATATTGCCATGCTATGTAATTTGCAAATTTGATTTTTTTAATCATATCTGTGCACAGAAGATCTCATGGAAAAAATCCAGTGGCAAATATTTTAAAAGTGAATAGAACCAAGATTCTTGGATGCAAAACAATTTTTCCACTTTCATGGCTTTGATTGTGAGCATCTTGTGCTGATACCTTAAACGCTCTTTAAGTATCCATATTGTAATGTAATTTGAATTGGCATTATTTTAACTATCAGTATTGATGACTGTCTGTATGACTGGTACATGCTGTAATATTACCTTTGCACCCCATTGTTTGTTTTAAAGATTCATGGATTGTTCACTCCCTTAGGAACCTCGACTGTGGAAACCATACCTGTCAACAGCTGTGCCACCCGTCTGCATGTCAGCCCTGTCCTCGCTTGCCAAAATTGGTTCACAGCTGCCCTTGTGGGCAGACTCCTCTGTGCAAACTTTTAGAGCTTGGGTACCCTGAGCGTAGGAACTGCACTGACTCTATACCATCATGTGGGAAGACTTGTGGCAAGCCATTACCTTGCGGCTCTGATGGTAAGAAGGTTAGATGGCTTTGACCAGTTGTGTTCACAAAATTACTTTTTTTTTAAATTGGCAAAATGAGATTTTTTAAATCATCAGATATTGTTTAAACATTATTGAGATTTATTGTTAAAACTTTTAAAATGAGGTTCACAACTTGTAAGATACTGATCATTCTGTGCGGAATTTGTTAGGATTGTTAAAACATTATTGCGGTACTTTTCCATAATTTGTTAGAATGACTAAGGAGTTGCTTATTATTTTCAGTATGTTGAGGTTCATAGTATGGAGACAAACATGTTTCCAAGCTGCATATTATATTTTGAAAACTAAGTAAACGTATCCTTGTGCAATCTAAGTGATGGTTTTGTAATTTTGGTTGTCTGCTTTTAATGGGGAAAGGGGAAGTGTATTGAAACTGCAGTCATTGTTGGCTTCATTTGATTGATCATCCTGCTTTGTTCTAATTTGCTTAAACATAATTATGAACAAAAAATGTTGCAAATTTGAGATAAAAACAAAGGGTACTAGAAGTGCATAGCCCTTTAGCGCACATCAGTGAAGCAAAAGTGCTTTTAAGCCTTCTAATAGTTCTGTTGCATCATGCACAATCAACAATTTGGTACAATTGGAAAGAAAGAGAAACAGAATGTGAGAGTCTTCATGAATGGTTGCAGCACCAATATTTCACCTGTAATGAAATGTACCAGGTCTCTGCAAGAGCAGCACACCTAGTTCCACACCCCAGCCTCTTCCCTGGAGACTTGCAAGTGGAAAACTGTTAGATAATGTAGACCATGATAGGTGAGGCAAGGCAAATATTGTATAGAAATAATTGAGACTGGAAAGACACCAGAGAGAGATCCTTAAACGAGCTGAAAACATGAAGGAAATTGAAGAACAAACAAATAAAAACCATCCAAAATTTATAAAATTTTGATCCAAGGTAAATGGGGAAAAATGGGACGATCACAAATGCAGACCACTCTACCTGCTTTGTGTTCGGCTGGCTATCTTAGCAGCCACACCCTATCGTACCAGCTTCCTATGGTTTAAAGAGTAGTGCTGTTTATTGCTGAAATCTGAAGCTACTGGTCAGATTTATCGACTAGAGGTCTTCAGGAAGCTTAGAAAAAGTTAAAATGCTGTTCTTGTAGCTTGCTTTAAGCTTGGGTAGAGCAATATTGGAAACTTGATAAGAATCATGGGAAAGGATGGGATGTGTGGTGGGCATTGATAACAGCCGGTCCCTGCAGTAGTGAGTCACGGGATTATTTGGTTACAGTTACAGACACAACGGAAAGTTTCTTAACTGGTTTTCTATCCTCCTAGAAGGGGCTACACCAAGAATAGCAAATGCAATCTAAATTCTCTTTCTCAAATCATTTAAGTGTTTTGGGCACTGCTTTCAGTTGGAATGAGAAATAGAGGAATATTGTAATGTTCTGCACGGAAGTATCTGGGATAATGAAATGTCAGATTGATTAGAAGAAGAGTAAATAAGAGCATTCCCTTGCTAACAGCACCCCAAGGACTGTAGCGATTCACGAAGGCAGCAGCACCACCACCTTCACAAGGGTAATAAGAGCTATTTAATATGTACTGACCCAGCCAGGGACATCCACATCCCTTGAACAAATATTAAAATAAAATCCTAGATTGAAAGGTATCCCTGTAAAATAGAGACAAGGAAATCAGGTTTGTGGTGGAATCATTGGTAGAATGTGGTGGGCCATGACCTGGTGAATACGAATCAGTAGTGTGCTGTGGAGTGTGTAAAAGTAGAGACCAAACCCAGTCCTGTTAGCACTGGAAAAGAAGCTTTGCCACAAAGACTTTTCAGACTTCTCTGGTATGAAAAGAGGAATCATCAAATTAGATATGACTAACATAGTAAAATTAGGAATCTGACCTGGATCTCTCACAGTCTGTTAAGAGTATTGCGAAGATAATACATTGTCAAATGTATGTTTGGAGTATTGCAGGATAGGATACAAATTGATACTCCACGACGATATTGTAACACTAAAACTCTTGAGTATTCTTGAAATTGGGTAGTCTACTTCCAGGCTAACAGTCTGAAGCAAATGTGACTTAGTGACTGTATACATTATTTTGCCTTTTCTGAGACTGAATGGTCAGTACAGCTCATGTTTAATAATTTTGAGAATTTTTATCTCCAGGAATTCTAACATTGGTGGGCATGGGTAGAATAAACAGTTTTTTTTTCTTTAAAATATAGATTCCATTCATACTTGTAGTAACCTTTGCCATGAAGGTGAATGTGGTCCATGTGCTGGAATTTCAACTGTTAATTGTCGGTGTGGATTTAAAAAGCAGGTGAGCAAAAGGTCACATCTGTAATAAAATGATATTTACTTTATCTAATTCGTTTTCGATACTAATGCACTCCTGGCATTGGAGTTAGAGCAAGGCAAAGACAGGTTGGGAAGAAGGCAAATGCTTTTGCAGCAATCCTTTTTGAATCCGGAAAAATAGGAGTAATTTTGCACAGACCCCCATTGGCCAGCGAGTTCAGGCTTATTGGTCAATCAGATTGACTTACTGGTGGGGCACATGTCATGTCAGGAATATGCATGTTGTGGCATTGAAAAAAATTCTCAGCATGCAAGGAAACCCAGACTTCAGATTTCTCATATGACTCAACACCCACCCATCTACATCATTTGCTGCAATAAATATCTAGACTGTAATTAAAATAATTATCAGCCTTAGAAGACAATGAATACATGATGCTAAATTCTAAACTATAAGAATTCTTTTTACCTCCACTAATTGTTTTAAGTGCCCTATTTAACAATAGGTTCACTATTAATCTCTGTGGCTTGCTTATGAATTATAAGTTTTTTGCCATTTATAAATAATTATCCATAAAATCATTACCTGTGTGGAAGAATTTAATTCCACTGTATTCTCTGGTAGAAAAAACTTCAGTTAACGAAAAATTTTCAGACAATTTCAGCTTGTGTAATAATTATTATTTAATTCTGCATAGGATGTACCCTGTGTCAGCATCACAAAGGAAGGTAAGCATCATGATGCTCCTTTTTTAAAAATTAAAGTAGTGATGTTTTCAAGTAAAATGTTGTTGAAAATTGATTTTGTTGTGCTTAATTTTAATGTTCGGCTTTTTTAAATAGACCAAATGAGATTTCACTTCTTACTTTTTTCACCCTTTGCATTTTCCCTGTATCATGCAAGATTTTGAATGAGGGATTCCCAAAATCAATTGTGAAATAATTGCGAAATAAAAATATTTGATCAGTTCTTGTGGCAGCTAATTTGTTTTAGCCTATCCTTTGTTGAGAGAACCTTCTTACAGTACTAGTACTGAGTTAGATAACTTGCCAAGTTCTGTTTGGCATACAGCAATTTGTAATTAATCTTTGCTTTCAGTGTTGAAAAAGTGAACACTTCAAAAAAAAAACTCTCTTTTCTGACACACTCTGGTGTGGCAACCTCGGTTTGTCCAGCACTTGCAGTACTTTTAAGTTTAATGCATGCGGATGTGCTGTCACATGTGCACGCCAGCATTACTGCCCCCAGTCTGTAACCAGCAGTAAACCCCATTGGTACCGAGATGCTAATTTTTACTAAATGAACTTCATAATTGACAATATTGGAAATGCTGCTGCTCGTGGTTCAGTAGAAATTATTCACTACTTGTATCAGTATAATTCTGTTTCTGAAAGGAGATAACACTGTGTTGTGAAAGCCTTCATGAGTTGCTCTGTAATACCTTCTCTGCTGTAATTTTCCTATGTAGCAGATCTGCTGTTTTTGTGTGACAAGCGTTGCAATAAAAAGCGTTCCTGTGGCCGCCATAAATGTAATGAAATTTGTTGCGTGGTAAGTGAATCAAATGTGTTTGAGGCTTTTTTACTGCACACTTTGTTGTTTGACATACATCATAGGGAAATAGTGTTTTGACAATCGTCACTATTTCAGAAGATCAGGTAAGATGCATAAGTATGTCTTGCACCCTTTAAAGGCCAATAATTTACGACCTTTTCAATTAAACAGCTGAATTATCCATAGACAATGTCTTGTATTAGCATGTATGTATTGCCATTTGCCATTACACAGGTAATGGGAGCAACCATATGCTCCAGAATACAGAGAGAATATGGGAACGATGAAACAGCTTCAGAAGTTAGAGCCCAAAAAAGATGTATAGTTGTTCGAGTTGCTCTGCCATTCAGCATAATCGTGGTTTGATCATCTACCTCAATTTCACTTTCCTGCATGATCCCATTCCCTTCGTCTGAAAGTCTATCTCTACCTTAACTATACTTAGTGAGAAACTCAAACCCAAAGAGCTGAGAATGCATAGTCAAAGAACCCAAATTCTTTACTTTAATAAAGAACTTTCTCCTCACCTTAATCATAAATGGCCTGCCTCATTTGAGTCTACCTGTTTTCCAGATCCCACACCCAGAGGAATTTTTTTTCGCCACATCTATCCTTGAAAAATGTTAGCTCTTCCAATTAGACCAACACTCTCAAACTTGCGTGAGTGTGTGCCCAGGTGTCTCTATGCAGGTGAGGACAAAACCCTCACCCCAGCAAATGGTCTAATGAACCTTTGTCACACTTCCTCTAGGGTAAGAATGTCCTCCTTGAGGGTTGAGGTAAGGAGGCTTAAATTGAACACAGTACTTCACATGTGGCCTTGTACAAGTTGATGTGGATGATGACAAATCATATACTAGTAATGGTTACACATCTTACAACATTTATACATGAATTTGCTTTATACATTGCTTAGTGCTGCTGCCACAGAGCGCCAGGGACCCGGGTTTGATTCCAGCCTTGAGCAGCTGTCTGTTTAGAGTTGGTACATTCTCCCATGTCCATGTGGACTTCCTCCAGGTGCTCTGGTTTTCTCCCAGAGTTCAAAGATGTCCAGTTTAGGTGGATTGGCCATGCTAAATTGCCCGTAGTGTTCAGGGATATACAAGCTAGTTGGATGAGCCATGGCAAATGCAGGATTATAGAGATGGGGTTGGTCTAGTTGGGGTCCTCTTCGGAAGTTCAGTGTGGAGTCAATGGGCCAAATGGCCTGCTTCCACACTGCAGGAAGTATGGTTCTATTCAAAGGATATCTACATCCTTCTAAATATGTAAATTTCTCAACTCCTACATTTCGAAAAGCTATTTTTGCAGCAAGTTGCATAACTTTACGCTGTCGCATTGTTTTCTATCTGCTGTTACATTCTTCAATATAATCGCATACAAGAATTGGTAAAAGACTAATGTGGGTACTTTATTTGAGGATGAGACTATATGCAAATTCTTCCCTGGAAGATAGTTATAGTACATCTGACTTTTGCTGCTTATAGATTGACTGCATATCACATGGCTAATATTATATTGAAGTGGAGTGATTGACAGTAGTTCAAAGTACACAATCTTAAAGATACCTGTACCACTTACTAATTCACTTGTGGGTTGTGGGCAGTGCTGGCTGGGCCAGTGTTTATTGTCCATTTCTAGTTGCTTTGAAGGTGATAGTAAACTGCCTCTTGAACCACTGCAGTCCATTTGGTGTAGTTGTACCCACAGTGCCATTCGGGAGGAAATTCCAGGATTTTGACTCAGCGACTCAGAGCAGTGATGTATGTCTCGCAATAGCTTGGAGGGAAACTTGCAGGTGGTGGTGTTTCTATGTAATTGCTATCCTTCTAGATGGCTGGCTTATGTGGTTGTTTTCCAATTCGGTATTAGAAATTTTGTGGCCATCTTTTAGCTTTTTTGCAGGATATTTTTAATGCTGGCTGCAGTTTTTTTGACGTATAGTCAAGAATCTTTCAGCTGTTTGGAAGTTTGTTTTGCCTTGATTGAACACTAAAGATACTACCAGTGTCTGAGCTAGCCATATGTTACTGCTTAACAGTAATGGTGCTGTTGAGGTTTTTGATTTCCTTTCTGGGTTAACTTAAGCTTCAGCCGCAAATAGTCAATTTAGGTGGGCAAACTGACTTTAGGACTTCCAAAGTGAAAACAAATAATAAAGAAAATACTTTTAAGGCTTTCAAAACTCTTACTGCATAGAGATAATAGGTACTGCAGATGCTGGAGAGTCCGAGATAACAAGGTGTGGAGCTG
>JAHRHZ010000013.1:41823154-41854843 GCA_024137785.1 Ginglymostoma cirratum
GTGTTCATCCAGCTCCACACCTTGTTATCTCTTACTGCATAGATTCTTCTTTCCAGCCTAGTCTGTAGTATTTAATTTCAGTAATGAATTTCCATGTAGTGAGACCACCTGCAGTCTGCTATTCAGTTTCTGTTGCTGGTTTAACTTTACACTTTGAATAATTAAGCTCTCAAGATTAAAACCTATGGGGACCTGATTCCCATTTGGTGGAGCTAGGTGAGATCCGACGCCTAAGAAATTGTAAGTGGAATTCCTACAGAGGTGTAATATTACACAAGACCAGTTTAATACTTGTTTCACTTTAACACCAGCTCTTTTCTTCTGTTGGGTGTGAAGGGTTTGAGGTTTATATTCATGCCACTACTGCCACAATACGTAAGCTGCATGTGAAAATTTAAAATCTTCAAATTACATACTAGCACTAGGTAATGTTCTTTTCTTTCAAACATGCCAGTCATTCTCAATGATTAAGTAAACAATCTGGGTTGTGTACATGAAAGTAAGACTGTATAATGTTCACTGGGAGCTAAGCATAGTACGCCTGAGTTTTACCACTGTTGTTCATAGTTGCATGATATGTAGTCAGTCTTAAGTCACATTCTCCGTTAAGATGGTAGTGATTAATAGTAGTTTAATAGGTTCTCTTAGAAGTAAACGCACATCATATCATAGCATCTGCTCTTATCGTATCCATGCATTTAACCTGTCTTTCCCTCTGCAGCATCTTTGTGTCCTCCCCCCAACCCTTTTATTGTCAGCAAATGTGGATGCATTAAACTAGTTTTACAACTAGCTTCCAGTCCTCTGATTTCATCTTAAACACTTGGTGCTCTGTAACACCACCTTCAATACAATATGTAAAATTCTGTCACCAGACAACATTTAAACTTTCAAGATATTAAGGGTTTTTTTGTTGGATCAAGCAGACTATCTAGCCTTTAAGATGCAGACTGGTAGTTGACATTGCATTAATATGTGCATCTTTGCTTGTTCTAGACAAATTTATCACAATTTTCTCTGCTTTTCACCATTGTCTTTTCTGCTCCTGTACTATCACACTGCCGTTTCCTATATTCCATGCTCGGTTTTGTGGAATTCCACAGTAGACTCACTAATATTTCAAAGAAGCACTGATTCAATCATTTTTAAAACATATCTTTGCAAGTTTTTGAATAGGATATGAAAAGGGGATTTTTCATTAAATAGATCTTTAGTCTCAAAACTATTCAAATGTCAAATGTCTTGTAACCTGTTGATTTCTTTTTAAGGATACTGAGCATAAGTGTCTCCTTCTCTGTGGACGCAAGCTTAACTGTGGACAGCACAAGTGTGAGGAGCCTTGCCACCGTGGAAACTGTCAGAATTGCTGGCAAAGTAGTACGTCTGAAGTCAAAAAATTTAGTTGTTTAGTAATTTGCCTTGGTTTCTGTGGGAAGCTGTATAATTAAAATGTTATACAATACCAGAGAGACAGATACATGGCCCAAGTACATGATAACATAAACGCAAGTTTTCTACTTGTTTTGATGTATATTTTGATAGAATCAGGAACTTGAATAATACACTCTGAAAACTGATGTTTTATAAAATCCAGCCTTTACCATAGCAAACCAGTTAGTCCATTAGAGGATTCCAATGGAATTTTTAACTTCAGTGAACTGGTTTCTCAGTAAGTTTGTTAATCTATTGCATTGCAGAAATTTCAAATTTTTTGAGTCAAAAGGCAATCCTTCATTCATTGATGTTGGAGAAAATGTCATTGCAGATAGCTACCTCAATCCAATTTGCCTGAAACAGAACCTTTGGCTTAACTTTTTTTTTTAA
Source organism: Ginglymostoma cirratum (assembly GCA_024137785.1). Classification (NCBI taxonomy): domain Eukaryota; kingdom Metazoa; phylum Chordata; class Chondrichthyes; order Orectolobiformes; family Ginglymostomatidae; genus Ginglymostoma; species Ginglymostoma cirratum. Next base: position 41,824,979 of record JAHRHZ010000013.1, read on the forward strand.
AAGAAAACTGAGAACAGAGCCATGCTTAGAATACATTTAAGTTGTCTGAAACTAGTCTGATGACAAGAGACCTTTCAGAGAACTCTCTCAAAATTATCCTTTTGTGGCCAAGAATGCTCCTCCACACTCATGGAAAATCAGGGTGCCCCCTATTCTGGACTCTCCATCCCTCTAAGTCCCTTTTAAAAGTCACCCATGACACTTAACCTAGAAGCTGCTTGGCAGCTGGGCAAACCCTTGTCTGTCACAAACAGCTCTGCATCCTGTTCATGCCCATAGCAGAGAGTGAAGTGGATGGATAACCCTTGGTAAATGAGGCTTGGTGGTTAAAATTAGTGTGGTCTGCTATGTCTGCCAAATTCAAAGCTTACTCTCACTAGAAACCTGTACAGAAGTAAGATCTGCCTGAAAATATTCAATCTATCTCTTCCTCCACCTTCCCATTTTCTTATTCTTTTCTATCAGTGCAACAGCTGTTTCTTCATCTGTTATTACCCATATGTAGATTTCCATTATATGGCAAAGCAAACTCTTGTATGATAGGTTATGCAATTAACTCAACATTTGCTGTTTAGGCTTTGATGAATTAACGTGTCATTGTGGCAAAACAGTGCTCTACCCTCCAATACCATGTGGCACCAAACCTCCAGAGTGCAAAAACCCTTGCATCAGAGAGCATGAGTGTGATCATCCAGGTAAGAGAGAATGGTTTCACCAGCTTGTGCATTAAATTGAAAACATTGTGATTTTTGTTGGAGCACAGGTGATAACAAAATGTGTTTAAAGGTGTTTAAGTTTTACATGTATGATGTGGATTTATGAAAGCCCCTATCTACTTAATGCCAATCGTTGAAATGGGATATCAGTAAACTTGACTAAACATGTTTAGATACTGCCTAAAAAAAGTTAATGTGAGTTGCAATAGTGGAGTAGAATTCTGTAAAAGTTGTAATGAAATACCCTGGTGCACTGGCCAGACCAAACTTTGTGGAGTCTCTAGCTACTCCCGCTCCATGCAGGGTCAAAGCAATATATAATCCATGAAGGTGGTGAGGAGAAGAGCCATACAACCAGTTAATTAGCACTTTTACTTAAATGACTTTTAAGAGCATGAGGAGAGTTGCTTGAATGAGGTTTATGGAACGCAAGAAGAGAGTGGCTTTGGAGAGATAAGAGCACAAGTGGAGAGTGGCCTCACATTAAACTAGCATGAAACAACTTTGGAGAGATTAAATGAATGTGAGAGGAGAATAGTTTCAGTGTGATCAAAAGAGGTCCATATTTGGGAAGTGAACCTGGGCCAAGGAAGGAGCCATCAATCACAAAAGAGAAAGAAAGCAGAGAGGAGGTTGGGATATCAGATCAGGTGCACACTATCAAGGAGGAGATAGAGAAGATTCACCTCTTGTAGAGGTGTGGCACTGCAAGGTGCTTCCCATTCTCCACAATTGTTGTAAATGAGGGCACTGCTGCTGCTGAATGACCTTGGTTCTCCAAACCACAGCTAATCTTGATACATAACTTAATTCTTCTACTTATTTGAAACTACTTTGACTGTGGAGCCAAGAAATACCGCCTACTCTGTCAAAATAGAAATATTCTCCTCATTCTGCCTCTGTCAAGCAGGACCCAGCATGATGTTTTGGAAGACAGAAGATAACTAATTTCTGGACTCCGACATAAAAATGCAGCCTTGATTTTCTCCAGTCCTCCTGCCATTGGCCCCTGCATGTGATGTGCAAAGTATATACCCCTGGTCATAGGACACACTTAGATTAATTGAATATTCTGTTATATATACTGAGGGCCATGTTCTCGGCTTTAGAGGGGGGCATGATGGCCTAGTGGTATTTTTGCTGGAATGTTAATCCAGAGACCCAGGGAATGTCCTGGGGGCCTAGGTTCAAATCCTGCCACAGTAGATGGTAGAATTTGAATTCAATGAAAATCTGGAATTGATGGTTGAATGACGGCCATGAAACCATTGCCGATTGTCAGGAAAAACCAATTTCGTTCACTAATGTCCTTTAGGGAAGGAAATTGCCATCCCTACCTGGTCTGGCCTACTTGTAACTCTTGACCCACAGCAATGTGGTTGACTCTTAATTGCCCTCTGGGCAATTAGGGATGAGCAATAAATACTAGCCAAGCCAGCAATGCCCAAATCCCATGAATAAATAAATTTTTAAAAATGTCCAGACTCAGTACTGCTCAGTTCAGCAGCAGCAGTGCCCTCATTTGCAATAATCATGGAAGATGGGAAGCACCTTGCAGTGCCCCACCTCTTCAAGTTTATTGAATTAGAACCATAATTAGAGCATTTTTTTTTTCTGGCGCTTATGAAGTTTATGGGTATTTTAGATTGTCATTCATGTGCATCTTGGTATGTTCCTACAGTATTCCACAATTGTCACAATGAGGAGAAATGTCCACCTTGTACTTACCTCACTCAAAAATGGTGCATGGGGAAGCACGAAGTAAGTACCACGGGAAAAACTCAAGAATTATTTGGATGTCACTCCCCTATCACATTCAGGCATGTAAAACAAAACCACTGAACATCCATTCTTCTCTGGCTTTTAGTTTGGTAAACTCAGCACTAACAGTAGCTGATCGCTGCCTTTTTTGAAAACGTCACCTTCTGTCATTATAATACAAATGCAAAGGATAGTTGAAATCCAGCAGACTGAGAGAACTTTATGAACTTGCATCTTTTGTATGTTTTCATAATGAAATTGATATTGCTTGCAATTTTTTTCAATGCTTAAAATAGTATACATTTTTAATAATTTATGTCAAGACCATAAGACGTAAAAGCAGAAGAATGCCATTCAGCCCATTGAATCTTCTCTGCCATACAATGAGATAATCCTCAACTCTGCAAGCTGTCCACCTTTTAAGGGAACAGGAATTCTTACAGGCAGGAACCTGCCTAATAGGCAATTAACCTGTCACATTTCTTGGAAATGATAATGACAGCATTGCAACCAACTTTTCGGCTGGTTGACAGGATCACCACTGTGGTGATTACATTTAGACCACAGTTTCTTGGCTTGTTCTCTCTCACAACAAATCCCCTATAGAGGCAACCATGCTGAAAATGTTCTCTGTAATCATAATCTGTACAGAAGCCTAAGAAACATCTCTGTGCATTTACCATTGAAATGGACTTCAAGTGCAAGTCCTTCGATCCTGATTACAAAATCCAAGCAAATGTATTAGTGAATTTCCAGGTTACATAATTCAGTTTCATGCTTGGGAAATCTCCTTTATGGAGAATAAGGGCCATAGTGTGTTAGGGTTGTTGAGCATGCATCATAAAATTGGGAACTGTTACCGAAGACCAAAGACTGTTTATGTTTTGTTGTAAAGCTAGCAAGGGACCCTGTAATAACAAAGAAGAGTGGATCCATTCTTTCAGAAGTGTAACTGCTGTCGATCTGGATTTTAACTGAGATCTGTCCACACAATGCAGATATGATTTCTTCTCCATTTGAAAAGAATTTTGTAAAAATTATCTGCTCACCACTGTATTGTAGTTCTACTTTGGTCACAATTGTAATGAAGCTTAAATCAATTATGCTGTACTGTCTTTTAATGGCACATTTTTCAAATTTAAATTTTTCCATTTTCAAAACCAAATGCAGAATTTAAAGGATTGTCTTTGATCAAATGCCAGTTTAGATGCTTAATTGTAGGTTGTAGATCATGATATCTGTGATGGATTTGCATTACATAGATTTATTAGAACATTTTCTTTACCAGATGCGGAGCAATATTCCTTGTCATCTGACTGGCATTTCCTGTGGACTTGCTTGTAACAAGCTGTTACCTTGTGGAATGCACAAATGTAAAAAGATTTGTCACAAAGGCGACTGTGTTACTGAAGAACCGTGTAAACAACTGTGCGTCATTCCAAGGCCTGACTGTAATCATCCTTGTTTGTCTCCATGCCACCCAGATTCACCTTGTCCAAAGACACCCTGCTCTGCAGAGGTATGCTCATCGTGTGTGGTTTCTGCTCAGAAAATGAAATCAGCCTTGTGGAAATAAAGTTTGGATTTGCATACCTATTACATTATTCAAAAACACCTTGAGGCCTGAGAGTTACTTGTGAAATGCAATCAAAATGATTGTCTAATAAAACATGGCAGCCAACATGTATGCAAAATTGTCCCCAAAACCACAAGTTAGTGAGCAAATTTAAAAACAAATGCCATTTTAATTTCAAATTTCCAGCATCTTCACTTTTGTTTTGTATATGAATGAGTGAGCTGTTCATTTGTTTTTGGTGATGTTGTTTGAAAGAAGAATTTTGGCTTGGACCTGTAGACTGGAGCAACTTAAGTTCTTTGCTCTAGTGGCATGGAATTCTTGTGCATCATCTTGACCAGTTAGTCGTCCTATTGTTTTAACGTCTTATCCTAACAATGATACAATGCATTATTCACTCAGTATCTCCCTGAAATGTGTGCCACTTTCTTCAGTTCTGATGAAAGATAATTGAAATGAAAATGAACTGTTTCTCCCCGCAATTGCTACCAGACCTGTTGAATTTTTCCCCAATTTATTCTTTTAATTTCAGATTTCTGGCATCAGTTTTCTTTTTATATTGATCTGTCAGCTTGTGAATATTTGGAAGAATAATACAAATATGTAAAAGTATTGTGGATATGGATATAGAAAATAATTGACTCCAACTATAAACTGTACACTCAATTGTGTTTTGAGCACAAGGAAACGTTAGAGAAATTCAAGTTTTGCATTCAAAAATGCAAAGTATCAGGACAAACTCAAAAGTAATTTCAATATTTTTAATCATTACATTAAGCTTTTCACACTCTGGCTTTTGATAAAGATGCACGTTTACAAATTATACGCATTAAGTAATATTAATGATTAGATCTGTTGCATTTCAGGTGGTATTATATTGCAGTTGTCAGCGGAAGAAAGAGATCATGATCTGCAGTGAGGCTTCGAGTAATTACCAGAGGTTCGTATTGCTTCCAATTGCAACTGAAGCTGGAGTCCAATTTTTGTTTTTCTTTCAACTGTAATTGGACAGACAATTTGATCTGTACTGGCATTATTTGTAGATTAGTGAATATTTTTCCTGTTTTTTATTTTCTGGCGATGGAGCTAACTTTTTTAAAATTCTTTCTTCAACGTTTACCAATTTTTGTTTCCTAAACCATACCCTAAGATAGAAATGATAGAAAAATGTTGCATACTTTCCAATTCTCATTATCCAGCTATCTTTTATCTTTTTCTAAACTTATACTAGTGTTGGGCCTCAACTTTTTTTCCTGTTAGTCCGTAGAGCTGTCAGACTCTCAAGAGAAATACTTGTAATTCTGGACTAAATTGACCTGTTACAAGCCTGGATTTAGAGCATTGCTTGTGAACAGGAGATGCAGGAGCTCAAGTAAACCTTCCACGTGTGGTTGATTGTCACCTTGCCCCCAACTTATGCATGATGCCAATCCTTACACCCCTTAATTTTTCCAGACTCCGGATTACAAGGCCACCAGTTTCTGTTCCACCTCCCAACTTAAAATCTTGCCTGGGAGATTGGGGTAGTTGGTTACAGCCCCTGGCGGTGGCCTTCCACCACAAGCTTTCATACCTGACAAACTGCCAATCTGGCCAACTATTGAGCTGGTAGCAGAATAAAGTTAAAAGGTAATGACGAGGGTTTTTCTGTAATTTAAAAAAAAACACCTGGCTGAGATTGAGTTTGTTACAGATATGTTCCCCAGCTTTCCCTCTAAATAACAAAGCTAGTGGGTTTATTTCTAAAACCCATACTGTGAAGTATTTCTTCAGGTGATAGGTTATAGGCATACTCATCAGTGGTATGTGATGGTGGATGTCCCAAGTCTGTGATTATGGCTTTGTATGGTCTCTATAATATTGAAGCTAGTGATTAGAAAATTGAAAGGACTGTTCCAGTTGTTGACTGAAATAAATACACTGGGAGTCCTAGTTGAATGTCTTTTGAACTATTGAGGAATAAAGAGGACTTTGTACTGGCCAAATGCAGATTTGTTTTGCAAGACAAACAGGTCCAAACTTTATTCCTTTATGATTCATAACTCCTTTTGAGAGGGAGTACTTTCTTTAGCCCATGCGAAATTCAGGATCAAACCAGATTCTACCACATATGAAACTGTAACTGACTGCCTTTGAGTATTTGGCTACATATGGAGGCTCCTTTGCCAAGATAATTGCGTGAATCTCGATAAAGGCTAATGAATAAGCATAGTGAGTGTGGGTGTTCAGGGTGTTATTACGGTTGGTATGTTGGAAACTGCTGTAGTATGTTCTTCTCCAGTTTTGAAGCCAAGTATTGATCACTTGTAACTAATGAGCATATCCTAAGACTTGAAGTGACAGCTGGCGAAAGGCACTATTGATGGTGGGTGTGAGAATCTCCAATGTCCATCATCAGTTTACATGGATAAACAGCTATTGCCAAAATTCTTAGCTAATGGGGTTCATTGTGAATCTAGAAGATGCTGGAAATGTGCATGTTTCATATTGGGTTGTTATGCTAACCATGCCTGTTATAAGGAGCTAATTCTGCCCAGTTTGAAGAGTTGAAAAGTGCTGTTAGTTGTCTTCTGACAAGCTATTGAGTTTAGAAGATGAGAGGAGATATTGGCAGGATGAAGTTGGTTCTCTGCAATAGCCTGTGATAGAAATTCGGAACAAAATTGATGCCTTGCTGGGGCCTTGATACAGGGAGTCAGATTTGTCAACATTCCATCAATACACCAGAAGCTATGTTGAATGAGCATGCACTCTGGCTCACTAGTGGAAGCAAGGGCTGTGATGCTCACTGCCTAGCTCAAGACCATATGCAAACTATGTCCCTAATCTGAAGGGTAGCCCGAGATGGAGAAGCAGCAAAAAAAACTTCCTAATAATTTCCTCTTATAATACTTTGAATTCTAATTGCTATTTCACCAGAGCAAAGTTTAACACATTCCCTCTTGTTGTTCCTTTCCATTTGTGATGATTATAACTCAATGTGAAGATATATCAAGCAGTGTGGTTTTCATGTCCTTTGCTTATGCTCTGTGTAGGATAACTGCTATTTCCATGGCAAGTAAACTTTCTGATGTGCATCTTGGGGACTCAGTGGAAATCAGTAAACTCATTTCTAAGAAAGAAATGAAACAGAGCAGGTAAATTGTTCTTTAATGCATTGGAAGGTGAATTTAGAGTATCAGATTATATTAGAGTAAGTTTTATCATCAGTTGGAATTTTCAAAACAAAAATGTAAAATACGTTGCAAAAGCACCAAGAGCTACAAAGTTAACAGTTATTGACCTGTGTCATCCAGGTGAGTATGATATAGATTTATTATTATTATTACAGTTTGAATTTTGGATAGTGTTTATTGATTTATAAGTAACTTTTTTTATAAAAAATAAATAAATTTTATAAAATTGTACCAAATACTTTGACATGGATTGAGTGGACGTGGCAAAGATGTTTGCACTCTTAGGTGAGATAAGGACCCAAGGACATAGTCTCAAAGGGAATACCCTATAGAACTAAAATGAGAGATGTCTTCAGCCAGGACAAGGTTTGGGGAAGTCTGGAACTCTATATCACAGAAGGCTGTGGAGGTCACGTCAAGGGGGCGGGCATTTAAGACAGGGCTGCTTGATTATTAAGTGTTATAAAGTGGAAGTTGACCCACCCCTCTGAGAACCAGAACCAAAACACCCAAAGAGGAGGACCTTGCCTTATAATCTTAAGGAGTGTGAAAAGTGGTGTAACCTGACCTTCAGCAACATCTAGTGGTTAAATAAAACAAATCCCTGACACTCACTTTACAATCAACAAGTAACAGTTTATTTAGCTAACTTAACAGTGAACAAATCAACTTAACTATTAACAGATTGAATAAACCTGTTCCAACTACTAACTATTCCCGAATAAAACGTGTTTCTAATGGTATGCTGTTCCAATAAATAAAAGTCCCATTTATGTAAAATAAAATCTTAAAAAAGTAGAATTTAGTCTCTTGAAATTGCAGCCAGATTGTGTCTTCCAGAATGTTCGGTGCCTTCTCCATCACATGTTCTATCAGGAATGCCTCCTCTCAAGAATCTTAGCTACGCGTGCCGTCGTACCGTTGTGAATAGATGGTGCTTTCTTTAAGACCTGAGAGCTATTATCTCTTGCAGATGGCTGTTTGCTGTTCTGTCTTTGCCCAGCTGCCCCTTCTTTTATACCCTTGATGACCTATTAATTCCTTACAATAGGATTGGTCCTATGTTGTCAAAATTATCAGATTTAAATTTAATTGGTTTTTGGTATCTAAGTGCCTGGTTTGAATTGATTGGCTAAATTCAAAATTTGTTGTCTTGGTATCAAAACAAAACTACTGCTGAGCCTGCTAACTGTACGGCCTTTTGACAAAAGTTTCAATTCAGGTGCTTTCTGCATCTCCAAACCCACAAGCTACTGCCCAAGTTTTCCTGCTCCTATGATGCTGCTTGACCTGCTGTGTTCATCCAGCCCCATGCTTGTTATCTTGCCCACCAGCATCCTTTTTCAATCTCTCAGCATTAAAAAAATCCTTTAAAGGGACCATGCACTGCTCTCCTTCTACCCTTCCCCCCCCCCCCCACAAGCTTTTTACAAACACCAAATTCTAACATCCTGCCACCTAATACTTTTCCCAAAAATAAGTTGCAAAAGCACCAAGGCTATAAAGTAGAACAATTATTGTGCTTACCTGGATGATATAGGTCAACGTAGTTTTATTATTTTCTACAGTTTGAATTTTGCATGGTGTTTGTTATTGATTTATAAGGAATCCTGTGCCACAAAACAAATCGATTTTAGAAAATTGTAATAATAGAGTGCTGGCTCGAGTTGCCATGGGAAAGATGTTTGTACGAGTTGGTGAGACGAGGACCCATGGGCATAGTCTCAAATAAAGGGATTACCCTACAGAGCTGATGAGGGATTTCTTCAGCCAGGGCCAGAATAGGGGAGCCTGGAACTCTATGCCACGGGAAGCTGTGGAAGTCAAATCATTAGGCATATTTAAGACAGAGAGAGGTTCATAATTAGTAAGTGAGTCAAGGGTTATGGGGAGTAGGTGGGAGAATTGGGTTGAGAAACACATCAGCCACAAACAAATAGTGGAGCTGACTTGATGGGCAGAATAGCCTAATCCAGCACCTATATCTTGTGGTCTTGTGGCTATTCAGTATTTGAAGTGTTAATGTCAAGATGGCTGACCTGGTATAAAATTGTCGTCTTTCCATGCAGATTGGAGTGTGATCAAGAATGTGCAGCAGTAGAAAGAAACAGGTCAGTTATTCTAGTCATGCTATATTATTCAGATGCATTTTCTAAAGTTAAATTGGTGCTCTGAGATTGCTGTAACCTAAATGTGTGTGTTGCTTTCTGACATAAGACTGCCCATGCTTGGTATTAGTTTACAGATTTAGATTTAGATTTAGATTTAGTTTACAGCTTTTCAGTTCATGTTTAAATAATGTGTGTAAACATTCACTGAAGTGTTTATTTGATTTGCTCAAACACAAGAATGGCATTATTAGTTTACACTGAAATACTGTGCAACTGTTGTTACCAAACATCAAAATGATACACAGTCATTATTAAAGATGTATAAACGATCAAGTGTAACGATCAATGAGGAAAGATTGGAGAAGCTTGTGTTCCAAAATCTAACAGTAAGAGACCAGAGTTTGGGAGCGGTGGTGGCAGTGGAGGAGTTTGGGGGCTTGGGGGGGTGGGGGGGTGGTGGTTAGAAAAAGGCAATTCCATTGCATTGTATAAATCATTAACTTGGATAACATGAAACCAACATAATCACCTTTATAGGTACATCCGTCTTGTGGGAGCAGAGAGTAGAAACTTCAATGAATAGTAAATTAAACTATAGTCCAAAGCATAATGAATATTTTCACTTAAGATTTTGGGATTTAATGTGCTGCTGAATATCAGGGAAGGTTAATGGATGTGTTTAGAGAAGCTTTTCCTTCCTCTCTAATATTCTTAAACATAGTATGTAGTTTGCAGTTTGCTTGTGTTCTCCAGATTCCTTTGCCCCTTTTCTTCCTTGCTGAGTTCTGTGTCTCAATAGCTGTTCCAGTCTAATCATAATTTAGCATTAATTAGCACAGATGCATCTATTAATGTTCATTCGTTCTGTTTAATTCCATTGTTGTGAATTCATGCAAAGATATGACAAGCTTAATTCCTGTGCTGTCTGGATGCGTAAGCTGTTAAACATGACTTGCTTCTTATGATCAAAATACATTTCTGCTTCATTAACTGAAAGCTGCCTTTAATTTGTAAATGAATTTAATTTATGGACATATATGCATGCATTTCCAGTGCTGGGTGATGTTAACGTCTACAGTTAGCAAATAGTCAATTTAAAAAAGTTTAAAGCTTTTAGGAATATTCCAATAGACAAATTACACTTGCCCTTTGTTTATACATAAATTAGACAGAACTTGCAGAGGATACTTTGCCCTTCCATACACGTCACCATCTGGCTGCTCAGACAACTGTTGAATGGTGTGGCATTGTGTACTATCATAAATGCACACTTCACTCACTGAAAAATAGAGGCTGGCAGTTCCATTCTAAATACCTTTTTAATGGTGGAATAAGCCTTAATTACTTTCAAACAACCTTTTGTAACATTGAAAGTTAATTTTCACAACCTTGGAGGTGTATACTTCCAGCTTTTACTTATTGGAGATTTTCCCCAATGTAACTTTTACTTTCAGTTTCAGCTTACTACTATTTCGTTTCCCCTTCTCTATTTCTGTTTCGATGCCTGAGTTAATATTGAGTTCTTTATTCTAACTTCTTGATAACTTTTCCATAATTCCAGTCCAAGTCTTTGGCTGATGAGCTGAAGCCTTCAATTTGTGGCAAGAAACAGTTTGGCTGACCCCAGATTCCAGCAGACTGGCGACAATGGATTTGTAAGAGAAAGTAATTTTGGTGCTGAGACAAGATGTTGATGGGTTATTCGATTTTACAGCAGCCATACCTAAGCCTATATTTATCCTGTGGGAGAACCATAGAACCCCTACGTTGTGGAAACAGGCCCCTTCAGCCCGACAAGTCCACACCGACCCTCAGAGCATCCTGCCCAGACACCTCCCGCATAACCCACCCAATCTACACATCCCTGAACACTACAGGCAATTTAGCAAGGCCAATCCACCTAGCCTGCACATCTTTGGACAGTGGGAGGAAACCGGAGCACCCAGAGAAAACCCACGCAGACACGGGGAGAATGTGCAAACTCCACACAGACAGTCGCCCGAGGCTAGAACCGAACCTGGGTCCCTGGCGCTGTGAGGCAGCAGTGCTAACCACTGAGCCACCGTGCTGCCCTCCGTATTTCCATTTCAAATAGTGCTCACTGAGTAGTGGTCAGGATTAAGTGTTCTAGCCAACAGTGTTTCCTCATTCCTATCCAGGCATGTTGAGGTAATAATAGGGAGTTTCCCGTTGTCCTGACTGAGAAGCAATTCAGCGTAATCATGAGGATCAAACCTCAGCTAGACTTAGGGTAAACTTTCTTGACCCTTTTCTACACCTCTCCATTACCATTTCTGGTGACAGTTAACGGACTGACATTTACTATAAACCCACAGACTCCCATAGCTACGTAGGCAACACCACTTCCCACCCAGCATACTGCAAAAACTCAAGCCGTTCCACTCCCAAGCATCCCAGATGTCTGCCTTTTTTCAAACAATGCTGTTTCCACCCTGTCACCCATACAGCTCTCCACCGTGCTTCCTGAGTTCCCCATGTGACAGCTCTGAACCATACACCCCCACCCCCCCCCCCAAAACTTAATAAAGATAAGGTCCCCCTTTCGTTTTCCACTTTCCACCCCACCAGCCTCTGCATTCAACATATCATTCTCAAATACTCCAATTAGGCCCCTCCACCTGGAACATCTTACACTCCCCACCCCTCTCTGCCTTCCACAAGAACCATTCTTTTTGCCACTTCTTAGTTCGTGCCACACTCCCCACCAGCAGCTCTGATCCCCCTCAAAAAAAAACAGTAACTCTCCCTGTAACTGTAAAAGATACAACATCTGTCCACACACCACCTCTGTCACCCCCATCCAGGGCCTCAAGCAATCCTTCAGGCGAGACAGCTTCACCTGCATCTCCTCCAAACTCGTCTACTGCAACTGGTGCTGCCGATGTGGATCTTCTCTATGTTGGTGAGAGCAAACATAGGCTAAGTGGCTGTTTCACCAAGCATCTTCGCCTGGCCCATAACAGCCAACCTAACCACCTGGTCACCGCCCATTTCAACCCCCTAACACATGCGTCGTCAGCCTCCTCCAGCGTTGCAGCGATTCAGAACACACATTCAAGGAACAACACCTTATCTTCTGCCTGGGCACCCTACAGCCCAGAGGACTCCATATTGAGTTCTCTAATTTCAAACAACCTTCCCACCCATCCTCTTGCTCCCTTTCCAGCTCCACCTTCTTCTTCTGTTCCACTTACTAATCCTCCCTTCCAGCCCCCAACTGGATTCGTCCCTGCCAGTGTCCACCTATCACCACCATTTCACTATCCCACTTCACCCACCCCCCATCTCTTTATCTGCAGCTCCCCCTCCACCCACATTCAGTCCTGAAGGGTAATACCCAAAATGTTGACTTCTCCTTTCCTCCAGATGCTGCCTGGCTTGCTGTGTTCTTCCAGCCTCCTGTTTGTTTACCGTAGATTAAATTCAATTAGTCATCACATAAACTGGAAATCAGGTTTTCAAAACCATCTGTTCAGCTGTTGGCAAAATTAGTATTGGTGGATTTATTCCAAATTCCATTCAACTTTCATTGACCTTTATGATATCTTGAGTGTTGAATTATTTCTTTTCAAGGCTGCTGTCACCTCTGCTCAAAAAACAGTTCTTTGTTTTTGGCTTTTCTTGTTTCCTGTTTTCCAACACCTAGCGCTCACTAAGTATACTCTCGGATTTCCTTTTCTCTTTAGCCCTTGAACGTGTGGCCTCCCAGCTCCATGTTTAAATCTGTACGGTGATGTTTCTACTCCGGCCATAGAACTGAAATTACGTCAGTCGAAATGCAAATGATATATGTCCATTTCTCTAAATTCTTCCTCTTTCGCACTTCCTCTGCAACCTTTCAGATCAATTGAAGAGCCCCTCAGTTATCTTTACTTAGTACCACTCTTCCAAATCATAGCCAGCACATCTCCAACAACAGATTCTCTTCCCATCCCCACAGCAATATCTCTGGACTCTGTCCAGAATCTATTTTTGGCAGTCTTAATTGTCCTGCAGAGGCAACCTTTAAAGATATTTCTTCAGGTTTTGCATTTATGCTGATAACCCTCCAGGTCTACCTTTCCACTGCCTCTCAAACTCTCACTGCCAGCTTCCATCTCCTTTTCATTGTCTTCACTACTCCTGCCTCACTTCATCTGCTGATGGAACTCTAATCCACCAATTTATCATATGGAATTTCCACTTCCCCTAGGGTTGTCCTAGCCATCTTCCAAAAACATCAACTTATTAAAACTCTATAAGCCCATTCAGCCATCAGCCTGGTCCTGGCTGAACCTGTGTCAAGTATTCACATCAGCTCAGTGGTAGCATTCTCCCCGCAAAGCCAAGAGTATAAGTTCACCCAGTTGAAGTACTTGCACAAATGATAAAGTAATGATCATGTCACAAGTTGCACTTGTTGGATAAAGGATAAGTATTGGCCTGGGCATCAGAAGATCTCCCCTGTTACTCTTAGAAAAATGTAATAGGATCTTTGTGGTCAAGTGAGAGGTAGTCTGGCTTAACACTGCATCCAAAAGGTAGAATATTTGACCATGCAGCATTCCTTCAGTAAAAGAATGTCAGCCTGGATAGTGTGCTCAAGTTTCTGAAGTGGAATTTACCTTAAGCCGGTGGACTTTGTTCATGTGCTGCCATTGAGCCACAATTGACACCTGAAAGTTGGCTTGGTTGCTAACAGTGCAATGTTGATTCGTTAATCTCTGGTTTATATGCATAGCAATGTTGGCTGTTTGCTAACCTGTCTGTCAGAAGTGTTTGAGTTCGTCCTTATTGTTCATAAGTGCTTATTATGTTTTTATGTATGTATTTTTCACAGGAGATTAGCAGATGCTTTAAACATTAACCCTGCCTCAGATCCATTTCATGTTCGCAGTTTAGGATCCAAATACAGTGAGAGTCTAAAGGAGGATGCAAGGTAGGCGATGATTAGTATTGGGCACATTTAAAATCGAGTGCAGATAAATGATCTATTTTAAAATCGTACCTGCGTTTGACATCTCGGCTACAAAGCAGATGGATTAATCCTTTTGTTCACTAATTTGTCAAAGATGGTAGATGTAGAATTTTTACAACTTAGTGCCAGGAATTCTGGAGTTGCACCTGATCAGTAAGCAACTGCACTGGATGTATACAGCATTTTGTTTTTATTTTAGATTATCAATTTTAATGGTCATTTGTTTTTAAAGGTAGTACTGCAATTCTTCACATTCTCTGGGCTTACACATTTGCCAGAAAAAACATCACTGCTATTTGGTCACACATAATTTGTACATAAGTAAACATGCTAATGTTGTTCAGTTGGATGGATTAGTAGCATTTGTGAAAATATTTTCCCTCTGCCTCTAGAATTGTGGTCTACAAGCATCAGTTTTCCTAATTTTACAAATTAGGAAAACCTAAGGCAGCTTGTTCAGTTGGAAGGGTTGAAGTGGTGATTTTTTTTTTTTCTTTTAAATTCCCTTTACTGCAAGATTTAAGAAAATGCCACCTATGTCACATTTAATGAATAAGTGATTGTGACGAAATTGCAATGGTATGCCCTATCCACATCACTTCATATCAATCTGCAGCTATGAGAAATGAATCTGTTTGAAGTGGCCAAAAATAAAGATCAACCATGATCTTATTGGTGAAGCAGGCCTGAAAACCAAATGGCTTTCTCCTGTTCTTCCTTCAGTTGTTCGTGAATGTAGAAAAATGACATAACCCATTAAAAATTTATGTATGATGTTCACAAGTAACCACCTGATGGATTTGGTACATATCCTGAAAATTTGCCTTGATTAAATGTAAGTTTTCTAATAACTAACTGCGAATTAGCTTACACTTAGTAGTCTGGGATTTACTGATACATTAAGTCATGCGTCTGTTTTCTTTTATTCTTGACTAAAGGAAAGATCTGAAGTTTGTAAGTGAAGTGGAAGAAGAAATTAAAGCTCTTGTGGAAGCTGTTAGTAAGGTTGGTGCTGCAGCTAATGAAGTGCCTTTATTATTAAAATGCACTCAAACACCAATGTCCTGTCTGAAAGGTCTAACTGTAAAAGAGGTAATAGAACACACAAGTTTAAGTTTGTCTGACATAGACTAAAATGCAAAGAAATATCTTCTGTGGTAGTCAACATTAAAGCCACATGCTGTTTTGGAAATGTTTATTCAATAGGTTGAGGTATGCCAACCAAGGTAATAAAGCATTGTGCCATTCTTTTCCACCCATTAGCTCAGAATCAAAATGGTAGATGACATTAAACTGAAGAAGGCAAGTGATGTTGGGTTCATCTAGGGTAAAATCCCTCCATTGCAGATTTCTATTGCTAATCAAGAAGCAGAATTTGAGAGGTGTGAGGGAAAAGTGCCAATGACTCACCATCAATCCAGAAGGATGTTTGGTGGTCAGATACGGCAGGTGGTGAAATTTGAATTCAATTAATTGCTGAAATTAAGGATCTAATGGTTATGAAACCCTTATTGATTGTCAAGAAAGCTGATCTAATTCATTAATGTCCTTCATGGAAGGAAATCTGCCATTCTTGTGTGGTCTGGCCTACATGGAGTTGGGATGTCATGTTACAGCTGTCGAAGACATTGGTGAGGTTACTTTTAGAATACTTCATACAATTCTGGTCGCCTTTCTATAGGAAAGATGTTGTTAAAGTCGAAAGAGTAAAGAAAAGATTTACAAGGATGATGCCAGAACCGGAGAGTTTGAATTACAAGGAGTGGTTGAATAAGCTGGGGCTTTTTTTCCCATGGAGTGTCAGGGATGACTGTTAAGGGTTATAAAGTCATGACAGGGTGTGAATAGCCAAGGCCTTTTTCCTCAGTTGGGGGAGTCCAAAACTAGAGGTCGTAGGGTTAAGATGAGGGGGCAAAGATTTAAAAGGGACCTGAGAAATAATGTTTACATGCAGCAGATGGTGCATGTATGGAATGAGCTGCCAGAGGAAGTGATGGACGAATGTGCAATTGCAACGCTTAAAAGGCATCTGGATGGGTATATGAATAGGAAGGATTTAGAGGGATATGGACCAATTGTTGACAAATGGGCCTAGGTCATATTGGGATGTCTGGTTTGCATGGACAAGTTGGAACCAAGGGTCTGTGTCAGTGCTGTATAACTCTATTACAATAGGGTGAGTCTCAACTGCCTTCTAAAGTGGCCTAGCAATTCACTCTGTTGCATTAATTACTACAAAATCTCCAAAAGAAACAAGTGGATTAAACCATCAACCTTGGCAACAGAATCAACAATGACAAAAAAAGGCTTTGTTGACCCTGCAAAGTCCTCCTTACTAACATCTGGGGTTATTGGGAGAGCTGTCTCAAACCTGTCAAACAACAGCCTAACAATGTCTCAGACACAACCCTCCCTGGATAAGTCCTGCCCCACCAGCAGGACAGGCCTTTCAGAGGTGGTACTAGAGTAGTAGACAGGAGAGAGTTGCCCTGGGAGTTTTCAATATTGACTTCAAGCCCTGCGAAATCTCATGGCGTCACTTCAAACATGAGAAAGGAAACCTCCTGCTGGTTACCACGTCTCACCCTCCCTCAGCAGATGACTGTACTCCTCCATGTTGAACACCGCTTGGAGAAAACAGAGGGTGGCAAGGGCACAGAATGTGCTGTGGTTAGGGGTTTCCATTGTCTACCACTAACAGTGGCTCAGTAGCAGCATTACTGAGTCAGGTTCTAAAGGGCATAGTTGCAAGAGGGTCTGCAGCAAGTGGTAAAGGGAAAAACATACTTGAACTCACCAAAACTCGGCTTGTCCTGCTGAGTTTCTCCAGTAATTTATTTCAAATATGCAGCATTTTGCTTTTATGAAACAATTAGAGCAGTGTTAGTAAAGCGTTGACAGATTTGAGTAACTTTTCAAGGTCCTATTTTGTTGTTAATACTGACTTTATTCTGTATGACCTGCACTAAATGCTTTCAATGCTGAATTGTTGAGGTCACTTTTGTGATTTGATACAAATGCTTTGGTTCACAGACTTGATAAAAATGGAAGGTAGGTGAAGGAGACCTAATGGCCCTCCACACTTGAAATTTAACAATTTCATCCATTTAAAGTAGGTTGAAGCATCTGCATTTCACAGATCATTAAAAAGTGTTATAATTTTCCAGGTCCTGTCACTGCACTGGTTTTCTGCATTGTGCTTATGATGTGTTCATGATGCCCTATTCCAAAAATTTTTCCGTTCATCTTCTCATCCATTCTCATTGTTGAAATACTGAATGATTTCCTTAAATTTAATCCAGGGCAAACAGCAAAAGAAAAGCCGTTGCTATCCCCCAATGAACCGGGAGCATCGCAGAATCATTCATGAGCTGGCTGAAGTCTATGGTGTTGAAAGTGTCAGTTATGACAGTGAGCCCAAGCGCAATGTTGTTATCACTGCTGTGAAGTAAGTATTGACAATGCTACAGGTCTCGACCCTTTTTCTTTTCCACTGTCCTGACACACTCTCAATGACTTAGTTTTCTGTTCACATTTGCCTATCGCATGGGAACAGTGGAAAAGTTATTTATCTTTCCTTTCGTTGGCAGGTAAATTCTATGTGAAATTAGTTTTAACAATTCAGGCCCTCCTGGGAAAAGGCCCACAAACCTTCCCTACCTTATCAGTGTTTGGCAGTTTCAAAGTCCACAGGAAGCTGTCAGAATGGAAAAATATTATGTAATCATAGAAGGCAGTCTTCTAAGTTCAGTGCTGAGACACGTTCTTAAAGATTATTAGACATAGGAGAAGTAGGTCATTCAGACTTTTGAGTGCGCTGTTTCATTCATGGAGACCATGGCTGATTTTTATAATGCTCAGCTCCACTTTCCTGCTGTCGCTCCTTAATCCTTGATTCCCTTACTGATTAAAAATCTATTTCATCCAAGCCTTGAATATGCTTAATGCCCCGGCCTCTACAGCCCACTACATAGTCAGTCATTCTACAGATTCACCTATCTTCTCAGAAGACATTCCAACCCATCTCTGTCTCAAGTAGTAATCCCTTACTCTGAGGTAAAAACTGAAGGACCTGCGAATGCTGTAAATCAGAAACGAAAATAGAAGTTGCTGGAAAAGTTCAGTAGGTCTGGCAGCCTCTGAAGAGAAATCAATTCTGAGGAAGGGTCACTGGACCAGAAATGTTGAATCTGATTTTTCTTCACGGATGCTGCCAGACCTCCTGAGCTTTTCCATAAAATTCTGTTTTTGTTTCTTACTCTGAGGTTATCCCCACCGGTCATAACCACTTTGACAAGGAGAAACAACTTTTCTGCATCTATCCTGTCAAGGTCCTTAAGAATCTTAAACAAGAACAAAGAACTGCAGATGCTGAAATTTGAAACTAAAACAATTACTGGAGAAACTCAGCAGGTCTGGCTGTGTGCGTGGGAAGAAAACAGTCATTGTTTTTTGTCCAGTAAACCACCTTCAGAACTGATTGCACCTAGGCAAAGGTGGTATAAATGCTGAAGGGGGTGAGTGCTAGGAAAAGGAGTAAACAAAAAAGGTGGAAATGGAACCCAGCAAGACCCAATTGCAGTTGGGCGGACACAGGGATGGGGAATCGGAGAGAAAGAAAAATGATAATCGGCACCGTCAGGTGAAAATGTGCAGCTGTAATGAAAGTAGCCCATGAGATGACAAGGCCTGGGGGTGGGTAAAGGACATAGAAGGAGGTATTCAGGCCGTAAAATAATTGAACTCAGTATTGACTCCCAAATCTCGCAGTGTCCCCAATTGGAAAACGAGTTGCTGTTCTTCCAGCTTGCACTGAGCCTCGCTGCAGCAAGCCTGAGACAGAAATTATGGCTACAGAACACAGTAGTGTATGAAGTAGCGGGTAACTGAAAGCTCGGGGTCATTTTTGTGAACAGAATGTGGTTTTCATCTCCTCAATGGAGAGGAAACCACTCTGACCAATCTGTATAGTAGACTAGATTAAGGGGCAGGTAAATCACTACATCATCTGGAAGGTGTCTGGGGCCTTGGATAGTGAAGAGGGAAGAAGTATTTGGGTAGGTGTTAGACCTACTGCCCTTGCATAGCAAGGTGCTGTGGGGTGTTGGGAGTGAAGGAGGAGCAGAGCAGGGTGTCTCAGATGGAACCTATTCCCCCACCCTCACCCCATCTTCATTGTATATAACCTTTTCCTAGCTACAATGAGTTCTGAAGAAGGGTCATTGGACCTGAAATGTTAACTGTTTTCCCTCCACAGATGCTGAGACCTGCTGAACTTCTCTGGCAATTTTTGTTTTGTTCCTTAAAACTCTTGTCTGTTTCATAAGATTGCTCCTCATTCTTCTAAATTCCAACAAGTACAGGCCCAACGTACTCCATTTTTACTCCTAAGATAGTCCATCTATACCTGGGATCAGCCTCATAATTTTAGCATAACCTCCTTATTTTATGCCCCATACCCTTTGAAATAAAGACTAACATTCTATTTACCTTGCCTATTCCCTGTTATCCTCGCCACTTGCTTTTCCAGCTATCCACCTTCCTCACCAAAGGCCATAACACATTTTGTAAACGTGGCCCCTGAACTGATCTTTGTGGCAGTTATAGGTTGCTGTTCTGAAAAATGCCCCTTTGTCAATTAGCCAGTCCTCCATCCATGCCAGTATACTACCTCCAGCACCATGACGTTATGTCATCAAGTAGTGTAATGTGTGGTATTTTTATTAAATGACTTATAAAAATCCAAATGTATTATATCCGCTGCTTTCCCTTTACCTATCCTGCTAGTTACCACCTCAGAATTCTGAAACTTGGCAGCATGATTTTCTCCTTCATGAAGCTGTGCTGAATCTGTTAATCATACTATGTATTTGTAAATGCTGTGCTATTGAATCTTTTATAATAAGCTGTAACATTTTCCCAATTGCAAACGTGCCTTTTTTCCTTCCCTCTTTAAATAAACATGTTATGTTGGCGCTTTTCCGATCTTCTGGAATCTTTTTCCAGAATCTAAGGAATCATGGAAGATTATTACCAGTGCATCTCTGTAGCTACCTCCTCTCTAACATCCATCAAGTTCGGGGACCTAATTGTGGTTATTGTGCTTATTTTGTCTACTCCTTTTGCCCCTTGATTATTTGGTGATTTTAAAATGCTGTTAATGATTTCTACTGTTAAAACCGATATGAAGTATTTATTAGAGATAAAAGGTACTGCAGATGCTGGAGAATCCGAGATAACAAGGCGTGGGGCTGGATGAACACAGCAGGCCAAGCAGCATCATAGGAGCAGGAAAACTTGACCTTCAAAGGGTCTAGGGTCTAGGCCTGAAACTTCAAGCTTTCCTGCTCCTATGATGCTGCTTGGCCTGCTGAGTTCATCCAGCCCCACGCCTTGTTATCTATGAAGTATTTATTATATTCTTCTGTCATTTCTTAGTTCCTTATTATTACTTCTCCATCCTTGGGCCCCTTAGAGAATGTGTTCACTTTTTGGCTTTTCTCTTCCTTTACGCATTTGCCAGTTTATCTCAAGTTTTATATTCTTCCTCTTCATTTTGGTCGCCTTTTGGTTTTTAAAACTTGCCCCAGTCCTCTGGCTTACCACTAATCTTTGTCTCATCGTGTGTTGATTTTAGTTCAATTTGATGCTGTCCTTAATCTCCACAGTTAACCATGGTTAGTATGTATATAGTGTATCCTCTTCCAAGAATCCTCCTTCCTTGCTGGAATATTTCTTTACTGTGACCTCCTATCTATTTTCCTTAAATCTCTGCTATTTTTCTTCAACAGTCTTTGCTAAACCCCTCGCACAATCCACTCACTCTAGCTCTGCCCCTTTGCTTTCTAATTATCTTTATTTAAGCTTAGTACGGTTGTATCTAACCCAAGTTCCTCCCCCTCAAACTGCCAATTCTGCCACATTATGATCACTGTTTCTTAGAGGATCTTTTCTCTCAGATCATATCATATTAAACTTACCTCATTATACATCACCAAAATAGCCTGTTCTCTGGATCCACAACATCTTTTTCTAGGAAACTGTCATGAATACATCTAATAATTCTTCCTTTATAGTTTTCTCTGCTAACCTGACTATTCCAATGTATATGAAAATTAATGTTTGCCCATCATTTAATGAAGACGTGTAACAATAAGTGGCACATTATCTCCTGATCTATTCTCTGTCACACCATTGTTATTTTTAGGGGGCCTATGGATCTTCCTACCAGTGTCATTTTCTGCTTTTTTTTTTTATTTCTGCAACCCATGCCAACAATGATACCATTTCTTCCTGCTTGTTCCTTTGAAAAGTCAAAAAAACCCTGAATACTTCCCAGTTTTCTTCATGTTATAACCATGCCTCTGTAGTATAAGATTATACCCATTAACTTTGTATTTGTACCATTACTCCATCTATGTTGTTCCAAATACTACA
Organism: Ginglymostoma cirratum; assembly: GCA_024137785.1. Taxonomy (NCBI): domain Eukaryota; kingdom Metazoa; phylum Chordata; class Chondrichthyes; order Orectolobiformes; family Ginglymostomatidae; genus Ginglymostoma; species Ginglymostoma cirratum. The sequence goes on from JAHRHZ010000013.1 coordinate 41,846,734, forward strand.
CACATTCAAGTAAAGAGCCATTAATTTTATCTTTTATGCCACGTTTTACTCCTTTTGGCCTGTTTTGAGACCAGCTTGAATGTTCATTTATTTTATTGCTGTTGGGTAGACCTTGCCGTCCACAACTCCTGAGGGTTACGGTTGTGTGCAGATCCCAATAACGCTAATGAAGTGTTTGACTAGATAACTAGACTTGATATGAGGAGTTTATTGAAAAACCAGGATAATTGTAATGGGAAGCTTCAATTTTTGTATACTGGGAGAAGAGGTCCCAAATTTTTAAGTGGTAGGTTTAGTTTTAAAAGCACATGAAAGCGCAGAAAAGGAGGGCATGCTGCTGGTTTCCAAGTTGAAGCAAATGACTCCTTTCCATGTGGACCTTTTCTCTTTATGGGTGAAATTGTCAAAATAGACATTTATATCCGTGCTATTCACATAGTATCACATTGGGTCTTTTAGTCTAGTAAACATATGGAAGAGACTGCAGGTTTATACCTGATTATATTTTATTGCCACAAAATAAATTTAATCATAATTTTACATTGTTGCTTATCTCATTATTTTGGTAATTTGCTTTTCTTTGCAGGGGAAAATCTGTTTGTCCAAATGTTTCACTCACTTCATTGATTGAGAGAGAGATGGCAGCAAGACCACCCCCACCAATTGCACATTACAGACAACAAGCACTTAAGTACGTACCATGAGGCACATCACCTAGCAATTGTGATTTCACAATTGAATTCTTACATACATAACCTAACCAAATCTTTAACAAAGAGCACGCTTATCCTTGTAAAATAATGGACTAAATTTTTGAGAGCACAATGTCATGTAGCCTGTTACTCTGCCCATTTTTTTATGAAGGTGGAGAGCTCTACCATACTGACAGGAGGTTCTGAAAAGGCCCTGTTCAGAAATGTGGCACTGTACTTCCTTTCTGACAGGTTCCTCACGGTGCAGAACTGTAGCAGAAGTCAATACACAGCCACATTGACAACTGCTGCCAAACAGTCTGTCCATGGGATAAATGTGAGGGTAGGGTGCAAGGGGACCAGCTCAGTGATGCAATATTTAGTGTGGGTCACTGGGAGGTAACAAGGAGGGAGAGGGTGTAGCACATCATGCCCAAAGTTTGGTGGGTGGGGAGGGGGAAGGGACCATTGCCTGCAAGTGGGGTCTGAAGATGGGTAAGGAGCAGGGTGGGGGGGAGTGGATTCATCTCCCAGGGGTAACAGACATTAAGGTCTGGTGCAGGAGGGAGTGGGGAATTGGTAAAGTTCAGGGATTCTGCTCCGAGGGGTGGTAGGCTTGGGTGTGGAGTAGATAAGGGACTATCTGGTCTGGCAACAGAAAATTGTGGGTGGGTGAGTGGAAAGCGTGTCAGATCCAGCAGTGGAGGTAGTTTGGGTCAGGTCTGCAGCAGGAGGGAAAGGTGTATCTGGTCCCTAGATGTAGACCATCAGCTCCTGGGGATTTGTCAGATTTTAGTTCCTTAAATGTCTTCAGTACTTTGTCTCAAATATAATTGTCTTCATTTCTTCTTTTTGGCCCCCAGGAGTGTGATTTGTGTCTTCTGTGAAAGCAGATTAAAAACAATATGGCATTTGCCTCTGCTATTTACTACTTATTTTGTGTAATTTCTCCTGTTTCTTCTAAGGAACCAACATTGGCTTGTTTTTTCCTTTTTATTAACTTGTAAAATCTCCTTAGTCAGTTTTCATATTAGTGGCTTGTTTGCTCTAGTATATTTTTTTATGTCACCTTTGTGAAACTTTGTAGTATGTTACTTTTAAACTTAGAATTCAGTTGCATTGTGATCATTAGTTCCTAAAATCTTTTATTGTGAGGTTACTAATTAACCTTATTGCATAGATCTAAAATGGCTTTATTGCTGTTTGGTTCAAATGTGCAGTATTGTCCAGGAATCTTGCACAGAGGCATTCTGCAAACTAATCATGTGCCAATTTGATCTCACCAGTCTATGTGAAGATTAAAGCCACACACAATTACTAATTTGCCTTTGTTATACATTTCAATAATGAATGAAAATATTGCGTGAGCTTTAGTGGTGGACAAAGGAGTTAAGGGTTAAAGCTTGATCCATTTAGTCAGCAAACGGGAAGGTAGCTATTTATGAGGAACTAGTAAGTTAGCTACTAACCTTGACTGTTAGATGTCTATGTTGATAACAATGTTATCAAAGGCCTGGGGTGAGACAGTGCCTTTCAAAGGCTACAACACATGTCCCATATTATCTATGTTTCAAAGTTTGGGAATCATCATTGTAGTTATAATGGTGCTGTAATCTGTACAAATCTTGGGGTCAGCTTTGACCTATGTTAATGTTTCTCTCCAGTTGTGTGTATGAAATAAGCAATTATGTTCTCCTGGAGATCTCTACCAATTCGCAAAGTGGAATTGTTACATATTGCAGGAGGAGACCTAGCTTACAGATTTGTGATTACTGACAACTGGAAATGTACAAACTAAAATTTTCTATAATCTTACAGGATTGACAATGGAACAGTTGCCCTGCAAAAGCCGTTAAAGGAAGAACCAGTCATTGATTACTTTGATGTTCAGGACTAGAAGAAGAATTATTTTCAAATACGTTTGAAATTTAGATCACGCATCTGGACAGTAAGTGGTTGAGAAATAACCTCATCCGTTGTGCACAAAAAGAATCACTGAAGATTTGTAAGGTGATACAATTGTGTCAGTCTATTAAACTTCAATTCAATATGTGTAACAAAGTGAGCTGCTAGTCTCTGCTGTAAGAATACACTGTTGCATGAGACAAACCTAAGAAGAATGTAAACAAAATCTGTGGAATGAATTATGTAAACCATGCATTCCTATCAGCTGTTGTTGCTCCTGTTGATGGTGCTGAATGAAGGGTTAACATTGTTTTTCCCTTGGTTTTTTCTTTTGAAAGAAATCGACTTCAGCGTGATAATGTTAAAGGTGGCTGTGTAATAATTGCACTCAAAGATTAAATAAATTTCAACAAATATAATTTTGTCTCTTTTCAATGCACTGGGTGAATGAACTTTCTTTTGGGAGTGAAGACAGAACAACTAAGATTTGTTGCAAGCGGTTGGAATGAAGTAGTTAACTCTTTTTGTGGAATACCTTCTACTCCAGATTAAAATGCTCCTTCAATGCATGCCTCTTGAGTGAGAGCCTTTGCAGAGATAGTGTTATAATCTCTTTTGGATTTGATTTTTCCTGGAGCTTTTGAGATATACTTCAGTACTATATTACAGAATGTAGCAGGTCCCCGATCACCAGGCTTTTCAGCTGTGGAAATGTGGTAAACTTCATCTATACCTAAAATTTTGTGTAGACATCTGAAGCATGAGGAGCAACATAACCTAAGTGCTACAATTCTAAAAGCGATATGGGACAGGGAGTGCAGGGTTCTGGTTTGCAATCAGTGACTTGCTGATTTTTAGGTGGTTCAAATTATCCCCAGATCCCTGATTCTAGATTCTGAACTTATTTAGGAATACGAAATGAAGAAGGCAGTGGACAGATGTTTCGGGCCAAAAGAATCTCTGCATTTATTTACAATACAAAAGATCAGTACAATACAAGAAATACAGGTAAAAGGAATAAGCAGGGAAATTGACACTATCAGTTATACAGAGGACAGTAATTAAATACACTGTTAAATTAAACAGATTAGACACTGAACCTAAAAGAACAGGTTTTAATCACAAACCTATCAGGCTTCCTAACCTTGGGGTCCCATAAACTATCACAACCCACCTTCCCCGCCCTGCTAGCTTTGTCAGAACTTTAGGGTCCTGGGATTTTCAGCTCACCACTGAGGAAAACACAGTTTTAAAATGCGTCCAGTTGCTGAGGTTCTTGCTGTCAGTTCCCTTGGTTCGGAGCAGGTCTATATCTGAAAGCTCTTGTTTGGATAGCGCTTGGTTGCCACCCCCTCCTATGTCCTTTGTTGCGATGATGCCCTTGGTTTGGCTTCCTGATTCAGCTTTTCTGTTCGGCCTCTGTGGTTCTTGGTTCCGAAGCTGCTTTTTGGGGCTGAAAGCCTGTGGGGAAGCTATTTGTGCAGAAGTTTTTTGCTGAAAAAGCCCTCTCCCAGTTGAGATCGAGGCTGATACTGAGTTTGAAAAAAAACACAAGTGCAGATGCTGTAAATTAGGAACAAAAACAAGGTTGCTGGAAAGGCTGAGCAGGTCTGGCAGCATCTGTGTTTTTCCCTTCATAGATGCTGCCAGACCAGCTGAGCTTTTCCGGCAACCTTGTTTTTGTTCCTGACAGAGTGCACTGTTATCTCCCCTCGAATCTGTACTGTCCGTTGAGTTTCTGGTGTTCCCTTCTGAAATCAGTTGGCTTCCTGATAGTTCAGAATATGTGTAAATTGGATATTGATGTTAAATGTACAGTATCTGTCTGGATTTTGGTGTTGAATGTTCAGTGTCTGTCTGTGTAGGCGCCAAACTGGCAGTGCTAGCTAGCCCGAGGTGGTAAAAGTTAGTTCTGGGCTAGTGTGTTAAGTTGGCTTGACTGTTCTCTTAGCTTGGACGTGTAAATAGAAATTCCAAGCTGAACAATGGTTCCAGGCAGCCATCTGCGTTTATTTATTTTTCCCAGAACTCAGCCCAGCTGTCCCCTTTGCTTTTTGAAGTCCCAGGTCTTGTCCACTATTTAAATGATGCGCATTTTTGCTCAATCCTACAGAAGACACTTGGGAATGCAGAGAGATGAATCTTTTCAGGTGGCAGAACAAACTGAGCTGTATTCTTTTAAAATGTGATCTGTATAAATACACACAGTGCAAAATAAAGCAAGTTACCTTTAAACCTCAGTCAATGATTTGACCTCTGCAAAAGTATTGTATCTAATTCTATATACAATGCCTGATGCCTAGGCCAAGAAGAGGTGTATTGGAGATGCACTTTAGCAAAATATTTTTTTTTTCTTTTTTTAAACCCTTAGACTACTCCCCAGTACCCGTGTTGCATGTGTGTACATGCAGGATACAATGAGAAACACCAGTTGTGAAAATAACTTATTAATACTCCACCATCAGGAAAGCACTCATGTGACAATTGGTACTAGTGACAAACAGACCCCCATAGGGGTAATGCTTACATGGAAGAAACAGTGAACGGGAGGGTAGGGATCAAATCAAAATAGTTTTGAGGGGAAATAAAGCACTCCACACCCCACGGTGCTGACCTCTCCCTAAAGATACACTTTAGCAATATATCAGGAATGAACAATTTCAGTTATGTAAAGAGAAGGTGTGATTGTGCTTCAGAAAAGGCATAGTGGTTTAATCCTCCAGAGGTTCTCCAACATGGTTAATGCCAGTGTTCAGCCAGTTTGATTCCACATGACTGAAAAATGGTTAGAGGAACTGGACATTCCAGAAATAATACTGAAAACTTGTGCTCCAGAACTTGCTGCTCCACTTGCTAAGCTGTTCCAGGACAACTACAACATTTGCATTTACCCAACAATATGTAAAATTGCCCAAGTATGTCCTGTATGTAAAAAGTAGGAGATCCAACCCAGTTGATTACCACCCCATCGGTTTATTTTTGATCATCGATAAAGTGATGGGAGGTGTCATCGACAGTGCCATCAAGCAGCACCTGCTCAATGATAACTGGTTTGTGTTCTGCCAGTACCATTCAGCTCCTTTCCTTATTACAGCCCTGGTTCAAACATGGCCAAAGAAGCTGAATTCTAGAGGTGAGGTGAGAGTGACTGTCCTTGTTATCAAGGCAACATTTGACTGAGTGAGGCAGCAAGGAACTGTTGTGTGCAATCGAGGGCTCTGGGTCTGTACTCCAGATTTTAGAAGGATTGGGGGGCTATCCGATTGGAACTTAAAGAATACTGAGAGTGGATGTGACAAAGGAGTTTCCACTAGTTTGAGAAACTAGAATCTGACAGCACAGCCTTAGTGAAAGGATAACCTTTTAAATGAGGAATTTCAAACATAGTGGTGAATCTGTGGAACTAACTGCTGCAGAAGGCTGTGGAGGCCAAGTCATTGTGTGTATATAAGACAGAGATAGGTTCTTCATTGGTAAAGGGTTCAAAGATTACAGGGAGAAGTCAGGAGAATGGGGTTGGGAAACATATCAGCCATGATTGAGTGGTGTAGTAGTCTCAGGAGGCCAAGTGGCCTAATTCTGCTCCTACATCTTTTGGTATTGTGGATTCGAAAAGAATCGGGTGGGGGGAAGCTCTCAGCTGTTTGGAGTCATATCTGGCACCTAGGAAGATGGTTGTGGTTGTTGGAGATCAGTCATCTCTGTTCAGGACATGTCTGGAGGACTTCCTCAGGGTCGTGTCCTCAGCTCAACCATCTTCAGGTGCTTCGTCAGTGACCTTCCCTTCCATTTTCTTTTTTGGGAACAATGAGACCCTTCCCAGCGGGCTGCCTGGAACAGTTAATAGCCACCTTGGCCAGGCCCAGGAGCAGAGTTACAAGAAGGCCCTCTGACTTGTCCATCCCTCCCTGCACCGAGTGCCTGTAGATCAGGATTGTGGGGTTGAAGTGTAATTAAAACGGGGCTGCAAATGGAAACATTCTGCATAGACATGAAATACCATCTCCTCTAGGCTGCAAAAACTACACAAGTGAATATGGCGAATGTGAGTTGGGCAGCCTGAATGATAAGGGCCTGAGTAATGTTTATGATACAGAGATCACTAATACCCTCTTTTGTGGAACTGAAAGACAGGAAGTTCAAAATGAACATTCCCAGCTGCTACGTAATTTTTTAAAAAAAAGTTTAGATTCATAAAGCCCAGGGTTACAAAAAATTAAAACTTCTAATAAGAGGGTATACCTATCAAGAACGATTGAATACCATCCGGCTGTTTACTGTGGAGAAGAGGGGACCAATGGGAAACCTCATGAGGTGTTTCATGAAACATCATGAAAAGATTCAACCATCGGTATAGAAAGATATTTTCACCTACGCTGAGATCAAAATTACAGCCAGGCTAAAAGGTAATCACTGAAAGGTAAATTCAACAGGGATTTCAGAAAAAAAATGTATTTGAGTAAAGTGTGGTAAGAAAGTAATATGTGCTCCCACATAGAATAGTTGAGGTAAACAGCACAGAGAAGCAGCTGAGGAAGGAAAGAATATAAGGATACGTTAACAGGATTGGATGAAGTTGGATGGGATGAGAGGGAAAGAAGTTCATGTGGAGTATATGCAGCAGTCAGGCTGAATGACATGTTTATGTGCTGTGTAAAAATTTCAGAGACCACTAAATTTTATGAAGACATATACACAGACTTAATAATGTTCAAGCCTACACTGGATCAATCTTTATTTTCAAACCCTTACATAAATTCCATTTCTCTCTTGGCTGGGAACAAAGGATCTGACGGATTAACAATCTTTGGTTGACCATAGCAATGCCTTCGCAATGATTAGTAGATCTTCTAACTCCCAGCTTGTCCTTTGCATATGAGCTTTCCTATAGTATAAAAGGCCATTTCTAATGGTGCACCCTTGGTATCACCAAAGTTTACAGCTCGGATGGGCAGTGATGATTTATCACCTAGGATTCCTTCATCCGTTCTCCAAATGTGGTCATTGGTATCACAATTGCAGAGCATTCCTGGGACAGAACAAGATCCTAAAAGAGCACAAAAAGAGCTTGATAACCATCGATTCATATATTTGAATTGAAATATCTGGAACAGGTATATCTGGACACAGGTATGAACTCCTATTAGAGAAGTACCCGGATATAAAGTAGAGTTGAGCTCTTTTGTTGTTGACTCACTCCATAGCTTCATCACCCCTATAGCATAGTTTTTCCCCAAACTCTGCCTTAAATATAATTAATTTGCTCAAAACTCTATCCTTCACTGTGACCTCAACTCTGCTGCTTGCTTCAGTCTTTTCAACATCTCCATTCTATCGATTCAGGCTCCCCACAGTAACTGAGATAACAAGCATGGGGCTGGATGAACACAGCCGGTCAAGCAGCATCATAGGAGCAGGAAAACTTGACGTTTCGGGCCTAAACCCTTCATCAGAAAAACTTTTTCTGTGATGTTCTTCAGTAGATAATTTAATTACTACTGAAAGGTAGAACA
>JAHRHZ010000013.1:41854853-41872763 GCA_024137785.1 Ginglymostoma cirratum
ATGCTGCTTGACCGGCTGTGTTCATCCAGCCCCATGCTTGTTATCTCGGATTCTCCAGCATCTGCAGTACCTTTTATCTCCCCACAGTAACTTCCTGCTTCACCAAAAGTAGCAAAGGTGACAGTCAAAACACTCTGGAATACTTTCAAACTCCCCTGCCTTGTGTTTTTCCCTGTCTCTTTACCATAAAAAAAACTTCCTCAGAATTTACTTCTTTGAGTGAATTTTCAGTCATAGAATCTCTACAGTGTGGAAGTAGGCCATTCAGCCCATCAAGTCCGCACTAACCTTCTGAAGAGCGTCCCACCCTATCACAGTAACCCCTCATTTCCCATGGCCAATCCACCTAACCTGCACACCTTTGGGCTGTGGGAGGAAACTGGAGCATCTCCATGAAATCTGTCACTTCTAGTTTACTGCACCTTCCTCTGCCATCACACCCACTTACGGACATTTTCATAAATAAATTGCCTTCTTTTGAGCAAGTCTGTGTTTCACACAAAGCAGTTTTACTATCTTACATACTTTGGTTTCATGTTGCTTCCAACACATTTTTGTAACTACAGGCACATTGTAAATCAGATCAATTAAAATCATGACTCATCTCAAACTTCTGAAAATTCATGTTATAGTTTCAGATTTTTAACCCATAACATCAAGCTGAATTTAATTTCCCGAAGATCATATTGTAATTACATGTAGACCTGTACATGAGCAGACTATCTACAGTGAAGTAATGAGTTTACAGAGGCATTTATTATTTTAAAACCTTTACCCCAATTTGGAAGTGATGTTCTTCAGTAGATAATTTAATTACTACTGAAAGGTAGAACATTAACATAATACATAAATATTTAGAGTAGATGCAGTCTATTATGCTCAAACAGAAATAGTGTTTTCACTATTTTTGCTGAACAATTTCACTGCTGAACTTAATGGAGTAATTTTCTTATGTGGTTAAAGCAAATATGGGAGATTCTGAGGAAGGGTCACTTGACCCAAGCGTTAACTCTGATTTCTCCCCACAGATGCTGCTGGACCTGCTGAGCTTTTCCAGCAATTTCTGTTTTTGTCTCTGTCTTAGATAGTAACTGATTAAAGTGCTTTATTCAAATATAGATTGGTTCATCTTTAATTTGTAATAAATTGATCAAGTTGTTGCAACATTTGTATTACATTATTCTGTGGATCTGCTTTTGAATATAACAGTTCTTTAACTTCAATTATTGTAGCTAAATTGGTGAAAATGTAATAATCAAAAATATTCTGCTCCCCATACTGAACCAGTAAAAATAGGAATATTTTAAACCACCTTCATAAAGATGATGCACGCCATTTTAAAATTTACAATGGAATTTCCTTTTTAATCCCGAAAGCAAGGTAATCCATATTCCAGATAATAAAAAGATGGTGGTTTGAGTTTCTCAGGTACCTGTCATTCCACAAGCACAGCGACCACTATCTGGACTTGCACCTCCCCAGTAGAACATTCTCCTTCCATCCCAGGATGTCCACCAACCCCAGCCCGCTTGGATAAAGCGAATATGGCGACAGTCCAGCTATAGCACAATAGCAAATGTTGAACAGGAGCAACATAAAATCATAAAGCAATTATCCCCAAAACCCTACTCAGGTTTATTTTTACTGCTTAATATGCTTTTTCAAGTGGTTTTTGACCCATTTAGAACATCTAGAGCGTCTACCATGCCCTCCTACCTCATCCCAGAAGCCCCCTCCTCCGCACACACATTAGGTATATTATTATTTCCTGAAGATAATATCTGCGAATGTAATGTGGTGCTTTGTTTATTCGGCTCAATAATCTGTCAATGAGATCAGTCTGAAATAACCACCAAGTATTTTGATTTGGGGAGAGGCAGGGAAGAGAGAGTTCACGTCTATCGTGTTGGATTGTACTGTGGCTAAACATACGTCTTCATTTATTTAGTGAATTTGAACAATGAAGCCATTTTTTAAATTTGTTTAGAAATAAAGGTGCCCAGAGGTGAGGCACCTATTCTTAGGGGAGGTGATGGTGTAGTGGTATTATCGCTGGACTGTTTATCCAAATACCCTACTAATGTTCTGGGGGCCCGGGTTCAAATCCCACCACGGCAGATGGTGGAATTTGAATTCAATAAAATATGTGGGATTAAGAGTCTAATGATGACCGCGGATCCATTGCCAATTGTTGGAAAAACCCATTTGATTCAATAATGTTTTTCAGGGAAGGAAACTGCCATCCTTACCTGGTCTGGGCTACATGTGACTCCAGACCCACAGCAATATGGTTGACTCTAGGGCAATTAGGGATGGTAAATAAATGCTGCCGAGCCAGCGACACCCTCATCCCGTGAATGAATAACAAAACAAAAAACCAACAGGTTGAATGAAAGGAAAGACTGGAAAGCTGAATGAATGGACGATCAATCACTGTGGGTCCAGCTGGTGCTATAGGAATGTATCAGAAGGGCCAACAGTGGAACTAACCCTCAAATAGACTTAGATGTTGGACAGAAGTAACAACAAGCCTCAGTTTTAGAAAAGAATTGCAACATCTAGGAGACGAAAGAACATAAATTTTGTAAAGCTGTTGAGAAAACTTTAAAACCCGAACTACTTATACACTGAGATAACAAGGTGTTATCTGGACCCTTCAGAAAGGAGGGTCTAGGCCCGAAACGTCAGCCTTCCTGCTCCTCTGATGCTGCTTGGCCTGCTGTGTTCATCCAGCTCTACACCTTGTTATCTCAGATTCTCCAGCATCTGCAGTTCCTACTATCTCTACTTATACACTGTGTCCTTTAAGATTTTTCCAGTGGTCTGACCTTGACATGTTGCTCACAGGATTCAGAAATGCTTGTGAGAGCATTCAGCTGATTCAGCTCCGCTTCATATTTTATCTCTTTTCTGTAGCAGCCAGGATCCTCACAGGGAGCTACTCTTGTACGTCTTTCACTGTCATGACTCACTATGGTTATACCTGCATCAGACACATTACAGTCAATGTTTCATTGAAAACTCTTCAGTAAACACCTTGTTGTAATTTGTGGCCAAGATTTTCCTCTCAGTTGCTGCTGTATTTGTGGCAAATTAATGTGTTTTGGTGTAAAGCCATAATTCATATAATCTTCTGAATTGTCATCTGATGAAGCAAAATAATTTGGAAAAAAATCAAATGCATTTGACTTGGCATCTTCAACCCTGGTTAACTTCCATTATGACAAGGGACGCAACAAGACATTCTTTGTAGTTCCAGCATGAATATATTTCTTTCTATTTATTGAAATAGAATATGCATAATATGCTAAAATTATAAGATGGCAAATTGTTTCATTCATCAGAATGCCCTTTTGGTGATTATATCATGAGGGCTGTGAATTAAAATATTGTTCCTGCTCATGATACTGCCTTTTGGAAGGAGATGGTTATGAAAGGGTTAAGACAGTTTTGTTTTGGTACTTGGCAAGTAATCAATTGAATACTAATACAGCTTTTATCATTCAATTTAACTGTTACATTTGTGTGTCACAATTCTGCCTGTGGAGCATTCTACTAGTCGCCACATCACCCAGACTGGTCGTAAGATCAGAAATGGGGAATTCAGGATTGAATTCAGATTGAAATGAGTTTGGACCAGTTCAGTGTCCTAGAAATTTGCCAAGTTTTGATTTTAAAACTGATGCGAAATTTGCCCAGTTGGACCTATAAACTAATGTCCCTTTTGTAAATGATTCTGGACAGTACTTTATCTGATTGTGGTATTCAGCAGGTTGCTAATAAACTGAATGGCTGGTTGGGAACAGCAGCAGCAGCCCTCCTGCACTCTCCACAATAACCTACCTTTTATAGTCTCTATTCCCACCATCCACAGTCACCATGAGTGGGATTTTAATTGAAAGTCACATACACATATATATGACATGAATGGAGCCTAAAATGTCAGTTTACAAACTCTAAGAAATTCAGATATTCCCCAAAATTTTCAAGCAAGTCCTGCCTATGGAATACAACATCTCTAAAAAGGTACAAAAGCAGAAGTTGCTGGAAAAGCTCAGCAGGTCTGGCAGCATCTGTGAAATAAAAATCAGAGTTAACATTTCAGGTCCAGTGACTCCTCCTCAGAAGAGACCTGAAACGTTAACTCTGATTTTTTCTTCACTGGATGCTGCCAGACCTGCTGAGCTTTTAGAGCAACTTCTGTTTTTGTTCCTGATTTACAGCTTCCACAGTTCTTTTGATTTCTAATTACCAGTTGATTGGTCAGAGGTCATATCACAGAAAACTTCAAATGGTGAAACTCCTCTTCCAACTCCGTCTGGGTCAATGACGTAACGACGTGATTCCTGGAACCCGGCCTTTTTCAGTGCAGCACATGACTCCAGCACTGAAACGCGGGAACCTACAAACCATAGGCAAATCACACAGCAAGGATTAAATTGACTGCATGTAGACAATATACGTGGATATCATCACCTAAAGCAGAAGGGGCTTGTTAAATATGGTTTGTATTTCCATAGTTTCATAGAAGCCCTGCAGTGTGGAAACAAGCCATTTGGCTCATCGTGTCCACACCAACCTCCAAACAGCATCCCACCTAGAACCACCCCATCTCTATAGCCCTGCATTTCCCACGGCTAACCCACTTAGCCTGCACATCCCTGGACACCATGGGCAATTTAGCATAGCCAATCCACCTAATGTGCACATCTTTGGACTGTGGGAGGAAACTAGAGCACCCAGGGGAAACCCATGCAGACACGGGGAGAATGTGCAAACTCCTCAAAGCAAGTCACCCAAGGGTCCCTGGTGCTGTGAGACAGCAGCGCTAACCATTGAACCACCCCACTCTGGCTTGTATTACCTTCAGCAATAACAATTCAACAATTGAACAACAACTTTATTTTCTAAATTTAAAGAAAATCTCAAGTTTTTTTACAGAGGAGGTTTAAAGAAACAAACATCAAACATGGAAGGGAAAGATTGGGGGCTGAGCTGGATTAGTGGGGATCTGTGTGTTTGTTTTGGGAGATGGGTTTTAAGAAATTTCTTGCAGGGAAGGAAGTTCCAGCAATTACAACTTCAACAGCTGAGAGCTCTGTACTGAATGGTGTAGTGAAAGGGAAAGGTAGGGAGGGGTGATATTCTAAAAATCCCAAGTGAAAGGGATAGTGGGAAGGATATAGGTCTGAAGGGATTATAAGGATCAAATTGGGTAAAGCAAAGGAGAAATTTTGCCAAGTACTTTCTAATCCTTTATTATTTATTTAAACCTCCTTTTTGTATATTCATCACCTCTGTATAAAGTAGTTCAAATGGCTTTCACCCTCCTGTTCTGTTTGAGATTATATCATTTTACTGTTGTGGATCAGTGCCCTTCAGAATCTTAAATGCATACAAGGTTAAAATTGAGCCTCTTCCACTGTAAGCATTCAAAACATCCATAGCCTGCCCTAAAAATTCATGTTGAATCCCAGCTATGGATTCAGAGCCCTTCACTGCACTGTCTCCAAAGCTTAGCTGTCTTTCATTTAATTGATTGTGCATAGCCTCCCACACGGGACTGAGCCAGTGCATTATACAAACTCTATCACTGAGATATATGTACTACTGCTTTAGTTATACATCCCAAGATCCTACTTAACTCTATTCACTGCTGCTTTACAGTGTGCTGTGTGCTTCAGCAATTTATCTAGCAATGTCTGCAAATCCTTTTCTTGTATTTTTACTGTAAAATAAGACCTTGTGGTGCCACTGCTTATTAACTTTACAGGTAAAAAGATAGACATCTTTTCAGTGAAACTATTCCTCATTGAACAGTTTCCTCCTTCCCACAAAATGGTTCTAATGTATTGCAGTTCCGCACACACTATCCATTAAGCCACATGATTTTTTCTTTGTCTCTCTCCGTGCAGTTCAGAGTGTGGTACTTTTAGTAATTCCAAGATTACCACCTTGATGAACTCAGAAAGTTTTCCTTTCTCTTTGAAACTGAATTTCAAAGACTTGAGTCTGCTCTTTCGTAGTTGGTTCTAAGTTAAACAAAGCCTGTGGGTATTTTCACACTCCTTTACGAAATATTTCTCTGCCTGCTCATTATGTATTGAGGCAATGTGTCAGAGGGAACTCCTGTCATGAGTGCAAAAGAAAAACTAGCTATCTGTATATTTATAGGATCTCTATAATGATGGCCTTCCCGTTCTTTCCTACTTACCTCAGATTGTTCTTTCTTTCATTATGCCAAGCTGTCTGCTTCTTAGCTATTCGACATCTGTTGGAAGTTTAGGAATACCCATACTTTTGGACTCGCTTTATTTCTTCAGCAGTGACTTATTTAGTTAATTATTCAACTCTTGACCATTTCTCAATCTTTGGAATAGTGGTAACCTGGAGTGTGTGGAATTTAACTCTGCACTTTGGAACCTGTGCCCCTGAGCATAAAAGTCAGGTGCACACCTGCCTCTGCTCTGGTGACTATTCTGCAACCATTTTGACAGGTCAATTATTGGCTTGAGGCAGGTCTCCCAGCACCTTCTGGGAAGGAAGTCCCTCCTCTGAGACCTAATGAACTAATAGCTGGAAGATCCCACCCGTGCCATCATGAGTGATGATCACTACTGGTACTGCTTCTAATTCCCAATGTGATCATTCTTGGAGCCAGCCACCAAGATAACTGGGAGGTCCTTGTAGGGGCCAGACTATGGCTGGAGATAGGGTCTGGAATGAGTCGCTAGAGTAGATCAGCCGGGGAAGGAGTGGTAACTGGGAGGGGAAATATCTTGTAGGGTTTGGACTGTAATGAGCCAAAGGGCCTCACTCACCACCAAACCAGTGGTGGAAGTGCCAGACTGCAGGCTTGATGCCAGCCTCCACCTGCTGTGCATAACATTGCAGCAGGGATAGGGGAGAGTGGATGGTACCAAGAACCATGCCCATGGCGTTGAGTCCAATTATTTTTAAACTACATCCAATGCCAACCTGCACCTAGGGTAGTATAAAATTCAAGCCCAAATATTGCATTTTGCAGACATTGTTACCAGCATTCTAATAAAGAGTCACAGTTCTCCGACAATTCCTGCAAATGTAATGCTCCCCATGCACAGGGACTGCCCACAATTTACATATTATCCATGTCATGAGCTGTTCCTATTAGTTAGTCATTTCCACATGATGAGCCTATTTATATACTATAGTTGTCTCACCAATCATTACATAATCTTGATTAAGCTTTCTCACAGCAGTAAGATTAAAGAAACAGTGAGAAAAAAAACGTGTTTGTATTTGTTGTCACAGAAGTACTAAAGAGGAAGTAAAGGCAATTAAACCCGAGCCTGGCTTCCAAAAGTTAAAAACAATGTAAGGATTTGACCTAGCAACAGACAGTCTCCCTTTAATTTTAGTCCTAGAGTTTAAAACTAAATTACAGTAATCACAGTTAATGTTATTTCTATGTAACGTTTATTTTGAGCAAAGGAGGCCAATTCAGAATTAATAATTTCTTCAGATATAAATGATCCTTGTTTAAATTCTCCTTTCAATAAGTTCATTGTAACATCATGTGTAATGAAAGGAAGAAATGTTACAATGTTTTTTGTGTTTTCCTTGGCTAAAGATGTTTCCAATTTGCAACTAATCAGCCAACTTACCAAAACATCTGCAGTTCATAAAATCTGTCACTAAATCTACAAAAAGCATTGAACAGGTAATGCCCGCAGGAATAAAACAACGTTTGTTTCAGTTGCACCCAAGATGGTTTTTAACTATGGAAAGCTAAATGATAGCTGTATTCCTCATACTGCGAGAAACCTAACCTCTCAGGAAGACTCACGCTTTGTGACCGGTTGCTATCAAAACAGAAAAGCCACCATCCACAAGGTTTACACAATATTGAAACTAACGTATAATCTTAGCACCAGTTGCATAAATCATTTAAAACTGGGTTTTTTTTGAGTTTTGCAAAACATTCAAACATCACAACATATTTCCCTCACACTGCATCTTTACAACCACGATGTAAGAGCTGTTGCCAATGAAGCTGGTCACAGTCCCGCTGTAAATGGTTCAGGAGTGCACAGGATTGGTGGAAAGTTGAGCAGGAGCAAGGCACAAAGATTTGTGCACAGAAGTACCTTGGAGAAAATTCACTGAGAGGCCAGCACAACCTCTTTGCCCATTGGTATTCCCACAGGCGGAACCTCCATTCTAGCCTAGAATTCAGACTCCAGAAAAGAAAATCACTTCCAGATCTTTGATGAAATTGATGTAAACATGGGGCCTATTGGAACATCTAGGATAAAATCAGTGCCTGATCCAATTTTTACTTATGGTCAGCACTTTGAACCTTGTGCATTACAAGCTGGGATTCCATCTTCTAAAGGGGTCCCACCATTGGTATGCTATACCACTGGCTGTCTACTTATCTGTCTAATGCTGCAACCTCCAAATCTACCCACCACCCCATTAAGATCTTGGTGCCAGCCTTTGATCATCACATTGAAGTAAAGTGGAGTCAGAACGGTGGAGGTAGTTCAAGGGATACTAACCAATTTTCAGGCCTCTCCACTGGAATACCACCAGCCCCAGGCAATGCCAGAAAATGGTGGAGGTGCACACGGCCCCTTTATAGCCCCATGTCAAACTGCGTCCCTCTACCCACAACTGCCCATCACGGCCCTTTATGACTTCTCTGCCAACTTATGTCAATCCTTGTTTCCCCACCCTTTACTCTTACAACAATCAGTTTATCCAATCCTAATATCTACCATGGGCAGACCTCAGAACCCTGTTGAATGCAGAATGCAGGATGACATGCCAGGAGTAGCACCAGGCATACCTAAAAATTAAGTGTTAGCCTGATGAAGCTAAAAAGCAGGACTATTTGCATGTCGAACAGCATAAGCAGTAAGTGATAGAGCTAAGCAAGTTCACAACCAAAGGATCAGATCTGAGCTCTGCAGTGCTGACACATCCAGATGAGAATAACTGCAGAATTAAGCAACACATTGGACGAGAAGGCTCTACAAATATCTCTACTCTCCATGATGGAAGAGCTCATCACATCAGTGCAAAATATAAGGCTGAAGCATTTGCAGCAATCTTCAGCCAGAAATACCATGTGAATGATCCATTTTGGTCTCCTCTGGTGGTCCCCAGCATCACATATGTGATTTCGGTCAATTGATTCACTTACACAATATCAAGAAACAGTTGGTGATACTGGATACTGAAAACACTATGGGCCCTGGCAGCATTCCAGCAATAGTACTAAAGATTTGTGCTCCAGAACTTGCCACTCCCCTGGCCAAGCTATTCCAGTACAGTCATAACACTGGTATCTATCCGACAATGTGGAAAATTGCCCAAGTATGTCCTGTACATAAAAAGCAGGATAAATCCAAACCAGCCAATTACCGTCCCATCAGTCTCTTCTCGATTATCAGTAAAGTGATGGAAGGTGTCATCAACAGTGCTATCAAGGAGCACCCGCTCAGAAATAACCTGCTCAGTGACGTCCAGTTTGGGTTCCAACAGGGCCATTCAGATCCTGACTCCACAAGCAACATTCATGCTACTCAAGTGCCAGGAAATAGCCATAACAGGAGAGAATCTAGCCATCATCCCTTAACATTATATCAACTTACCATTGTGGAATTCACCCCAATCAAAATCCTAAGGGTTACCATTGAACAGAAACTCCAATGGAGGCAGTTCAGGGAAGGTACACTGGATTAATTCCAGCGATGATAGAGAAAGATGTGCAGGTTAGGTGGATTGGCCACGCTAAATTGCCTGCAGTGTTGAGGCATGTGTAGATTAGGTGGAATATAGGGGGATGGGTCTGGGTGGGATGCTCTGAGAGTCGGTGGGGACTTGTTGGGCCGAAGGGGCTGTTTCCACACTGTAGGGGTTCTATTCTATTCTATTCTACTGAGCAGTTTGGGCCTGTTCCCGTTAGAATATCGAAGGATGACTGATTTAATTTAGGTATATAAAATACTAAATGGGATATTGAAAAAGTAGGCATGGAGTGGATGTTTCCCCTTGTGGGGCAAATCTAGAACAAGTGGTCATAGTTTTAGGCTAAGTGGGGGCAGATTTAAAACAGATATGAAGAGGAAATACATCTTTTAAAGGGTCCTGAATTTGTGGAATTCACTACCCCAGATGGTGGCGAACACAAGGACACTGAATAAGTCTAAGGAGGAGATAGGGAGATTTTTAATTAGTAATGGTCTGAAGGGTTATGAGTGCTGGGCAGAAGTATGGAGTTAAGGCTGAGATGAGATGAACCATGATTGTACTAAATGATGGAGCAGGCTTGAGTGGCTGAATTGTCAATTTGTGCTCCTAGTTCCTATGGTCTTATATAAATACAGTGGCTACAAGAGCAGGCCAGAGATGCGGAATTCTGTGGTGAGCAAACTGAATCCACAGTGTTGTCAACAAAAGACAACTATTTGCTCTACGCTGCCTTCCATCTCCAAGATACAACTCAGGAATGTAATGCAAAACTCTCCACCTGCCTGGGTGGGTGTAGCTTAAACAAATAGTGCATACATGGAATGAGCTGCCAGAGGAAGTGGTAGAGGTGGGTACAATTACAACATCTTAAAGGTATTTGGACAGATACATGGATAGGAAAGGTATAAGAGGGCTATGAACCAAAAGCAGGCGAATGGGAGTAGTTCAGTTTTGAAAACCTGGCTGGCATGGATGAGTTGGGCCGAAGGGCCTATTTCTGCGCTGTTTGACTCTATAACACTCAAAAAGCTTGACACCATCCAAGTCAAAAACAATCCCACTTAATTAGCATCCTATCCACCAGCTTCAAAATTCATCCACTCACTCCACTACCAACACTCAGTAGCAGCAGAGTGTACTATCTACAAGGCGCACCGCAGAAATTCACCAAAGTTTCTTATAAAGTACCTTCCAAACCTATGACCACTTCCATCTAGAAGGACAAGGGCAGCAGATACATGAGAACACCACCACCTGGGCATCCTCTCCAAGCCTCTCACCAACTTGACTTGGATGTTCCTTCACTGTCCCTGTGTCAAAATCCTGGATCTCCCTCCCCAAGGGCATTGTGGGTCAACCTACAGCTTGTGGACTGCAGCAGTTTAGGAAGTAGCTCATCATTATCTTCTCCAGGGCAATTCAAGATGGGTAATAAATGCTGACCGAAGCAGTGATATTGACATCCCATGAATAAATGAGAAAACATTCTCAAACCCACTCCAGCCCAACAACATTGGAAAGTGTTATGTCTGGGGAAAGACTTATGATTTTAATTTCTTGGGAAATGAGGGAATCCCAATAGAACGTGCCAGAAGAATTTCTGAAAGGTTTTCCTCAACTTCAATGATGTACAAGCAAAGCTGTTAATGTTGACATTTTCACCCATACCGTACAGCCAAGAATTAGCCAATTATCAAACTCCTGAGTTTTGACGAAGTGCAAAGCTACAGAGAGTCAAAGTTTTTTATTTAACTTCTCCCACTTGTGTCCCAGATCAGTGCACTAATTCATTTTGAAGTGACCTGCTCAGGGAGACTGGAATTTCTCAGACCCAATGGGAATCTGTGGGATTCAACCTGAAGTTGCATTCTAGATTTGATATTACTGTAGTTTTAAGAGGATTTTATGGTCACAGAAATCCTGTTCAGTCCATTATCAATACCTGTGCTATTCTGTTACCTCCATTTCCTCTACTAATCAGACATTGATCCAATTGCATTGTTTTGTAATCCAGTTGAATTTTAAACTGCTTCATTATTCTACAAGCATTAGTTACAAATTGAGATTCCCATTTGCTTTCAAACACATTCTTACTCTGTCCATAACAATGAAGTGGGCCGATTTTGTAAAACGCCATCTCTACAGGTGCATCTCTTGTATCTCCAAACCTCACTTCACGTACAGGAAGAATAGCTTTGTCTGTCAAATATCCTTTGTCTTGTCTCCAAACTCCATCATTTGCATCACAGTTGCACGTGGAAAGACCCAGGGCACAGTTGCCTGTGAAAAAAGGATTTGCTAGATTTTTCACCACCACACTACATTGAAACAATTTGCCACTTAGTAAGATTTAGCATTTTTAAATATATTTAAGTCTTAAACATATGTTACAGTACTTACATTTACAGTTAATCACAAGGACACTCACCAAACAGAGGAGAAATGTTAAAACAAAACAAACCGATTGGCCTGTTGCATATAATTTTTACATGGTTTGGAACTGCCTCAAATAGTGACATTTGTTTGCTTCAACTACTGGGGCTTGAAGGCTATTCTAGTTAGATTCTGGCATATTGTTTCAATCAGAACTTTTATTTCTGACTGCGGATATTCCCAGGACTTTAGGAAAGCTTGCCTGCAATGTGAAGTTGGAGCAGCGGAAGGAAAACTTTAAAAACTGAATATTTCAAGAAATTCTCCAATTACAGATTTGAATTGTGACTGATGGACTAGAATATACCACACACCATCCTTTCAGCACCATTTGGAAACTGCATACAAAAGCGAAGGGGAGAGGTGGATTAAATTTATAATATAGGAACAAGTTATAAAGCATGAAAATGACAGCAATTTACATTTTTATCATGTCTGTAATGTAATAAAATTTCCCAAGGTGCTTGGAAACAATGCATGGCTCTAAGGCACATAAGGAGATATTATGTCAGATGGCCAAAAGCATGGTAAAAGAGGTAGATTTTCAGGAAGGTCTTAAAGGAGGAAATTTCAATAAAGATGCAGAGAAATGTACAGAGAGAATTCCAGATTGTGAGGCCTGAACAGGTGAAGGTATGGCCAGCAATGGCAGAACAATTGAAATTGGGATGTTCAAGAGTCAACAAGTTGATGAGTATGGATATCTTGGAGTATTATAGGGCTGGAGGAATTTAGAGAGATAGGGAGGGATATGGCCATGGAGGGATTGGAAAACAAGCTGAGGATTTCATAGTGAAGACATAGGGGTGACAGAGGAATGCAAGGACAGCAGAGCTTTGGATGACGTTATGGACATTATGTTGAGGTTATACAGGATGTTGGTGAAGCCTCTTCTGGAATAGTGACCAGTTCTGGTCACCCTGTTATAGGAAGTTATTATTAAGCTGGAAAAGGTTCAGATGAGATTTACATGGATGATGCCATGAATGGAGGGGTTGAGATATAAGGAGAGGCTGGATAGTCTGGGACTTTTCTCACTGGAACATAGGAGATTGAGAGGTGACCTTATAGAGGTTTATAAAATAATGAGGGGTATAGACAAAGTGAATGGTAGGTGTCTTTCCCTAGGATGGGGGATTTCAACATTAGGGGGGCAAGAGGAGAAATATTTAAATAAGACATGACAGCCAATTTTTTTTTACGTGGAGAGTGGTTCATGTGTGGAGTAAACTTTCCAGAGTAAATGATGGATGTGGCTACAATTTCAATGTTCAAAAGACATTTAGAAAAGTACATGAATAGGAAATGTTTGGAGGGATATGTGCCAAGCGCTGGCAGATGGGACTAGTTTAGTTTGGGATTATGGCTAGCATGGACTGGTTGGACTGAAGGGTCTGTTTCTGTGCTGTATGACTTCATGATACTATGACTTTATGCCCTCAAGTTTACAGAAGGCAGAATGTGGGACACCAGTCATGAGTGTGTTGAACTATTCACACCTAGATGTGACATAAATTGTAATCAGACCATCAGTAGATACACAGAGAAATGAACCAATGACGTGCGGTGAAAAGTGATGGTCCTAGTGATGGTGCGAATATTTGATTGAAAGGTCATCGCCGGTAAAATATGATATAAAGCCTGGTTTAGTCTTAGACTATTGCCAGGGAGATATGGAAGTCAGTGATGATGGAATTTGGAGGGGGCTGGTTTCAATCTTCCCAATGTTTAATTGGAGGAAGGAAGAATCAGAAGACTGACCAGTGTATAAACTGAATGGACTGTTTTAGGTTCAGTTACAAAACAGAAGTCATCTGTTTTTAATCATTAATGTGCAGTGGTACTTACCATTCTCCCCACAGGCACATTTTCCACTGTCAGTTGAAGCTCCACCCCAGGAATTTATTTTACGCCCATCACGAGACACCCACCAACCCCAGTGCTGTTTAAGGAAACGGATATGGCGACATTCCAACTAAGCAATACAAGACATAAAATATTGTTAATTGGTTAGGTTTCTATGAACGCTGCAGCAGTTAATATGAGCTGTTCCTGTTTGTTACTTTTTCTATCTGTGCTCTTGCATGGCTTATATTACTATCCCTGATCCATCACTGTCCTTTCGAGAGTCAAATCTAGGAAACAGACCTACACAATCATACTTGAAGGTACTTTAACTCTTCAAGTACTGCTGTGGTCTAGTTTACTAAAAGCGATTATTCCGAGTTGTAGGTAAATGCCTTGTATACTTCAAAGATTGGCAAATTCGTGTTCACAACCTATCAATCATTGATACCTTTGCCATTTAATATCACCTTATATTTAATTATATATCGTGTGTTTTGTCTTTCCTTTCCATCTCTTGAATGGAATGGAAATAGAGAAACAGAAGAATACACCTGTGGACATTTTTTTTTAAAGAAAACATTAACATGTAGAACGTTTGAACAGGTAGAATTAACACCGTACGTACCTACACCATCCCTGTTCACAGAGCAGGTGAGCTTGCTGAAGTAAAATTCAGATGGGAAGCCTGGACACCTATCTACCAATAGTAGAGTAGCTGACAGGCAGTGTACCTGGTCTAGGGTCATTGATGGTCGCCAATTAATGGTGACAAGGCTCTCACGTATACCTGACTTTGTACTCGGTGGGAGCTCTCTCCTGTTTGGGAACCCCGTACCCCAAGGAGGGAATCCCTTCTAGTGGAAAGGATTGCCTTGTTTGAATTTGCATGCCACCCTTGCCTCCTCTCCACCCTGGCTGACTGACCTTGGTGAGGCCGCCCCACTAATGTTGAACCCCAAGCCTCAGTGACAAACTTACCTGAGGTGTGACTGCAGTTCCAGCAGTGGCCACTGTTTCTGGTGGCACTGCTGGGGTTGTAGAGCTGCCAGCCATCCAATTTGCTAGCAAGTTGGGGGTGAAAGCAACTACCTCAGGCCATCAAATATCTGATGACCACAAAAATTGTTTGTGGCTTCCTAGCCAGCGGACGGGGCCACTGTTTAAAATTCAACATTTTAATATTGTAGCACCAAAGTAATTTTCATAATTCTTTTATTAACAAAATCACAAACTTCAAGCAGGAAATAAAAGCTGTCAGCCCAGGGATGCAATTATTTTTTCTATCATTTTATGGGATGTGGACATCACTGTCAAGGGCAGCTTTTACGACCCATCCCTAACTGTCCTGGAATTGAGTGTCTTGCTAGTCCAGCTCAGAGTCAGCCATATTGCTGTGGTCTGGAGCCACATGTACCTCAGTCCAGCAGATTTACTTCCCTTCAGGATATTAGTAAGTCACATGATATCTTTAGACCATCAGTGATAGTTCAGGGTCACCATTACTTAGACTGTCTTTATGTTCAGGATTTAATTATTGAGCTTCAATTCTACCAGCTGCCGTTGGAATTTGAGCCCATTTCTCTGGGGCAATCACTTCGACTGCTGGCTCTCATTCAGTGATATTACCATTACACCAGCATCTTAACCATTTTCCTGAACCAACAAGAGTCTAAATGTTAAGATTTCTTTAAAAAAACATTTTCTAGAGGCAGCACTTTTAACACAGGGTCAGAATGGAGTATCCTGATAGCTGAAAGCATGTCAAACAATGGTGGAGTCAAAGAAGTGGGGATCAGTTTGGAAAATCAAGTCTCAGTGATTTGCTGATTTCAAACAGCTGACATAAATAGGTGTAGTACGAGACCATTCAGCCCCTCTGAGTCTGTTCTGTCATATAATAAAATAAATGTTGATCTAATTGTGGCCTCAACTCTAGTCTTCTACATATTCTCGATCCCCTATCACTCACTCGTGGTCAACAATCTACCTATCTCTAAAATGTTTCTTTATTTTTAAAGTAATAATGACCCTGCTTTTGCACTTCTCTGGTGAACAGAATTCCAAAGACATGGAAAAAAAGAATGCTCCTCATCTCCATCTTAAATGAGCAACAGATTATTTTTTAACTGTGTTCCTTAGTTCTAACACTTCAGTAAAGCAAGGGAAGAAGTGAGGAACAAAAACAAAAGCAAAAACTAAAACCAAAGTTTTCCAGCAACTTTATTTTTGTTCCTGATTTACAGCATCTGCAGTTCTTTCGGATTTTAACTAAGGGAAGTTGTTGCCTGAGTGAAAGAATCTAATTGTAAGTAAAACAAAAGAGTAACTAAACTGTATGAAACATCAACACATTATCATTCAATAATGTCATTGTGAATGGGAGATATGGAAAACTGAAGCAGATTGAAGAATGATAAGGGTAATTTTCATTTCACTGTGTGTGTGACAATCTGTTTTGACAGGGGACACAAAAGTATTGGAGCAAATTACTGCAGATGCTGGAATCTGTACTGAAAACAACAAATTCTAGAGATCACAGCAGGGCTGACAGCATCCTTGGAGAGACAGCAAGTTAACGTTTCGAGTCAGAAATTCCGTTCTAAATTTAATTTTGTTTCTTTTCTTTTTCATTTTGCGGAACAACTAAAATTCTTAAACAGAACAGGGATCCAGCACACGTTCATTTCTTTGCAATATCTATGTCTAAGAAGCTGATTATCGTAATGTATGAGTTACTTACACTAACATATTGCTTACAGTACTTTGTGGTCTCTGTTAAAGCCTTAAGTTGATCCAGGGATGCCTGATTGTAATGAATAGTTCGAGAATAGCACCCAGCATCTTCACAGGGAGATACGCGTATTCGGTCCTCTGAATCATGACCTATCATAGTAATGCCTTAAAAAACAGAGATTGTAATTTTCACTAAACAGACTGTCCAATTAAACATGAAAAGTTTTCAACTGAGACGAGTACAAATTTATTTTCACTACTGAATTAATTGTTAAAGAAGAAGAAGATGCATTCATTTTCACACAAACATCTGATACATTATTATCTTTGCCTGAATAGTTCCAACAGATTCCCAGTCATTTCAGTCTTTTCATACAGAAATTCTTACTGAAGCATAACTTTTGAAAAGAAACATCCTGCTTCCCATTGGTACACCTCCCAGTAAATGCCCAGGTTGTAAATCACCTCCCTTTGTTATCAGCTGGGAATGGCAGAACCAGAAATGTGAATCATCATTTTTCTTCAAATGTAACTGTACATTATTTGAAAAATTTCAAGCAAAGTACTGATTGAAACAAAATCAGTTTGTGGTGTGTAATTGCTTGTGGTGTGCTGTTGTGGGAGATGAGGGAGGAAATTACAGTGGTCCTGACCCAAACTTTTACATCATCTCTGACCACAGGGGCAGAGCCAGAGCTCTGGAGGCGAGCTGATTTACAAGGGTGGTAGAGATTCTAACATCGATGGTAGGGAAGTTATGGAAGAAAACAGTGAAGGAGAAAATTAATCTCTATTTAGAGGGGCAAGGTTTAATCAGGGATAGTCAGCATGGCTTTGAGAGTAGGAGGTCATGCCTAACAAGTCCAGTGGAATTTTTTTTGAGGACATGAGGGCAGTGCAGTTTTTTTCCTTTATTCATTCATGGAAAGAGGGCACCATTGGCAAGGCAATGTTTATTGCCCATCCCTAGTTGCCCAGAGGGCAGTTAAGAGTCAACCACATTGCTGTGGGTCTGGAGCAACATGTAGGTCAGACCAGACCAGTTTTCCTAAAGGACATTCGTAAATCAGATGGATCTTTTTGGCATAACAAGCATGGGGCTGGATGAACACAGCAGGTCAAGCAGCATCATAGGAGCAGGAAAACTTGACGTTT
>JAHRHZ010000013.1:41873163-41945609 GCA_024137785.1 Ginglymostoma cirratum
CAGAGCATTATCTGTGTCGTCTCTGGATTAACAGTCCAGCAATAATACCACTAGGCCATAGCCTTGATATAGTTTATATGGATTCCAGCAAAAACTTTGACAAGGTGCCAAATAGGAGACTGATAAAGAAGGTAAAAGCACTTAGGATCCAGGATAACTTGATAAGATTAATCCAAAATTGGCTTAGTGACAGGAGACTGCAGGTGGTGATAGAAGGCCATTTGTGTGATGAGAGCCCAGAGCGCAGTAGCATACCACAGGGGTCAGTGCTGGGTCCTTTATTGTTTGTGATATTTATAAAATGATATAGATGAGAGCGTGGGAGTGATGATAAGTGAATTAATGGATGACACCAAGATTGGCTGGGTGGTTGACAATGAAGAGGAAGGTGTTAGGATACAGGAGGATATAAACAGATTGGTCTGAAGGGCAGATCAGAGGCAAATGGAATTTAACCCTGATAAATGTGAGTTGATGCATTTTGGAAGATGGAACAAGACGGGGGAGTGCTCAATGAATGGCAGGACACTCGGAAGCTCAGCTTGTTCACAAATCCCTGAAGCTGGCAGGACTGGTTAATAGGGTAGTCAAGAAGGCATATGGGACACTTGCCTTTTATCAGTCATGGCATACCCTTTAAGGGCAGGGAGATCATGTTCGAACTGTACAAAATCTTTGGTTAGGCCACAGCTGGAGTACTGTGTGCAGTTCTGGTCACCAGACCAAAGGAAGGATGGGCATGCACGGGATGGGGTGCAGAGGAGATTCAACAGGATGTTAGCTTGGATGGAGCATTTTAGCTATGGAGAGAGACTGGATAAGCTCAGGTTGTTTTCTTCAGAGCAGAGAAAGTTGAGAGGGAAACCCAATAAAGTTCTATAAAATCATGAGGAGCACAAATAGGGTGAACAGAAAGTAGCAGTTCCCCTGAGTCAACGTGTCAATCACAAGACAGTGTTAGGTAGGAGGGTTAGTGGGGATTTGAGGAAAATCTTTTTCACCCAGAGGGTGGTGGGTTCTGGAATGTCTGGGAGGGTAGTTGAGGCAGCAACATCACAACCTTTAAAAAGTACCTGGAGGAGCATTTCAAGTGGTAATGGGCCTAGTGCGGGCAACTGGGACAAGTATAGGTAATAGTACATTTTAGGTGATACAGATTTGTTGGGTCAAAGGGCTCCTTCTGCACTTTATAATTCAATGAATAAACTAAATAGATTTTACCTGCTACCACATTTACAAACAAAACACAGCAGATTTTAGAAATCTATTTGATGTATAGTGTTAGCATTTAATAGAGTTGTTGGATTTGAAATTACTGGAGTTCACAAACACAGGCTATATTTCTTTTGCGGGTGTGGGGTTTCACTTACGTATTTTTTTTCTGGCGAGCTGTTTGTGTGTGACAATGTGACAGAATGTGCTTTTTAGATGGCAAGGAATGAAAGCTGAACTGATCCCCTTGTACCCATTAAATCTCCTCAAAGCCTGGCAACCACTTAGACCGAGTTTGTACACTCCAATATGAAGGCAAAATATTACCGGTGTTGAAAATCTGAAATAAAAACTGAAAGTATTTCAAATAATTTTAAAAATGGCAAGGCCATGTGTGACTCATACTGGATCAGACTAATAATGTTTTGAAACCATTGCTGTATTTGTTCTTTGAAAACGAAGTGTAAATAAATCTTGCTCACTGTACTTTTCTAGGAGAGAGAAGCTAAGGGATTTAGAAAGAAAGCGTGACTTCAAGAGACTTTAAATGAGAGAGGCAGAGAGACTTTGGCAGTGAAAAAGTTAGGAATTTTTAGCCTGTTGATGCTTGCTCGTTATAATGACCTTAGAACTTTTCCCTTTCACTGGGTGTGGATGTGTCTCACAATAACTTGGTGTAGCCAGTAGACTTCTCTAACAGCTCCAAGTAAGGGAGGAGATATTAAGAACTGCCGATGCTGGAGTCAGAGACAACACAGTGTGGAGCTGGAGGAACATAGCAGTCCAGGCAGCAACAGAGGAGCAGAAAAATTGACGTTTCGGGTCGGGGCGCTTCTTCAGACCCATTTCTGAAGAAAGGTCCCAACCCGAAACGTCAACTTTCCTGCTCCTCTGATGCTGCCTGGCCTGCTGTGTTCCTCCAGCTCCACACTGTGTTATCCAAGTAAGGGAAGATTCTGACAGACAGCAGACACTGGAGAGTGTGTACTGTTTATTTTGTACCATCCACAGGTCTGACTTATCGTTAGGACATCCTCAGAACTTTAGGAATTGCAAACATTTAAACAGAATCTGAAAGTCTGAAAATAAAGAAACAAAAATTGAAGAGATAAAAGTTAAGGAGGTGACAATATGTACATCATGACCGACAGCTCAGTGTGAGGCTAGGTAGGAATGGAGTTGCTGAAGATTAACGAGCTGTAGTTCATAAGATTGAGCTGATTTCTGTTTGTATCATGTATACCTTTTCTATTAGTATGTTTGTCTACAAGAAATTGATAGGATGTGATTTCCAGAAGATAATGGTGAGGATGGGACTGATACAGACCCCAACAAAAGACTGAGAACGCTTTGAAGCCAGTGTTAGAATTTTCCTTTTAGAATTATGTATAAATAAATCTTACTTGCTGTATCTGGTTTTGGAAAGAGAAGCTGAGTGACTTAGAGGGTGAGTGTGACTTTGAGAGAATTCAAGCATATGTGGGAGAGACAGAAAGAGAATTAGGAGTTTGATCTTCTTGCTTGTTTGTGATGACTTGAAACATCTCCGACTCTCGCTGTGGCCTTTGTTCCACGGCATAACCATCACCTGTTTTCCCTTCTTAGAGACATCTCCAGGATCATTCTTAAATTTGCACATGCATCAATTTATCATAGGAATAGCCAAAAAAATTTTAAATTTTAAATTTAACTGAAAGAACTAAATAATCGAGGAAGACACTTCCTGCCTTTTCAAAAGTCAGGCGATGAAATGCGAGATAACAAGGTGTGGAGCTGGATGAACACAGCAGGCCAAGCAGCATCAGAGGAGCAGAAAAGCTTGACGTTTCGGGCCTAGACCCTTCATCAGAAATGCCTCCTGTTTTCTCCCAAACTGGTATTTATGAGATCATTTCATCATGAAAGATAATGTGACAATAATAGCACAATAAAAACCTAGAATCATGGTTATTACATAGGAAAATGCAGCAGCTGAGCATTGTCCCACAAACAGAAATGAGTTGAAAGCTGGTTGTCTGTTTTGCTATTATTTGAGAGATGAATATTATCCCAATACTGGGAACCTTGCTGGTCTACTTCGAAAAAAGTAGCACATAATCTTTTCATTGTATCTACTTCCAGACATTACAAAAAAATTGCCAATTTCTGACAGTGGCTGTTTTGTTTTGAAATAAAATCACAAAATTAACTTTACCAACATACTCATCTGATATTAAGAGGAATTTTACCTTAGAATTTCTTAATTATCAGTTCAACGCCACACAATACTTGTAAAATAATATGTGAAATACCGTAAACGAGATACTTACGTTGAAGCTTGCTCCACAACCTTATTGCCAATGTTTGATATTTAAATAAAAAGCTGGTTACTGGGACTACTAACCTGTTGCTGGGTCAGAGACCATGTCACATTCAACAGGAAAAGGATCTACTCCACCATCCACACCATCGGGATCTATGGTGAAGACCCCAGACTTCAGAATGCCTGCATTTTTTAAGGCTGCACAGGATTCCATTACTGTGGCAAATTCAAAGTAAAATGTGAGGAATATATTTTCATCCGACTGCTTTTTTTTTCTAAAAACATAATCTAACATTCTCATTTAGTATTCAGCTTCAAGTTGGCTGGGTTTATTTGTGATTATCATGGTTTGAAATTTCTACATTAAATAGTTTCTCAAGTTCAATATCCCTCATTAATCTTGCAACTCATCCTTAAGTTCCCTTTAACACACACACACACATCTCTTCTAATGAGAAATTCTTCGTGAGATATTAAGTGCGCAGCCCCTAAATGTTGTTACTAACATGTACCACAAGAAATTCAGCACCAAGGAAAGAAGTATATCTCATGTCATTTTGATGAAGGGTTTAGGCCCGAAACGCCAAGTTTTCCTGCTCCTATGATGCTGCTTGACCTGCTGTGTTCATCCAGCCCCATGCTTGTTATCTCGGATTCTCCAGCATCTGCAGTACCTTTTATCTCTCTATCTCATGTCAGCGCTGTTTCTCTTTCCACAGATGCTGCCAGTCCTGCTGAGTTTCTTCAGTGTTCTGTGTTTGTTTATGCCTTTTTTTTGTTGCAGAACCAGCACCATAAGCCTAGTTTGTTCATCCTGTGTAAATCTTAGCTCACGGCAAGTTCAATCTTCCCTACTGACTTTCATTTTTATGTTAAACAGGGACAGACTACTGGGAGGAAGCCTAATAAAGGCAGTATACATTTGTGAACTGAAGTACTCATTGAATAAGACCACAAGCATGGAAAATGTGTGTCCATTTCACTTTTAAAAATTCAATGTCTGTGCCATGCAGTCAAGTTATTATGGTCTTACCAGACTGTAGGGCTACTCTCTCATTAGAGAGAGAGAGAGAGAACTGGTAGTGGTTTAACCTGAGGATCACCACGCCTCAGGTGAGGGAGAGTTTGAGAAGAGAGCCCTTCATGGTAACCTCAGCCAGTGCAGGAATTGAATCCACACTGTTGGCATCACTCTGTGGTGTAAACCAGCTATCCAGCCAATGGAACTAAACTGACTGCCCTGAATGATTAATCTAAACATATTTGCACATTCTATCTTTATATCAAGGAACAACAGAAATATCGTTTTTTTAACCCTGTTTTTATAAAAGCCCATCCCCTAGCCCAATAGTAAAATGTGAGTATCAAACCTCAGAAGTTGGCAGCATGGTATGGCAACTGGACAGAATGACTCACCCTGGCAGATGACTGCCGCAACTTCATTGCTTGTACATTTACCAATCCTTTTGATGTTACAGTCCTGCAGTACCATTTCATCTCCTTTGCAATTAACATAAGGAACGGCTTGTGAAGTATTTTGCCGACTCACATCAACCCTGAGAAAGACAGAAGGCACTATTAATTTTCAGTACCATAAACTGTCCATCACATATAAAGCTCATGTAATGATAGGTAATAAGTCAGTATGGATCGAGGATTGGATTACAGACAGAAAACAAGGAATAGAATAAATGCATCGTTTTCAAGTTGTCAGGCAGTGACTAGTCAAGTAGACTAAGGATTAGTGTCTGGGCCTCAGTTATTCATAATTGCATTTATAGGTAGAATTTTTTGGGCGTCTGAGTGAAATGGGCCATGGCAAGATGACTGACAGAATCACATGAGAAGTCTAGTCGGGCTGATCTCGATTTCAGAGATGAGGGTAATATATCCATGTTTGCTGATAATACAAAGATAGGTTTGTAAAAGGAAGGTGCAAAGAGTCTGCAAAAGTAGCTAGAAAAATTAAATGAGTGTATAAATATGTAATAGTTTGAATATTAGGTATATAATAGAACATAATATATGTAATATAAGAAAAATATGAAAATAAAATACTTCTTAAAGCAACATGATATAGAGAGGAATTTGGGCTCCCTTCTATGCAAACCACAAGCATTTAACATACAGGTTACAGGTACTTTTTTATTCACTTGTGGGACATGGGTGATGCTGACTGGCCAGTATTTATTTCCTGTCCCTGGTTACCCTTGAGGAGGTGGTGGTGAGCTGCCTTCTTGGATCACTGCATTCCATGTAGACCCACAATGCAGTTAGAGAGGGAATTCCAGGATTTTGATCTGGCACCTGTGAAGCGACAGTGAAGGAATGGAGACATACTTCCTAGTCAGGATGGTGAGTGGCATGGAGGGAAACTTGCCGGTGGTGGTGTTCCCATGTATCTGCTGCCCTTGTCCTTCTCTATAGAAATAATTGTGGGTTTGGTAGGTACTAAATAAGAATCTTTGGTGAATTTCTGCAATGCATCTTGTAGATAGTACACATTGATGCTGCTGGTGTTGGAGCGAGCGGATGTTTGTGGATGTGGTGCCAATCAAGTGGGCTGCTTTACCTAATAACAAATTGGACAAAACCTTTGCTAAATACCTGATGAATCCAACAAATCATTGCACTGCTATTACATCTGGTCACTGCATTGCTGCTACAGTTCTGACCTTTATTCTTAAACAAGTAGCTACACTTGGATTTAACTGAAACACACCAGGTATAAGGGAAAGTCAGAGGAACTGTAATAAAGTAATATAAATTAATATAAGTTACTTAAGGAGAGCATTACAATGCTGGAGAAAAAGGATGTCACAGTCTAGGACAGAATCAATTTAGCTAGAGCTATGGAACATAAAAAAATGCATTACCTTGCTTAGTGTAATCTATGAACCACCAACTAATGGACAGGATTTCATGAACAATTCAGCAGGGAAATTACAGAGAGATACCAACTTTGAAGTGTAGCTCTAATGGAGCCTTTAATTATGCAAAAAGTCTGGGATGTTGGTGGTGTGAGGGGTAGTGAGAGGCAACTGTTCCTGGAAAATGTTCGAGAAAATTTCCTACAGCAGTATGTGCCCAGTCCAATAAGAAATGATGCACTGTTGAACCTGGTTCTTTGGAAATGAGGAAGACCGAGGAGATCAATGATCAGTGGGGAAGTATTGAGAAACTGGTGTTTATTGTATTACAAGGTTCAGGATGACGGTAGAGAATGACATTAGTCAACCAAGAAAAAGAAAAATCGCTTGGCAGAGTGTTGATTTCAACGGGGCAAGAACAGAACTGAGCACAATAAACTAGAATGAAAGGTGACATGAAACATTTAGCTGAGCAATAGGCTACCTTCAAAGATGAGATGTTTCAGCACACTCAAGGTAAGTTCACTCAAATGGGGAAGGCAGGGCAAACAGGTCACGCCATAAATTCCTCCTCAGTTTTATCGTCATAATTCGGGCAAGATGGATGGGCAGCTCACTTCAGGGCCAAATTTTAACCAGCATCAAGAACCATTGACAAATGTGAATCAGAAGCAAGAAGGCAAAACGATTTACAAAAATGCTAATTTCAGATCAAATGGAGGCAAGAGCCTCACTTAAACATTTCTAGTTTGTGTTCACTTAGGCAGCTGACAGGTCTACTTAAAAGATGATGCATTGGCCTGTACACCTGCTCAGATTAGGTACGGGCTGCTGCAGAAATGTAGATGCAGGAAGCATGCTCCCAATGAGTAGGGAGTCCAGAATCAGGGGTCACAATGTAAGAATACAGAGAATTCCATTTAGAACTGAGACCAGGAGAAATTTCTTTACCCAGAGAGTGGTGAGTCTGTGGAATTCTCTGCCACAGAAAGTGGGCGAGGGCAGACCATTGAATGTCTTCAAAAATGAGTTACATCTAGTTCTCAGGGCTAAGGAGATCAAAGAGTATGAGGAAAGTCAGGAACAAGGTACAGCTTTGGATAATCAGCCATGATCAAATTGAATAACAGAGCAGACTCAAAGGGCCTAATGGCCTACTCCTGCATCCAGTTTCTATGTTTCTAGTTAGGCTATATTAGTGTAGCTTTCATATCTGGAAAGCAGGCACAATGATGATGAATTTAGATTCCAGTCAATTTTGAATAAGAATTGAATATATCCAATGTTAGAGCCATATTTCTGAGATAAGAGCTCTGGGAGTGGGAGAAATGGGCTGTGTTGGTTCTTTTGTGTTGGTGGCAAACATTTGTGTGGAAAGTAACTAATTAGTACTTCACAAAAATTCAACTACCAGGTCTGAAGTATTATTTCTGTAAATGCAAACAACAAACCAATTGATAATGCATATCACTTGACACTCAGCTTCTTATTGACCTTGTTGCTAAAGCTGGTCCACTGAAGCCTAACTGACGGCACACCACCATGGCATCTTTATTGGTCCAGTGTTTGGCACATATTCCTCCCCAGTGCCCACTTGACATCATTTTTATTATGCCATCATATTCATTGTTTCCTCCATCCAGGTGGATATAACCTATGGGTATGAGAGACAGAGAGCAAGAAATGAGCATGTCAGTGACTTCAGGCCCAGCTAAGTTAGTTGGCAGCTCCCAACTCTTCAAAAGAAAAAGGTGGATTCAAAATTATATCATCTGTACTTTGACAAACAAACAAACAAAAAACTCCACTAAAATGCCACCTACCTTCTGGAACTTGAAAAGTGCTAAACTGGGCTGAAAATCCCTCTAGTTCCATCGATGAGTCAGATCTCATTGTGATGCTCATTATGTTGGAAGAGCCCTGGAGCTGTGGTGGCACTTCAGATCCACAGAACCTGATTCAATTAGTTTGAACAAGAAAAGCAGAACTTTAGCAGCTAATACTTTTCCCATAATTAAACAGCAGTACTTAAAAGAAGTCATATCACATATTGTAAACTTCTAATTTTAATATTCATTCTCCAATATCAAAATTACTGGTTGCAACTGTGTGTTGTTTCTAAAAAAAATTGTTCTGGTGAGGTGCACATCACTGATGATATAATATTTATTACACATCCTTAATTGCCCTGAAGCCCCTGCGTAACAAGCACGTAACACAGGATTAGAGTTGCATGTAGATCAAACCTGCAGGTGATTCCTTGAAAGATATTAGTGAGCCAGTTGTGTTCTTACAGCAATTGAGCATTTTTTATAGAATCAGAGAATTGTTACTGCATAGAACAAGGCCATTCAACCCACTTTATCCATGCTGGCTCTTGTAAGGAGCTTTTAACAAATGGCCGCTTCTCCACCCTTCCCCAAATCCTTACACATACCTCCCTCTCAGATTTTTAGAAGTGTAAAACAATTACAGCAGAGAAAGAGGCCGTTCTACCCATCATTTCTTTGCTAAGATCCATACAGACCACATCACCAGCACTGCAACTGCTTCACCAGCTTCATTTCTGAAAAAATATGTCCCCCACTTATTGGACTTACTAAATACTGGCCAAAAATGTTCTCCTGAACGCACTTCAAGAATTCTGTTTCTCCTTTCAGTTTACACTAAAACTACCCCAGTTAATCTTGCACATTTATAATTCCCTATTACTGCCTTCGAGTTTTGGCATTTTCACAGATTTTCTTATTTATTTGTTCTTCTATCATTCTGACTGTGAGGAGTCTACATTACACACCAAACAGTGTTGTAGCCCTTTTTTTGTTCCTTAGCTCAATTCATCTAGCCTCATGTGACGATCCTCCTAACATATCATCCTACCACACAGCTGTAATTATTTCTTCAAACAAAATTGCTACCTTCTCCTTTCTTTAACCCTTCACGAACTAATGTGAAAACTCTGTAACCAGGCAACCATTCCCTGTCCCTTTTTAATCTTGTCTTTCATCTGTAATAGCTATGATATCATACTGCCATGTTTCTATCTGACCCTTGAGCTTGTCTGTTTTATTTTCTATTTTCCTTGCACTGAAGCATATATCCTTTTTATTTTTCTAATCTTTGTTTCCTCCACCTTCCAGTCTTATTACGATCATTTTCTAGTGCCAATCCATCAATGCCGGATTATTATATTTAATTTCATATCTTGCTGCACGTGGTCATTTAAAGTTCGCAGCCTCTGAAATGCCAAAGAAACAATAAAACCGTTGGGCTGCAGCATAAGAGGTAGTTGTGGTCACAGATTTGAATAACAGTTAATCATGGCACACATTGCAATTACGCAGCACGTGACTCCGAAAGCCAGTGTTCCATTTTACAGACATTATTTATCTTCCTACTTGATTTTTTTTTAGAACAGTCCTGCTCTGCCTTACAGTCCTCTTTGTTCATTATTCAAAATTTTCAGTTCTTACCTGCCCATTTCTACTTTGTCGGGTCCCTTGCCATCGTAAACAACCACATAATCATATTTGCACGTTCTGTGTTCTTCGATAAATAAGGAAGTGAAATCCAAACGGATGAGATATCCAAGAGGAGCTTCGATCTCCCAGGTGCAGTCCATGTCACTCGGGTAGGATTGTGGATAGTGTGGTGTCTGAAATCTTCCTTCAGTCTGTCTCATCACACCACCACATGAAGCATATGCACCAGGAGATTTGTGGCTTGCTTACAGGGTGAATTCAATCATACTTTACATTATGAACTATTTAACATTAGTCCAAAACATTCCAAATGATACACCAGAAGTTTGTTTTATTCACTCATGGAATATGACCATCTCTGGTTAGGCCAGCATTTATTGTCTATCCCTAATTGTCCAGGGAGCAGTTAAGAATCAACCACATTGTTGTGAGTCTGGAGTAACATGTAGGCCAGACCAGGTAAGGCTGACACATTTCGTTCCCTAAACTAGACTAAACTAAACTTAGTGAACTAGACGGGTTTCTCCAACAATCAGCAATGGATTCATAGTCAGCTTTAGACCCTGAAATTCAGATTCTTCAGTGAATTTAAATTACACTTTCTGCCATGGCAGGATTTAAACCCAGGCCCCCAGAACATGAGCTGAGTTTTTGGATTGATCGTCTAGTAAATAATACCACTAGGCCATTGTCTCCCCAAACTAATTATCATTTAACAATGACAGCTTATATATCGTGTCAAATAACAGAAGCTGAGGTTTGCCCAAACTTTCTTATTGAAATTTTTGTGATTTAAAAATGACGTATTTTACCAGAGCAGCATAGTTTTTATGAATGATTGAATCCAATAATATTGATAATATTCATAAAAATAATTGTATGGAAAAGATCATGAGGAATAAACAATATATCTGAGAGCAGTTTAGAGAGAATAGGGTTGCTTATTAGAATCCCATATTCATTGAATAATTTATAACCTTTCAGAAAGGGCTATAGATCAAAAGAAATATTTATATAGTTGTGAAATCTGATTGATTTAACTGCAAATCGATGCTTTACAATTAAAAATAACAATGCAATATATTTATTTAGTTTGAAATAAAATTTCGTTTACCTGGATTTAAAAATGAAGAAGTAGATGAATGTACATTATCTCCCCTTGGTGATATTTCTGTGGTAATGACAGGAAAAGCTGATATGGACAAGTCTTCAAGATTTAATGGTGAATGCACTGTAGGCGTTTGCATAGTAACAGGACTTATAGATGAAGCAGCTAAGGACAAAACATCAGTGGCAACATCTGTGATGTTGGCAACACTTTTTCTACGGACTGAGGGAAGGGTCTTTCCATCAGTTAAATGTGATCCATTGCATCGACCAGTTGCTTCTTTTGGTAATGGTGCCCCTTCTGTGGCTTTGACAACCTGATCTCCATATACTCCAGTAAATGTGTGCGCAATGGCTTCTTGAACATTTTCAGAGGAATTTTGCTGCACCGCACTTTTTTCACTATGACCAAGTGATGGCTCAAAGATATCAGTGATAGTTGTAGCTACTTGGAGCGTACTTGTATCTTTGTCAATGACAGGCTGAACTTTGCCATCTTTTCTGGTCATGTGTAAATAATTCTTAGTGTTCGTTACACTTATAGGAGTTTTATCTTTTGCATTAGAAGTGATGGATTGTGGTATATCACCTGGGGAGCGGATGAGTGTCTGAAGAAGACTATCTTTGTTTAGGCTTTCTCTCTCATTGGCCAGATTCTTCTGACTTATTCTTGCATCTCCACTGGATGTGGTTGGTTGAAATGTTCTTTCTCCAATGGATGTGGTGAATTCCATCCTTTCACTATCTGTGGAGTGCTGAAGTTGATCTAAGGATGTACTTATTCTGAACAGGAGCGAACTATCTACAGTTAGCAACCGTTCAAATGTGCGAT
Source organism: Ginglymostoma cirratum (assembly GCA_024137785.1). Classification (NCBI taxonomy): domain Eukaryota; kingdom Metazoa; phylum Chordata; class Chondrichthyes; order Orectolobiformes; family Ginglymostomatidae; genus Ginglymostoma; species Ginglymostoma cirratum. Next base: position 41,884,969 of record JAHRHZ010000013.1, read on the forward strand.
CTGTACTGTAAGCAATTGGTTGGAAGATATTTATTTCGCTGGTTTCATCTACATGTACATTTATTTCTGTAGTCACTGTTGCTCGTGATTCTGAATTGTGTGAAACTGGTGTATGTAGCTTAATCCCATCATTCACTCTGGATCTAAATGATTCTTCTTTATCATTATTTACAAACAGGTTTGATTTTACATTGACATTTCCTGGTTGGTCTGTGCTGGACACTGCTGCTTGTGGGAAGTCTTGTGTTTTGAATGTGATAGGCTCTACATGTGTGCTTGTACTGGATGCCCCTGGAAAATCTGTTACGTCCTGACTAGATGTAACCAGCTTCATTTTTTTGTCCACATTTTGTGGAAGAGCTATACCATATATCTGCAGATGTTTCATCATTGCCTCATAAGTACTTTTTGTTCCTGAAAAGGTCGTTTCATCTCCAGTTAAATCAATTTGGTGGTTCTGTTTCTTTTCTATAGGATGTGAAATGCCTTCTACTTTAAGTGTGATAGGATGAACATTATCCTCATTAGTGGTCACCCCTGACAATGCAGTACTGTCCAATTTCGGCACAATATTTTGTGAAGCTGACGGATGCATAGTGGGTGCCAGTTGGTGGACTGTGCTATCCTTAACAACATTTTCCAACACTTTTTCCCCTTTTGTATTAACTGTGTCTAGTAGATCTACTTCCCCTTCTTTAAAATTTCCCTGTAATTGAAAGGGTAAATTTGATTTATCACCTTTCCCCATTTCCATAACAACCTTCTTCAGGTTCACCAATGAATGTGTACTGTTAATTGCATCAATACGTTCATTTTTCCCCTCCAAATATGATGAAAAGGACTCTCCTAATGTATTCAATGAGTTTCCATTGTGTTTTGAGATGGATTGACGATGTGAATCCTTTGTGTCAATAATAGCCTCTTCTAAGGGTAGTCCTGGAGCTATAGTACTTGTGACAAATGGAAATGTCTCAGTTTCAAATGTATTTGTCACTGGCCTTCGTAACTTGTCATCAGCTTCTACTGAGACTGTTGTTACTGATAATTCTTGAGATGAAAACTTTTGCTTTTCTGTCACCAAATGATTGTTTGGCTGCAGAGTTTCACTTGTAATCACATATTTAGAAGATTGAGGAGTCATTGTGGAGATATTAATCTCCATAGACTCTTGCTGATCTTCATAAACTGAAGAAGAATGTTTTAGTACTTGTTGAGAAAATTCTGTGGATGTCAGTTCATTCAAACCACCTTGTTCACCTTCAAATAAGGATTTGTTATAATGTGTGAGTAACAACAAATTTGTTAATTCTGATTGAGTATTGTTTTGAAATTCGTTTGAAATATCAAGACTTTCTAGATCTGTTTCTGTCACAGTAACTTTATTAAAGAGAGTTTGTTTAAGAGGTTGGTGCCTGATAGTTGTGCTTTCATGTTGATATGATGTATTCATGGACAGAACGCCTCTTCTATCAGGGCTACTTTTATGACTAAGTGAAACTTGAGGGGTCTTAAAGTTGTTATATCCCAAATCATCATCTCTTTTTGAGCTTTCAGGTTTATCGACAGTCACATTCTGAAGTTGCAATCTCACTGCATTTATTTTAGAGGAAGTAGTGATTGAACTGGTTGTCATTTCTGAATAGTATTCTTTTTTGGGCTCATTTGTCAAGTTGTTCATTATTTCAAACATGGACCAAGTTACACCTAATTGAGAAGCTGCAATAATTTTATCTCTTTGTTCCGCTTGTGGCGAATATTTATTATCTGAACTTTTAGTAAAGTTCTCAGTTAAAAATGGTTTCATCAATTCCTTAAAGTTGTTCTTTTCTGAACCATTGATTGATGAAGCTGTTGAGGTTTCTACTAAAGTGACATTAGGTGATGTTAAAGTTTCTGTGTCATGTAGGTCTTTAGTCTGTTTGTTATGAAAGCTTGGTATTACCACATTTGGGAGCTGATTTGTCTTATTTTGAATCTGGGTCAGATCTGCTTTAGCAATTTCTTGTTTCTTGGAAACATTATTCCAAGAAGGAGGCATTATTGATCCCAATAACAGATCCACTGATTTGCTGTCAGAAGTATCATCTTCCAATTGTAGCAACTTATTATAAACAGAACAGCCATCACCAGGTTTATAGCAATACACATCCCATTTTTCCGAAAGGTTCTTCCTAACTCCGTATGAAATAATGCCGACTCTATTTTGGCCACAATTCCAGTTTCTGTGTATTCTTGGATATACAACTTCTCCTGACAAAATCCAACCTGCTCTGCATTCTTCTAGTCCAGCAAGGTAGGCAGTGTAAAGCTGCTCCCTTGTTGCCATTACAGCACCAAAGTGCTGCTCACAAGCGAGTTTAGCAGCAGCGAAAGTAAGTGAATATCGAATCCTCTGATCATAATGAAAAACACCACTTAGACTCCCTACAGAAAAGAAAAGATATGGTTTTAAAAGTACTGGAGCTGAGAAAAATGTTCTACTTTGACACATCTCTGGAGGTATTTACTGTCACCAGTTTCTCATGATTCTGTAATACAGTTAATTCTTGTCAAAGTCCTGACTATCTTGTAACATATGTTACTGATTTTTAATGCTAGCTGTGGAGGAACTGAGAGAAAATTAAAAAGATGTGTACTAAATAGACATCTTTTAAAGAGTGGGCACACATTTACAAATCAAGATTCCTGCTTTTTTTTTTGGTTACAGTCAGCCTATTCAGAGATGTTATTACACACCTGTAGAGTAGGTAGGACTTGAACACAGGGCTCCACAGCCTAGAAGCAAGGACACTACCTCTGTGCCACAAGATCCCTTCACTCCTGCCTGTTTTAAGCAGCTGTACTGATATAAAAGACATGTTAATGGTTTTATTCCATGAGTAAACCACAGAGTAAAAAGTCACGAGTTGCACAGTTAGAATGTTCTTGATGCAGTGTGAGATGGCAGCATTAATCATAGAATGCTCAATTTATATCACACAATGGTAATTTTTTTAGCATTTATTTCCCTATGGATTCCTTTGCTTTTCGAAAATAGAATTGGTGCCAGGCTCAAGGATGTCTCAGAGTGGTTGCAGCAAATTTTCAAAGTGGAAGCATGAGCAGATGGAGGTCATTGTACACACTGGTACCAATGACATAGGTAGAAAAAGGGATGAAGTCCTGCATAGTGAAAATAGGGAGTTAGGCAGGAGGTTAAAAAGCCGCACCTCAAGGGTAGTAATCTCTGGATTACATGCCCTATCCTCCTATTCCTACTTTCACGTGCAGATGAGAGTAGGAATAGGAAGATAGGGTAGATGAATGCGTGGCTGAGGATTTGGTGCAGGGGACAGGGATTCAGATCATTGGCATCTATTCTGGGACAGAAGTGACTGGTCCAAGAGGGACGGGATTGCACCTGAGCTGGAGGGGGTCCTGTATCCTGGCGGGGAGATTTGCTAGAGCCATTCGGGATTGTTTAAACTGGTCTGGCAGGGGGTTGAGACTCTAAGCAGTAGTAAGAAAAGAGAGAAGGTTGAGGCTGGTACAGAAGTTAAAGACAGCAGGTTAAATAGACAGACAATGAATGAAGACTAATTAAACTAAACTGCATCCATTTCAATGCAAGTGGCCTGACAGGTAAGAAAAATGAACTCAGGGCATAGATGGGAACATGGGACTGGGATGTCATAGCTATTACAGAAATATGGCTGAAGGAGGGAAAGGACTGGTGGCTCAACGTTGCGGGGTATAGATGTTATAGGAAAGATGGAAGGGGAGGCAAGCCAGGAGGATGAGTGGTATCTTTGATTAGGGAAAACATCATGGCACTACTTAGAGAGGATATTCCCGGGGGATCATCCCGTGAAGCTGTATGGATGGAACTAAGCAATAAGAAAGGGATGATCACTTTGATGTGATTGTAATATTGGAGTGGGAGGAATTTGTTCAGCGTGTTCAATAAAACTTTCTTGATCAATATGTAGATGGCCCTACTAGGAAAGGGGCAAAACTTGACCTCCTTTTGGGAACTAAGGCAGGCGGCAAGTAACTTAGGTGATAGTGGGGGAGCACTTTAGGACCAGTGACCATAATTCTATTAATTTTAAAAAGTTAAGGAAAAGGATAGGCCTGGCCTACAAGTTAAAGATCTAAATTGGGGCAAAGTCAGTTTTGAATGTATTAAACAGGAACTTTCAAAAGTTGACTGGGGAGGCTGTTTGCAGGTAAAGGAGTGGCTGGCAAGTTGGAGGCTTTCAAAAGTGAGATAATGAGAGTTCAGGGACAGCATGTTCCTGTTAGTGTGAGGGGCAAGGCTGGCAGGAGTAGGCAATGCTCAATGACTAGAGATATTGAGGCTCTGGTCAAGAAAAAGGAGGCAAATGTCTGGTAGAAACAGTTGGGATCAAGTGAATCCATTAAGGAGTATAGGGAATGTAGAAGTACACTTAAAAGGGAAATCAGGAGGGCAAAAAGGGGACAAGAGTTATCTTTGGCAGATAAGGTTAAGGAGAATCCAAAGAGATTCTACAAGTATATTAAGTGCAAAAGAGTAACTAGGGAGAGAATAAGGCACCGTAATGATCAATGAGGCCATCTATGTGTGGAGCCACAGGATGCAAGAGGCCTGATGGGTAAGGTAGATGAAGTCAGGGCACAGGAGATGGGTAAGATCCTAAACAAATATTTTGCATCAGTATTGACCATGGAGAAAGACTTGGAAGCTAGGGAACACGAGGAAATAAATAGTGAAGCCTTGAAAAGAATCCACATTAAAGAAGAGGAGCTGCTAGAGGTTTTAAAACACATAAAAGTAGATAAATCCGCAGGACCTGATCAAGTATATCACAGGTCTTCGTGGGAAGCCAGGGAAGAAATTGTGGGGCCCCTGGCTTTAGACAGCCATGGGTGAGGTGCTGGAAGAGTGGAGAGTGGCTAGTGTTGTGCCATTATTTAAGAGGGGCTGCAAGGAAAAGCCAAGGAACTACAAACCGGTGAGCCTGACGTCAGTGGTGGATAAGTTGTTGAAGGGGATTCTAACAGACAGGATCTTTGTGAGTGGAAAATCATGTCTCACAATGTTGATTGAGTTTCAGAAGAGGTGACCAAGAAGATAGATGAAGGCAGAGTGATTGACATTGTCTACATGGACTTTAGCAAGGGCTCCGAAAAGGTTCTGCATGGTAGGCTGGTTAGTAAGGTTCATTCACATGTGATCCAGGGAGAGCTAGCCAATTGAATACAAAATTGGCATGACTGTTGGAGGTGAAGGTTGGCGGGAGAGGGTTATTGTTCAGGCTAGAGGCCTGTGACAGACCAGGGCGGGACTTAAGTTCTGAGGAAGGGTCACTGGACCCGAAACGTTAACTCTGATTTTTTCTTCACAGCTGCTGCCAGACTTGCTGAGCTTTTCCAGCAACTTTGTTTTTAAGCAGGGCAGGACTTACACAGTTACTGGTAGGGGCCTGGGGAATATTGTTGGACAGGCAGACCTAGGGGTGCAAGTACATAGTTCCTCGAAAGTGAAATCACAGGTAGAAAGGGTGGTGAAAAAGGCATTTGGAATATTTGCCGTCATTGGTCAGAGCATTGTGTACAGGATGACAGCATGTAGAGCTAAGCAGCTTCAGAGGAGCAGGAAAGCTGACGTTTCGGGCCTAGACACTTCTTCAGAAATGGGGGAGGGGAAGGAGGTTCTGAAATAAATAGGGAGAGAGGGGGAGGCAGATAGAAGATGGATAGAGGAGAAGATAGGTGGAGAGGAGACAGACAGGTCAAAGAGGCCTTTGACACAGGCCTACAGGAGTTGGGATATCATGTTATGGCTGTACAAGACATTGGTAAAGCCACATTTAGAAAACAGCGTACAATTCTGGTCACCTCACTATAGAAAAGATGTTATTAAACTGAAAAGGGTGCAAAAAAGATTTACAAGGATGTTACAAAGACTGGAGGGTTTAAGTTATAAGGAAAGGCTGGATAGGCTGGGGCTTTTTTGCCTGGAGTATAGGAGGCTGAGGGGTGACCTTACGGAGGTTTATGAACTCATGAGAGGCATAGATAAAGTGAATAACGAAGGTCTTTTCCCCAGGGTAAGGGAGTCCAAAGCTAGAGTGTATAGGTTTAACATTTTGAGTCCAGTCCAAGTTAGAATTATTCTGATGAAGAGTCAGAATTAGAAAATAGATGACAGGTTTAGACAGGGGATCTCGATTGGCGCAGGCTTGGAGGGCCAAAGGGCCTGTTCCTGTGCTGTAATTTTCTTTGTTCTTTGTTCTTTGAGTCACCGGACTCAAAACATTAACTCTGTTTCTTCCTACAGATGCTGCCAGATGTGCTGAATTTCACCAGCAATTTCTGTTTTTGTTTCAGATCTCCAGCATCCACAGTTCTCTGTTTTATACTAATCATGCAGCCAGACTCAACTTAAGGAATGAACCTGACACTATATTGAAGTTAACACAAAGAATGCTGTAAAATTTAGCAGGTCAGGTCTGACAGCATCTGAGGAGACAGTATACCTTTCTCTCCCCACAGAAGCTGCCAGACATGTTGAGTTTCTCCAGCATTCTCTGCTTGGTTTCAGATTTTCTGTACACTACTACGGTGAAGATAAATGTCATGTGACTTGGTCTCCTACATGTCGGGGTCTCTTCAGTATTTTGTTGCAACTTACTGTCACAAATATACAGAAAGTACTATACAACAATGCAAACATAGCAATATACTTGTCTCCTTGGGTGGCTGTCAGTCAAATACAAAGTACGAATCCTTTAGAGGTATTCAGGTGATGTCACCTGTTCCAAGAACAGTTTCACTACTCAAAATTACTGAGCCCCTGGACAGAATTACAGCATTGTGAAAACACAGTTTTTGTTTTGAAAAGACATTGTAAATTTTAGCTCTTTTCCAGCAATGTCTTATGTTTCTGTGAACTAGCTTGTGACTTGACTATTCTTTCTACATTAAAGGAATAAGAAAATGCAAGCTATTGATAATGATTAAAGGTTGTCTCAATTCTAGGCTGTGGTTGTGGTGTTAGCAGTAAACAGTTGGAGTTAGAGGACTTAGAAACTAGAAAGTAATGGCACTCAGAAATGTCAGGTTGCCTCAGGTTTTATCTAACAAAGTATCATTGCAGGTATTTTTTTATTTGACGTTTTTATGTTTGACGTATTTATGTATTGTACTTTTACGAAGAGCTAGACCGAAATGACCTTGAACATCACAGGCTATAATTCTTTTACGGGAAATTACTTTTCGTTTCACAGCAGCTTATTTTGTCATTAAACACACTATCCCTCCCTTATTATCCATAAATCAAAGGGATTTCTAAAACAAATGACGGATTTTATGATGTCGTTTAAGATCTACTTATAATTTAAGAACTTTTAGTCCTAATTTTCGGAATTGCAGTCTTTCTAATTTAAATTAATTAACGTCTGTGATTTGCCATTTTTGGTAACAATGCTCTCATGCACATTGTAGGGGAAATGTGGCTTACAAAAAAAAATTTCCATCTGAGAAGACATCGCTTATCCAGAAAACTGCGGACGTGAGATCAAACTACTTACTGTTCAGGTAAAAAGCACAGTTCAGTCCCAGCGAGGAAACACAGCACAGGACCAACAGCGGCACCAGGACAGCCGGATTAAAGAACATTTCTGGTGAAGAAAAACAATTTCAATAACGACCGGATGGGTACAAGTCTGTGGATCGTGCCTACATCAAAAGTAATTCGTTTTGTCCGTGTCGTGTGCTGATGCATTTTATTTCAGGAATGTCAATGAGCAAATATAGAATCCTGAAACAGCACTGACCTGAACAACTCCTCTCGCAAAGGTAGCTCTCGGAAGAAACGATCGCTCAGTGCACAGCTCTGACTGACTGTGCTCAGACACAGTGGTGCTGCAGTTCAGGAAGGAAGGGGCAGTTTGAAGAATCCGCTACTCCCTCAGGATCATCACCCTGAGATGAACCCGGAACGGACTGTGGGGGTGTGTGAGATGAATTCTGAGAGCAGGAAACAGCTCGCAACTTCCACTGACATTCATTCACTGCACTGATTCAAATATGACCCAGGGGAATGAGGAAAGAGAACAGATTAAACTATCCCAGTCGCCAACATTAGGACAGTTATCCTTAAAAAAAATTATTCCTTTTCTTCTGAATTTTAGTTGCTTATTTAAAAAAAAAACTGACAGAAACTATGGGCACTGTTCCCGTTAATCGCAGTTTCCTGTCAACTCTAACTGAGGAAAAATTTCTAATCCTAATGTAAAAATGAAGCAAAAATTCCAAATCTATCGCCGCTTCCCCAACATGTTCTGATAGTAAACTGGGCTTTGTTTTACACACTGTTAACTAGTTTAAGAAGCTTCATCAAGAACTCTAGAATAACATTTTAAGGATGATAAAAGCAGAAATTGCCGGAGAAACTCAGCAGGTCTGGCAGCATCTGCGGAGCGAAAGCACAGTCAATGTTTCAGGTCCAGTCAACTTTCTTGGGCACTGAAGCTGTAGCTCTAAAGAAGGCTCACGGGACGAAATATCAACACTGCTTTCTCTCCACACGTGCTGCCAGACCTGCTGTGTTTCTCAAGCAATTTCTGTGTTTTCTTTTCATTCAGATTTCCAGCATCCCCAGTTCCTTGTTCTGATTTAAAGATTATGGTGGATTATGCGACCAAAGCTTCTGGCCAATTTGTTAATTCCACAGTTGGCTCTGCCAGAAGTAAAGTCAACATACAGCTACTCCCACATTAGAGAGAGGCAACTGTTGGCAGTTCAACCCAATGGTCACTACAGATCAGGCAAAGGAGAGGTTGAGACGGGGAGATCTTTAAGCTAACCTCGGCTGGTGTGGTGATTAGAAAGCATGTTGCATTAACTCAATTTAGGAAGCTAGCCATCCAACCGAATGAGCTAAGAGCTGAGGGAGCATGGACCTGAACCAGACTCAGTAAAAATGCAATCATTGAAATTAAAAGTTTACAAATGAAAAATATTATTTATCCCCATCCCATCATCTGATTACTGATATTTGACGCGATAAAGGTATTTCCAAGCAGCAGCTGAGGAGACACAGTCGAGGGCATTTTCGATCACTGTAGAGGGTCCTTGTTTTTCAAGGACCACAACTTCCCCTCCACAGTGATCGAAAATGCCCTTGACCGTGTCTCCCACATTTCCCGCAACTCATCCCTCACACCCCGTCCCCGCAATAACAATCAAAACAGAATCCCCCTCGTCCTCACGTACCATCCCACCAACCTCCGGATCCAACGCATGATCCTCTGACACTTCCGCCATCTGCAATCAGACCCCACCACCAAAGACATTTTTCCCTCCCCACCCTTATCTGCCTTCCGGAGGGACCACTCCCTCCGCGACTCCCTTGTCTGCTCCACACTCCCCTCCAGCCCCACCACACCAGGCAGTTTTCCCTGCAACCGCAGGAAGTGCTACACCTGCCCCCACACCTCCCCCCTCACCCCCATCACAGGCCCTAAGAAGACCTTCCACATCAAACAGATGTTCACCTGCACATCTGCCAATGTGATAGACTGTATCCGCTGTTCCCATTGTGGCCTCTTCTACATCGGGGAAACCAAGCGGAGGCTTGGGGACCGCTTTGCGGAACATCTATGCTCAGTTCGCAACAAACAACTACACCTCCCAGTCGCGAACCATTTCAACTCCCCCTCCCCACTCCTCGGACAACATGTCCATCCTAGGCATCCTGCATTGCCACAATGACGCCACCCAAAAGCTGCAGGAACAGCATCTCATATTTCGCTTGGGAACCCTGCAGCCCAAGGGTATCAATGTGGACTTCCCAAGCTTCAAAATCTCCCCTCCCCCAACCGCATCCCAAAACCAACCCAGCTGGTCCCCACCTCCTTAACCATTCCTCCCACCTCAAGCCCCATCCCCATCTCCTACCCACTAACCTCATCCTGCCTGCTTGACCTGTCCGTCCTCCCTGGACCGACCTATCCCCTCCCTAACTCCCCACCTACAGTCACCTTTACTGGCTCTAAGCCCTCCTCTTTGACCTGTCTGTCTCCTCTCACCCTATCTTCTCCTTTATCCATCTTCTATCCACCTCCCCCTCTCTCCCTACTTATTTCAGAATCCCCTTCCCCTCCCCCATTTCTGAAGAAGGGTCTAGGCCCGAAACATCAGCTTTCCTGCTCCTCTAATGCTGTTTGGCCTGCTGTGTTCATCCAGCTCCACACCATGTTACCTCAGATTCTCCAGCATCGGCAGTTCCTACCATCTCTATAAGATCATGTGAATTAGGATCAGGAGCAGGTCATCTGGCCCCTCAAGGGTGCTCCACTATTCAATAAAATCACAGCTAATCTGGTTGGGTTTCAAATTCCACATTCCGATATAATCCTGAGAAGTTTTGATAGTTTAAGAAAAATCTATCTACTTCATCTTAAAACACCTCAACGACTCCACTTCTAACGCCTTCTGGGGCAAAGAGTACCAAATGTGCACAACCCTCTAAGACAGAGAAAAAAAATTCTCTCTCCCAAAAGAGTGACCTCTAATTTTCAAACAGGGTCGTTAGTTGTGGACTCACTGAACATGGAAACATTAGGTTGAATTTTACCAGAAATTGGCTAAGTATCAGTTTTGGCAAGGTTTCATAGAAGGTTTCTCCCCACAAGATGTAACATGATGCTTCATGCCATTTTCTGAAGTTTACTTCATTACCTATACGCCAGATCTCCAAGGTGCCCCATCACTATATCCACCCTCTCACCACAGAGGGACATGCTCACAACTCCCAGGTGTTCCCAGGATTTCTGTCACTGGCACCATATTGAAAAGGCCATTGTGCTCCAGATCAAAGCACTGTCAGTCTGGGGCTGCCCCTACACGTTCCTGTGCATAAAGAATTGCTCTGGAAATGGAGCACAGAGACAAGATGATGTTGGAATTTGTTATCAGGGTCTGGAGATCATGGTGGACAAGATGGTGCAGAGGGAAGCTTTCCTGTATGAGTAGGAAAATTTGAAAAAAGGATGAATAGCAGAATCATTGTAAACAGCCAGTCTCTACAAGATCGAATGACAGTTGTGGTTTTAGTTTGATTTTAAATCCAAGAATGAAACTAGACGGTTGAAAGCATTTTCCCATAAACATGTATTCAGCTTCGTTGGAACAGAGTAGGAGCTCAAACACAGCAAGTTCACAGTAGGTTTGTGGCACAGAATTAAAATGGGGGAATTTTAACAAGGAAATTTGATTGGGATTATGTGCAGGTGGCGGATTAAATGGGTGAAAATTCCAAGTGCATCAGAAAGCACGAGGGGACATAGCTTTAAATTGAGGGGTGATAGATATAGGACAGATGTCAGAAGTAGATTCTTTACTCAGAGAGTAGTAATGGCATGGAATGCCTTGCCTGCAGCAGTTGTAGACTCACCAACTTTAAGGGCATTTAAATGGTCGTTGGATAAACATATGGATGATAATGGAATAGTGTAGGTTAGATGGGCTTCAGATCGGTTTCACAGGTCCACGCAACATCGAGGGCCGAAGGGCCTGTACTGCGCTGTAATGTTCTATGTTCTATGTTCTATGTTCTAAAGTTGGATCCAATTTGCCAACTTTTGAATAGAGAAGGGGAAACATCTCAATCGAAGGAAACAGGTTAGTATTTTAAAATTTCAGTGGGGGCAGAAGCTTCTTCCCAATTGCATCTGCAACTTATTTGACATGTTCCATCACTTTCCACTTTCCTGCCCCTACCCACCTCTTTTCACCACAGCTGGAATGACAAATAAGGTGTGGAGCTGGATGAACACAGCAGGCCAAGCAGCATCAGTTTTCTGATGAAGGGTCTAGGCCTGAAACGTCAAGCTTTCCTGCTCCTACGATGCTGCTTGGCCTGCTGTGTTCATCCAGCTCCACACCTTGTTATCTCGGATTCTCCAGCATCTGCAGTACCTTTTATCTCTGGAATGACAAATACATCTTTTTGGAACAAGTCCCAAACAGTCCTCACTCTTTCTGCCTGGATGAACTTGTTCCCACATGGTACAATTTGCCCAGTATTGTGCAGAGATATACTGCTGAGGCTGTGTAAGGCTCTGGTCAGAATGCATTTTGAATATTGTGAGCAATTTTGTGTTCTGTATCTCAGGAAGGATGTTCTGGCATTGAAGAGGGCCCAGAGGCGGTTTACAAGAATGATTCTGGCGATGAAGGGCTTGTCGGTGGCTGAGGACTCTGGGTTTTGATGGAGTTTAGAAGGATAAGTGGGGAATCTGATTGAACCTTACAAAATACAGAGAGGACTGTATAGAGTGGACATGGAGAAGATTTTTCCACTAGTAGGAGAGACTAGGAACTGAGGGCACAGCCTCAGAGTGAATGGATGACCCTTTAGAACTGTTTGAGGAGGAATTTCTTCAGCCAGAGCATAGTTAATCTGTGGAATTCATTGCCACAGAGGGCTGTGGAGGGCAAGTCATTGACTATTTAAGGCAGAAATAGACAGGTTCTTGGTAAATAACAGGATCAAGCATTATGGGGAGAAGGCAGGAGAATGAGATTGAAGAATGTATCAGCCATGATCAAATGGTGGAGCAGACTCAATGGGCCAAATGACCTAATTCTTCTCCTATATCTTATGGTCTAACTTCTCATTACAACTTCTGACCTTATGATGGTGGGAAGGACATTGGTGAACCAGCTGAAGACTGTTGGGCCTAGGACATGATTCTGAGGAACTCCTACAACAATGCAATGAGAACACAGGACTGTCCTAGAGCAGAGATGATTAACCTTCAATAATTACAGCCATCTTCTTTTGAGTCAGAGAGCAGTAGCAATTATTGCACTTTTACCTTCTCAGTTACCTGATATTTCTTTCCTGTCAATGTTGGCACCAAGTTTTCATCTTGAGAGGCAGAGACAGAAAGAGCCTTATATTAGCCCATTTCAGTTCTTCAGTCTAAAATCCATCTCCTCTGCTCTACAAAAAGAGACAACTTGAAATGGCAGCTGGTTTTATATTCCTTGTTTGCTCAAGTTTTGTTTTCAGGCTTGAAATTGTAGGCAAGGTTCCAGCTCCAACATGTTAAGATTCTCAATACAGTGTGAATTGCATAGGAGATAAATGTTTTCTCACACTGACCCAACACCTGCATTTCAACCCTCACCCCCTCTCTTCCTTTCCACAACTGCAATAAGGTCCCGCTGTTCCACACCTAACATCCCCCAAGCCTCCACATCCAAAGGATTATTTAGCTGCTATTTCTGCCACCTCAAGTGGGATGCCACCACCAGATATGGGGCGGCACGGTGGCTCAGTGGTTAGCATTGCTGCCTCATAGACCCAGGGACCGGTGTTTGATTCCACCCTCGGGTGACTGTCTGTGTGGAGTTTGCACATTCTCCCCGTGTCTGTGTGGGTTTGCTCTCGGTGTTCCAGTTCCCTCCCACAGTCTAAAGATGTGTAGGTTAGGTGGCCATTTTAATTGCCCATACTGTCCAGGGATGTGCAGGCTAGGTGGATTAGCCATGGGGAATGCTGGGTTACAGGATTAGGGTAATAGGTGGATCTGCGTGGGATCCTCTTCATAGGGTCGGCATGGACTCGATGGGCTGAATGGCCTGCTTCTGCACTGTAGAAATTGTATGTATGTATATTCTCTTCGCCTCCCTTGTCAGCCTTCTGCAGGGACCATTCCCTCCGAGATAGACTGGTCCACTCCCACTCCACCTCCAACACCTCCCCGCACTCCATGGCACTTTCCCACACAATTGCAGCAGTATTGTAACAGCTGCCCATTCACTCCCTCTCTCCTTAGTAACTAAGGACCCAGACACAGTGATTTACCTGCACTTCACTCAATCTAGTCTACTGTATTCGCTGCCCTCAATGTAGTCTCTTCTACACTGGGGAAACAAAATCGCAGACAGGGCAACTGCTTTGCAGAACACGTATGTTCTGTCCACAGAAAAAGACCCTGAGCTTCCATTTGCTTGCCACTTCAACATACCACCGTGGTCTTTGGCCAATAACTATGTTTCAGGCTTGCAGCAGTGCTCCAGCACAACTCCAGCACAAGCTGGAGGAACAGCACCTCATTTTCCACTCGGAAATACTGCAGCTTTCTGGACTCAAGGTCAAGTTCAACAACTTTAGGGCTTGAGCACCTTCTCCCATGTTTTTACCCCAACACTTACACACCAGGCCTTATCATCACATGGGTTGCTACCACAAACAACCCATTGTCAACCACTAACAGTCCCCATTAGCAGCTATTCATTTTCCCACTCTGACCCTTACCCATTCCTTTTCTTTTTCTGTCCGACAGTTCTCTCTCACTCTCTGGGCTCCATCTCCACCAATATTTTACTTCTTCCCCTCCCCTACCCTTCTTTAGCACATATACTAAACTTTTCCCAGCTGAAGGGTCACTGGACCCAAAACATTAATTCCGCTTTCTCTCCGCAAATGCAGCCAGACCTGCTGAGTTTTTCCAGCAATTTCTGCTTTTGTTTCTGACTCCCAACATTGCAGTTCTTTGGGTTTCTGATTAACATCATCATTGCTTTCCAAGTTCTCTGTGTCACATGTCATTTTGAAAACACTGTTATTTCATTTGGGCTGTTTATCGCATCATGATATTTTGAGTTATATCTGAAGCAACTGTTAACAGTTCCCAGGCATGCATGCCTGTAGTTCATTTGTCTATTACCACTACTACTTCAATTCCATTGTCTGCAAATCTACCGAAAATGCCCTCAATCTCATACCTTTTGTCTGCAGTTCTTTCATTGTGCTAATGCCTAAACCCTATATCTGAATGATTGGAAGAGGGTCCAAGCATTGTGTTTTCCATTATCCTTAACACCAAAGAATTTCAATTTATGCCATTAAGCTGCTTGAAAGACTGTTTTCCAAGGAATTTTTTTTTCCATTTCTGACTTCTGCTCCAAAAGAATGTCTCCTTCTCAGAATCTAACTCCAGTCAAAACCAGGAACCTTTAGCATAATCCAATGGTTTGAAAGTGTATACTGAACAGGGAGTTTCCCCACTGAATTTGCAATATTTTAGTCCTGTAACATTCGTGGTACATTCCTCAATAGAATAACTATTTGTCTTTTCAAATCTACCAAAGTCTGCCCATGCCTCATTGGCATCTAGTAGATCATCATTTTTCTCAATTTATATCCATCAGCTTAACACAAGTTCTAAACCTTCCTCTGTTTCCAACTGAAGGCACTATAGCTGATAAAAATATTTTGCTTCTGAATGTATTCCTGTTAGGAAGCGACAGTGCCAAAGGCATAGCTTGCTTTTTCTATTTAATTCGGGCATATCTCCTGTTTACGTATCTACTTCATTTTTCTATTGGTCGTAAGGTTTAAATTGAGAGAACTTCAATGGAAAATCATACCCTTGTAATTGACACTTGATTTCAGCCATTGATCACAAAGGTAGCTGAAATTACAATCCTCTCTCTGAAAAAAAACTAGTTTTCAATCTTCAGCACATTGATAAAATCATCAATTCACATACATGTCAGCTGTCCTCCATGAAAAGTTAGACATGTACTTGCTAACACACACAGTGAAGAACAAGCCTGGTTTTATAGCACAGAATTGTTACAGCAGAAAAGCAGGTCATTCAGCCTGTCATATTTGTGACACCTTCCAGAGCAGCAATTTACTTGGAGACAGTCCCATGACTTTCCCCAGTAAAACTGCACATTCTTCTTTCTCAGGTAAAAATCCAGATCCCATTTGAATGCCTCAATGACCCTGCCTCCACCACACCACACTCTGGATTGTAAACACTCAATGCATGAAAACTCTTGTCATCATTGCTTCTTTTGCTAATTAAATCTGTGTCCTCTTTTTCTCCATCTTTCTAACAATAGGAATAGTTTTTTTTCTGTCCAGTATGTCCAGATCCCTCATAATTTTGACCAGGTCAATCAAATCTCCCCTCAATCTACTCTTTGCCAAGAAAACCGGTCCCAACTTCTGCAGTTTTCTACATCAGTGAAGCTCATCATTCCTGAGACCATTCTTGTGAATCCTTTCTGCACTGGCTATAATGCCTTAACATCTTTCCTGAAGAATGGCACCCAAAGCTGAACGCAATACTCCAATTGAGGCCAAATCGGTGCTCTATTTAACTTTGACATCACTTCCATGCCTTTATACTCAATGTCCCTATTCATAAATCCTGGGATACTATACACTTTATTAAACATGCTCTCAAACTGTCCTGCCACCTTTAGTGATTCATGCTCATGTACTTCTGAATCACTGGCTATAGCACTTGCTTTAGATTTGTACCCTTTCTTTTACATTCTACATTGTACATTTCGTTCATATATTTTATATTTAATTCTTCCTAATAAAATGAATCACTTTTCACTTCTCTGCATTTTTCTGTTGTTATTTCTATCCCATTCCACCAATCTATCCATGCCTTTTCAGATTCGACAAAATCATCCTCACAGTTCACAAAGATGTCAAGTTACATCTTATGTCCATATTTTGAAATGATGTTCTGCACAACAATGTCTGGGTCATTCATTTATATCAAGTCGAGGAAGGTCTCAACACCAACACCTGGGATATTCCAAAATAAACCTTCCTCCAGTCTAAAAATGTTATCCACTGTTTTCTGTTCTTCGGTCAATTTTCTATCCATATTGCTACAGACATGTATGTTCCAGGAGCTATAACCTTGTCCTTAATTCTGCTGAACAGCACTTTAACAAATGCCTTATGGAACTCCATTTATACTACATCAACTGCATCATCTCATCAACCTTCCCTGTTATCTCATCAAAAAAATTGCATCAAGTTACTGATTTGTCCTGAACAAATTTGTGCTGGCTTTCCTTAACTAACCTGCTTTTATTCAAATATGTATAACAAACCAACAGACATCCAATTGTTCCACATAGATGCAACAACACAGTTTGATCCAGAAAGAGATTCTGCTGAGGGAGTATGGGCCATTAGGTGCTAAGTTAAAAAGCAGATCCTCAAATTGCTTGCTAATTACCTTAGCCATAAGCAAAATGGTATGGGATAAATAAGATTTAAGAGCTGAATGTGTGGCTTAAGCATTAGGGTCAGAGAAATGAGTTTGATTAATGGGCACTGGCACCAGTACTTAGGAAAGTGGAAGCTGTGTCTTTGGGAGGGACTTGACCTGCACCATGCTGGGAACAGTGTTCTTTCAAGTCATATAACTAGGGAGTAGAAGGACTTTTAACTAAATAATGGGGAAGGGGTCAAATGAAAGAAGATCTGATAAATGAAAGTGAGGGGACAAGGCAAGAAATCAAAGTAACAGTAAGGGTAATGATAATCAGAATGTGGTAGGAAGTGACAGAATGTACAAACATAAAAATACGCAAGGAGATAAGGCCAAACGTTGCAAAAATAATAAAAATAATAGTTCTGTTAAGAAATGTGTGTAGCATTTCAAACGAAATGTGTGAGTTATCTGCCCAAATATGAATTATCTGATAGCCACAACAAAGTATAATTGTGAGAGTTGACCATAGTTCTAAAGACCAAGATGTAGAATCAGTTTGGGTAGAGATACAAAATAACAGAGGTCAGAAACATTTGTCATAGAAGTTTATACCTTCCTGAACAGTAATTTCACTGTAGGACAGGGTGAATGAGCTGCAGAGGAAGTGGTGGAGGCAGGTACAATAACAACATTTAAAAGGCATCTGGATGGTATATGATTAGGAAGGGTTTAGAGGGATATGGGCCAAATGTTGGCAAATGGGACTAGATTTATTTAGGATATCTGGTCGGCATGGACGAGTTGGACTGAAGGGTGTGTTTCTATGCTATACATCTTTATGACTCTATGATTTGTAAGGAGATTGGTGACAAAAGTAATAATTATGGGTGATTTTAATCTATATGTAAATTGGCTGACTTATATTGGCAAAGGTAACCTGAAAGATGGGTTCATAGAATATTTTCAGAAACAGCACATTCTAGACCCAACTAGACAGTAGGCTATTCTAGACCTGATAATTTGTAGCAAAACTGGGTTAATTAATGATTGCGTAGTGAAGGAGTGTCTAGGTAGCAATGATCAAGTTTGAATTTCTCATTTTGTTTGAGGGAGCAACGGCTAGGCCTAAGATTAGCTCTTTAAACTTAAGCAATAGCAATTGGGTATGAAAACAGACATAGAGCCATAGCATAGAAACAGTCCCTTCAGTCCAACTCCTCCATGCCGACCAGATATCCTAAACTGATCTAGTTCCAGATGGCTAAAGCGAAGTGGGAAATTGGGTCAAGAGGTAGATCAATAGAGACTCAGTGTAAAATGTTTAAGGAGATATTTTCATAATACTCAGCAAAAATATACATCAATGAGAATGGAAGATTTTTAAGAGAAGGAAACATCAAACGCGGTAGATAGGGAAATTGAAGATAGCATTAAATTGAAAGAAAAATTTCAATGACGGGTAAGAAGAGTGAACAGAATATAAAAACCAGCAAAGAATAACTAGCCAAAAAGGCGATAAATTAAAGTATGAGAGAAAGTTAGCTAGAAATATAAAATTAGTATTAAGAGTTTCTACAGCATTTGGAAAATAAAAGAGTAACTAAAGAAAGCATTGGTATTTTAAAGTGAGAGTCAAGAATTGTTAGCAATAAAGAACAAAATGGAGGATAACTTGAACAGTTATTTTGACCAGAAGACCATAAAATGCATGTGCAGAAGTAGACCATTCAGCCCATTGAGTTTGCTCTGACATTCAATGACTGATCTGAGAATCCTCAACACCACTTTCCTGTCTCTTCCTCATAACCCTTGTTTCCCTTGCTGATTAAAAATCTGTCTATCTCAGCCTTGCGTATACTTAATGACCCCGCCCCAATGACTGTGTATGGTAAAGAATTCCACAGATTTACTCCTTCTTCCAGATTCATTCCTCTTCATCTCTGTGTTAAATATGTGACTCCTTATTCTGAGACTATGCCGTCTGGTCCTAGACCTGCCAACATGGATAAACTACGTTTTTGCTTTTACACTGTCAAGTCCCCTATATTTTGTGTCTGCCTTCACTATGGAAGATACAAATAACAACTCAGAAATAATTACAAATCAAGAGATGAAATAGAGGGAAGAACTTAAAACAACTTAAATCACCAGGTAAAATGTACTGACAAGCCTATAGGAACTAAAGATTGACAAGTCCCCAGATCATGATGGACTTCAACTTAGGGTCTTAAAAGAAGTGACTGCTAGATAATAGATGTGTTAGTTTTAATTTTACAAAACTCCATATATTCTGGAAGGATTCCATTGGAAAATAGTGAATGTAACTCCTTTATTCAAGAAAGGAGGGAGACTGAAAGTAGGAAACTACGGGCCAGTTAGTTTATCATCTCATAGGGAAAATGCTAAAATCGATTATTAACGATGTCATAGCTGGACACTTAGAAACTCTCAAAATAATCAGGTAAAGTTGACATGGTTTTGTGATTTCATTTTCAGGTTGCAAACATATAGCCATTGGAATGCCACAGGAATTAGTGCTGGGCCTCAACTATTTACAATCTATGTCAATGACTTATATGAAGGGATCAAATGCCCGGTAGCTAAATTTGCTCATAATACAAAGATAGGTAGGAAAATAAGTTATGAAAAGAATATAAGGGTGAAAAGGACATTACATGAGCAAAAAATTGACACTTAGCATATGATAAACCAAAAGTGTGAACTTGTCAACTTTGTCAGGAAGGATAGGAAAGCAGCACATTATTTATATAGACAGGTAGTGCAGAATTCTTCAGTACAAAGAGATTGAAGTATACTAATCAAAACATTAGCACGCAGGTACAGCAAGTGATTGAGGAAGTCAGATAGAATTTGTTTTTTATTCAGTCAGGGATGTAGGCATCACTCACTAGGTCAGCATTTATTGTCCACTCCTAAATCCACTTGATGATAGTGTTCTGCCTTCTTGAACAATTGCAGTCCTCAAATGTCGAGACATCCATTGTGGTACTAGGGAGTGCCAGGATTTTGAGTCAGTGACAATGAGAGAACAGTGATAAAGTTCTATGTGAGGCTTGTGTGTGGTTTGAAGGGGAATTTGCAGACTGTGGTGTTTCTATCTTCTGTTCATTCTTCTAGATGTAGATATCACTTTTTTTTGTTTATAGCAAAGAGAATGTAAGATAAAAGTGAGGTGGTCTTGCTCCTGTTGTATCGGGTACTACTGAGATCACATCAACTGTACTCTTATAAATTTGGTTCCCTTATTAAAGAAAGGATATAATTGCATTGTTTGTAAAGTAGAGGAAATTCACTCAGCTGTCTCTATGTATGAAAGGATTATCAGTTGAGGAAGGGTTGGACATTTTGGGCCTGTATCCTTTGGAGTTCAGAAGAATAACAGATGGTTTTATTGAAATATTAGATTTTCGAGGGACTTGGCATGGTTAATGCTGAAAATATTTCCCGTTATGGGAGAGACTAAAGTTAGAGGACACCATTTAAAATAAAGAGTGTCCCATTTAAAAGTTTGATGAGAGCGCGGGTAAGTGGATCCGAGTCCACAAAAAGATCAGCCATGATCTTATTGAATGGTGGAGCAGGCTCAAAGGGCTGGATGGCCTACTCCTGCCCCTAGTTCTTATGTTCTTATGAGGAGAAGGTTTTTCTCTCAAGTCATTATTCTGTGGAATTCTCTTCCCACAGAAATGTAGAGGCAGAGTCATGTATTACCTTTCAGGAAAAGATTTTTGACTAACAAGGGAGTCACGAAAAAGACAAGAAAGTGGGTTGAAGTAAAAACTAGATCAGCCATGAAATCAAAGCCAAGTACTGCAATGCTAGAGATCTGTTTTTTTAAAATATAGAAGATACTGGAGAACTTCAGTAGGTCTCGCAGCATCTATGTAGACAGAACCAGAGTTAATATTTTTTAGCCCAAAGTGACTGATCGCTACAGGGACAAAATCCTAGAATTCCCCCTTCCAACAGCAATGTGGGAATACCAATAGTGGGCTGCACAGTGGTTGCACTGCTGCCTCACAGCGCTAGGGACCTGGGTTCGATTTCACCCTTGGGTGACTGTCTTGTGGAGTTTGTGCATTCTCCCTGTGTCTGCATGGGTTTCGTCCAGGTGTCCTGGTTTCCTCCCACGGTCCAAAGATGTGCAGGCTAGGTGGATTGGCCACACTAAATTGCCCATAGTGTTCAGGGATGTGTAGATTAGGTGGGTTGAAAGGGAACTGGGTCTGGGTGGGATGCTCTGTGGGTCGGTGTAGACTTGTTGGGCTGAACGGCCTGTTTCCATACTGTAGGGATTCTACGATCTGGTCCATGATCAGGATAGTTAGGGATGGTCAAAAAATGGTGACTAAACCAACGCAGCCCACAAGGTATGAATATTAAATAAATAGACAATAATACATAATTGGCGCCTTACATCAGAACATGGTTACACTTGCTGCACTTACAGCCCAAATGTAACAATTGGTCAAGCAGTGAGAACAGACAAGGTAGCAGGAACTGCAGATGCTGGAGAATCTGAGATAACAAGGTGTAGAGCTGGATGAACACAGCAGGCCAAGCAGCACCAGAGGAGCAGGAAGGCTGACGTTTCCAGCAGGAAGGCTGACGTTTCCAGCCTAGACCCGAAACGTCAACCTTCCCGCTCCCCTGATGCTGCTTGGCCTGCTGTGTTCATCCAGCTCTACACTTTGCACAGACAAGGTGTTGGTTTTCCTTGCAATGATCTGATTGGCTGTACTATCCAGCAGCGCTCCAAGTACAATCCAATTGTATCTTGATTGTTTCCCCATACCCATCCCTAAACGTCATTAGGGTTTACGCGCTGACGCCAGGGCGAAGCCGGTCTGCTATGCGTGTTGCGTGTTTAATCAAATGCTTCTGAGGCCCGCCCACGCTTGCTGTGACGTCTTCGCCGCGAGGTTGGGTCTGTTGTTTTGTTTTGTCGCTGCTGCCGCCATGAACCGATTGTTCGGACGGGCCAAGCCGAAAGCCCCACCGCCCAACCTGACGGACTGTATCGGGAATGTGAGTGCTGGGAAAGCGGGCCTGACGCAAGGCCTCGGGGAATGCGGCGCTTGTCAGGCCCGGCAAGGGCAGGGCCCTCTGTGAGGGCTGTGGCCCGGGGCCGGGGAGAGACGGGTTGGCTGGTGTCAGTCAGTTGTCAGTGCAGCCGCCTGTGTTTACACAGGGCAGTGAAGATTTGGGGCATCTTTCACGGCACCCAGTGCTCTGAGCCACTTTGGAAGAGTGACTGTACTCAGCAATGAACCCACACACACACAGGAAGGAAATAAGTAATAACCTGAATGTAGGTGTTGGCGGGGGCACCAGGGATAACTCCTCTGCTCTTCTCTGAAATAGTGCCATGGGATCCTTCGCATCCACCTGAGGCTTCTGCTTCAGTTGTGTCAGCATCACAGACGAATATCCATATTCCCCCCTTCCCAGCACTATTTGTGTGACTCGTGGTACTAGTCCTGCTGTAGAGGGTTGTCCTAATTCGGAAATCGTTTAAATGGAATTAGTCTAAAGATCAGTCTTGTTGGTTTCAGTTGATGGGATTGTGCATATTTCCTTTGGCAACTTGTTTTGCTGTGAGATTTTCTGGGGGAAGGGGGTTTTGGGGGCAGAGATTATTGACATTGTCTGGGAAACAAATGGCCTTTGTAATTTTTGTGGATTACTGCCTGCTGTTTTGTCATTGTTGAAGGGCATCAGGTAGTTGTCAATTCCCACCAGTCCAATCTGGCTCTGATAACATCCCCACCACAAGATAATACCTTGGACAGTCTTCCTTCAGCATTGGAATCTTTACTTAGGCTTAGAGGTTTCAGAGAAGGTGGGGTGAGGGTATTTAGAGGAATGCCAGGATATCAGAAACAAAACTATAGGCCAGTTAGCCTACCTCAGTCATTGGTAAGATTTTGTTAACCGTTGTTAAGGATGAGATTGCTGAGTACTTGGGAGTGCATGGTAAATTAGGGCCGAGTTAGCATGGCTTCATCAAGGGGTGATCTGTTGGCATTCTTTGAGGAATTCGTGAGCAAGTTAGTCAAAGGACAACCAGTGAACGTGATCTTTTTGGATTTCCAAAAAGCCTTCCAAAAAGCTGGGCTGCACAGGAGGCTGTTAAGTAAAATAAGAGCCCACGAGGGACAAGATATTGGCAATATATAGAGAATTGGCTGACTGGCAGAGAGTTGAGATAAAGGGGTCTTTTCTGGGATGGCAGCAGGAGTTGGTGTTGGGACCACAACTATTCATCTTATACGTTAAGAATCTGGTTGAAGAAACTGGGGACATTGTTGCTAAGTTTTCAGATGACACAAAGGTGGGGGGGACAGGTAGTGTTGACGAAGCAGGAAGGCTGCAGAAGGACTTGGACAGTTTACGAGAGTGGACAGAGAAGAGGCAGATGGAATACAATGTGGGAAATTGTGAGGTTATGCACGTTTGGTAGGAAGAACAGCAGTGTAGTCTATTATCTAAATAGGGATAATGCTTTGGAAATCTGAAGCACAAAGGGATTTGGCGGTCTGAGTTCAGGATCTTAAGGTTAACGTGCAGGTTCATTTGGCGGTTAGGAAGTCAAATGCAATGTTAGCATTCATTTCAAAACTAGAATACAAGAGCAGAGATGTATTGTGAGGCTGTATGATGCTCTGATCAGATTACTGTTGGAATACTGTGAGCAGTGTTATGTCCCATATCTAAGGAAGGAGCTGCTTGGGTTGGAGTGAATCCAGAGAAGGTCCTCAAGAACAATCCTGGGAACGAAGGACTTGTCATATGAGGAGCAGCTGAGGACTCTGGGACTGTACTCAGTGGAGTTTAAAACGATGAGAGGGGAATTTCACTGAAACTGAGAGGCCTGGATAGAGTGGACATAGAGAAGATGTAAATGAGAAAAGCATGTCTGAAATGTCAGGCAACGAAATTGCACAAAATGCAGAAGGAAAGCATCAGAGGAATGCAGAATTCCAGAAGTCTTGTGTAATTGAAAGAGGTTTTAAAAGTAAGAGGTGAGACCACAAAGTGCTTAATGTGAAGGTGAGAATTTAAATTACATTGGATGTACAGCACAGAAATAGGACATTCTTCTAAGCAAATATGATAAAATCAAAGGTAAACAAACAGGAGGCTGGAAGAACATAGCAAGCCAGGCAGCATCTGAGGAAAGGAGAAGTCAATGTTTCGGCTATCACCCTTCAAGACTGGGGGACTTGCAGATAAAGGGTGGAGGAGAAGTGAGGTAACGGAGCAGTGGTGATAATCGGTTGGTAGCTGGAAGGGAGGGTCAGTAGATGGAATAGAATGGAAGGGAGGTGGTGGGGTTGGAAAGGGAGCCGTGGGATGGGTGAGAAATTCTCTTAAAATTAGTGGACTCAACATTGAGTTCACCAGGCTGGAGGGTGCCCAGGTGGAAGATAAGGTGTTGTTCCTCAAATTTGCGTTCTGATTTGCTGCGACACTGGAGGAGGCCAAGGTCAGACATGCCAGACGGGGAGTGGGGGTGGGAGTTTGGTCTCATCGATGTAGAGAAGACTACAGGTGAAGCTTTCTCTTGCCTGGAAAGAATGTTTAGAGCCCTGGATGGAGGTGAGGGAGGTGGTGTGTGGGCAGGTGTTGCATCTTTTACAGTTACAGGGAAATTACTGGGGGAAGGGCGGGCACGGTGGCGTGAACTAAGAAGTGGCGAAGGGAATGGTCCTTGCGGAAGGCAGAGGGGCAGGGAGTGGGAGATGTTATGGGTAATGGGATCTAATTGGAGTTGGCGGAAGTGTTTGAGGATGATACAGTGGATGCAGGGGTTGGAAAGTGAGGACGAGGGATACCCTATTTTTATTTTGTTTGGCCGGTGGGGTTGGTTTAGAGCTGTGAAGCAGGGAATGAAAGAGGCACAGTGGAGGGCTGTCTGGATGACACAGGCAGGTAAAGAACATAGTTCGGAAGAGTAGGAGATGCTTGGGAGTGGAACGTCTCCTCATCAAAGCAGATGCGGCGGAGATGGAGGAATTGGGAAAATGGCTTTTGCAGGATGCCTGATGGGAGGAGGTGTAGTCGAGGTGGCTATGGGAGTCTGTGGGTTTATGGTAAATGTTGATCCGTAAACTGTTGGCAGAAATGGAAACAGCACTCACCTCCATTCAGGGCCCTAAATAGTCCTTCCAGGTGAGATGGAGCTTCACCTGCATCCCCTCCAACCTAGTCTACTGCAGCCGATGTGGGTCTTCTCTACATCAGTGAGAGCAAATGTAGACTAGGTGACGGTTTCACCGAGCATCTTTGCCTGACCCGTAACAGCAGGTGTAACTTCCTGGTCACCACCCATTTCAATCCCCCCCCCCAATCCCCACACCAATCCACCGATCCCCCTCCGACGTACAGTCTGGTGGACTCAACATTGAGTTCTCTAATTTCAAACAGCCTTCCCACCCATCCCCTGGCTCCGTTTCCAGCCCCATCTCCTCCCTTTCAGCTAGCCACCAGATTCATCCCTCCCATTGACCAACCAGGTCGTACCTAGTATCAGTGCCCACCTATTGCCACAATTCTGCTACTCCGCCTCCCCACTTACCTGCAGATCCCCTCCCACATCCAAATCCTGGAGAAGGGTTGTACCTGAAACATTGACTTCTCCTTTCCTCCAGATGCTGCCTGGCTTGCTGTATTCTTCCAGCCTCCTGCTTGTCTACCTTGGATTCCAGCATCTGCAGTTTTTTGGTCTCTTAAACAATAAAATCAATATGCTGTGGATCTTGGAGATCTGAAATAAAATCACTGTACTACAGAAATTCAGCAAGTCTGGCAGCATCTGCAAACAGAGAAAGTTAATTGTGTTTACTTGTTCAGTAGGCTTTGCTAGGTAGGCCAGCGTTAATTGTCCATTTCTGGTTGCTAAGTGGAATGTTAAAAGTCAACTGAATTGCTTTGGATCTGGAGTCACATGTAAGCCAGATCACGTAACAACATCATATTTCTTTAGAGGTCATTAGTGAAGATGATGGTCATTTTCTCGCTTTTTATTCCAGACAATTATTGAATTGAAATTTCAACATCCGTTATGGTGGGATTTAAGCCCAAGACCCTAGAGCATTAATCTGGGATTCTTGATTACTAGTCCAATTACCACGACGCCACCACCTCCAAATTCAGATATGATCCTTAGAAACTGTCCAGCCATTCCTTATTGACATTCATGCTTCTGTCCATTCTTCCTATCCAGCTTTATAAGCAAACTATTGCCTTCTGTCTCATGCTTACCTAGCCCCTCATTAAATACATCTGTATTAATAATTTCAGATATTGTTATTGAGTTCCATATTCTCACCACTCTTAAGGTGCTCATAAGAAATATCCAGTTTGATATAGAGTCAGATAGCACCTTTCGGTCTAACCAGTTCATGCCGAACATAATCCCAAACTAAACTAGTCACACCTACCTGCGCTTGGCCCATATCCGTCCAAACATTTCTTATTCACATACTTATCTAAACATTTTTTTAAACATTGTAACTATACCTGCGTCCACCACTTCCTCTGGAAGTTCATTCCATACACGGCCCACTCTGTGCAAACAAAAAAAGAAAAATTTCCCCTCATGTCTTTTTTTAAATCTTTCTCCTCTCACCTTAAAAATATGCCATCTAGTTTTGAAATCTCTCCCCCCTAGTAAAAAGACACCTGCCATTCACCTTATCTATACCCGTCATTATTTTATAAACCTCTATAAAGTCAACCCTGAACCACCTACACTCCAGTGGAAAAATGTCCAAGCCTCCTCTTATAACTGAAACCTTCCATTCCCTGCAACATCCTGGTGAATCTTTTCTCAACTCTCTCCAGCTCAATAATAGCTTTCCTATAACGGGGAGACCAGAACTGGACACAGTGCTCCGGAAGAGGGCTCACCAGCATCCAGTACAACCTCAACACAATGTCCCAACGCCTATATTCAAAGGTCTGAGCAATGAGCAAATATCTTGGTACAACTGATAGCCTCTCATTTTGCTCATCTCCACAGTGGAAACACTTGTTCTGAGGAAGCGTCACTGGACCCGAAATGTTAATTCTATTTCTTCCTTCACAGATGCTGCCAGACCTGCTGAGCTTTTCCAACAACTTTGTTTTTGTTCCTGATTTACAGCATCCGCAGTTCTTTCAGTTTTTATTTGGAAACACTCCTGTCATGTCTATTAATTCCTTTCATAATATAAAATCTTTGGTTACTGAAAGCTATTTTTTTCAAGAGAAAAACTACAGTTTATTTTTCCCTGATGGTCAGAATTTGTATTTTTGACATCACCCTCATTTTTTTTAAAACCTCTGCAGCACACTTACAGCTTTTAAATAATAAGGTCAACCAGGGTTCTAAAAGTTTAATAAAATGACCTGCATTGCAATTTTTAATATTTTATGTATTTGCATTTCCAGATAACTTTGCTCCTCTATTACATTTAGACTTTTATTTTCCTAGTAATATGTGACCTCCATATGTTACTTGCCAAAATGTAATAACATTCCATTAATAGGTTAATGAATTTCATTTCAGTTATATGACCCTGTCGCAATATTATTAAGAATTGGGGAGCCTGAAGCCAACATAGGGCAGTCAGGGCATGGGCTAAATTTAGTGCAGATTGGAACACAGCCAGCAGAGTTTTGGAGATAGTAGGAAATGCAGATGCCGGAGAATCTGATATGACAAGGTGTAGAGCTGGATGAACACAGCAGGCCAAGCAGGAATGATGATGTTTTGGGCCCAGACCCTTCTTCAGAAAAAAAGAAAAAAAATTTTTTCTGAAGAAGTGTCTAGGCCCGAAACGTCAGCTTTCCTGCTCCTCTGATGCTGCTTGGCCTGCTGTGTTCATCCAGCTCTACGCCTTGTTATATCAGCAGAGATATGAATTTGATACAAGTTATGGATGAGGGAGAATGAACAATCAGCTGGATGATCCTCAGGTCAAGTGATCTTTCAAATTTGAAATTTGTTGTTTTGCAACTGTTTCTAATGTCTTACCATCGTTCTATGATTTTTTTTTTGAGCAACTTTGTACTTAAGATAAAGTTTATACATAAATAGAGAAACAAGGTCTGAGATATAGAACTAATCTTGAGTTGTGCACCATTCACCTGTATTTAGTAGGTTCAGTGTTTTCTATGAGTGAAGAAAATTTCAAGTGGATTAAAATGTATTTTGCTAATTGTAAAAGTTTACCTGTGAACCTACTTAAATCCATTGAGGTTGAAGTCAATCCGTTTACATTTCATTGCACTTGTGTAAATGCTTCAACTAAAGCAGAAGAGAACTTTTTGACTTGTCAGGAAGAAGGTAAAGCTGTTTTTTCTTGTGTTGACCAAAATATGATAAAGCTCAGTAAACACTTCGACACATGAAGAATACGGTGAATTTTAAAGAATAGCTGATTACTAAAACTAAAATCTTCTCTCTTACAGTCAGAGATACTGTATAGAGACGGACCCTTTGTTCTAACTAGTTGATGCCGACCAGGTATCCTAAATTGATCTAGTCCTATTTGCCAGCATTTGACCCATATCCCTCCATACCCTTCCTATTCATCTACCCATCCAGATGCCATTTAAATGTTGTAATTGTACCCGGCTCCTCCACTTCCTCTGGCTGCTTGTTCCATGCACGTACCACCCTCTGCATGAAAAAGATTTCCCTTAGATCCCTTTTTAAATCTTTCCCCTCTCACCTTAAACCTTCACCCCACCCAAAAAAAAATCCAACACCACCCAGTCTGAAATCTGGTCCAATAGCGATAGCTGATACAGCATGTAATTATAGACAAATGTATGCATTGGAGTTTTGAAGAAACCGGAAGAACTGGTTTTATTTATTGGGTCTAAATATTTCCTTTTCCTTTCCAGAAAACAATGACTATGCTTACTCTTGGCAATTTCAATGTCTTGTTTATCCAGTGTTTTCTATTCCAAAAAAGCGTTGCATTTCTATTTGTTGTTTGGTTTCCAGAAAATGCTGGTAGCACTCAGTGGGTCAACACGTATCTGTAGATGAAACAAAAGAACTTGTTAGTGCAGGACCCTGTGTGAAACTATCGTATTGCAGATTTTAAAAAAAAGTACAAGACATACGAAGGAGCAAGAATATGAATAAAATAAAATGATCAACAGAAAGTAGTTAAATGGAAAATGGAAAAGGACAGAAGTGATATTGCTGTCAGAGTAAGTGACATTTTGAGAATAACTGAAGACATTTACAAAACTTGAGCATGACTAGTAGAGGAAGTGGGTGATAATGCAAGAGAAAATAGTATGAGAAATGGAACAGGTGGAGAGAGTGAAGGAGGAGAGTAAGTCAATATCAAAGGTACAATTTGCCCAAAGCCTGCCAATCCAAACCATAGCCTGTACCCCAGAACCAAATGTGCAAAAACAAATCTTACTGAAGACAAAATAAATTGTTGCATGTAAAATATTCACTGAATGAATTTGAATAGTAAAGGAATTAAAAGTTAACTTTAAAAAGGGAAATTGGTTGGATTTTCTTAATACAGCATGATGTTATGAAATATGCTAATGGAGGCCATTGAAACTGATGGATTTTTTTTCCCTAGAGGGAAATTTATCAGTGGATGTGATAAAGCACCTTAGATGGTGAAATTCAAATTCAGCAAATTTTGGAATTAAAAGATGACTTAATATCGACCATGTATCCACTTTTGATTGTTCATGCAATCTTGTTCACAAATGTCCTTTTAAGGAAGTTAATCTGCCATCCTTACGTAGTCTGGCCTACATGTGACACCAGATCACAGCAATGTAGTTGAAACTTAAATGTCCTCTGGGCAATTGGGGATAGGCAATAGGTGCCAGCTTAGCTGGTAATGCCCACATCCCATGACCAAATAAAAGAAAAATAGCTAAAGCTGAAAAACGTACAGGCTTGTTTCAGGCTTAATAGCCATTCTTGTTTAGAAAAATGTAAATTTTGTTCATAATTTGGAGTACATTTTAACTGTGTTTGTATCACAAAAATCTGTTTCTGATTGACCCAGGGAGATCATAAAATCAGGTATTCTGAATGAGCTACAGATGAAGAATTTTCATATCTGGCCAGTTATTATCATGGAGATGTGAACCTGTATAACTGACAGTATAGAACTAGTCAAGATGATACCTACTTAGCTTTAGCATTTCTGATGAAGGGTTTAGGCCCAAAACGTCAAGTTTTCCTGCTCCTGTGATGCTGCTTGACCAGCTGTGTTCATCCAGCCCCATGCTTGTTATTTCAGATTCTCCAGCATCTGCAGTACCTTTTATCTCTGATAGCTTTAGAAGTGGTTCACTTTCAGACTAACCAGGACATAATAATGACATTGGATAAAATAAATTGTCCTGGTTACTTTGGGTTGTGTTCCCAACTTGATAGTGATTAATTGTGGTTCAGGTAGGCGGCTCACCACTATCTTCTTGGAATCAGTAATTTCCAAATTCTACTGAATTTAAATTTCACCATCTGCCAAGGTATTTATCACATTTATTGACAATTTCCCCAATCTTTCTCTGACCTTGCAGTGATGCTCACTTCCTTTATCACTGTTGTGGTGTAAATGTGATAGCCAATTTGTGCATGATTTCCCACGTAGAGCATTGTGATTAAATGACCAGTTTTCTTGTTGTGATATTGGTTGATTGAATCATTGCCCAAGCTATAGAATCTCTTTTTCAAAATAGTGCATTGGAATGCCACTTCAGCCTGGGAGGGCATATAAGTTGAACGTTTCCCCAGAGGTCTGCATTTCCTGTAGTGTGGCTCCCCCTTGTAGATGTCTTCTCTTTGAGGTTTAGACCATTTTTACACTTGTGGATTATCATTCTGCATTTCCACCCCCCACCACCACGACTACCAAAACCACCACCTCTCCTGCCAAAAGACTGCTTTGTGCTATTACCTTGTTCACCGTACTCCTATCAAAGAATGGAGACATCAGACATCACGTGCAACAACGCTGACCAAAACTTGCAGTCCTGCCACTTGAGATTTTAACTGGACTTTTGTTCTGTTGTAACTTTTTCACTCTGAGATTTCCATTCTTCTTTAATTTTGCTACATACTTGTTTCCCTTTATCTTCTATTTCTATGAAAGAACACAAAAAAAGTACTTTTCAAGGCATTGTTAAGTTAACTAACGTTATATAATGATACAGTACAGACTCTTGACATATGCCATATTGTGCAAGTGCTGAACTCTGGAAAGGCTCCTGGCCATTTCCCCATTCTTATGCAGATTCTTTCCTTCAGGTTGTTTGTCTTATGCCACAGTACGTAGAATCCTTTTCTGAGTCAGAAGCTCCAGGTTCAAGTCTCACTCCAGGATTTGATGGCCAAGGAAGGAGCATTCGCAACTCAAATAAACAGATTATCACTTTACAAATCCTTTCAAATACACCATTGACAGGCAATAAACATGTGAGAAATTCATGGCTGTCCACATGTTGGAAAAAAAATTGGATCCTCTACCATCACTGTTTGTAGTGCTGGACTAAAACGTGCATGCAAAATGCATGTTGCCAACAAAGTGGACTACTTGCATGTCAGGGAAGGTGATTGGCTCAGTTTGCTGATGGTTGGTGTACATTGGATTGATGCCAACAACATACCTGCCCAAAGAACTAAATAAAGAAGAATTTATTCAGTTCCCTTTTGAGAGTTATTGAATCTGTATCCATCCTCCTTTCAAGTAGTGCACTTATGATCATAAGTTCGCTTTTTCAAAATCTTTCAAGATTTTGAACACTATTATCAAATCTGTTAACTTTCTCTACTCTGAAGAGAACAGTTGTAGGTTTCTGTGCAAAGTATGTTTTATTGAAGCACCAAAAGCGGGAGTAGGCCATTTGGCCAATAGAGCCCACTCTACCGTTCAACATGAGAAGTCCTCTTATCTCATGGCACACTTCTGCGCTCTCTCCATATTCCTTGATGATTTTAGTCTCTAGAAATCTTCTTCTTTTCTGAAACATATTCAGCGAGTTGGCCTCCAGGGCCTTCTGTAGTAGAGAATTCCACAGGTTTAGCACCTTACTGACTGAAGCAATTCTGTTCACCTCCGACTGAAAAAGTTTACCCATATCCTGAGACTGTAACCCCTTGTTTTGAACATCCCAGGCCAAGAGAAAGACCATTCCTGCATCTAATTCATCCAGCCCTAACAGAATTTTATACATTTTATTCTTCTACATCCCCTGTGAATACAAGCCTAATTGACCTTTGATATTCCATAAAAATGGTTTAGCTACATAACTACTTGCTTTTCATTTGTGTCTAGCAATTATAGATGCTGATCTCCATTCTTTCCATACAGCCGTACCAGATTATTTATGCTATCATGTGACTTCTGTTGAAGTGAATGTGACTCGCATTGAGATATTGCAATGTTCTTGGCTTCATTAAAAGCTAATCTATAGCAGGACAATTTGGGTGTAATAGTTATCTTAACTGGTTGCCAGGCACATACTTTACCAGCAAGCAGGAATATGTATGATACCTAACAACAATGGATGGCCAATTTGAAGCTCTGTTTCCAATAACTAAATGAATGTTGTTTGAGTCTCGTGAGCAGTTTTACCGTCAAACTGAATTTGAATGCTACACATATTGATTCAGATTTAAGATATACTGCTACCATTTCTGTACCACACGATTAGAACATGTCCATACCATAAACACGCCACACAACCTGATGGATTTCACAGACATAGCAACCCTGCTCTACCTAACTATTCTTTGCTGTGTGAACCCTTGTGTGTGATCTGACAGGTTAGCTATTATCTCCTCTTGGCAAGTTGGCCAAACTGTCTGCCTGCACTAGTCCAGTCAGTGGTGGTTCTCCTGCTCACATTCAACCCCAAGCACTCACATGCCACACTCACCTAGGTCTCTAAGTGACCCCCCCCCCCCCCCCAATCCCAACAACCATTTGCTTTCGCAGGGGACAGTGCCCAGCCCACACACAGCCTTTAGTCGGCACCCCATATCCTCTCCTTTCCCACAGCAGTGATGAAGTCCCAAACCTTCCTCATATTGCCTGTGCTGTTAAATTGACAAGAACTGGTGATGTTCGCCAATGCCTATGTAAAGCAATGATCGATGAAAGTTTGCAGACAGAAGATGTGGTGTTAAGATTCAGTGAATGAATGATGACATCATTTTGACTTGCAGATGATAAAGCACTTATAACAACTTGTAACTGAAGCAGTCCATGCACAAATGCAGCAAGACCTGGACAATATCCAACTTTGGGCTGAAAAGTGGCAAGTAACATTTGTGCCACAGAATGGTAATGATCATATAAAACAAGAGAGAATCTAGTCATCACCCTTTGATATTCAATGGCATTACCATCCACCATCTACAAAGGACAAGTCAGGTGTGTGGTGTAGTACTCTCCACTTGCATGAATGAATGCAGCTTCAACATTCAAGAAGGTTGGTGCCATCCAGGACACAGCAACCCACTTATATCATGTCCAGTAATATTCACACACTCCATCACTGATGCTCAGTAGCAGCAGTTCTACAAGATGCGCTGCAGAAATTCACCAATGCTCTTTCGACAGCGTCTTCCAAACCTACATCCACAACTATTGGTGGTTCAAGAATGCGGCAACTCCACAAGGGCATCTATGGCTGTGCCAGGATTTTTTTTTTTGCCCATCCGATGTCATCCACATCCCATGAAAGAATTTTAAAAATCACAGAAAATGATTACAAGAGGTATTGGATAAACTAGTATCAGCAGGCATGCACTATGGAATGAAAATGAATGTTGACAAAACCATACTCGGACGCTGGCCTGCTGGTAATGTTGGTGAACTAGAGGCCCAGGCTAAACCTCTCGGGGCTTGCTAACCAGTGGCATTTAAATTCATTTAATAAATTTACAATTAAAAGTTAGTCTCAGTAATGGTGACCATAAAACCATTATCTATTGTCATAAAAATCTCTCTGGTTCACTAATGCCCTTCAGAGAAAGAAATCTGCTGCCTTCATCTGGTCTTCGTGTGACTGCAGACCCACATAGTGCTGATTCTTAACCACTCTTTGGAACAGCCTAGCAAGTCACTCGGTTCAAGGGCAGTTAATGCTGGCATCAATGGTAATGACCGTGTCTCATGAAAGAATAAAAAAACTCAACTTTAGAAAAAATGGTCCTGCTTGAGAGCCATGACTTTACTATACTCCCACCAACACTTGTCATACTGCACACATTATTGCAAACCCAATAAAGGTTCTCTTTTATCATCCTCCCATCCCAATTCCCTTCTCCACCTCCCTTTATTCACCATCTAGTGACTTAGACCCACCACTAATGGAGAAATTGGCCACCCTGATGCCTGCACGGATGCTTTATCAAGGAAGCCACTAGCTCGTTTCCCTCACCAAGGGAATAGCCAACTGTCTTTTTCAACTTCACTGCTAACTCCAACCCATAACCTGTGTAGCAACCCATTGTCATTCCTTTGTCCGTCGTCCTCTATTTCTGTCCCATTTCCAACTATCCTTCATTCCACTCCTGTTTCTCACTCTTCTTGTCTCCTCTTTATCATATTTTCTGACTCCTTGCCAACCTCCTGGTCCCTCATCTATTTTTACATGTCTTGGTGAGCTATGTACCAAAGGTGAGAGATTTCAGATATTTTCATCAATAGGTTATATTAATGAAAGCTATTATTCTTTTTATGTTCTCGCTATCTCACTATGTCTCTGTCTGCTGTCAGTTCCAGTTGAAGAAAAAACAAAATTTTTTGAACTTTTTGTTCAGGTCGATGGCAGAGCCGAATCTATTGATAAGAAAATTTCTAGGCTTGATATCGAATTGGCAAAATACAAAGATCAAATGAAGAAAATGAGAGATGGTGCATCAAAGGTAATATTTTAAAAATATTCATAGTTGTAAAACGTGAAGAGCAAAGCTGGCTTTCTGGTATATTTTTGTTCAGCTACATGGGATGAAAATCATTTATTTGGAATCATTTGTAAATCGGGGAAATAACTATTCTTTACATGGAATTGCTGTCTTAAAACCAGAGCTAAGCAACGACAAAAGGAATTTTTTAAGACCTGTGAGGAAGGTATTGCCTGTTCAGGGTTTAGATAAAAGCACCACAAGAGTCTTTTTTAAGATTTGCTTCTGTGTTTTAGAGGAGTTTTGACCATTGGTATGAACCTTTCGGGCTTTTGATTACATTAGCAAAAAAAATACTCATTACTGCTTTTGTTTTCTAGAATATGGTAAAGCAAAAGGCAATGCGCGTTTTGAAGCAAAAGAGAATGTGAGTTTTTTTTTAAACTATGATCAATCTTAATTTTAGTGTACTCAATAATTTAAGCAATTAATATTTTGAATATATGTGGCATCCATTGATAGGTATGAACAACAGAGAGACAATCTGATGCAGCAGTCGTTCAACATGGAACAAGCCAATTATACCATACAGACATTGAAAGACACAAAAACAACGGTAAAGCAAAATAGCGTAACTGCAGTTCCAATGTCTATATAATGTAAAATATTTAATACATATATATGATACATAATTAATACAGAAAAAATAAAAATGAGTGATAGCTTCAGTTTTATGGAGTAACACTGCAAATGCTCATTATATTTAGGAAACCTATTTTTGAGATACAGTAAATTATCCCAAACTAATTTCGTTGAATTATGCAGGGTTGTGCTGATATCTGTTCTGTTCTGTTCTGTTCTGTAGGTGGATGCAATGAAAACTGGTGTCAAGGAAATGAAGAAAGCTTACAAACAAGTCAAGATTGATCAGATTGAGGTGAAGCACTATCCTATGTTCTGTGTTTAGTAACTGCTATTACTGAAATAGATCAACTCACAAAGGGCAAGATGATTATTTTAGGACTTTGTAAAGGTATTAAGGCAGATTTCCTACATAAAACCTAATGTCCATATGAGACAGAGAACGGATTATAGAGCTTCCTCCATCATACAGTGAAATCATGGCTGATCTGGATCTTATTTCTATCCACACGCTTTGTCTCTATATCCTTTTATACCCGCAGCTAAAGAAAAAAGTCTCTGACTTGAAATTATTGCTTGAGGTAAATCTATGCTTTTGTGGAAGAGAGTTCCAACAACTACCATTTTTGTGTAAAGAAGTGTTTCCTGATTTCTGTCCCAAACAGCCTAGATTATCTTTATAGCTGATTCTTAATTATATTGATCAGTTGTATTTCTTCTTCTCTCAGTTCCCACCATTTCTAAGCCAGATACATGATTTAAAAAAGACATGAAGGGCAAATTTTTTTGCGCATAGGGTGGTTCATGTGTGGACTGAACTTATTGAGGAAGGGTGGATGTGGGTACAGTTACAATGTTTAAAAGTCATTTGGACAAGTACATGAATAGAAAAGATTTGGATGAATATGGGCCAGGAGCAGGCAGGTGGGACTAGTTTAGTTTGGGATTATGCTCGGCATGGACTGGTTGGACTGAAGGGTCTGTTTCCATGCTGTATGACTCTATGCTTCATCAAGGAAGCAGCCAGTTGATTTATGTTCAAGTCACTGCTATCATTGTTCCAGGCAGGCTGCTAGGGACACACGAGCTGCCTGGAACCAGACTCTTCTCAACAGTTGGTGATTCAGCATGCTGGCAGTTCCTATTTATTGGCTCTTCCTCTTATTTTCCTTAAGCAATTTATAGACTGAGTCACCATCTCTCAAGTAATTCTTATGTAAGCAGTTACCCCAGCCATATTATTTACAGCACTCAGTGCAAGGTGGTATTCAAGAAGGAATATTGCACATGAGCAAGGAGTAGGCCACTTGACTCTTCAAGACTACTCTGCCATTCGATAAAACTGTAGCTGATCTTATTTTTAACCCTACTCTACGTTCTTGCATACCCCTGAAAATCTTTCAACCCTTTTCGTATTGAGCAATAAGACATACTGAATTTTGAATAGTGTCTTATGGTTGTTAATATCTCTGAGTTATTGAAACACAAAATTGAGATTCTCGTTTAGTTTTATACAAAGGACACAACAGCTGTGACAATGCTCATGGCGATGTTACACTGATTAATATGCAAATCTGGTTAACTCTCAAACTTATACACATCATAGAAGAGGGCCATTGGTCTTACCTTGCCTTTGCCACCCTTTTGAAAAGCAATCCAACTTAGGCAATTCTGCTGCATTTTCACTAATTCCGCCACAATTATTTCCCCTTCAATTATTCATTCATTTATTTTTAAAGGTTATTATTGAATATAATTACACTACCCTTTCAGGCAGTACATTCTCAAAAATAGCAAGTTTTTCCTGATCTCACATTTGACCTGAGCAAATGACAAAGAACAAGTATGTCCTCTGGCCTTCAACCATTAGAGACTTTTTTAGACTTTTTTTTTATTCTATCAAAACCTTTCACGATTTTGAACACCAAGTAAATTTATTCTCCTTGAATTACAGAAGACTAAGCTCAGCTTCTGTTGTTTCTCCATGTAACTTGCAGCCCACACCTTTATGCTATAAATTAAGTCAAGCAAAATAGCCTTCTATCTGTGTAATGTTTGCAAACTTGTAGTCCTTTGACAAAACAGAACTCGAATATTGCTGAGAAAAGACACTCTTTAAAGCTTTTCAGCTTCCACTCACCAGAACACTTCACAATACCAATGTAAAAGGAAACAACACATTACGTATGAGAAGAGTGCTGTCTACTTACAGTTTAAACATTTTGTTCATTGGCACTCTTGCAAAATGAGTGCAAGATGAACCCATTCCCAAAAATTACTTTTTTAACAATTTGTAAACTTAGTGATTTGTCTAGTTTGAATGTGATATTGATTTATTTTTGAGTATAAAATTAGATTTTCATCAAATAGTCAGATACGTGGTTAGCTTTTGAATTTTACAGTTGCTGTCTAAAATCAAATGCTGTGTCCACCATGATAAATCTCCACTTACGTAAGTAGCTAACCTAAGTTATAAATTTTGAACTTGCGTAGATTTAATCTGAAAATATGAACCTAACTAAATTCATGGAAACGCATTCAAAGCTGTATCAACTGACAGAAAAGGCTTGGTGGTTTGTGACTAATTGTGAAGACCATTTTGCCATCGGTTGGCAGTTGTCTGAGTTTGTGACTGTCCTCCATACCTTTTAAAGACAGTGACAATGAGCCTAGGGGCGTGTTTCAAACAGTCCATGTTTGTTCTTTTATTGTCTTTTTGGACACTGCAGCTGCATCATTGTTTATGGGCTGTACTTACTAATACAAGGTTACCTCATCTGAGTTTTGAGGGCATTTCCTAAATCAAGGTTCCCACCTAACTGCCTGTAGGTATTGAATTGTTCAATAAGAAACTTCAGAAGCTCTCAAGAATGTACAATACACATTTCATGGACTTATAATGGACAATAAATTTTTTGCAAAATTGGGTATTAAAATGCTTATGCTAATTTGCATTATTTGGTATCTACGCATGACAGACCTATCAATTAATTCATAAAAGAAGTGAGCGTGAGTGATTGTTATTTGCATTGTATGTTTCCAGTGCTACATCAAAAAGGTACTTTGGAGTTACTTGTTGCTAATTAGTGTAATAAATTTTTACAAGAGTCTTCATGCAGTGTAAGTGACACCGGCAACATTATGATTCATCCATTGTTGTTCGCCGTAGAATATACAAGATCAACTGGAAGACATGATGGAAGAAGCAAATGATGTGCAGGAGGCCTTGAGTCGCAGTTATGGTACGCCAGAGATCGATGAGGATGATCTGGAAGCTGGTGAGAACAACATTTCCATAATTTATAACTACAAGTAAAGCAAGGCTAGAATTTCCCCTGACAAATAGAAGTTGGAACTTGATGTTGTAGCAGCATTTATCAGCAATGTAATGGGAAGAAAGATTCACAAAGTTGAACTCTATATTTTATATATTTGTATATTGTAATCCTGGGATTATTTTATGAAGAAAGATTGCGCGGAATATATATAGAGGAGTTAAGGAGAGGTGATCTTGGGGAAGTGGAAAGTTCTTTATTATAAGAGGAAGGAAATATAAAAATAGGGACACTACATCTATAGTCTTGGTCCCCTTATTTTAAAAAAAATAGAATTGTTTTATGAGCAGAACAGAAAAGGTTCGCTCAATTCTTGTGGTGAAAGCCTTATTTATGAAAGGTTGTACAAGTTAGATGCATACCTTTTTGAAGCTTAAAAGAACGAGAGGTGATCTTTGCGACTAGGTTTAAAATCTTGAGGGTTAGGATGGAGATACCCAGAGGACATTTCTAATTGTAGGGGAGACAAACTAGAGAACATAATTTAAGAAATGAGGATAAATGTTTTGTATTGCAAGACTGTGGAATTCTGTTCCCTAAGAGGTAGTGGAGGCTGGGTCTTTCAATTCAGCTTCGAATAAATTTATAGATATTTGATTGACATGCGAGTTTAGTGGGTTATGTGGTGAAACTGAGACCACGACCAGATTTGCCACGATCTTTTGAATGTTGGAACAGGCTTAAAGGGTCATGTAGCCTACTCCTACAGCCCATGCCCCTATGTCACAAAATCAGTGCTTTCAAAATATTGGCTACATGTGTCATAAGACCATTTTCATGCCAGTGTTGAATATGAGAACACAATTCATAATTTTGCTTAGAAATGTATTAAAAGATATCTGTGGAAATAGGCCAATTATCTCAGCTTAGGGCGGTACAGCACAAATTCCTCAGGGCCATATCCAAGGCTTAACCATTTTCAGCAACTGCATTATAGTCAGAAGTAGGGACATTTGTTGATGAAAACAATCTGTTCTCAGCTCTTGGAAAGGTGATGTAACCTATGCCCATGTGCAGCAAAACTTGGACAGTGTTCAGGCTTGGACTGATAAGTGGCATGTACCACTTGTGTCACAAAACTACCTCGCATTGACACTCAGCAGTATTGCCAATCATGAATTCTACAACAGCATTGTTTTCAGTGTTGCCTTTGACCAGAAATATATCTCAACCAGCTACAAAAAAAAGCTAAATACTGCAGATACTGGAGATCTGAAATACATTCAGCAAGTGCTCCAGCACTGCCAGCATCTATGAGAGAAACACCAGTACATCGATGACTGTATTGGTGCTACTTCCTGCTCTTGTGCGGAACTAGAAAATATAATCAATTTTGCTTCCTTCTCTCACCGTCACCTGCTCCATCTCTGACTCTTTCCTTCCCTTCTTTGATTTCTTTCTTTCCATTTCTGGGGATAGGCTGTACACTAATATGCATTATAAACTCCTAGACACTGTCAGCTACCTCATCTCTACTTTCTCTCATCTCGCTTCTTGTAAGGACTCCATTCAGTTCTCTTTGATTCTGTCTCTGTTGCATCTGTTCCAGTTGTGCTTGCTTCCCCATGCAATTGCAGAAGCTGCAACACTTGTTCCTTGAACTCCTCCCTTTATACCATTGAAGACTCCATTTGCTTCTCCCAGGTGAGACAGTGATTTTCTTCACTACTTTCAATCTAGTCTGCTGCATCTGCTGCTTACAGTGTGGTCTGATAGTCCACAAGAATGATTCAGACCTTGTAGTTGCTTGCTGTTTTAATATACCAACTGGCTTAAAGTTTTTGAGAAGATTTGTAGCTAGGGTTGTGAATGAGGTTGTAGAATTGCTCGCCAAGCCGGTGTGTTTGGTTGCAAACTTTTTGTCACCCTGCTAGGTAACATCGTCATTGTGCCTCCAGTGAAGCTTTGGTGTTCCGTCCTGCTTGTTATTTATATGCCTCGGTTTGCTGGGGTGGTTGGCATCCTTTCCACTTCTGATTTTCAGCGATTTTGTATATCGGGTCCAGTTCAATGTGTTTATTAATGGAGTTCCTGTTGGAATGGCTGGCCTCCTGGAGGAGTTCCAAGTGGAACTCCATCGCCGAAAAACAGAAGCGGAAGGGATGCCAACTTCACCAGCAAACCAAGGCATATAAATAATAAGTGGGACAGAACACCAATGCTTTACCGGAGGCACACTGATGGTGTTACCTAGCAGGGTGGCAAAACGTTTTCAACCAAACACACTGGCTCAGCGAGCAAGTTTGCAACCTCCTACTATCTAGCTGTCATGCTCACCTTTGTCGTAGGCTTGCAGCAGTGTTCAGTGCAAGCTAGAGGAATAGCATCTTGTTTTCCCTTCCACTTTGTAGCCTTCTGAACACGACGTTGAGTTCAACAATTTCAGCTGTTGAAGGGAAGTTGATAGCCTAGTGGTATTATCACTCGACTACTAATCCAGAAACTTGGCTAATGTTTTGGGAACTTGGGTTTGAATCCCACCGTGACAGATGGTGGAATTTGCATTCAGTTAAAAAAAAAAAAAACAATCTAGAATTGAGAATCTACTGATGACCATGAGACCATTGTAAATTGTTTGCGGGGGGGGAAAAAAACCCATCTGGCTCGCTAATGTCCTTCAGGGAAGGAAATATGCCATCCTCATGCGACTCCAGACTCTTAGCAATAGGGTTGACTCTCACCTGCCGTCTGAAGGTTGTATCAGTCAACTTGATTGTGTCAATTGCTACGAAGTCTCAAAGAAATGAAACCAGTTTGTCCACTTGGCATTGACCTAGGTACACAAAGTAACAATGACACTGCAAAGTCCTCCTTACTAACATATGAGGACTACCGCCAAAATTGAGAGAGCTGTCTCTCAGACTAGTCTGGCAACAGCCTGACTGACATAGTCGTGGGATCATACCCTACAGACAATGCCCCAGACACCACCAGCACTATCCCTGGATATGTCTTGTCCCGCTGGCAGAGGTGGCAGCACAGTAGTATACAGTGGGAGGAAATTACCCTAGAAGCCTTCAGCATTTACTCTGGACCCCATGAAGTCTCACAGCTTCAGGTTAAATATGGGCAACGAAACCTCCTGCTGATTACCATATCATCCTTCCCTGGTTGATAAATTAATACTCCTCCATGTTGAACAACATTTGGAGGAAGCTTTAAGGGTGGCAAAGGTGCTCAGTGTACTATGGGCGGGGGATTGCAGTGTCCAAGAATAGCTTAACAACAGCACTACTGATTGAGCTGGTTGAGTGCTAAAGAGCATAGCTGCTGGACTGGGTCTGTGGCAGCTGAGGCAACTATACGGAAAAACATACTTGACCTCATACTTACCAATCGGATGCATGTGTCCATGACTGTATCAGTAAGAGTGACCATAGTCATTTAGAGATGAAATTCTGCCTTCACATTGAGAATGCCTTCTATTGTGTTTTGTGACTAAATGCGACAGACTTCAAGTAGATCTAGCAACTGAAGACTGAGCATGAGGTGCTGTGGAAGCTCTGCAGTCTTGCCACATACAGTCATGATTGGTGGTGAACAATTAAACAACTGAGGAGGCTCTACAAATATCCCCTTTCTTAACTGATAGAAGAGCCCAACAAATTAGTGCAAAAAAAAAGGCTAATGTATTTGCAGCAATCTTCAGTGAAAAGTGCCAAGCAGATGATCCATCTCAGCCTCTTTCGTCCAGATGCCAATCTTAAGCCAATTTGATTAACTCCATGTGATATCAAGAAACAGTTGGAGGCACAGAACTCGCCGCTCCCCTAGCCAGGCTGTTCCAGTACAGTTACAACACAGCCATCTACCCAAAAATGTGGAAAATTGCCCATTATAATCCTGTACACAGAGAGCAAGACAAATCCATCCTGGCCAGCTACTGCTCCATCAGTCTACTCTTGATCATTAGTAAGTGTTGGAAGGTGTCATTATCACATTTGCTCAGCAACAACCTGCTTGGTGAAGCCAGAGCCACTGAGTTCCTGACCTCATTACAACCTTGGTTCAAACGTGGATAAAAGAGATGAATTCCATTGGTGAGGAGAGAGTGACAGCCCTTGATATCAAGGCAGCGTTTGACCCAGTGTGCCATCAAGGATCCCTAGCAAAACTAGAATCAATGGGTATCAGGGGGCAAATTCTCTGCTAGTTGCAGTCATACCTGGCACATTAGATTGTGGTTGTTGGTCAGTCATCTCAGCTCCAGGATGTCTCTGCAGGTGTTCCTCAGGGTAGTGCCCTTGGCCTAACCATCTTCAACTGCTTCATCAATGACCTTCTCTCCATCAAAAGGTTGGAAGAGGGGATGTTTGCCAGTGATTGGTGTTGAACATTACACATTCTCAACTCCTCAGAAACTGAAGCAGGCCATGTCCAACTGCAGCAAGATTTGGACAATATCCAGGCTTGGGCTTACAAGTGGCAAGCAATATTCATGCCAGGCAATGCCATCTCCAGAGATGATCTGACCTCTGACCTTAACGTTCATTGGTGTTACTACTACTGAATCCTCCACCATCAATATCCTGAGGGTTACCATTGACCAGAAACACCATTGGGCTTGCCATATAAATACACTCGGCAACAAGAGCAGGTCAGAGGCTAGGAATACTGTGGCGAGTAACTCACTACCTGACTCCCCAAAGCTTGCCCACCATATACAAAGCCCAGGTCAGAGGTTTCATATTCCTTGGCAAGTAACTAACTGCTTGCTCTGCAATGCTTTTCCATCATCTCTAAGACAAGTCAGTAATGTGATGAAATGCTGTCCATGCCTGGATGAGTATTGGTGT
Source organism: Ginglymostoma cirratum (assembly GCA_024137785.1). Lineage (NCBI taxonomy): Eukaryota > Metazoa > Chordata > Chondrichthyes > Orectolobiformes > Ginglymostomatidae > Ginglymostoma > Ginglymostoma cirratum. The sequence goes on from JAHRHZ010000013.1 coordinate 41,928,683, forward strand.
AACATTAAGAAGCCAGACATTGCATAACAAAGAGCCTGCTAGACTGACACCTGCCATCACTGTAGACGTTCATTTCCTCACCACTCTCTGCTATGTACCATTTATAAAATGTGATGTCGCACTTTACCAAGGTTTCTTAAATTGCACCTTCCAAACCAATGACCTCCAAGACTAGAAATGGGATTCCCAAACAATGGGTTGCAATTCCCAGTGGAGCTTTGAGATGGATTTTGGGATTGCAATTTGCAAGGCAGCAATAGCTCATATAGAGCTCGGACTGAATGCTAACAGTTGCAAGACCCCTTTTAAATCTCTTTTTTTTTTAGAAAGGTGGTGAACATGAACTAACTGACCAATCTTTGAGGACTGTGAAAAAGCCGGTGAAAAGATTTTTTTTCTTTTTTCTTAAATAAAAACATGCAGTTTAAACACGTGCCTCCACGCTCCACCTCACTCCCCTTCTCAACCTTTGCTCTTGTAAGTCTCTCTTTCTGCCTCTTTACTTTCACAAATCTCTCTCGCTCTCTCTCTCTCTCTGCTTTTTGTTTCACAAGTCTTCCTGCCTGTCTTTGCTGTGACAAACCTCTTTCTCTTTTGCTGTAGTAAATCTTTCCTGTTCCCATTCACTTTTTGCAGGTCTCCAATACTGCCCTCATTCAGGGGTCATTAGCAATTTTAAAGTATCAAAGCAGGAGAAACTGTTTGGAAAGCTTTGGCCTAGAATGTCATAAGCAGAAAATGCACGGGAATGCTGTCACTTTGGAGTTCCCTTCCAAGTTTCATCCTGACTTGATGAACATGATTCTGTGCCTTCACTATCACTGGGTCAAAATCCTTGGACATCCTCCCTAACTGCACTGTCCGAGTACCTTCGTTACACACACTCTCATACAAGAAGGCAACTTGCCAGCACCTTAATGGCAGTTGGAGATGGACACCAAATGCTCTTCTGCCACATCCCTTGAACGAATGAAAGAAAATGCAGACATAATGAACAACTTGCTCAGTTCTTTTGGTAGGCTTATGCCTGAGACTATGCTGTTAAAGTAAATTCTCCTAAATCCTCTAGGAGGGAAAAGACTAAATGATGCTTCTTGCAAATGATTCTAGTTGACTGTTTTATTTTAAGCTGTAGTCCTTTTTGCGCATTCTATTTTTATAGAGGTGCTTTGTTCCTTGATCCCACCCTTGGCTAGTTCAAAGTCATTTTGCCCAGTTGTGTGTCTCAGAATAGAAGGAAAATCAGTCCCTGAGCCATGATGGGGTGCTTGCATTTTTCAAGCAATTTGTTGCAAAGTTTTGTAGAAAAGCATTTGGATGCTTACATCAGCCAAAGAATAGACGAAAGTAAGGAAATATGCATTTAATAACACTATACTATCTTTTTTAATACTTTCAGAACTGGATGCATTGGGTGATGAGCTTCTAGCTGACGAAGATTCATCCTATCTAGATGATGCTGCATCTGCACCATCTATTCCTGAAGGTGTTCCCACTGACGCAAAAACCAACAAGGTATATTTATAGTAGCTATCACAGAATGTTATCTTGAAACTTGTTCACTTTCAGATCTGTGAATTTGTGGTAGTAGGTATGTTGGACTGAACATAGTAACAGCTGCTGTTTTCTAGTATTGTGAGCCTATCCAATACTTGATATGTTAGCACCTTATTTACAGATGTTATTGTACCCGATCCCATCAACCAGCACAATACTGTTGTAAAAGCTACCCGCTTCAGATTTTGTGGTGAACAGTGATGTGTTTCAGTGCAATAAGAACACTTAACTTCATGCAAGGTGCAGTACCTGTACCTTTTGAGTTAACATTCATTCATTGACATCTCCCACTTTGCCATCTAAAGGTTGCATTTAATACTGATAATCTTTAAGGCCACTTCACCTTGCCAGTTCTGTATCTTCAAAAACAATATTTAAAATTGTCAGCAGGAAAGATTAAATTTAAGTTAACAACTAATACTAAGACTTGTTTGTTTTTTCAGGATGGCGTATTGGTGGACGAATTTGGCCTGCCTCAGATTCCTGCTACTTAACACAAGCTGCTTTCAAGCAAATTTGTAATTAAACATTTTTGTATGTATATTGTTATTTGCAAAGAATATATTCTAAAATCAAAACCTGGGCTTCTCATGATCTTGGTCACTACATTATGGAATTGTGCTTGAGAGAATTGCACATGTAGACACCCTAATGATTATTGCAGGTGGGCTTTTAAGTTGCCATTTAATACCTTTAAATAATGTGCAAGAAATGCCTTGCAGAATCTTGACTTACAATATGCCCCTGACAGATTTACAATGATTAATTGCATTCATCTAATATTTTAATCTGCAATGATTCCAAGCATGGTAATACAGAAAGTAGGTTTGTGGAAAACTTTATGGGATTCAGTTAAACTGCTGTATATTAATAAACTTACTGCTCAGACAGGCCAACTCTGTAAATCTCTTTTTCTTATTATTGCAATGAGTAATTTTCACATAATTAGAGTCTATTTGAAATCCACTTCTTTGTAACATGTAACTTTGTTGTTGAATTTTAAAAAAGCTTGATACGTAAATTGAAAATTAAATTTGTATGGTTGAAATAAATGCCTTTACCATTAAGCTACAGGTTGGAAACTAGCCCAAATGGGTATATTGATAGTCCTCTATCTGTGATTTTACGTGAAATTAGCTTTGCCGGTAGCTATCTAGTTCGCAATAAGAACACATTGACAGTCATGTTTTTCATACAATTGTGGAATGTTACAGCACAAATCACACCCTTCACTACTCATGCACATAGCATCAGTGTGTACCATGCACTGCAGCAACTCACCAAACTCCTTTAACAGCGCCTTCCAAACTCATGGTCTCCGTCTAATAAAGTCAGCAGATACCTGGAAACACCACCACCTGCAAGTTCCACATTTCGCCATTTCTTCACTAATGCTGGGTGAAAAGCCTGGAATTCCTTTCTTAACAGCATGGTCAGTGTTCCTGCACCCCAAGGACTGCAGCAGTTCAAGGCAGCGCACAACCACCACGTTTTCCAGGGCAATTTTGCATGGGAAATTAAATGCTGGTCCAGTCAGCAACTCCTACATACTCTTGAGTGAATAAAATATTTACAGGGGCATCAGATCAAAGTTACAGTTTATTCATCTCATGAGTCACTAGTTTGATTTGATAATAATGTTCACTCTCCAAACCCTATATATTCCTGTTTGTGATGAAGGGACTTCTGAAAGAACACAAAAGATCACAAAACCTCCAGAAAGTGTTTTTGAACACTTAACTTTTAAAATGCCATAACCTTTTGTACTGCTTCAGTAAATCTGCCCAGATTCTGCTATTATTTGGGTTGGAAATCCTATGAAATAGCACAATATAACATTTTTCTAATTAGTTGAATTTGCTATGAGCCCTTTTTTTTTTTTTAAAGTTTCGGATTCTTCTTTCTTTGCTTAGACTGTGCTCTTACTTTTTTCTTTTTTGCTGATTTCTTTTTGGAAGGAGGACTTTCGTTCTTTGATTTTTCTGTGCTCTTTCCCTTTTCTTTGCCGGATGTGTTAACTTTTGGTCCAAATTCAACCAGCTGGCCCTGGCATTTCCACTATGAAACAGATCAAGAAAATTTTATGGTTAAGCTGTGGTTCTTTGAAAAGAATTACTGAAACTGTAGCTGGAAAGTATTTGTGTTTATTTTCTTGTCTCCCCTGCCAATTTAAATAGGAGCATCTCCCATACTTCAGAACCAATTTATCTTGAGGCAGAAGTTGGAGATGTGGGAGTCAAAATGAAACATGAGTTGTGTATATGGATGACATTTCACTGCATGGACCTCATTTACATTAGTTAGCCTGCAAGCTTGGATCAGAAAAGGCCAGGAGGTGCAAACCTGGTGTGAGGTTACAAACAAAGTTTTGACCTTTCCATTCGATGGGAGTGGTGTAGATGTTGAGCAAAGATGAGAATTGGTGAGTTCCCCATTTGCTTTCACCCCTGCCACTTTTTGACTGAATTTAGTCACATAGGCACATGCTCCTTTGGGGTATCTGACCAATTTAAGTGACATGACTCATAACTTCATCTGCATCTTGAGACGCACAGACCATTTTAAGAACTGGCTGCATCCAGGAGTCCCGGGTAAGTTACTTTTAATTTCTGTCCAAGGACGTGACCTTAGTTCTGAAGGAGAATCATGCTGCACTCAATATTAACATTGTTCCTTTCTCCACAGATGCTGCCAGACCTGCTGGTTTTTTCCAGCACTTTGTTTGCATCTACAGTCTTTTGTTTTTATGTAAGGATATATGACTTTCATTGCCATAAGATTTCCATCCTTCTCCTGATTGCTGACCAAAGTGCCACCTTCCCCAAACCTAAACTTTGTCAGGGATTGTCTCTCAGTTGCAGTTTTATTTCTGTTTGTTTGATTCCTACTGATGGTGATGTTACATGGCCAGAGGTCAGTATCACAGCATGGAAGTATGACCTGGGTGTTAGTCCCTGGCCCTTGATTTTTGGGAGGCTGAAGTAATCTCTGTTCAGTTTGGCTCCCTTGTGCCGGAGTTAAAATTATTCCTTTGGTTACATCTGTGAACCATTGACCTCTGTAATGCTCCAACTGAATTTTATATGGGGAACTGTAGGAATGGATACATATTTTCATGTGATGGTGACTTTTAAAGTAAATGACTGTTGCAGCACAAAATTGCATAAATTTCTGCTGAATATATTTCTGCAGAAATATTGAGTGGAGAATTCATCTCAGTCTTTACCCAAACACCTGACAGATGCCAGTCTTCTGCCAATTCCATTCAATCACTATAATATATTGAAATGACTGAAAACACGAGATACTGAAAAGTCTATGGGCCCTGATGACACTCTGGCCATAGTACTGTAAACCTTTTGCTCTAGAATGTGCTGTGCTCCAAGCCAAATTGTTCCTGTACAGTGATAATGTTGGCATCTACCTGACAAAGCAGGAAATAACCTGGCTATGTCTTGAGCACAACAAATTCAACCCAGCCAATTACCACATCATCAGTCTACTTTCAAACATTAGCAAAATGTTGGAGGTAGTCATTCAAAATGCTACCAAGCAACACTTGCAAAAATATAACCTGTTCATTGACACTCGGTTTGGCTTGCACTAGGGCCTCTCAGCTTCTTACTGCAGCCTTCGTGCAAACATAGACAAAAGATCTAACCTCCAGAGGTGAAGTGAGAGTTATTGCTTTGACATCAAGTTAGCATTTGAGAGGGTGTGGCATCAAGGAGCCCTGCAAAATTAGAGTTGACAGGAATCGTTGTGGAGGGGGCGGGGGGGGAAGTCTTGGCTGGTTAGTCATACCTGACACAAAGGAAGATGGTTATGTTTGGGGATCAATAATGTCAGCCCCCGGACATCATTACAGGAGTTCCATACAGATCCTGGACCTAAACGTCTTTTGCTACTTCATTAGTGACCTTCCTTTTCACTATAGGTAGGAAGTGGGGACGTTGTGATAATTGCACAATGTGCAGCACCATTTATGAAACCTCAGATGTTGGTATAGTTTGTGTCCCTATTCAGTATGATCTGTTCAACATCCAAGGCTAAGAAACACAAGTAATACTCATGCCTCACAAGTGCCAGCCGATGACCATCTCCAACAAGAAAAAATCTAACCATCACCCATGCCGTTCGATGGCATTATCATCACTGAATCCCTATTGTCAACGTCTTTGGGTTTACCATTGACCAGAAACTGAACTGAGCTGGCCCTGTAAGTTCTGTTGCTATGAGAATGTCAGAGGCTAGGAATTGTGTGGTGAGTAACTCACCTCCTGTCTTCTCAATGTCTGTCTACCAGCTACAAAGCACGAATCAGGAGTATGATGGAATATTTCCCACTAGATGAGTGCAGCTTAAACAACAATCAAGAAGCTTGACACTATTCAGGACAAAGTAGTGCCAACTGCTATTTCATCCACCATCTTCAACATTTACTCCCTTTACCACCAATGCACTGTGGCAGCTGTGTGTACCATTTAGTGCAGTAATTCACCAAAGCTCCTCCAACAATACCTTCCAAATCCATGAGCTCTACCTTAACGAAGAACAAGAATACTGATATTACCAGCCCTGCAAGTTCACATCCATGCTACTCGCCATTGTTATTTCACTGTCACTGAGTCAAAATCAACTCCCTTCATACAGCACTGTGGATCTCCCTACATGCCAGGACTGCAGCAGTTCAAAAATGTCAAAGCTTACCACAGCCTTCTCCAGAGCAATTGGGGATGGGGCATTAAGTACTGGCCTAGCTGTTTCCTATGAACAAATAGAAAAGACAAGAAAACACAGGTGCCCAAAATACATGGTGACCATCAGTGATTCTAAGTGACCTAACTGGAACTTTTTTTTAATACTCGTTCATGGGAACATACAGATAATGCGTTTACTCCTCTTTTGACAACAGCATTGCACTAAATGCTGGGTGAGAACCAATCATTTTGATACATGCAGTGAAAGATGGGCTCCAGGGATGGGAAACCCATTCACAAATATCTACACTGTAATACAATGGAAACACTGCAAGCCACATTGATTCCAACATATTTATTGCCTGTTGTCAGATAAAACTATATTGCTATTTTAAATTGGGCCCATGTTAGGAGATGGAATATTTGCTTGTAGTTGTGCTGGAATTGTCGGTTATATTTGAGTCTTTCTCACCTGGAAGCATACTTGGCATTTATCTGGTGATGACATGGTGCCAATAAAATCTCCCCTACCACATTCCTTACAGTAACGGGTCCCACACCATCGACACATATAGACCTGAATGAGAAGAAAAACATGTGACACTGTACATAACATACAATTTCTACAAAATATATAATAGTCATTAATATCAAATAAAATTCATTTTCGCATTCTACAACAGACTGAGTTAACATTCATGCATTATTACCAGTTCCAATGTTCCATACTGTCCAACAATCATTTTGCTTTCCCCAAATGTGGTTTTTAAGACTATCAAGCATGGAGCCAGAGGAAGTGGGTATGGTCCTTAATGAATACTTTGCATTGGTATTTACAAAGGAGAAGGACATGGTGGGTGGTGAGTCTTGGGATGGGTATGTTGCTATTTTAAAGCATGTCAAATATAAAAAAAGGTGTTGGGTATTTTGAAAAGCATTAAGGTAGACAAGTTCCCAGGACCTGATGGGTCCCAGAATGTGGATGGAGGCAAAGGAGGAAATTACTGTGGCCTTGTGCAAAATCTTTATTTCCGTTTCAGTCACAGGAAGGATCCCAGAGGACCGGAGAATAGCCAACATTGTTCCTTTGTTTAAGAAGGGCAACAGGAATGATCTGGGAAATTACAGGCCAGCGAGCCTTGCGTCAATGGTAGGGAAATTATTGGAAAACATTCTTCAAGATTGGATTTACTGACATTTGGAAAGAAGTGGACTTATTAGCAAATAGGCAGCATGCCTTTGTGCAGGGAAGTTCATGCCTCAGAAATCTGATTGAGTTTTTTGAGGAAGTGATAAAGATGATTGATGAGGGCAGGGTGGTCGAGGTTGTCCATGTGGACTTTAGTAAAACCTTTGACAAAGTCCTTCATGGCAGATTGATAACAAAGGTGAAGTCAAATGGATCCATGGTGAGATGGTAAGATGCTCTGGACACAGAACTGGCTTGGTCATAGAAGACAAATAGTAGCAGTAGAAGGGTGTTTTTCTGACTGGAGATCTGTGACCAGTGGTGTTTCGCAAGGATCAGTGCTGGGACCCCTGCTGTTTGTAACATATATAAATGATGTGGAGGAAAATGTAAGTGGTCTGATTAGCATGTTTGCAGACAACACAAAGATTGGGGAGCTATGGATTGTGAGGAGGATTGCCAGAGGATACAGCAAGGTATAGATAAGCTGGAGCCTTGGGTGGAGAAATTGCAGATGACATTTAATCTGGACAAATATGAGGTGATGTATTTTGGAACTTCTAATGCAGGAGGGAAGTATACATAAATGGCAGAGTACTAGCTACATCAATATACAGAGGGATCTCGGCACACAAGTCCACAGTTCCCTGAAAGTGGCAACACAAGTGGATAAGTTGGTCAAGAAGAAATATGGCATGTTTGCCTTCATCAGTCAGGGCATAGAGTGTAAAAATTGGCATGTCACATTGCAGCTGCATAGCACTTTATTTCCAACACATTTGGAATATTATGTACAATTTTAGTCACCACACTACCAAAAGAATGTAAAGTAATTGGAGAAGATACAGGAACGGTTTACTAGGATGTTGCCTGGTTTGGAGGATATTAGCGATGAGGACAGACGGGACAAACTTGATTTATTTTCATTTCAACATCGAATAACGAAGGGCGACCTGATAGAAGTTTAAAAAATTATGAGAGGTATGGACAGAATGGATTGTTAGAGTCTTTTTCCCCCAGGGTAGAAATGCCAATTACCAGGGGACATAGGTTTGAGGTAAAAAGGGATAAATTTAAAGGAGATGTGAGAGGCAAGGTACACAGAGGTTGGTAAATACCTGGAATGTACTGCCAGAGGAGGTGGCTGAGGCAGATACAATAGCAATGTTTCAGAGGCATCGTGAAAAATGAACGAACAGGCAGGGAATAGAGGGATACAGACTGCCTAGGGGCAAAAGTTTTGAGTTTAGAAAGGCATCATGTTGTGCAGTCTTGGTGGGCTGAAGGGCCTGTTCCTGTTCTGTACTGTTCTTTATTAACTGCTACCTTATCCATCATGTATAAAAGTCTTAATTATTTTCAAAATCTCAAAGATTATTATCTGTCTACTCCCATAAGTCACACCAAATACTCTCTCTCTCTCCATCAATAATGTAGAGAAATATTTCCCTCTTTGTCATATAGTATTTTCAGGATCCTATCTATATCTCAGCCCATATGGTACAGGTCTATCAACTCCTCTCTTTCCAATAGAGATGATTACTTTCTTTCATGTCATACTCTATGGAAGTGCGACCCTATCAAGTTCATAGGGCACAGAACCATTACACTTTCACATGTGAGGTACACAGGACTATTACCCTCTCTCAGTCTGTCATGAATGGGACCATCTCCATCAGTCTATTTGTGCAGGCGTTCAGCCTCTCATTCCATAGTTTACTAAACCATCATTCTCTTTTCTGTAGTGTATTATACTATTAATCCCTCACAGTTATAGAATGACTGTAATTTTCATGCACATGAAGGCTATTTGATTCATAATATTTCTATCAGTGATATCTCCCGTCATTCTAGCTTTCCTAATCCAACTCTGCTTTTTCTCTTTTCTATTTAGCTTCATCAATTATTATCCAATTCATTAATTATGATCATTGACTGATCCATAGAATCCCTACAGTGTGGAAATAGGCCATTGGGCCCAACAAGCGACTCTCTAAATAGCAGCCCAACCAGACTCACCTCCCTACCCTATCCCTGTAATCCTGCATTTCCATGGCTAATCCACCTAACCTACACATCCCTGAACACTATGGGCAATTTAGCATGGCCAATCCACCTAGCCTGCACATCTGTGGGAGGAAACAGAGCACCCGGAGGAAACTTAGGCAGACAAGGAGATAACATACAAACTCCACACAGTCGACCGAGGGTGGGATTAAACAAGGTCCCTGTGCTGTGAGGCAGCAGTGCTAACCACTGAGCCACCGTGATCTTCAATAATCATACAGAATGCACTCTAATCACTTTTAGTCCTATGTTTATATCTGTGCCTTGTTACAAATCTACTAATCAGTGAATATACTGTTTGATATATGTCCTTTGAAGCTTCATCAAAACATTGAAAAACACTTTTACTTGATTCTTGGCACCAGTGAATACTTCCCCAGGTTTCCATGTCTCGAATTAAAGTGTATAGAAATATAGAAGATAGGAGCAGGAAGAGGCCATTTGGCCCTATGAGAGATAAAAGGTACTGCAGATGCTGGAGAATCCGAGATAACAAGTTGGCCCTATGAGTCTGCTCTGCTATTCATCACAATGATGGCTGATCATCCAACTCAATAGCCTAATCCTGCTTTCTCCCCATAACCTTTGATCCCATCTGGCCCCAGTGCTATATCTAGTCACCTCTTGAATACATTCAATGTTTCGGCATCAACTACTTCCTGCGTTAGTGAATTCCACAGGCTCACCATTCTTTGAGTGAAGACATGTCTCCTCATCTCTGTCCTAAATGGCCTACCCGAATCCTCAGACTGTGACCCCTCCCACCATCAGGAATATCCTCCCTGCATCTCCCCTGTCAAGTCCTGTTAGAATTTTATAAGTCTCTATGAGACTCCCCCCTCATTTGTCTGAACTCCAGTGAAAACAATCCTAATCCAGTCAATCTCTCCTCATGTCAGTCCCGCTATCCCCAGAATCAGCCTGGTAAACCTTCGCTGCACTCCCTCGAGAGCAAGAGCATCCTTCCTCAGAAAAGGGGACCAAAACTGCACACAATATTCCAGGTGTGGTCTCACCAAGGCCCTGTATAACTGCAACAACACATCCCTGCTCCTGTACTCAAAACCTCTCGCAATGAAGGCCAACATACCATTTGCCTTCTTTACTGCTTGCTGTTCCTGCATACTTACCTTCAGTGACTGGTGCACAAGGACACCCAGGTCCCACTGCACACTCCCCTCTCCCAGTTTACATCCATTCAGGTAGTAATCTGCCTTCTTATTTTTGCTTCCAAAGTGAATAACCTCAACTTTATCCAAATTATACTCCATCTGCAATTGATTTGCCCAGTCATCCAACCTGTTGAGGTCATGCTGAAGGATCTCTGCATCCTCATCACAGTTCACCGTGCCACCCAATTTGGTATCATCTGCAAACTTTGAGATGTTACATTTTGTTCCCTCGTTCAAATCTCTAATATATATTGTGAATAGCTGGGGTCCCAGCACCGACCGCACCTCACTAGTTACTCTCAGCTCCGTTCTCTCCCTTGTAAATCTGTGTTTGGGTAATGTTCCCTATCTCCAACATTCCTACTGCACTGAGATGCTCAAAATGTCCTCTGCGCTACAATTGTACATTCAGCGCCGCGTTTTTTCTATGATTTTGCATCCAACACCTTTCCAATATTATTAAAAGTAATCTAATTTACTCTTGTGGGGTTTATTAATCCCTTCTCTTCAACCGTGTACAGAATTAATAACCCTCTCCTGTAGCATATATGCTCCTCATTCCATTGGGAGTACATTACCCCTTTCCCTATACTGTGTACAATTCTGACACACGGCTATCATCCTGTCACTTCCTTCAGATTTTAAACCATTACAGAAACGAGCACTCTCTTGCATTTGTCTTCCTAGTGAGTACTGCCCCGGGACGGGATTACCGTGTTGACTTCAGTGCAGCCCCAGCGGCACATGTGGACCGCAGCGTCGGTGAATGGCGAGTGGAGAATGGGCCAGCGGTAGCCTGGGACCCCGGCAGTCAGCTCAATGTTCAACCGCGTTTCCTCCGCTTTGTGGAGCCGCTTGTAGCTGGCGGCTGACTTTCTCTCGCCCTGACCATCACAATCTGTTACGTTTCATGCCGACATGGTAGCAGTTAGTTTTGAAAGTCTTGATAATTGAATATGTATGTGTGTGTGTGTGTGGGAGCTGCAGTGTGATCTCTCTGCTGTATCAGCGCAGATCTATCTCTTCATTCTTTCAGAAAAGTCAGAAACTTCCAGCCAGTGTTTTTTTTTGTTGTTGCTGCAGTAACAGCGTCGATCCGCCTCAGTGAACGTGGCCGCCTCAGCTGTAATAGGAAATATCTTCATCGTCAGGATTTCCTCCGTTTCTCCGGCTCCGTTAGGCGGCACTATTGGGCCAAGCTCCCAAGTATAGCGGCACAGAAGGTGGCCATTCAGTCCGCTCCGTTAGCTTGTGCTACTCATCCGTCGCACACATTCCTGCCCGACCTCCTCAGATCATGGCAGGATTGATTGAGCCTGCCACCCTCCACACTTTCAGGCAGTCTGTTCCGCATCTTAATTACTCGCTGTGTATGGTGGCGTTCACTGTTGCCATTATTTCGTTTCGCTAAATCTGTGCCCCCCTTCTTGAACTTGATCTGTTCTTGATCCTCTCGACAATGGGAAGAGTGTCTTCCTATCTACTGTGACCAGATTCCTCATGATTTCTCACCTCTCATTCTTCTAAATTTCAATGAACCTTAACATATTCGACCTTTTCTCATTAGGCAACCCTTTCATCCTAGTCTGGACAGAACTGCTTCCAATACAAATCTATCCGGACCCAAACTGAACATAGTATTCCAGATGTGCTCTCAACAATATATGGTTGCAGCCTACACTGCCTTCATACTCCATCACGCTTGCAATAAATGCCAACTTGTCCTCTACTTGCTGTACCCGAATGCTTTTCTGTGATTCACGTACAAGGACATGTAAAAGCCCCCCCATTGTGGCATTCTGCAATCTCTCGCATTTATATTCAGATTTTTTGTACTTCCAAAGTGGACAACCTCAGAGGTTGCTATGTCATATTCATCTGCCAATGTTCTACCCACTGACTTAACCTGTCTCTATCATTTTGTGCCTTCTTTGTATTCCCAAACAAGAAGGCAGGTTACTACCTGAATGGCTGTAAATTGGGAGAGGGGAGTGTGCAGTGGGACCAAAGTCTCAAAAACCCAAACCTTCTGCCAGACCTTTCCTTTTTATCCTTCCTATACACCTTGTTTCTGTGAATATTTATTACCTAGTTCTGCCCTTCTTTCAGCCAAGTTTCTGTTAGAATGATAACATAAGATTTCCACCTGTCTATCTGCGACTCACCAATACTGCACTCCATGCTTTCCCATGTATGCATAATAACCCTAATTTAGTTTTTATTACTTTCTCTCTTACACTGATCCCAGCTAATAACTTACTTATTTCTTGCTGTAGTCATATCCATCTCTCCCAGTATTCTTTACCCCCTTGGTGTTCTTCTCAGCTATTATTCATTCACTGGTTCCTATACCCCTGCCAGGTTTTGTTTAAACTTTTGCTGTTGCACTAGCAAATCACCCCACCAGAAAATTGGTCCTGGAAGTTTATATAGGTGCAGCCCATCCAACCTGTGCATGTCCCATGTCCCCAAAGTCATTCCTATTCTTTCAAGAATTAAAATACATTCCTCGCAACATCTTTCCAGCCACACATACATCTGCTCAATCCTCTTATTCTATTCTCATTTGCATGTATTGGAAGTAATCGGGAGATTGCTGCAATGTCTGACCTCGATCCTTAAATTTTGACCACTAGAATCACATCTGTCCTTTTGCCTACATTATTGATATGGATATGGACCATGACAGTTCACTGTTCCCCCTCAGGATGCTTTGCAGCCATTCATTTACATTTTCACCATGGCACCAAGGAGGCAAAATATCATCCTCTTTCATGTCTGTGACTGCAGAACTGCCAGCCTGTTTTCCCCCAACACCTATGACTATTGCATTTCCTGTTGTATTCATGACCAATGCACAGCTAAGACATCCACAATGCAATGAATTTGACTCTGGCTGCACATTCCAGACAAAGCACCATTTCCACAGTGTACACAATGGAATACTGTATGGACAAGGGATGCAGGGGACTCCTGCAGTAATTATGTATTTCTTTTTACTGCCTAGTGGTCACCCATTTTCTTTCTCCCTGTATACTCTTAAGCTGTGGGATGACTACACCTATAAATGTGTTACCTGAAAACCAGATATACACAATGATTCTGATCTACTGCACACTCCTCTCACTCTGCTTCACAATGATTCTGATTTACTGCATACCATTCCTGCCTGCTTCACAGAGATCCTGGCCTACTGCAGACTCCTCCTGGTCATTCTACAATCACATTTAAATTTCCAGAGAATTGGAATAGAACTGATAACATAGTTCCATCGATATTTTGGCAAGAGGAAAGTTTTTCTTTGTCTAATAACACCACAATTTTTATTCTTTTATAAGGTGATTTTAAGCACACATCTCCATGGCATAAAACTAGATGCATAAAATTGAGCTTTTCTTTGATAACTTTACACAAGGACATGGAATTGGTATGTAGAACTTGTAGAGGGACAGGACAGAGGGATTTATGGGTGCAGATAAATGTGTTAATTTTAAGAACATTAGGGCACATGGATTCAAAGTAAGTCATTAAGAAGAGGGGTTGTTCTTATTGCAGAACAATGCAGCCTCAATTTTAGATGAATTTTTATTGATGAAGAGGTAAGTAACCAGAAAAATTGAAACAAGAATCTGGAGGTGGCAAAACATGAGTACATGAATAAGGGTTTCAGCACTAAAGGTGGACAGTATTGAAAGTGTGTGCTGTTCTTGATGGCTAAAATGTAGGGGGCCCTTTTGTGGTGTTCCTACCTCCTGGACCCAGGAGGCCTGGGTTCAAGTCCCATCTGCTCGAGAGGTGTGTAATAACATCTCTTAACAGATAGGTTAGAAAAATAGGTTAAATAAGAAAGAAAAATGTAGGTCTTTGGCTCCCCTTCAGGCAAGATAAGACACAATTGCTTAGTAATGTTTTGGTCTATCTAAACAATAACTGACTAAGGAGATATTATTATTTAATGGTTTTAATTGTATGTTAAAACAATCAAATGAAATGTATAAATACAATTCCTATCTTTACCATTTTCATTTTTAATTTGTAATGCAGTCAAAGCATTTCTGGTCATTTCATTAGAACGTATAAAAATTTAGTGTGTGACAAATTGCTTAAATGTATGTTTTTGATAACTAATTTTGTTTCTGTTGATATCACTGCTATCTTGTTAGAGATCCTGTCTACCTGTATTAGCGATACTCCCAATTACACAAAAGATGGAAGTTTCTGGTGGGAAGAGACTCAGTCCTCCTCAAAATCTCTTCCTCAGGTTTAAGAAAGTACAGAGTGCAATGCGGATGCTGGATGCAATCGCTGGTTCGGCTAACACTTGAATTAGTGGATCCACTATCTATAGTTCTTGCTATCTCCGAACACTTTATTTGTATTTGAGGTTTGTTCAATTCCGGATCGTCACATGTTGCTCCCCTCACAAAGATGGCACAATTTCCAGATTTGCACCGGTTGTGCCCCGCACAATGATGGTGTCCCGACCAGGTCTCCTCCACGTCCGCGACCCCGTATCCGCTGCGGAGAGGAAGTTGAACAGGCGCTTCTTGGAGGAGACATGTCTGGGGATACGGTCGCACTGACCCTGATGCACGGTAATGGCCGGTGACTAGGCTCTGCTTCCTCTGTCAGAGGGGGAAGCGAAGGAGCCGTGTGCAGGGTCTGGCTCATGGAGGGAGCGGGCAGTCAGTGAGCACCGGGAGCTGCAGAGCCCGGGCAGGCTCTGTCTGTGTCTGCACACTCAGCCTGTCTGCATTCACTGTTAATTAGCAAAGTGAGTTGGCTTCAGTCATCCTGCAGCCTAGCCCAGCCGTTCATCTACAATAAACCTGCCATCTCAGTGATCGAGGGGCAGAGGAATCTCTGATACATCTTTTCATGGACTATGAAACACTGCCTTATACTGTGATGGAGACAGATTCAATCGGGAATGATATAATTATCTGAAGAAGGAAACAAATGGTGGGGTTTCATGGAAAGGGCTGGGAGTGGAACAAAATTGCTGCTGCAGAGTTATGGACATAAAGGCCTGAATGGTCTCTTGTAATTTCTCTGAATCTGGGAACACAATTCTGCATTTTTATAGCACGTGAGACATTGTGGCATAAGAATATGTGATTTTTAAATGTGGATAAGAAGCGGTCTGAATCAGAAGGCCCACAGCTCATTGTGTACGCTGTATGCAACAACTAAATGTAATGCAAATAGATTAATTTCATCTGTTTATTAGGATACTGCAGAGTGCCTTTCAAGAAGCAGGAATAAGTTTACTGTTGGATTTATATTTCATTCTTAGGTAGTTCAAAGCACAAGATTGAAATTTCTGCTGTACAGGAAGGATGCGAACCTACATTGCAGGACATGGCAACTGTTATTGCTCAAGTTACTGGAGTACCCCAGCAACTGCAGAAACTAATCTTTAAAGGTATACATGACTTATTGGAAAGATGGGCAGTGTATGAAATAATTTATCATCCTTATTGTAACTATCTAATGGTCTTGCAACACAAAAGTTCCACAGATTTGACATATTAGATAATTTGTTGCATTACTACAATTTGGTGTACTCTCAAGTCAAAAGCTTTTAGTAGTCCAGTCAGTTTGTAACCTTGGTGTGATATTTGACCTGGACATGAACTTCTGATCATGTAGTTGCACAGCATTGACAGGATTGGCATTTATTGCCCATTTCTAATTGCACTCGAGCAGAAAGTGGTGTGTGACCTTCTTGAACTGTTACTGTCCCTTTGGCATGGACCCCCCCTCCAGTGCTGTTGGCAGAGGAACTCCAGGATTTTCACTTGTGACCATGAAAGAACAGCAATATCGTTCCAAGTTGGGATGGTGTGTCAGGTGAAGTTCCTATGTCTCTGCTGCCATTTCCTCTGAGCTGGTACAGGTCACCTGTCTGTATGGTGCTTCTGGAGGAGGCTTGGCAAGCTGTGGCAGTTTTTTTTGTAGATGGTATACACTGCTGATGCTGTGCTCTGGTGGAGGGACTGTTATTGAAGCCTCAGAGGTCCAGGCAACTGCAAATTAATCGGTCATACTCCTGACTTATTTTTAGATAGCTAGACTATGGTGAGTTTGGAGGTAAATTACCTCAGATTTCCCAGCCTTTGACTTGCTGTTGCATTTGTTGTTGCTAGTCCACTTCAGTTTCTGTATGAGAGATAATAGGTACTGCAGATGCTGGAGAATCCAAGATAACAAGGTGTGGAGCTGGATGAACACAGCAGGCC
>JAHRHZ010000013.1:41946009-41974159 GCA_024137785.1 Ginglymostoma cirratum
GGCCTGCTGTGTTCATCCAGCTCCACACCTTGTTATCTCAGTTTCTATATGTGTCAGTAAAGAGATTGTGTCTGAGTGAGTCGTAGACCAAGTGTACTTGTTGTTCTTTCTGTAGTAGCAATGTTTACGGATAAGCAAAAAAATGGCAGGGCTTCTTCAACCTTGATGTGGGAACTCCAGGATGATGCTCGTATCCTGGATAACCATTTATGCTGCAGGTGTCATTAGTTGTAGCAGCTTAAGTTCTGGGTTTCAGAGCTACAATGTGATCACGCTGCAGCTAGAAGTTATGTAGGGAGAGAGTGAATAGGTGACCACTAAGTAATCAAAAAGGAACAGGCAGACAGTACAGTTTTCAACCAATGTTTAATTCTGGATACTAATATGGCAGATGGCTTTTGCAGCATTCCCCAGATGAACCAAGTCCTTAGCACCACTGGAGGCTTAGCTGCACAGGGTGGTATAAAGAAGACTGAAAAAGCCAAGTGATAGATGATTTGATAGTTAGGGGAACAGACAAATGTATCTGAGCCACAGATGTGGTAGTGTGTTGCTTCTCTGGTGCTGTAGTGAAGGATGTCACTAAGTAATTGTAGAGCACCCTGAATGGGGAGGATGAACAACCAAAAGCCAGACTCCATGCTGGAATCAATGACATGAGTCGTCCTACAGTCTGAACATAGGGAGCTAGGTAGAAAATTAGTAAGTAGGAACTCAAAAGGTAATAATTGTACATTAGTCCCAGTACTGTCTGCAAATGAGTATAGAACTAGGATAAGACAGACAAATGCATACCTGTAAAGGTGCATAAGGAAGGGCTTTAGATTCTTGGAATGTTGAAATTAGCTCTGGGAAACATGGAACTTGTAAAGCTGGATTCTTTGTACCTGAACAGAGCCGGGACTGAATTCCTTCCAGGATATTTTGCTAGTACTGTTGGAGAGGGTATCAGAGAGGAATACTATAGCGCACAAAGCAATGGGAAAGATAGATAGTGGTCAGAGTAACTAGAGAGGAAATGTTTCTCGCATGAAATGATTGAGAAAGAGAGGGCACGGGTTTACAGCAATTAGTAAAAGAAGTGACAATGATATGAGGAAGAACCATGTTACATAGCAAATAATTAGATTCTGGAATGCGCTGCCTAAGAGTCTGATAGAGGCAGATTCAATTGGGAATGTTAGATGGTTATTTGAAAAGGAAGAATGAGCAGGAAGAGAAAGCAAGTGAATGGTACTAGGTGAGATGCTCATTGGAAGAGCTGGTGCAGACTGTTAAGCTGAATGACCCCTGCGCTAATCAATGGAAGCCCCAAGATGATGATAGGTGGGGTGTCAGCAATGGTGGTACCATAAAGACATGAATACTTGAATGTCAAGGAGAAATATCTGGATTCCTCCTTGTTGGAGACGATCATTGCTTGGCACTTGTGGGCCACTAATTTCACTTGGCAGTTATCAGTCTACACCCAAGCCTGAATGTTATTCAGCTCTTGCCGTATGAGAGTATGGACTGTTCAGTATACGAGCACTTATTAATGGTACTGAGCACTTCACCCCTGTCTCAGCTTATCTACTGAAATCCTTATCCCTGTCTTTTGTTACCTCTAGGCTCAGCAATTCCAATACACTTCTTGCTGTTTTCCCATATTCTACCCTCTGTAAAGTTGTGGTCATCCAATGTTCTGCAGGGTGTGTCTTAACTCTCACTAAAGTCCCCTATTACTGCTGTTTTCTCTGATGCTTTGACTTTAAAATGTTTTGAATTCTGATTTTGCAAGTGAGTTTGACCAGTTCGCATTCATTTGCTGAATTCAAGTTCTTCATGTAAATTAGAAACTATTGCCATCTGAGCATAGATCTCTGTGTGTATCATCAGGCCCTCACTGTCTTCCATTGCTACCCAAACAACTGTAGTTTATACCCCTAACAAATCCTATTCATCACCCTCATGTATTACTTTAAATCCTTATCACTTGATGTTCAAATATCAGCTTTATCAATAAAGTATATTGCACATGTATTGTTCCATATGATAACCTCTTAGAAACTTAAATGTGTCTATTTGACCTTTGATGTGGGTCTGCCCCACTCCACGCAACTCATTCCTGGTAACCTACTGGATTATCTTACCACATTACTTGGTATTGCAATTATAATTAAACAGGTTAGAATGCTTCAAAATACTTCAAGACAATGGCTGTCCAATGGGCACTAAGTTGGGATTTATGATTTTGTACTTAAGGTTAACTTCTTCAGAATTTAACAGAAAAACAAAGATTTTAAATCCCTGTCAACATAAAGCAATTTAATTAACAAACTTGAAAGTATGTGTAAAAGTAGCCATTGGAAAATACTTGGATGGACAAAGTGATTAAACTATCCAAATCAGTGTTAGGGGAGGAGACTCAAACCACATCAACTCGATTTGAAGTTTGCTCTTCTGTCTGAAAGCAAAGACACATTCAGATACTTGCTGGAGATAGCAGGAACTGCCAATGCTGGAGAATCTGAGATAACACGGTGTAGAGCTGGATGAACACAGCAGGCCAAGCAGTATCAGAGGAGCAGGAAAGCTGACGTTTTGGGTCGAGACCCTTCTTCAGAAATGGGGGAGGGGAAGGGGATTCTGAAATAAATAGGGAGAGGGGGGAGGCAGATAGAAGATGGATAAAGGAGAAGATAGGGTGAGAGGAGACAGACAGGTCAAAGAGGCAGGGTTAGAGCCAGTGAAGGTGAATGTAGGTGGGGAGTTAGGGAGGGGATAGGTCGGTCCAGGGAGGACGGACAGGTCAAGGAGGTAGCATGAGGTTAGTGGGTAGGAGATGGGGGTGGGGCTTGAGGTGGGAGGAATGGTTAGGGAGGCAGGGACTAGCTGGGCTGGTTTTGGGATGCGGTCGGGGGAGGGGAGATTTTGAAGCCTGTGAAGTCCACATTGATACCCTTGGGCTGCAGGGTTCCCAAGCAAAATATGAGATGCTGTTCCTGCAGCTTTCAGGTGGCGTCATTGTGGCACTGCAGGAGGCCCAGGATGGACATGTCATCCGGTTGGGGGGGGGGGGAGTTGAAATGGTTCGTGACTGGGAGGTGTTGTTTGTTGTGAACCGAGAGTAGGTGTTCTGCAAAGTGGTCCCCAATCCTCCGCTTGGTTTCCTCGATGTAGAGGAGGCCTCCCGCAGTGCCACAACGATGCTCATGATTTTGTAAACCTCTATCAGATGTCCTGTCAGTCCTCTGCTCTCTGAGGCGAACAGTCCCAACTTCTTCAATCTGCTTCACAAATGAAGTTTCTCATTCCTGGAACCAATCAGCTCCTTACCTCTGTACTCTATGCTCCTATTAATAAACCTGAGAACACTTCATTTTGTTAATTGCTCTTTCCACCTGTTCTGCCACTCTCAATAATTTATGGTCATGAACACCCAGGTCCCTCTGCTACTGTATCCTGTTTAGATTTGTACCTTCTATTTTATATTGTCTATCAGTATTCTTCCAAATAAAGTACATCACCTTTCATTTATAATAAAACAATAAGAAATAGGTACAGGAGTAGGCTAGTCAGCCACTCGAGCCTGTTCTGCCATTCAGTAGGATTGTGGTTGATCAGACATTCCTCATGTTCACTTTCTTGCCCTTTCTCCATAATCCTTGATTCTCCTACTGATCAAGAATTTAAATATGCACAAGGACTCTGCCCCACAACTCTCTATAGCAAGGAGTTTCAAAGACTCACAACCCTCTAACAGAAGAAATTCCTCCTCACCTCAATACCCCTTTATTCTGAGACAATGCCCTCTGGTCCTGGACGCTCCCATGAGGGGAAACATCCCCTCAGCATTTACCTGTCAAACCCCTTAAGAATGTTTCAATGAGATCACTTCTCATTCCTCTAAATGAGTGGAGTTCCAACCTGTTCAACTTTGGAATCTTCTATGTATTGAACCTCATTTAACACCTATCTACCCTCTTCACCAACTTGTCAGTGTCCTTTTGGAGTTCAACACTGTCCTCGGTTTACAGTTCTTCAAAGTATTGTGTCATGTGTAAACTTTGACATTATCCCCTGCATACCAAGATCCAGATCATTAATATACATCAGGAAAAGCAAGGGTTCCGATGCTGATCCCTGGGGCATTCTCCACTACAAATCATCCATCAGCCCTTAAACTACCCATTGACCATTATTTTCTTCTTATTTTATGTTCAGGTTGCTGCTGTTCCTTTTACACCATAATGTATAACTTGTCTTGCAGGTCTTTGTATCGTAAAGAAGAAGTTTCTTTCTCTGAAACACATTGGTGAATAAGTTGGGTTTTTAATGACCTCTGTTGTTCTCTGGTGCTTGCCCACAAATTGACATTGATCTTAGAATATAACTTGCCATAGTACGATTTGAACTTTTGAGCCTGAAGTTGGCTACCAAAAACCATTGGACACTTTAGACGCCGTATGTGTCAGTTCAGATATTGGTGTATTGACTTTCAAAAAGTGTAAAAATAGCTAACAACATCTTTAATTGTTTTATTCTTCTGTATCATGTAGGTAAATCTCTCAAAGACATGGAACAACCTTTGTCTGTTCTTGGTGTTAAAAACGGCTGTAAAATAATGATGATCGGTAAAAAGGTAAAATTGTATAACTTTTCTGTCAAAGAATTTTTACAGCAACTTGTCTAAAATATTGTTTTGTGCTTTCTAGGCATTATTTATATATTCCTTTCATTAAAAAAAAGTACTATTTTCTTGATTTTTTTTTTTTTTTTCCTTCATTCATCTGGTTTTCCTTAGCCATGCACTGTTTCCTTTGTCATCAGAACTGACAAATTGCCTGTTGTAAGTAAGGTACATGAGAGTAATCTAAGTGATCTGGCCTATTGCATCATCCCTCTTGTGTAGGGAAATATCCAGTCTATGCTTTGTATTTTGACTGTTCAACTCTCATATCTGTCTCTCTGAATAAATACAGCAAGAATTACTTGATAGACATACAGGAGGCTGGAAGACCACAGCAAGTCAGGCAGCATCTGGAAGAAAGGAGAAGTCAACGTTTCGTCAACATTTTGGGTATTATCCTACCCGAAACGTTGACTTCCCCTTTCCTCCAGATGTTGCCTGACTTGCTGTGTTCTTCCAGCATCTGCACTTTTTTTGACTCTAACCAAGAATTACTTGATGTCAGCTAGAACAACAGGCACATTGGAGTGTCTTTCTGATTTTTAACACGGTTAGTCATTTTGGTAATCCATTAGCAGGATGTTAAGTCTGCATACCTCCAATTGTACATCTGCTCACTGTCGTGTATGGCTAAAGGTGTGTGTGGCAGGACCGTGTAGAACTTGGATAAGTGATCTTACGTGGAAAATGTCTGGGAAGTTTATGGGCAATTTCCTGGCAGGCCTGGACTGTCCACAAATGCCTCTGATTTAGAGTTAGAGATTTCAGACAGATCTGCAGTAGTTGCCTGGATAATTACCGAGGAAATGTTATATGTTATAAATGTTAGATTAAGAGCTAGTCTAACATCTGGTTAACCCTACAATCACTCTTACTCCCCACCCCTGCTGTTATCCCTCCTGACTGCCCCCAATTACTATCCTCTGATTTAACCCGATCATTCCCAACCCAATCTGAATACCCCAACCATCCATTCAACTCTCAACTAGTTAGCTGATCACCCTCCCAACCAGATCTAACTAGCCCATTCCCAAACTGACAACCCCTTCTGATGCAATGCAACTACCACCTCCCAGGCACTCTCTGGATCAGATCTGACTTACTGACCCAATTGTTACCCCGACTTGACTACCCCCTTGACCAAACCTGACCACTGACTACTCACATATCCTCCTCCATATCTCACCCACCTTCCCACTAACACATTCATTTACATTTAGACCAGATCTTTAAAATTGTTGTACAGCTACAGCTGTGACAGTGTCTTGTTATTCCCCAACTCAGCTCTGCTCCAATGGCATTCCCCCAGGCATACTAATTTTGGGACAACTGGGATCCGAAGATGCCCGAGGAAATGTTATGACACAGAGACAAGACAGCCAAACCAAATCATGCTTTTTACCTCTGTATTCGCAACACAGTAAAATAAAAGCCTTCAAAAACTCTCAAAATTGACCCCAACGGTTCCTAATGAGACTTTAAATAATCAATTCCAGACTTTGTGAATAATCAGTTTTTGACACCAGTTTGTAGCTTAAACAGAACTTAGCTATTTATTTACAGTACAATAACTTCAGTAAAGCAAAATTAAACAACAAAATAATCTTATTGGTCTATGCTATAAACCTAAAAACCATCGTTTTCAGCCCCATTCACACAAAAGGCAGTCAGATAAACATTAAAGCATAAATAAAAGTAAATAACAAAACTGACCAGATTACTTAGGTGGTTTTCATGGTGCGTAGGTGATGGTTTCTTGGTTGATTTTCTGAAGATACTGTTTGGGGTCACCTTTACAGTTCAGTCAGATAAAGGCAGCAATACTTAAATTTAGTCTTCTATTCTATGACCTTCCAAAAGCTGCTCATAGGGGGTTAGATTGGGACCTTTCAAATCTTCATGCTGTAGTATCAACAGCCAGATTCCTTTCCACAGAAGACACTGTTGAAAACCCAATTCAAATTCTGACCGCTCCCAGACAGACTGACCATTTCCTCCAGTTACCATTCAACATCTCCATCTGCTTTAGCATAAGATTTTTTCCAGACTTGCTGGAACCAATTCCCAGCAAACTGACCTCATTAATAGCCAACTTCTACTTGTTCTTCCCTAATGATGAAGCATCTGCAGAACCTTTTCTTCAGGAACCCAAGCTGCAATTAATTTCCAGGTCTCCGCTCATGAATAAACAAAAGCTTATTTGATCTGTTTTCCTTTTAACATAAGTCCAAAAGCCCTGTTTAGCTCACGGTTCCCAGCTCGCAGCTCCAAGCCCAATTGATAAAAGAATAAAAGAAAGATAATGAGAAAAATTTGTGAGGGCTCTAACAATGTGCAGCAACATTGGTTTGGGGTGATTTTTGACTGCCATGGCAAATTCAGCAACATTGCTGCTGCTTGAAAGATCCATGCCAGTTGTCTGGGCTTAATCTTTGCAGAACTGAGGGTGTGTTACATTATTGTAACTTGTCAAATGAGATGTTCATCAGAACCCCAGTTGCCTCTTCCACCAGTTAAAAAGGGATTTCAGAACATATTGGTACCTTTAAGGAATTCTGTTGGCAGTGTCTGGGTCAACATTCTACTTTTCACCACATTATCAGAAACAGATGTACTGATTGATCATTTGTTGATGTTTATGGCATCTTGCTAAGTACAAAGTGGCCACTACCTTTGCCTACATGAAGATATAACAAACTACGTTTTAAATAACTATCTTATCATATTTTAAGAAGTATGCAAAAAAAAATCACACCATCCCCTCCCCCATCAAAGTCTTCTTCTGAAGAAATCCATCCTGACCTGACCGTCGTTTTCTTTCAACTTACAGAACAGTCCTGAGGAGGAAGCTGAATTAAAAAAGTTAAAGGAGCTGGAGAAATCCACAGACCAGCTCTCCCACAAACTGGAAGAAATTAATGCAGAGCTGACAGGCATTCAGAATGTGAGACAGTCTTTATTTGTCTGTGAAAATGCTGTCATTTTGCTATTCTTACAACTAAATTCTCCTCCCTGCAAAAACTAAAATGCGGCTAGATTGCTCTGTGTGTAGATGCAGCCAGGATTGCTGGTTTCTTTACAGACATTGCTGTCCCTATATTTGGATCATTGGCTATTGTGTGGAATATGCAATTAAAGTTCCACTCCTTTCAGGGGCAGCTGAGTATCTTGACTAAAATTACTCATGCTATTCTTGTGCACTGATCATAAACTGTTCAACTTCTCTGGTAATGATTGGATACATTTTGTCATTTGGCTTGGGGGGACTGCAAATCTGTTAATGTGGGAGCACGGTATTGGGAAAGTTCAGACATTTATATTGTTGGAACACGCTAAATATTATGATGCAGAGTATTGTTTCTTAGTCTATACTTAACAGATTTTTGCTGTTTTAACTTTCTTAGTAATTGTTTTGGAAAATCACTCGTGAATATTGTGTCTCCCAATAGCTCAGTATTGAAATGTAAGTGCCAAGTTAACCTTTCAGGTTATACTACTGAATTTCATTTTTGCTGTTGAGCATATTTCATTTGGCCTCAATTTCTGGTCTGGGGATATTAACTAATGTAGTTCAGGACAGGACAGGACTCAGTTGTTATTTTACATTGACCTGCTAACATTTACCATCTTGAGTTTTTTTTAAAATTTGTTCATGGATCTGGGCATCGCTGGCTAGGCCAGCATTTATTGGCAATCCCTAATTATCCTTGAGATGGTGGTAATGGTTTATTTTTTGACAAAGTCCTACATAAAAGATTAATGTGTAAAATTAAAGTGCATTGGATTGGGAGTAATGTATTGAGATGGATAGAAAATTGGTTCACAGACAGGGATTGAAGAGGAGGAATAAAAGGGTCCTTTTCTGAATGGCAGACAGTGACTTGTCTGGTGCTACATTAATTAAATTGTGTCTTTGTGCTTTCTTTCTGCATTAAAATAACTCCATCCTTTGGGGTGCAGTTTAATTCAGTCTCACCTCTAGTTTATCTGAATTCATAAATAAATCCTTTAAGAAGTAGTAACTCACCCTGCAACCAGTCTGAAGTGGATGGCTTTTCCAGGCTGTACTCCTGTAATTTTTTTGGTGGCAAAGTCCCATAGAAGCCAGGCTCACCTGATGGCAGAGACGATACCCGGCATGCCAGGTTCTACAGAGCTCTGAGCCAGTGGATTGAGGTACTGGGACTTTCGCACTTTATGTTAATGATTTAAATGAGGGAACTAAATGCAATAACTCGACATTCAGATGACACAAAGCTGGGTGGAAGAGTGTGCTGTGAATGCAGAGATGTTGCAGTGTCATTTACACAGGTTGAGTGAGTGGGCAAATGCATAGTACATGCAGTATAATGTGGTTAAATGTGAGGTTATTCACTTTGGTAGCAAAAATAGGAAGGCAGATTATTATTTGAAATGTTATTAATTGAGAGAGGGGAATATTTAATAAGACCGGGGGTGTCCTCATGCACTAGTCACTGAAAGCAAGCAGGCAGAAAAGAAGGCAAACTGTATGGCAAAGGAGTGAGAGGGATTTAAGTACAGTAATAACACACAGGTGAGAGACTTGGAATAGGAATACTGTGACGAGTAACTCAACCTGACTCCCCACTGTCTGTCCACCATCTACAAGATACAAGTCAGGAGTGTGATGGACTACTCCCCACTTGCCTGGATGGGTACAGTTCCAACAATGTTTATGAAACCTGACACCATCCAGGACGAAGCAGCCTGCTTGATTGGCTCAACATCCACAAACGTCCACTCCCTCCACCATCAACACTCGGTACACACTGCTGCTACTGTCTACAAGTTGCACTGCAGTTATTCACCAAAGATCCTCAGACAGCATCTTCCAGACCCACGGCCACTTCCATCTAGACACCAGATACATGGGAGCACCATCAACTGCAAGCTCCCCTCCAAGCCGCTCACCATTCGGACTTGGGAATATATCACCGTTCTTTCACTGTCGCTGTGTCAAAATGTTGGAATTCCCCCCCAAGGGCATTGTGGGTTAATCTACAGGACGTGAACTGCAATGGTTCAAGGAGGCAGCTCAACCCCACTTTCTTAAGTGCAGCAACGGATGGCAATAAATGCCGGCCAGTCAGTGACCCCCATGTCCCGTGAATGAATAAAAAATGTCTTGCTGCAATTATACAGGGCATTGGTGAGGCCACACATGGAATATTGTGTGCAGTTTTGGTCTCCTTATCTGAGGAAGGATGTTGTTGCTATGGAGGGAGTTTAGCAAAGGTTTACCAAATTGATTCCTGGGATGGCAGACTGACACATAAGGAGAGGTTGAGTTAATTAGGATTGTATTCTGGGGTTTAGAAGAATGAGAGGGGATCTTATGGAAGCCTATAAAATTCTAAGATGGCTAGACAGGCTAGATGTGGGAAGGATGTTCCCAGTGGTGGGGGAATCCAGAACTAGGGTTCATAGCTTAAGGACAAGGGGTGAACCTTGTAGGACTGAGATGAAGAGAAACTTCTTCACCCAGAGAGTGGTGAGCCTGTGGAAATCAATAACACAGAAAGTGGTTGAGGCAAAAAAATTGTGTTTTCAAGAAAGAAGTAGATGCAGCTCTTGTGGCTAAAGGGATGAAGGGATATCAAGAGGAGGGTGGGATTAGGATATTAAGCTCGGTGATCAGCCATGATTGTGTTGAATGGCAGAGCAAGCTGAGGGATTGAATGGCCTAGTCCTGCTCCAACTTCTTTGTTTGTAAGTTTAGTAAAATGTCCTGATGAGAGCAGGGCAAAAAGCTTCAACAAATTTTTTTTTTCCCAGCAATATGCAAGTAATGATTCACACCTAATGTAATAAAACTACACAAAATCTTTGTACTTGATCATATTTTAAAAGTGTTAAGGGTCAATAGGTCTGATGCAGAATTATGGCTGAACATTTTTGGTAGTTTCCTGTGATGTTGAGGATTTGGTTTAACTTGCAACATTGGATGTATGAAACATGATGTACAAGTATAAAATAATTTGTGCTGAGATTTTGTTTTGTTGCCATCCAGGGGTTCCTAGCCCGAGATCTTCAATCAGCTGCATTAAGCAAATTAGAGAAGAAGGTGAAGACCACATCTGAACAGTGTATGAAGTTTCTTGAACAGATTGATGCTATGGTGGGTGAGAGAAAATTAAAGATATATACAAATTGTATAAATAGAATTTCGGTTTTTGGAGAAGTAGTAGTTAACTGAAAATTTGTGTTTTTCTCGTTAATCTGCAGTGTACATTTTAATGAATTCCAGTTCTGTTAAAAAGAGCTCACAATTTTTGATACCTTATTTCAGAGGTTTTTTTTCTAAAAGATGTTCAATCCAGAACTTCAGAAAATTATATTTCAAGTATTTGCAAGTTGATAATTAAACTTGCTTCAGCAAAAATGGATCAGCAGTGAACACCAGCCTGCAATATATTTTAATCAAGATATAGACGATATATTTCTGCCAAATTTAGATGTAGCTAAATGTAACAGCCAGCTTATTTGAACAAGTAATACTCTGATCAGTTCTTTAGGCACTGCAATATGGTTGTAGTTGATTTTGAGGATAGTGCTTCGATGAATGAAAAGTGATCTTGTGGAAATTTAAAAATTTTTACATGGTTTAACAGGGTGGATGGAGATGGGATGTTTCCCCAGGCTGGTAAGTTTAGAACCAGAGGACTGAGTTTCAGCATAAGGGATTGGCAATTTAAGACTGAGATGAGGCTGGTGAATCTTTGGAATTCTCTATCACAGAGGGCTGTGGAAGCTTATTCATTCAACTAGTTCAAGACAGAAATCACTAAGATTTCTGGGTACTGAAGACATCTGGGGCTACAGGGATAGTGTGGGAAAGTGGTGTTGAAGTAGATGATCAGCGATGATTTAATTGAATGGCAGATGGGTCTGATGGGCTGATCCCCCCTCTCCTGTGTTCCCGGTATTAAACTTTTTATTCAAAATACAATAAACTAAAATGGTCTCACAATAATGTGAATGAATGTAGTTGATCCTTGTGAAATGACTGGTTCAGTAGCATTTGCCCATGTTTAAATAGGATTCATGCCACTTTTTTATTCCTTTAGACATGATTCAAAGTTGAAAACACGTGGTGAGGGAGAAACTCAAGAACCATTATCAATTCATCTATCAATTTGGTTGTGTAGACCCATGTTAAAATTTTAATTATTTAGTACAAACCTGGTTCTGCTGTATCAAGGCACCGTAAGATGTACAGATAGGAGCCAAGAAGTTATAAAGAAAAGTAGACCATGTGTTTGGACAAAACCAGCATATTTAGTGCAGTGTAGGGAAGGACAAATTGGAAAACCTCCTTAATGGTGAGAATTAGGAGCTATAGATGTACATGGGTACAAAAAGTAATGAGAAAGACAAATTGAACTTCCGCCTTCAGCCCAAAAGGGATAAAATTCAATAATGAAGAAGTAATGTTTCAGTTTTACAGCCCTTGTCCAACTAAATCTGGTCCTGATATTCCAATAGGAAGATAGTCATTGTGGCTTAGGAGCATGCGGGAATTGCCCAGAAAATTGAAATTTCATTGGGGCATATAACCCAGCATCAGGAAACCCTACAGAAGTCTCCTACTTTGAGTCTGAGACTTTGGATGGTTCTGACTTTCTTAAACTCAATAATTGCCCTCCGAGGATTAAAGTCTGCTTTACCATTGAATTTAACTATTGACTCACTGCTGACTTCCTGATGTGATCCTCTCCACCCTCGCCACCCTGTTAGATTATCATGTATTCAATTCTGAGGGGAAAACTGGACCATTGTATGCATGTACTTTGTACCAGTCTTTGGACATATTGACGCAGAGGTTATGTGCACTGTTTCATCAGAATGCTACTGGGGCTTAAGAGTTAAATCAGGAGGGCAAGTGCATTTGGCTTATAATTTCCTCTCGTTTAGAAGATTGAGGGAAGATCAAATTGAGTAATAGAGCATTCAGTTGAGGGCATAGATAAACTATTTTCTCTTGTGTAATCTAGTGCAATAATGGCAAAATATCAAAATTAGAGATAGACAAGGATTGATATCAGGAAGTACAACTTCACACAAGATGTCGTGCAAATCTGAAACTTTACTAAAAGGGTGTGGGCTAATGGAAAGTTAAGACTCAGATTAATAAGTTTTTGTCAGATAAAGCTATCACAGGATATGGAGCAAAGGTGGATAATTAGATGTTGAGGTACGTATCCTGCATGATTCAGTAATCTTGATTTTAGTTTTGAAGCATTTTAGGTAGAAATCTTCTTTAAGTGCAACCAATGCTGTATGGCCCCATAATGACTATGAATGCTGAAGAAAGATGCGTTTGAAAGGTCCTGGAACATAATATTTACGAAACTTTATGAAATGACCCAGTATCATAGTGCACTGTCCTCTCCGTAAGGAAATTCCAGACCAAATTTAAGTTGTAAACACACTGTAGATCAGATTTGTGCATTTATACTGTTTCTTCCTTGCAAGTAAAATATTTTAAATTTATTTTCAAGAGTTTGCCTGATGACTTTAGTGACTGCAGACATAGGAGGAAAGGTCTAGTAAAGAATGTACAGGTGAGTTTGTCTTGTATATTGAAATTTGAGATATCTTTCAGATGTTTGAAAGTCAGACTCACTCCCATACTGTGTTTTGAGTGTAGTTGGTACCCAATTTAATTGATAATGGCACCTTCCCTTACAACTGGCGAAGATGCAACACCTGCCATTTACCTCCTCCCTCGCCAGTATCCAAAGGCCCAAACATACCCTCCAGGTGAAGCAACATTTCACATACACTTCCCAGAATCTAATCTACTGCATTCGCTGCACACAGTGTGGTCTCCTCTACATTGGGGAAACAAAGCATAGACTGGGTGACTGCTTGGCAGAACATTTACGTTCTGCTCGCAAAAAAGACCCTGAGCTTCCAGTTGCCTGCCACTTTAACACACCACCCTGTTCACTGGCCAACACCTGTGTCTCTGGCTTGCTGCAGTGTTCCAGCGAAGCTCAACGCAAGCTGGAAGAACAACACCTCATTTTCTGCTTGGGAACCCTGCAGCCCTCTGAATTCAGTATCGAGTTCAATAATTTTAGGGCCTAAACTCACCCATGTCCTAGCCCCCTACAGGCCTTGTTACTATATAGCCTATTACACACTACCTATTGTTAGTCACCAACAGTCCCCATTAACAGCTATTCACCCTCTTTAGCCAGATCGGTATCAGCTTCTTTGTCTCTCCACCTGTTCTATCTCTTCGGGCTCTATCCTATCATTTACTCCCTACCCCATCCCCCTCCCTATTTTCTGCATATAAGCCGACGTTTTCCCAGCTACCATCAGCTCTAAGAAAGGGCCACCGGACCTGAAACGTTAATTCTGATATTTTCTTCACAGATGCTGTCAGACTGGGGCGGCACGGTGGCACAGTGGTTAGCACTGCTGCCTCACAGTGCCAAGGACCTGGATTCGATTCCACCCTTGGGCGACTGTGTGGAGTTTGCACATTCTCCCCGTGTCTGTGTGGATTTCCTCCAGGTGCTCCGGTTTCCTCCCACAGTCCAAAGATGTGCAGGTTAGGTGGATTGGCCATGCTAATTTTGCTTGTTGTGTTCAGGGATGTTTAGGTTAGGTGGGTTATAGGGGGAATGGGTCTGGATGGGATGCTCTGAGGGTCAGTGTGGACTTGTTGGACCAAAGGGCCTGTTACCACACTGTAGGGATTCTACAAAAAATACCTGCTGAGCTTTTCCAGCAACTTCTGTTTTTGTTCCTGTCATTAATTTAAATTAGATTGTATTCTCAACTTTCGTCTCTTGTAACCAATATCACTGAAAAACTGAACAAAACAAGTGAGTGTTTGATCACTTACTTAATTAATCTATATTTTTAGTGGTTTATAACTTTTATAAATTTACTATACTTCATAGGGTTTTTTAAATTTAAATCTGAAACATTGACAATTCAAAATTTGAATGGTGGGTATTTTGCTGCAATTTATTCAAATCTATTAGCTTCAAGCAGGTGTGTAAATGGATTAAACGTAAATCCCCCAACATACATAATTGAGAAGTCTGGAAAGATCAAGTTTGATGCTCTGTTAACCAGCCTGAGACTAGTAGCTGAAGTATCGGGTCTGTCTAGGCAATAGCTGGTTTACATTTCCTGGCCAGAGTTTCCAGCTCTAATGGCATGAAAATGTTATGTATGAGCAGTCCAAATGGTTGATTTGAATATTTAGAGTGTGGGTGACAAGACCGTACTGTTAACTACAGACAGGTTTGAAAATGCCCTTGAAGCCTGAAGGACGTGATAGAAGAGCATATTTGCAAGTACAACGTGCCCCTGTCAGGGAGGGGAATAGCTCGCCAAGGTATCCCACTAGTTCTGTCCATTATTAAACAAATGATAAGTAGACACTGCTTAACAGCTGTAAGCAGATTGCAGTCTATCCCCGATGTGGCAAGTTAATACCAGCCCAGAAAGTTGCCATCAAACATATGTGTAAAACTTCTACATTTTCTCCAAGTGTGAATTTTTTCTTCTTTTGGCTGCAGAATTACTTGGCTCAGTGTGACATCATTGAAACAAATATCTCACAGGAACTAGAAAAGCTTCAATCAAAGAACCTCACTCTTGCTGACTGATTTTACAGGAAATAACAAAGGAGTATATAACAGTAAGGAACCACCATGTCTAGGTTCTGCTATTTAATCTAAAGAATTATTAAATTATTCACAACCTGGTGTAAGAAATGATTTGGAGAATGGAAACTTTGTAATAAAGGTAACAGATTGCTTTCCAGGACAGTAACACGTTTACTCTGATAATTACCTCCTACATCATCACATCAGAAGGTTCTCTATTACTGCAAAGACACCAGGTTGTATGTGGTTGGCACGAAATAAACTTTTTTGTATTCCAGCCGTACGATGGACTACTTGCATGTGGTAGTTAGTCAAAAGGGCATACCTTAATAAATTACTTCATTTAATTCATTTGATATGTCTAACTTATTTAACATTCCTTGGAGACATCATGAATAACTATTAAAAATACGTCTCTTAGTGAATAAGCTTAAGTGCTTATTCAATTTAGAAGCAATTGATACGAGGCTATTGTAACACACACCTTTGCTTTCTTAAGTTTTGGGGCAACTCCCATTCTTTTTAAATTCAAAGTAAATAGTCCATTGAGATGAATGTGAAAAGAGAGAAAGATGTTTTCATGCCACTGTGGGGCAAAAGATCAGGTTATGTTTAACACTGCTACTAGTAACTACGTTGAAGATGTGGACAAATCTTTGAAGGTGGCAGGGCAGCATAAGAGTGCAACTAATAAAGCATAAAGAATCCTGGACTTTATAAAATTATGGAAAAGTATACAAAAACAAGGAAATAATTAAAAATACCTGTGCAAAACACTAGATCACCCTCAAATGGATTATTGCACCCAGTTCTTGGCACCAGATCTCAGGAAGGAACCAAAAGGCAATAGACTCAGTGAATGATGAACCTCTTTTAGGTAAATGGATTGGAGATGCTTGAGTCGTTCTTCTCATGAAGTTCTCTGGGCAGAATAGATGGGGAGAATGTTCCCATCATGAAAATGTATCACCAATTTAAGGTGATTTGGGACAAGAAGCAACAGTGACCTGAAGGAACCTTTCTCATGCAATGATGGTTAGGATTTGGGTGCACTGCCCAAATGTGATTGAATTAGATTCAGGCATAGCTTTCACAAGATGGTTGAAACATTCCCTCAATATAGAAGGTTTGAAGTGATATGCATGGGAGCTGTTTGCAAGAACAATTCTATCCCGTGCTGTCCCCCACCTTTCCCATACACTTCAAATCTTCTATCCAGCTGCTGAAGATGAACAAGAGGCTGAATGGCTGTTTCCTGTACAAGCCATTTTATGGTTATAAAATGCCATGACAGACATATAGCTAATAAAAGGTTAGGATAATATGGTTCAAATCAATCTCAAACAATTTTCCATCTAAGCTGTGTGGCTGCTCAGAGGTCCACACCTGCAGATTGGCTTGTGGATGCATTAGCTTCTAGTTCTAGAATCCATTGCTGTGTGTGGACCTTGAAAGTCCAGGCAGTGGTAGGAAAAATGAAAAGAAATGTGGGGAACAAATACACAACTGCTTTCATGCTTATAGTGTAGCTAATCAGATTGGCTTTACCATGCACAATGGCAGATTTGGACCTATCAGCTATATTCATCTTGTACTATCTCAAACTTACTTTATTGGTTCCACCCAAAACCTTTACCTTCTAAATTTCAAAGATCCCTGAAGTTAGATATGTTAATCCGTGGCTACAAGAATAATGTATTTCAAATAAGTACATTTAAAACTGGATTTACTTTTTAGTTCCCTTTCTACAAAAATGAAATGCATAAATACACAACTAATATTATTTCAGGAGTTTATTTTTGTACATTATTTTCAGTAATGGTTTTATTTATACAATTGTAATCAAGACACTTAAAAAAGAGAAGGTAAGGTGGCCAACAATGCATATTGCCTACAGCTGACAGTGGCTTTCTAAGGTGGAAATTAACTCACTCTTTGTTTTAGCTTTTATCACCAAGCAAGTCTGTAGCTATATGGAAAGATCTTCTTGTGAAGGTATTCTACCATTTCCTTATTCTGTAGCTTGTCAAATTCATAGAATGGAATCTAGATAAAACAAATTACAGGTTTTCACATCATCCTAGGTAATAATTTAATAAACGTGCATAAATTTATGTGCAGACATTGATTGTAATTACAGGTTATCAATATAAAAGCTTTGAAAGTCAGAATTACTGACAAAGCATTTTATAACCATTTGTCCAAGTATGTATGCCAAATATTTATAGCTTTCCCAAGCTCTACTCCACTAGTGTACTCACCTGTACAACATCGTAGCCCAGCAGCCGTAGTTGCCTCTGTTTGATAGCTTCCTTACCAAGTAGCTTCTGAGTACTTACAGAGAACCTGCTCTGGTCATCAATGCAGACTGCTATTCTGAAAATGATAATTAGAATGAATAACATAGCTCAGTAACAACAGAAACATTTATACAGTGCCCTTGACTTTTCTATGACTATGTTTTAAGGTGGATAGGGAGGGATTTCCACAGAATGGGGTTAAGTTAGTGAATATTGAGACAGAGTAGGATAACGCATACACCTGTATCAGAACTGGGAATTGTAGGGTGGGAGAAGAACTGAAATCTTGGGTATGGCAAGCAAAATTTATAGTTAAAAATATTTGCAGGAATTCAGCATCCAATTTGATTAGCTTTACCATGACTACCCAAGGTACATAGTTGATTACTGATAAGCAATATCAACCAATCTACAAAGCTGTGGGTCATCATGTGACAGTGACCACATCTAACTTCATGTTTTGGGATAAATTATATTAATCCAAGAGAACTTTTTGTAAATTTGTCACCCTCAAAGGAGAAAAAAATTATGTGTACAACAAACACACATTCCCCTTTATAAAAAGGGGAATATAAGTGTTACAGTGTGACTTTAGACTTCCACGAGGTACCTCTGGCATTCTCTTTGTTGCTAGGCAAATCCAAAAAAAAAGTTGAATATTACCAGAAACTCTTTATTGCAATCCTCAACCAGACCAAAGCATTTAACTTTGCAAATCATGGGTCCTTTGGATTGTGCTCCAAAAATTTAGATGTACAAGAAATATCATAATCCTTATAATCGTTTCATAACATTGCACATGTTTTCGGTGGGAAGTCTGAAACAGATACCTTCCAGATCCAGACCAGAATTAAACAAGGTACTGTGATAGCTCCCATGCTATTTACAATGTTCCTTGCAATAGTTATTCACTTCATCATGATCACTCAGATCGAAAGCCCTTTAACCTAAGTTGCTTCTGTGCCCAAACCAAAGTGACTGCAGTAGACGCCTGATTACAGTTTGCAGATGACTGCTATGTTGTTGCCTGCTCTGCACCAGATTGCAAGCAACCCATGCTGTTTTCAATTCTGCACATATGAAACTCTGCTTGCCTTTGAATATTGTCCAATTACATCTGAGCAGCCAAATATTCCACCTCCTACATATGTTAGAAAATAAAGTGCCATCTAGTGGTATAATCTAATTTTACACAAAAATCACCAAAGGGTATCTGCAGAGAGAGAGGTAGGTCACGTGGAACACCAAACTTAGACACCAACACTCAAAATACATGTGGGTAGCAAGGGCTGGGAAAGACTGGGAGGCTGAGATCAACAGAGGAAGCCAGCAAGGTCATGGGAGTAATATTTGCAAAGAAAACAATTTCAAACCTGACAACAAAGAAACACTCAGGTAACTAGCAGCTAAGAAATCATGAAGGCTGTATATGGGAGCAAGTGAATTCAATATCAATTAGGTGAAGAGAGAAATAACTGTTAGATTGAAAAAGGAAAGTTAATATTTTAATTTAAGCCAAACGTTTTTCAAAACTATATCAAAAGGAATGGAACTGCACACATAAGCTTCAGTAATTGATTGGCAATCACTAACAAATCACATTTAAAAAAAAAGAGACAACTTTCTGTCAAGATTAGTTGGTGTCCACTGTGCAGAAACAGCATCTTTACGTTTTTCACTATGTCATCAATGTGCCAGAGAGTGAGATGAAATTTTTGGATTCAGCAGAGGAGTAGTGAACTTCTAGGAGCGCAGGAACAAGAGTAGGTCATTCAGTCCTTCAAGCCTGTTCTACCACGGCTGATCTGCGGCCTAACTCCATACATTTGCCTTTGGCCCATATCCCTTAATACCTTTGCTTAACAAAAAATCCTTTCAGATTTAAAATTAACAACTGATCCAGCATCCACTGACATTTGTGGAAGAGAGTTCCAAGCCACTATCACCCTTTGTGCATAGAAGTACTTCCTAATACCTCTCCTGAACCATGTGGCTCTAACTCTCAGACAATGCTCCTAGTTCTAGAATCACCAAACTATTTCCACTGGTTATCTACCCTGTCTTTTCCTGTTAATATCTTGAAAACTTCAATTAGATCACCCCTTGTCCTCCGAAATTCAAAAGAAACAGGCCTGATTTTATACAATCATTCCTCATAACCCCTAAAGTTCAGATATATAAACCTATATTGTGCCCAGATCAGCTCATTGTACTCCAAGTGGAGTCTAACCAGGGTTTTGTATAACTGCAGCATAACTTATGTATCCTTGTACTCCAGTCCTCAAGATATAAAGGCCAGCATTCCATTAGCTTTCTGGATTATTTTCTGAACCTGTCTGTGCATTTTAAAGACCCGTGCATCTGAATCTAAGGCTCTCTTTAAATACATCCACTCCATTTCATACCATGTCAAAATTACCCTGATCTATCCTTTTTCAGATAGGTAATCAAAATAGATAACCTCACACATTTACACAGTTTCGCCCAGCCAGTTAGTCTGTCAATATCCTGTTGTAATTTGATGCTATCATTTACACTGTCTACAATGTTGCCTAACTTTGTGTCATCAGCAAATTACCTGAATGTTATTAAAAAATTATTTGACTGATGTCATTGGCTGGGAATTTGTTACCCATGCCGAGGT
Organism: Ginglymostoma cirratum; assembly: GCA_024137785.1. Classification (NCBI taxonomy): domain Eukaryota; kingdom Metazoa; phylum Chordata; class Chondrichthyes; order Orectolobiformes; family Ginglymostomatidae; genus Ginglymostoma; species Ginglymostoma cirratum. Next base: position 41,966,284 of record JAHRHZ010000013.1, read on the forward strand.
GATGGTGGTGTAGCCTAAACTTCTACAATCCTTGGGATGGAGGTCAGACCCACAGTGCTGTTAGGAAAGGAGTTCCAGGATTTTGAGTCAGAGAAGGAACAATATACAAGTTGGATGATGTGCACCTTGGAAAGGAACTTGCAGGTGGTAGCATTCCCATGCATCTATTACCCTTGTCCTTCTACGTGATTGACAGCAACTTCCAAACCTGCAACCTCAAAGGAGCCTAGATGAACCTTGCTGCAGTGTATCTTGTATATGGCATATGCTGCTATCATTGCACATTGGTATGGATGTTTAGTGCCAATCAAGTGTGCTCCTTTGTCCTGGATAATGTTGAGATTCTCACGTGTTGTACCCATCAGTCACTCACCCCTCGCCTTTTGGGTTCACATCCTTTGTCCATGTTTGGACCAAGGCTGTATTAATGGTTTATCTGGACCTTCCCTGAAGTTGTTTGTACATAACAGGTTAATGGTATTGCTGTCAGCAATGTCTGGTAAATCAACTCTGCACTCTGACAAATGGTCTTTAATCTGAACCATTAACTCTGGTTCTCTTTCTATGGATGTTGATCTGCTGAATTTGTTTTTGGTTTATATTTCTAGCATTGACTTTGCTTTTAATATTCATCCAGATTTTGCATTGGTTACTCTTCTGAAATTGCAACAACTTCTGGAGCTTGTATATGTAAAAATCCAGGAGCTGCCATCAGTGAAACCACTAGTTCACTCTGCAAACCAATCAATCAAAAGTCACTGAACTGTCAAAAACATTTCTTTTTACGTTGTTAGTCTCATAGTGAAAATCTTTCAAGCTGTGCCTTTTTTAAAAAGTAAGGCCGAAATAGGTTTTCAATAGCATACAATGGTCATAATTATGAAAAACAGACTTACTATCTCTGAAAAAATAATTATATAATGGAATTATCCAGTGTCTTCACTGCTAATTCTCAAGTTTGTCCAGAAAGTTTTCGTTATTCAACCTTCTAGCCGCACCTCGTGTGTGTCTTAGTTGAGTGCTTCACTGTCTATGTTTTAGCTGAGTGAAAAATTCAGTGCTGTTTACTTTTTGATTTGCTGTGGGAAAATGTGAATATAATTTATTGATTTGCTACTTGGAAATCTCCTTGACTTGACAGAAGAATTACACTGGCATTGAGAAAGGTAAAATCCCAGTCTCAAAGATGGCTGGCATTTTGTAGATCAAGGACATTTCTTTTACATTTCACCTGGCTGTAGTTCAGGAAAATCAACCACAGAAGATATGTAATTCCTACCTTGTCTGTTTAAATTTAAAGTTTCCATTTCAGTGTGCAGTTCTCTCATCCAATTTATCATCTATGTAATGTGCCATTCTTTGCACACAGTCATAATGTGAAGAATTTGGCCTTTCAGCTTAAATCCAGTTACATTTCCAGATATACAATACTAGTCATTAGATAAAATAGCACATAGTTATATCTGATGTCTTTAGTGAACACTTTCAGTGGGTAACCAACTGTCTTCTATTTTGATTATGTAAAGATCATCTTCAGTTTTGAACTTGTTTATATTCTTAAAGCATTCCAATTTTTGATAACCCTCATTGAGTGGAAAATCTCTTTAAACTAGAAATAAACAGCCTTGGAAGTTAGATTATCTCTTCAACTCTGATTTTTGTTTTTATTTTTTGTTGAAATAACCATTTACCACTGGTTACCCTTTTTGCTCCTTCCAGCTGTTGTAGAGTTTGTTTTACTAATGTTGAATCACTTACCATTGTCAAGTAGAGATTTGATTTGTATTTTGTAGCATGTCCAGTAACACAGATGAGAGAATCGTCCTGCATTACATTTACATCACATTTCAGAATGTTAAAGTTATTGTATTACGCTAGGTTGGTTGAAAGCTCCTTTGAGTGTAATATTTTAGCTTCCTTTCCCCAACTTTACGACCTTAAATCCTCATCCATTGTCCTTTTTTATTCTTCTTTTAAAGGTCATTTGTATCAATCATCTTCAGCAACAACCTGCTGATTCCATCTGAAATGCCACTAATGCTGATGACACCATCCCCTACAGAGTTAACTCTGAAAGGTGAGCTGCAATCAAAATAGTAGATCAATACAGACAGACCTGAGAAGGAGAACACATGGAGCATTCTCTTCAAAGAAAGAACACATTCATAAAACCACTGAATGAGATCAGCTGAAAACTGCCTATATCGTTTTGCTCTGGAATACAAACCAACTTGACTGTTTTTCAGCCTATTAAATTTTGTAATTATAATAATGATTCAAGCTGATGGAAATGCTGGTGTAAGAATGACATTCTAACAATTTAAAGTCTCTAAATCAAGGATGAAATGCTGCAGCATTATTAAAGAGAGAAAACCCATCTCCTAGACACTCATAGATATAATCCAACTATTGCCGTGCAGATCAGTGCATTTGGTAAGCAAAGGCTACTCTTTACACCTGAGTTTTTAGCAGTTATAAATGCAGGAGATGCTAATGGTTAAGTCAGCATCCATGTTCTCCCAAAGCCAGAAGTGCAATTCTTGTTGCACCTCAGCACCATGGCATAAAATGCCTGTGAGGACTCTGATTATCAGTCATAAATTCAACAGAGAAATAATGGCATAAATAGCCAAATAATGTGACTCTGCCAATCTTCCACAGAATGAGAGATCAGCTGGAATATTGTACCTTGGATTCAGAAAACGACACACAGACAATTACAGTTGCTAGAACACCTGTTAAGCTAATATAAACAGCTTCATCAATTCAATGTTCACACCTTCTAAATACTGCTTCGCGCTGAGAGGCAGGGAGCACATATCCTTCTTCATCCAATTTAATCTCAGCATCTGAAAAAGTGCAATGGTTTCAGGTTTTATTCGGGGAAAAATATCTAAGCTTAATTTTGTTCTATAGATTTGATCAATAGAATATCAAAAGGCACTGTAGTGCAATAGTTTAGGGCTGCATAGCATTTGGGTACCTGTTGCCAAGCTCCCACATAATTAGCAAAGCAGCTGAGGCTAAAAGCTGTCCTAAACAAGTTTTTTTTAGGGAGCGGCTAGTCATCAAATTCTTATAAGACTCTTAACTGTGCAAGTATGGATGCAGAATAATACAAGATAGGGAGAAAAAGTCATTATTAAGTGAAAAGTCAATATTACACAAGGTTATATCTTAACAATGAAAGAAAATTTAGTTCACTGCAAAAAAAATTCAGGAGAAAAAAAAACAGAAAGCTGACCTTTGGGATTCCTATTTTCTGATATGCACCGAAAAAAATTCCTCTTCACTACTTTAGATTCAAAACTAAATCATTAATTATTATTCAAGATGCCATTTAGACGAGGAAGAAAGGGTAGCAGACATTTCTTAAACAATTTTGTCTCCCCTATAATTGCTTGATACATAGAAAACTATCTGCACAAACGCACCACTAATAGTCAATGGTGTCTATCCTGTTCACATTAAAAACGAACAAGTACTTGTACCTAGTGTATAGCCATATGGTGTCAGCACACGGGAAGCAAAGTAATTCCTTGCTCCAAGAAGATCAGTCAGGGCATTCTTAACTTTGTTGTAGAGTTGTTCATCTACCAGGCTTTCCACTGAGCGTCCTGGTGTAATGAAAGATTTGACTCGATACTTTAAAGGAAGGCTGGGACCCTGTTGAGAAACAAATTTGGTATATTTTTAGAGATAGTAGGAACTGCAGATGCTGGAGAATCCGAGATAACAAGGTGTAGAGCTGGATGAACACAGCAGGCCGAGCAGCATCAGAGGAGCAGGAAGGCTGACGTTTCGGGCCGAGACCCTTCTTCAGAAATGGGGGAGGGGAAGGGGGTTCTGAAATAAATAGGGAGAGAGGGGGAGGCGGATAGGAGATGGATAGAGGAGAGGATAGGTGGAGAGGAGACAGACAAGTCAAAGAGGCGGGGATGGAGCCAGTAAAGGTGAGTGTAGGTGGGGGGGTAGGGAGGAGATAGGTCAGTCCAGGGAGGACGGACAGGTCAAGGGGGCGGGATGAGGTTAGTAGGTAGGAGATGGGGGTGGGGCTTGAGGTGGGAGGAGGAGATAGGTGAGAGGAAGAACAGGTTAGGGAGGTGGGGACGAGCTGGGCTGGTTTTGGGATTCGGTAGGGGGAGGGGAGATTTTGAAGCTTGTGAAGTCCACATATTTTTATGTCTGCTTCATACATAAAGTATTAGGTTCCATAAAGTGAGGACTATCTAGTTCCCAGGACACAACTGCTTCAAGTTATAAATTTGGAAAGAAAGGCATGAATTATAAATCACCTACATCCCAAATTGCTTCACAACCAATGTGGTACTTGATGCAAATTTTCTCATGATCAGATAATTATTTCTGCAACATTGATAGATGAGCATAGGGATCCTGCAGAATCCCAATAATATCAGGCTCTGAAAAACTTGCCTGGGAAATTTAAGATTCCGTTGGACAATTCCCCTATGCTTGGACTCTTGGAATTAAGAGGGTTTTGTAGAAGTTAAGTAAATAGACAGGAAAAGTTAGGATTATTAAATCTCTTGTTTGACTCCTGAGTAATAAAGCCCCAACTTACTTCGAACACCCTCAAATATATATCCCCTAGATCCTCTGCAACCCCAGACCATGACCCGACACCCCCTAACTGCTCTGGACACCTGCTTCAGATCCAATTACAGCTCCCGCTCAATCCTACCGACAATCACTCCATTACTAACCCCTACCTACCCGGCACCCTAACCTCACACTTAACTTACATCCTCACCCTTTGACAGCAGCCATCAAAGTGTGCGGTGCTGGACCTTTAAGTTACGAACTAGCCAACAGACTTCTGTGAATAAAGGGGTGTAGTTTGCCTTTTTCTGACAGTTTTATGCTACAAGGGACTTGGGAGAACAGAAGTTTGGCACTGCATTTCTGAAGGAGACCTAATCTGCATATCTTGTCCGAAATCCCAAACTTTTTCATTTTGTAGAAGTAGGAGTGGAGTGGCAATATGTACAAAATTACCACTCCTCAGAAAGTCTTGCCCACAGTCATTGTTCTAACACAGGAACTGCAACAAATAATTTGCACACAGCAATCTCCCACAAATATTAACAAGTGATAATGACCTGAGTTTGCTGTTGTTTCAGGGTTAGAACACGGGGACAATTTCCTTGCTCCTCTTTGAAACAGTGCCTGAATCTTTTACATCCACCTCAAAAGGCAGATGGGACCTTGGAGTATTTTGTGCAGTTTTGATCACCATATTATAAATGAAAAGGACATAGAGGCATTGGCGAAGGTGCAGAAAATATTTGAAAGGTAACATTTTAAATGTGAGATGACTTCCATGGGGAAAGGGTAAACAGATTGATCTTTTCTCTCCTAAAAAGGAGAGGGCAACTTAATAGACTTCTTGAAATTAGGTTTTCCTACAGTTGGCATAGACAGAGTGTTTTGACTTTTGGGAAAGAACTAAAACTAGAGGCCATCAATACTAAATAGATTTAACAAGAAATTAGATGGGGAAATTCAAAAGAAACCTTGTTAACCAGAAATTGATGGGAATGTGAAACCTGACCCTATAGGGAGTGTGTTAAAGCAAAGCGTACAATTACATACAGGCTTGACCTAACAAGTGACAAGTAACATTTATGCCTCACAAGTGCCAGGTAATGACCATGTCCAGTGAGAGAATCTAACCATTGCCCCGATGTTCAATTGCATTACCATTCTTAAACCACTACTTTCACAGTTTAATTGACCTCCTAGCTCCTCAATACTTGTCTACAATCTACAAGGCATAAGTCAGGAGTGTGATGGAATACTCTCCACTTGCCTGGATGGGTGCACTTCCAACAACACAAGAAACTTGACACCATCCAGGACAAAGCAGCCTGCTTGACTGGCACCTTACCCACCACCTTCAACATTAACTTGCTTCATCATCTACTACATGCACTACAGGAACTTAACACAACTCCTTCAACAGCATCTTCCAAACCCATGACCTCTACATTCTAGAAAGTTACTACTCAACTACTTGCAAGTCCCCCTCCAAACCCATTCAATCCTGACTTGGAATTGTATTCCTCACAAGCAGTAATTGTTTGATGAAACTGAGAAAGATTTTAGAGCTAGCTTGGGGTAGCTAACTGTTTGATGAAAGCTGACATTGAACTATCAATTAAATGCTTAAGAGTGCTATTGGAACAAGAGATTGAACTACTAAGACATAAGTAGTCGTTTAGGCAGTCAAGGTCAAGAGAACTTTGAGGATATTCTAAGGGTAGACCTTCGAAAGTCAAGAATTGGAATTCCTTGCAAAGGAAATAGAGTTTTAATGGGATTTGGTGATCCACATTGTCACTAACATATGAGCTGGATTTGTCTTAACTGCACTGGCTATTCAAAGTCTGGTCTGTGGGATATTTGACCACAGTTTGTCTGCTAAGACAAACTTACCTTACGTTAATCCTGAATGTTAAAGGCTAAGTTGTATATACAGATATATTGTTTAGAACCATTAACTTACCAGTTTATTATACCTATTTAATCATGATTGCTTGTATTGGTTTTGGTTAAATTATATAATAAAAGGTTTTATTTGTCATTTCAATTCAACCCTGAAATCCTGTCATTTATTTTCTTACCCTTGGTTTCTCTATTCATTAAAACATTATGGTCTATCAAGCTAGATCCTAACAAAGATCCAGCTTGTTCAGCATTCTCATAACTGGGATTGTAACATGAGATAAAGGAACAACAGTTAAAAAATTTAAATAAAGCAAATTCAAAACTAGTTAAATAAAATAAGGATAGAGGGTTAAGTGATTTGTTATTCCTGCATGATATGGGAGCTGGTGAACCCCACTGTGGTTCCCAGTGACCATATTTGTAGTAAATGTTGGTTGCTTAAGGAATCCCGGTTCAAAACTGATGAACTGGAGTCTGAGCTTTGGGCGTTGCGACACATCAGAGTTACCTGGACGCTATGTTTCACGAGACAGTCACACCCCTTAGACTAACTAACTTGAATTCGGCCAGTGGTCAGGGACAGGAGGGTGTGGCTGTGAGTGAGCCAGGTAAAGGGATCCAGAAGGTAGAGTTGTAGGAGCCTCAGCCCTTGTCCTCCAAAAGGTTTGAGAGTCTTGCTCCCTGTATGGATAGGAATGGGAACTGCAGGGAGGACGTGCTGTATGTCCGCAGCACCATGGTGCAGGGACCCATTCGAGTGGGGGAAGAGAAATGTAGTTGTAATTGGGGACAGTATAGTTAGGGGCATAGACACTGTTCTCTGTGAACAGATCAAGAGTCCCGATGGTTGTGTTGCCTAGCTGGTGCTCAGGTTCGGGATATCTCATCTAGGCTACAGAGGAACTTGGAGTGGGAGGATAAAGATCCAATTGTCGTGGTCCATGTAAGTACCAAGGATATAGATTCTGCTAAGGGAGTATGAACATCTAAGAGCTAAATTGGAAATCAGAACGAAAAAGTTGTTAATCTCTGGATTACTACATGAGCCAGGAGCTAATTAGCACAGGGTCAATAAGATTAAGCAGATAAACATGTGGCTTAAAGATTGGTGTGGGAGAAATGGGTTTGAATTCATGAGACATTGGCACCAGCATCAGGGAAGAAGGGACCTGTTCCGATGGTCTTCATCTGAATCGTGCTGGGACCAGAGTCCTAGCAATCGCATAAATAGGGCTGTATCAGGGCTTTAAACTAAATAGGGAGGAGGAGGCTTCAGTTGTGGGAGAAACGAGAAAACCCAAATTAAAGGAGGAGATAAGAGTGCAGGTTAGTGATGTGGCAGATGGTTACCAGAGCATAAAAGGTGAGGGACAGAACAGGTGAGGGACAGAACAGGTGAGGGACAGAA
>JAHRHZ010000013.1:41974169-41992564 GCA_024137785.1 Ginglymostoma cirratum
GTGAGGGACAGAACAGGTGAGGGACAGAACAGGTGAGGGACAGAACAAGTGATTGCCTTTATGCGCCAAGGATTTATAAAAGAATAGGGAAATTTATCAGTAGAACAAATTTAAAAGCTTTCTATCTAAATGCATGAAGCATTGGAAACAAAGTTAATGAGTTAATGGCACGAATAGAAACAAAAGGGTATGATTTGGTAGCAATTACGGAGACATGGTTACAAGGAGACCAGGTCTGGGAATCCAATATCCAAGGGTACTCAGCATTTCAGAGGGACAGACTGAAAGGAAAAGGAGGTGGTGTAGCTTTGCTGGTGAAGTAAGGGATCAATGCTGTAATGAGAAATGACATAAGCACAGGAGATCAAGACATGCAACCAGTCAGGGTAGAAATAAGAAATAGCAAAAGGAGGAAGTACTTGAGAGGAGTGATCTGTAAGTCCCCAGAAAGTTGTTCGCAGTGGGGCACAGTGTAAAACAGGAAATATTAGAGACTTGCAACAAAGGTACGGCAATAATCAATGGATGATTTTAACATGTATACAGATTGGAAGAATCAAATTGGCAAGGGTAGCCCGGAGGCAGAGTTCATTGAATGTATTAGAATTTGTGTTTCTTGGAGCAGTATGTTGTGGAACCAACCAGAGAGCAGGCTACTCTGGATTTGGTATTTTGTAATGAGGAGAGATTAATCGATGACATCATATTAAGGATCCTCTAGGGAGTAGTGACCATAGAATTCAAAATTCAGTTTTAGGGTGAAAAACTGCAATCCCACAGTAGTGTTCCAGAATTAAACAAAGGGAATTACAAAGGCATGAGGTCAGATTTGTCCCAAGTACATTGGGCAGGAAAGCTAAAAGGGAAGGCAGCGGATGAGCAGTGGCAGTTGTTTAAGGAGCTACTCAGTTCTTCACAACTAAAATATATCCCAGTGAGGAAGAAAGATAGTTGGGGGGGGGGGGGGGGGAAAAAAAAATCCATGCCTAAACAAGGAGGTCAAAGACAATAAAAGTCATGTCATTTTGCAAAGGCCAGTGGCAGGCTGGAAGATTGGGAAACTTTCAAACATAAACAGAGGGATATTAAAAAATTAATAAAAAGAGCTAAGGTAAATTACGAAAGAAAACTAGCACAAAATATCAAGAAAAATAGCAGAAGCTTCAACAGGTATATAAAAGGGAAGACAGCGCTAAGGTGAATGTTGGCCCCTTGGAAGATGAAACTGGAGAGTTAAAAGTGGGGAACACTGAAATGGCAGAAATGCTAAATCAGTGCTTTGCCTCAGTTTTCACATTGGAGGACAATAGTACCATTCCTATTGGAAAGGACAAGTCAGAGGCAATAGAAAGGGTAGAACTTAGAACAATCAATATCGATAGGGAAAATGTACTCAGCAAATTATTGGGATTGAGGGCAGACAAGTCCCCTAGGCCTGATGGCCCACATCCTAGGGTATTAAAGGAAGTGGTGGCAGAGATAGTGAATTGGTTACAATATTCCAAAGTTCCCTGGACATGGAAAAGGTTCCAGTGGATTGGAAAAATGCTAATGTAACACCCTTATTCAAAAAGGGAGGGAGGCAATATGTGGAAAATTACAGACCAGTTAGTTTAACATCTGTTGTTGGGGAAGTGTTAGAATCAATTATCAAGGAAGCAATATCAAGATATTCGGAAAGTCGAAACACTATCCATTAGAGTCAGCATGGTCTTATGAATAGCAAATCATGTTCGACTAATTTGCTTTAGTTTTTCGAAGATCTAACAAGCAAAGTGGATAATGGGGATCCTATAGATGTAATATATCTGGACTTCCAGAAGGTGTTTGATATGGCGCCATACAAAAGGTTAATCCACAAGATTGGATCACGTAGGATTAGGGGTAATTTATTAGCTTGGATAGGTGACTCACAGATGGACAGAAGACAGAGAGTTGGGATAAATGGGTTCTTTTCTGGATGGCAAGTAGTAACAAGTGGAGTGCCACAGGATTTGGTCCTTGGGCCCCAGCTATTTACAATGTACATTAACGACTTGGATACAGGGATAGAAAACTCTACAGTCAAATTTGTGGATGGCACAAAAATAGGCAGGATGGTAAATAGCAGTGAGGAAATAAGAACCTTACTAACGGATATAGATAGGTTAGTCGTGGGCCAAAATGTGGCAGATGGATTTTAATGTGGATAAGCGTGAGGTCATGCATTTTGGTCAGAAAAATGGGAAGGTAACCCACTATCTAAATGGGGAGAGACTCTGGGGTGCTCCTGTGCAGACGGATCTTGTTGTCTTTGTTCATGAGTCATAGAAAACTAGCATGCAGGTACAGCAGATAATAAAGAAAGCGAATAGAATGTTCGCTTTTATAGCTAAAGGAACAAAACATAAAGGTAAGGAAGTATTGTTGCAACTATACAAAACAGTGGTGAGACCACACCTTGAGTATTGTGCACAGTTTTGGTCCCCTTATTTGAGGAAAGATGTAGTGGCATTGGAAGCAGTTCAGAGGAGGTTCACTAAATTGATCCCAGAGACAAGGGGTTTGTCATATGAAGAGAGATTGAACGGTTTAGACTTACACTCTCTGAAATTTAGAAGAATGAGGGGAGATCAAATTGAGATATTCAAGATGATAAAAGGTATGGATAAAATAGATGTGGAGCGGATGCTTCCTCATGTGGGGCATTCTAGGATGAGCGGTCATAGTCTTAGGATAAAGGGTAGCAAATTTAAAACAGAGTTGTGGAGTAACTACTTCTACCAAAAGGTTGTGAATCTGTGGAATTCACAACCCAAAAATGCAGTGGATGCTGGGTCAGTGAGTAAATTTGAGGAGTTAGACAGATTTTTAATTGGAAATGGGTTGAAAGATTATGGGGAGAAGGCAGGAAAATGGGGTGAGGAGCATATCAGCCATGACTGAATGGCAGAGCAGACTCAACGGGCCGAATGGCCTATTTCTGCTGCTATTACTCAAACTGCGGTGTCTCACTCCTACAGATGAGTTACATTTAGAGGGTTTACAAATTTTAAATAGTTTGCTTTCTTACTTTTCCTTTATTGAAAAATTCATTTCTCAATCCAAATCTTTTCTCCCCTCTTTTTATTTCTCTCTGCATTTAATTTGACACTTATTCATTCTAGTTCTTTTTCCATTGTCCCCGTTACATTCTCTACCCTCAAATTTAATTAGTTTTGGAGGTAATTTGCTGTATCCATTGTTCACCAAAATCTCAAATATCTCTTTGATCTCACTAAACCTATCAACTCAGACAAATAACAACTTGCAGCATTTGGTATTTTTTGGTTGAACAGTCAGGAAATCAAACTCAAGTCAGATGTCCTGATTCAGAAAATTCTAATGCAACACCACTCTGTAGCTAAGCAGAAAGCCATCCCTTCTCCCAAAAATGATCTGATTGAACCAAAATTTTGAAGTCTACAGTATGACTTTAAATTGGAAACTTAACAGCATCCACGTGCCCTGGTGCAATTAATCTTCTCCCTCTGATTCGTTCAAAACTTGATCTTGATTCACCAAATCACAGAATCACAGAAATGTTATGGTGTAGAAAAAGCCATTCATGTCTGTACCTGCTCGTCAAATGAGCATCATTACCTAATGCCAATCTCCTGCTTGTTCACCATACCCATGCACATTGATTAGTTGGATAGAAATATTCAATAACTTCCTGAATCCCTCAATTGAACATGCCTCCACATTTCCTGGCTGTGCATTCCAGAGCTAATCAATCACTCTGTGAGAAAGTTTTTATTGCATCACATTTGCACCTTTTCCAAATAACTTTAAATCCGTACCCTCTAGTTCCTGATCCTTTCGCAAGCAGGAACAGTTTCTCCCCTCTACTCTATAATTTCAAAAACCTCAACCACGTACAATATATAGGAAGCATAGTCAATTTGTAATGAGACAAAGTGAATAGTTAAAAAACCTTCATACCTCATAGGTTCGGCACTCCAGTTTCATAGTCATGAACAGCTGAGTCAGCTGGGCAAGCACAAACTTGTCAAAACCTTTTCCTTCTGCTATTAGAATATAGAGACAAAATTTTTTAATTAAAATGAATAATGCTAATTGGGTTAGGTATCACCATCAGCACCACTTTCTAATACCCAAAGAACCTTACAACCATGTACTAATTTAAGACAGAGTTAGCCTATCTGAGAGGGAGGGACAACTTTGTGCTTAAAAAGTGAAAGAACCGCAGGTGCTGGAAATCAGAAACAAATACAGAAATTACTGTAAAGGCTCAGCAGGTCTGACAGAAATCAGAGTTAACATTTTGGGATCAATGACCCTTCCTCAGAACTTACAGAAAAAGTTGGTTCTTATGCAGAAGATTGGGAGGAATAGTGGTTGGAGTTAATGATAGATGGAGATAGAGCCCAAAGAAAAAGAAGAACAGTTGGACAGACAAAGCAGTGGATAATGATCAGCCTGAGAAGACGAATGGCTATGAGTGGACAATTAGTGGCTAATGGTGGGTGGTGTGCAAATAACAGACCACATGATAACAAGGCCTAGTGTGTGGGGGTTGGGGTGAGGGCATGGGAGAAGACGCCTCAAGCCTAAAATTGTTGAACTCAATATTGAGTCCAGAAAGCTGTAGAGTTCCCAAGCGGAAAATGAGGTGCCATTCTTCCAGCTTGTGCTGAAGCACTGCAGCAAGCCTGAGACAGATGTTGGCCACGGAACACGATGGTGTGTTCAAGTGACAGGCAACTGGAAGCTCAAGATCTTTGCGCTTGCTGTTTTCTCCTGGACATGTGTTAGTATGTATCGCCTGTGGAAGGATTTTAGCTGGAAACAACATGACGAACGATTCAGCTTTTATCTAAATTTTGGTTCAAACATGAAGAATGAAGAGTTGGGTGATATTCTGGAGGCCTGCTTATGGTCATAAGACAATTTTCCAGTATGAATGAGGCTCGAGCAGAAGAGGAAACAAAGTGATGTTTTGATAAGGAAAGCTATTCATCCCAATCTTGTTATTACAGAAAAAGGCTGGTGGTTGTTTATTAATTCCACACTAAAACCTTTCACATATCCACAGATGTAATAGATTACTATTGGATTAGATATTAGGAAGAGGTAGAGAAGGTCATAAGGACAGAGAAAAATGTGAAGGCCACATGTATACTCATTGCGAGAGGCAGAAGGAGTAAGAAGCTGTTGGGTGGTCAAAGAGACACATTCAAGAACAGGCAGTGATAGCAGGGTGAAGCTGAAAGGGGCAGCAAGAGACTAAAAGGCAGCTTTAAAGGAATTATTGACAGTTTAATGGCGATACAAGTACCTATGTTACCTGCCACAATAATCACAGAGTTAATATGGTTTAGTGACTGTGTGTGTGGTGATTGAGGGAGTGAATGTTTAAGATTGTGGATGCAATGCTGATCAATCAGACTGTTCTGTTCTTGAATGTTCAAACAATGCTGAATCACTGATCACAGACAAATTGTTGCTTAGGGGCAAAAGAAAACATGGTAAAATTATCAAAGAAAACTGCTGTAATGAATTCATAGATAAAAGGTACTGCAGATGCTGGAGAATCCGAGATAACAAGCATGGGGCTGGATGAACACAGCAGGTCAAGCAGCATCATAGGAGCAGGAAAAATTGACGTTTCGGGCCTAAACCCTTCATCAGAAATGGGGGAGGGGAAGAGGGTTCTGAAATAAATAGGGAGAGAGGGGGAGGCGGATAGAGAATGGATAGAGGATGGATAGGTGGAGAGGAGGCAGACAAGTCGAAGAGGCGGGGATGGAGCCAGTAAAGGTGAGGGTAGGTAGGGGGGTAGGGAGGAGATAGGTCAGTCCAGGGAGGATGGACAGGTCAAGGGGGCGGGATGATGTTAGGAGATAGGAGATGGGGGTGTGGCTTGGGGTGAGAGGAAAAACCGGTTAGGGAGGTGGAGATGAGCTGGGCTGGTTTTGGGATGCGGTTGGGGGAGGGGAGATTTTGAAGCTTGTGAAATCCACATTGATGCCATTGGGCTGCAGGGTTCCCAGGCTGAATATGATTTGCTGTTCCTGCAGCCTTCGGGTGGCATCACTGTGGCATTGTAGGAGGCCAAGGATGGACATGTCATCTGAGGAATGGGAGGGGGAGTTGAAATGGTTCGCGACTGGGAGGTGCAGTTGTTTGTTGAGAACTGAGCGCAGGTGTTCTGCAAAGCGGTCCCCAAGCCTCCGCTTGGTTTCCCCGATGTAAAGGAAGCCACAACGTGTACAGCGGATGCAGTATACCACATTGGCAGATGTGCAGGTGAACCTCTGCCTGATGTGGAAAGTCTTCTTGGGGCCTGGGATTGGGGTGAGGGAGGAGGTGTGGGGGCAGGTGTAGCACTTCCTGCGGTTACAAGGAAAAGTGCCGGGTGTGGTGGGGCTGGAGGGGAGTGTGGAGCGGACAAGGGAGTCGCGGAGGGAGTGGTCCCTCCGGAAGGCAGATAAGGGTGGGGAGGGAAAGATGTCTTTGGTGGTGGGGTCTGACTGCAGATGGTGGAAGTGTCGGAGGATGATGCGTTGGATCCGGAGGTTGGTGGGGTGGTATGTGAGGACGAGGGGGATTCTTTTCTGATTATTGTTGCGGGGACGGGGCGTGAGGGATGTGTTCCGGGAAATGCGGGAGACACGGTCGAGGGTGTTCTCGACCACTGTGGGGGGGAAGTTGCGGTCCTTGAAGAATGAGGACATTTGAGATGTGCGGGATTGGAATGTCTCATCCTGGGAGCAGATGCGGCGGAGGCGAAGGAATTGGGAATAGGGGATGGCATTTTTGCAGGAGGGTGGGTGGGAGGAGGTGTATTCCAGGTAGCTGTGGGAGTCAGTGGGCTTGAAATGGACATCTGTCTCTAGGTGGTTGCCCGAGATGGAGACAGAGAGGTCCAGGAAGGAGAGAGAAGTGTTGAAGATGGTCCAGGTGAACTTCAGGTTGGGGTGGAAAGTGTTGGTGAATTGGATGAACTGTTCGAGCTCCTCGTGGGAGCACGAGGCGGCGCTGATGCAGTCATCAATGTAACGGAGGAAGAGGTGGGGTTTAGGGCCAGTGTAGGTCTGGAAGAGGGATTGTTCCACATAACCAACAAAGAGGCAGGCATAGCTTGGGCCCATGCGGGTACCCATGGCCACCCCTTTTGTCTGTAGGAATTGGGAGGAATTGAAAGAAAAGTTGTTGAGGGTGAGGACGAGTTCGGCTAGGCGGAGGAGGGTGTCGATGGAGGGGGATTGGTCTGTTCTGCGGGACAGGAAGAAGCGGAGGGCCTTTAGGCCATCAGCATGGGGAATACAGGTATATAGGGACTGGACGTCCATAGTAAAAATGAGGTGTTGGGGACCTGGGAATTGGAAGTTCTGGAGGAGGTGGAGGGCGTGGGTGGTGTCACGGACGTAGGTAGGGAGTTCCTGGACCAAGGGGGTGAAAATGGAGTCTAGGTAGGTGGAGATGAGTTCGGTGGGGCAGGAGCAGGCGGAGACAATGGGTCGACCAGGGCATTCAGGTTTGTGGATTTTGGGGAGGAGATAGAAGCGGGCAGTGCGGGGTTGGGGAACGATGAGGTTGGAGGCGGTGGGTGGGAGGTCACCTGAGGTGATGAAGTTGTGGATGGTTTGGGAGATGATGGTTTGGTGCTCGGGGGTGGGGTCATGATCCAGGGGGCGGTAGGAGGTGGTGTCGGAGAGTTGGCGCGTGGCCTTAGCGATGTAGAGGTCAGTGCGCCATACTACGACTGCGCCTACCTTGTCCGCGGGTTTTATGGCGAGGTTGGGATTGGAACGGAGGGAGTGGAGGGCTGCACGTTCTGCAGGGGAGAGGTTGGAGTGTTTGAGAGGGGTAGAGAGGTTGAGGCGATTGATGTCCATCTATTGTGGAGGTTGCACATGTAGCAACAAATCTGTGATTCTACTTTGTACTGACCTACGCAAAAGGTCAGCTGCAAGAAAAGGAACTGTCTGGATCACTGGTGGCATTTTCTACTCTAATCATGAAGACGAAATGGCAGTTCTATAAAACTCCAAAACTAACTTCATCCAATCCAAACCTTAATGCTCCTTTATCCTTTATTTCCTCACAATTCACATGTTTTGCACTGCTAAGCGAACTGCCTCTAGGCCTGCTCCACTGTAAGTGGTCAGTAGTAAGTAGCCGGACAAGATCTGTTCTGAAACGATTTCCCATGATTCCGCTACTTTGGGTAAAACCTTCACAGCAACTTAAAAGATCAAACCCATAACAACCTCCTGAAAAACCTACACTGCCAAGCCTTACTAATGAAAGCAAATGAGGATCTTAAAATAACACCTTTCAGAAGCTCAGAAGAGGAATAATTTACTTTACATTGTTTTCAATGGCTTCTGTTCATTTATTAATTATTTTCTCCAAAATTCTACATACGATGCATTAGCACTGAAAATAATATCTTTAAATACACAGGACAGATAAAAATCAGTTAGAAGAAGATCTCATCACTGGCCTTACCCAACACCATCATCTGCATATCCAGTTGCATAGAAATGCTGTGCACCAAGCTGCTGAAGGCATTTATCAATTATCTTCCCACCATTGGCAAAACAACAGTAGTTGGAATCTCCAAGAGCTAGGGAGAATAAATCAATGTCAGAAACCAATAAATTGTTGGCTAACATTATCTGTAAAATCCAGATGATGGTTTATTACCTAATACTGCATATTTTATGTGTGAATAGAAGTTAGCTGGCAAATCACTCTTAAGCTCTTGTGCAAATTTCCTCGCTGAGTCTGGTACTTCTCCAACACCAGTAGTAGAGGCAATTATAACAACTGGAGCACGCTCCTTCTCCAGGTTGAACTGAAGAAATAAATCAAGAGAAAATGAACATCTTCAAATATTAACAACCTTAGCTTTTCAATGAGATTCAGCAATGAAGCAAGTGAACCTGTTATCCAATGGCCCCCACGTGACATGTACCAGATACCCGAAGGATGTTTCCAATGACCACAGAGTCCAGAACCAGGGGTCACAGTCTAAGGACACTGGGCAGCAAATTTAAAACTGAGACAAGGAGAAATTTCTTCACCCAGGGAGTGGCAAGCCTGTGTAATTCTTTGCCACAGAAGGCAATTGAGGTCAAAACACTGACTGTTTTCAAGAAGGACTTTGATCCCTTAACCCCAAAAACCACATCAAGGGTACGTTGAGAAAGCGGGAACAGGGTACTAACTTGGATGATCAGCAGCAATCATGCTGAATGACAGACCACACTCAAGGGCAAATGGCCTCTTCCTGTCCCTATTTTTGTGGTTCTGTGATTCTGAAACAAAACACTCTTTCATGGGTCATGTGAAAGCATTGTACCAATAACGAATGACCATGAGTTTTGTTCAAAACATGGTGTAAATTTAATGCATTTACATACACATCAGATAGCCACTCAGAGGGACTTCGGGTCAGAGAATCAGAGCTTGGTAGGTCCACACTGACAGCACTCAACCTGGTGCACAAATGTATCTGTAAAAATGGGGCTGGGATTCCCAACAGGTCACACAAGTGGAAAGTATTTCCTCTACTGACGAGAGGAAAGATAGAGTGAGCAGGACTTCGTAGAAGTGTGGTGTAAAGCCAATGAGGCAAGCTGCACAGAACAGAGAGAAAACATGCTGGGCTTCACTGAGCAAGGCTGTCTATAAGGCTTTTTAAATTTGACATCTAAACTGAATTCAGTCTACTCTTTTCATCACATGCATCGTCTGCCATATATAAAAAAAAAAGGATCATCTTCCCTCAGTTACCTCTTCCATTTGGCTCACACAGTATAGGTCAGCTATAAATCCTTTTCCATCTGCTGCTTCAGCAATTTCCTCAGCAATCGCTTTCGCTTGTCCGTTTTGTGAGGCATAAAGCAACAAAATTCGATGTTTGGTCTCTAAAGGCATTACCCCGCACCAGCTGCATATATCAAAAGGATTGGTTAGTTACCATACGTAATGGCAATTGACAAGACGAGTTGGATATATAAATTGCATTTATATAGTGCCTTTCATGACCTCAGGATAGCCCCAAGCACCACACTTAGGTAAGCATGTTTTTAATTCCAACTGGTGAAGCAGCCAATTTTCACACAGGTCCTACAATCAGCAATGTTGACAATTTGCCTTATAAGTCATTGCCAAAATGGGAGCCAACAGCTCAATCTTAAAATTCTCAGCAGTACTGAAATTCCTCCAGGTCCTCCCTCATCCAACTGTGTAACTTAACTCCAACACAACAACCTTCTGAAATCTCTGTACTTGTCCTATTCTGGCCTTAATTACCCTGATTTCTATTGGCCTATGATTGACAGCTCTGTGTTCAGTAACCTGGACACTTCCCTCAACATCTCTCCTGTTCTTTTGTTAAGACACTCTGTAAAATCCACCTCTTTCACTAAACTTCTAGTCACCTGTCCCAATATCTTTTTGTGGCTTAGTGTTATATCTTTTTGGTAATGTTTCTGAAGTATTTTGGGCTTTCCTACTATGGTTTAATAAAAAAGACATTAATGCGAGTGGTTGTTTGAGGAATAAATATTGATCACAGCACTGGGGTATCTCCACTGTTTTTCTTTAAAATTAGTGCTGTAGTATATTTTATTTCAACCTTGGAGCACAGACGAGATCTCTATTTAAATATGTAATTTGAAAAATGCTACCACCAATAAATACCATATACTGCCTCACTTTTGCACTGGAGTGTCAGTCTCATTTGCTTCCTCAACCCTCCAAACTAGGACATAACCTCAAAGCCTTCTGTTTCAGAGGTAAGAATGCCATCAATCGAACAAGTGCTAACGTCCCGTATAAGACAGGTCAACTTGCCATTGATTTTAAGATTATGGCTAACAATCCCCTCAAATAAATATGTGATCTACAGCTAGAAAAGAAAAGCTTTTCATCTTGCAATTACCAGGACAACTTGAAAGAAATACCAGTGAAAAATGAAAACAATATGATGGCAGAATGCTGACTGACTGGCAAGCAGACTTGATTTCAGAGGACAATGCCTGGACCAAATGAAACAGAGAATGGGTCACCTATTTTGAGTCAAAACAAGCACAGTGTACATTTGCATTCCTTCTGTCTGCAATAAGGGGCCCTGCATATTCACACGTAACTTCCAGTACTCAAGGGCGCCACACTACAAGCCGAATGAATTGATTTTCAATAAAAATTATCACACTCAGGATTATCCAGCAAATGTTGTCAAATTTTGGAATCCCTTCTTACATTGCGCATTGTTTGAGTTTTGCAAGTCCAGACTTGTTGGGTATCACATCATCAAAGTCTGCTTGTTGCATAAAGCTAAAGGGAAATGCTGTAAGATCGTCTGGTGCTTGAGACATACAGCCTACATACCGGACATCACACTGGTACTAAAACTCATGAACCACCATTATTTATTTGCGTGATAGGCAGACCATCTTTATGGCCTGACAGCAGCATCCTGTAAGTGGCCAACACCACCCTTGTTACTCGTATATAGAAGGAGCTTGAAACAATTAGCTTAACCTGTTACTCAAACTTTAGAGTATCTTACGCTCCAGGGTAAATGGGAGGTAAACATAGCACTTTTCATTTTAGGATCAAAAGTGACAACCAAAACTCATTCATGAATTTTCATAATGTACAGAGGGAAACAACCATTATCCCACAGGATGGTGAAGACACAGAAACATGCAAGGCTGGGGGGGTTTAATGTCTTTCCATAATGGAACCCAACAAAAGATGTTGGAGTGCACTAGGCCTGGCAGGAATTCGAGGAAATAACATCTATTTGGGCAAATATGGTGTCATTCAAAATGAGCTCAACTGCACAACTTGCGCAGTTTATATGTTCAATGAAGACTGATCAATACGTGGCCAAAAGGTATGCTATTCCTCAAACGATAGATCCATGTTTGTTTCCATCAGAACAGCCAATCAGCATAATCAGACAGCTTAATTTGAAACAGAAAGGAAAGCAAGAAACATCACTGTCTGGGCACTGAGTGGGCAAGTGATGCATGTAATAGGATTTGTTTTCATGGTTTATATGCATCCACGTATGTACGGGCTACCCAAGACACACAAAAATGACGCCCCTTTATGCTTATCTATGACTGGTTCTGCAAAATATGAATTGGAGAAATGGTTAAGTCATTGCTAAAACCAGTTTTGAGTAAGGTTTCAACATACACAACAATAAAATCCTTCACTTCCGCACAAAGCATGCAGAACTTGCATATCAAACAGCAGTGCAGTGTCCATGCACTCATTTGACATTGCTGGTCCATTCACCAATGTATCACTCATGAAAGCCATGGACATTTGCACTGCAATACTACACCAGGGCAATCTAGCTGAATAACCTTTTCTAGTCTAATGTTGCACGAAGAATTATTGAGACAATCAATATAAGACTGTGCATGCAATATGGCACATTTAGTTACTGAAAACTACACACATTAATACACAGGGTCCTGTGCTTTGCAGACAGAAATAATATGTACATGAAATGACTCAGCCTCAGCTCAACAAAGCAGGTAATAACATCGTCTGGTTCATTTCTCAAGACAATGCTTTAACCAAATCATTTCCCACCATGGTAATACCTCTACCAATCAGTGCCCACTTACAAATCAGTACATTCCCCTCAAATAGTATAAATGATATTTCTTCTGAATGGCCCTGACGAGTGCAAGACAAAAACTTCAACAAAACATATTTTTACATCAATATCCAAACTCTGTATTAACAAAGGTCAATTCACATAGGATCTCCACACAACTTGGAAGAAACAGCCATGACGGGGCCAATGATATCTGTTACTGTAACAGTAGCACTGGGAAACCTGGGTCAAATTGCAAGTCAGAAGCAATGTACAGCTGCCCTGATTTTAAATAGCTACAGATACAGTACAGTAGCAAGGATTTTGCTCCTGATGCATGCAATGGAAAGAAATCATAAAGGAATACTTCAGTCCATTTTAATGTCAATATTACTGCTTCAGAGTTGTTTTGTATTTTCATTTTCGTGCTGGTGCATAAAAAAAAATTGACAGCTATGTTGGCAATGATACATTTATTCAGTTTGACAAGATACTTTCAATATGATGTGGAGGTGCCAGTGTTGAACTGGGGTAGACAGGTCAAAAGTCACATGACACCAGGTTATAGTCCAACAGGTTTATTTGAAATCACAGGCTTTCAGAACGACGACTGTATCTGATGAAGGAGCAGCGCTGTGAGAACTTCTGATTTCAAATAAACCTGTTGGACTATAACCTGGTATTGTGTGACTTCTGACAAAATTATAATGACAATTGTAGAGCATCATAACTACATATATTGGAAAGAAGTTCTCTTGTGGTGTAGTGGTTGTACTCCTATCACAAGCCAGGCAGCCTGGATTCAAGTTCCACTTACTCCCAAGGTGTATTTATGTTACATAAATACCGGAAATTCTACAGTCAAGGCCAGTTAACTGCCCAGCAGCTCTTTTTTAGTGCATGACATTTGCTCATAAATTTAATCAATGATCCCAATATTATGTTGCAGTAGTTTGTGAGACAGGAATTGAGGAAGCAGAGTTAATCGAGGTGCTTTCAGGAAAGATATCTTGGCAAATATGTGACAAGTCCAACAAAAGGTTACAGCTCTGGGGCAAGTTTTAAGAAATTAGGTTGAACAGGTGGAAATAGTGGCAGCCGGAGAACATTTTGGAAGTAGTAACCAATGTTTAGTTAGTTTCAGCGTAATTATGGGAAATGACAAAAAAAAAGAACAGAAGTTAGAATTCTTAAACATTGGCAAGGCTGGTTTTACAAATCTAAGGAGTGATTTAGCAGAATGGATTGGAAACAAAAACAATTTGAAGGTGAATCAGTATCAGACCAGCGGAAAACATTGGGGGGCTGGGGGGAGAGAGAGATTTAAGTGGTTCAGAGCAAACATGTTCCCAATGGAGGTCAGCACAGATTTGTTAGGGGGAGATCATGAAGATTTTGTCTGATTAATGTGATGAAATTGTTTGAGAAAGTAACAAGGGGTATTGATGAAGTTGGTGCTGTTGATGCAGTCTACATGGATTTTAGCAAGGTTTTTAAACATGGATCCACAGGACATACAGGTTTAAAAGAAATATCCATGGGAACCAGGTGAACATAGCAAGCTTGGATAAAATAAAAATCAGTGGCACGAAACAAAGGGTAATTATTAATGGGTACTTTTGTGACACTAAGGAGCACTCTAGTGGGGCTCCACAGGGCTTCGTACTCAGTCTCCTCTTTTCTTTGAAATGAATATTAACAATTTTGTCATAAATGTAGGAGGAATGATCACAAAAATTGGCCACCTGGTTGACAGAGAGGAGGATAGCTGTGGACTGTAAAAGATGTCAATAGATTGCTTTAAAAATACTTATCTGCCACCTGACCAGAGATTCTAGATATGCAAACAGTGAAAGGTTATCAGGAGTAGGCAAGAATGTCAAGTTAAGGTTAAAATCAGATCGGCCATGATCCAACTCAATAGCAGTGGGGTCTCAAAGGGCCAAGTGGCCTACAACCACTCCTAATTCATACACCCATATCTCAGAAAAGCTCTGATAAGTGTATCAGGTAAGGCTGGTCTCTTTTCCCTCGAGAAAAGGTAAGTAATGATCCAAACTAGGTCTTTAAAATTAGGAGTGCTTTTGACAGAGTGGACAGAGAAAGAGAAGCAGTTGCTACCAACAGAAGATAGTCACCAAGAAATCTATACTGAAATCAGAAGAAAATTTCTTTTTAAGAACCAAAACAAAAAAAAACTGCAAGTGTTACCTGCTACCAAAGTGGCTGAAACAAATAGTATTGGTGAGCGGTAGCCTGACAAGCATGAGGGAAAAGGAAATATGAGTTTACAATGATAGATTTTGATTTAGAGGAGGACAAGTGGGCTTGGACTTGGGCTTGAATGGAGCATAATGTTTGCACTCAGTGGCCTGTTTCTGCGCCTTCTGACAAATTTATGCTTCATTCACCCTCCCCAAAAAATTAGTGCATAAGAACAGCATTACATCTAAACATGTTGTACAACCTCCAAAGAAAACTACAAAGTTTTGTTTTGGCTTTCAATCGCCTTTGCTCCATCCCAGACTAAACAGCAAACATTGGGATAACAAGCATGGGGCTGGATGAACACAGCAGGTCAAGCAGCATTGTTCATCCAGCCCCATGCTTGTTATCTCGGATTCTCCAGCATCTGCAGTACCTTTTATCTCTGAAGCAAACATTGGGAACTGTTCCTCTAAATTTCCTTCTGATTTGAAGGGCACCGGGGCGCCATGGCACCTTTATTATGTTAAAAATGAAGATAACGCAAACCGAAAGAGCGGAGTTTGGGATTTAAGTGATTAGATAATTTGTTACGAGTAAATTATGAGGCACCCCGGCGCCTTCTTTTGGCAGTACACGAACTACAATCCACGGAGCAGAACAAAAAAAAACGTGGGTTACTTACGAAGAAGGACTGGAGGTGATAACTGTCCTTTTCCGAAGCGCCGCAGTAAGAAATATCCGACGGGGACAAATTACAACACGGTCATGAATACCCTCATGTCGTGGGAAATGTGCTATACGGACCGATCCCACCTGCTCAGCGATTCTGACGAGAAGCGCCCGACTCCAGCTCGATACTTTCAACGTTCCACTCACTGGCAACATTGGCGCAAGCGCTCAACGAAACCCTCCAGCGCCTGATTGACAGCGCAATTACCCAATCAGCATGTGGCTTTGGGAACGTTTATCCAATAAATGCAGCCCGTATGAAATGGGCGGGACTAAGGCCCGGGCGGGTGCGATAATGGTAATGTCCCCGCGCCTTATCTGACAGATCTTCAGCGTCATTCCACGTGTAACTAGGGAGATCCACAAAGAGTACTAAACTAAATTTTACTTTCAAGACATCTCGGCCACCAGTGTTTATTGTTTTCAATCAACCTGGTAAGGCATGTTATGACATACCACTGAGGCAAGTGAGACTTGAACCCAGAACTTCTGGCCCAGTGTCAGCTATCGCATGACACCAGGGCATAGTCCTTCTGGCTTGTTTGAAATCACAGCTTTCCAAGCGCTGCTCCTTCGTCTGGTGAATTCTCAGAGATGGGGAATTGAAAACTAGAAGGCATAGCGTTTAAGGTGAGAGGGGAAAGATTTATGAAGGACCTGAGGGGCAACTTCTTCACTCAGATACTCACTTCACTACGGTGCATATATGGAATGGGCTGCCAGAGAAAGTGGTTGAGCCAGGTGCAACAGAAACATTTGGTTAGGTAAATGGATGGGAAGGGTTGAGAGGGATATGGACCAGTGCAGGCAATTGGAACTAGCTGAGTGGGCAGCATGGTCCACTTTTGGCCAAAAGGCCTGTTTCCATGCTGTCTCGGTCTAGACTATGACTCTCAAGAACATAGGGAAAATGGACACAAATGCACTACAATAAAAGTAAGGTGTTGCAAATTCTGGAAATTTTAAATAGAAATAAAGTTTTGGAGAAAATCAGCTTGTTGGGCAGCATCTATGGATTGAGAAAAAGAATTATGACTTTTCTTCAGAACTTCAGTTTGGATTTTGCCGGTGTCATTCAGCACGTAACTTCATCAGCAGTGAGACAGCATGCTCTGTTAGTTAGATCTTTCCCTTCATTCTTTGGCATTAACAATGGCAAAGTCAAGGTGATAGCAATACAAGGAAGTAATAGGGCACCTGGAACCTTGGTGAATGATGGGACCAATAGCCTATGTCCTTAACTAATTAAATTTATGGTTACACAAAGAAACTGAGGAACAACTAAGAAGGAAATAGGAAATTACTATTAAAATATTTACATCAGAGAAAAGTAGACAGATAGTAAAGAGATTGCATTAAGAGACAGGAGACACAAAAGAAGGACATAAAACAAAGCATTACAGATATGTAAATCACCTCTAAGAACAATTCAGCAATTCAGATTTAGTTCTTTAAAACTTTCCCTTTATGGACTGAGGTGTTGACTGACAAAGCAAAGATATAAATCTCATGACTGAAATGATCCTTAACCAGTAAGTATCTGCCCTAGCCTTCTATGGTGTTTAATTAATGAATAACTTTCTATGGTGTTTAATTTACTAATTTCACTGCTGTGGCATTGTAAGGACCTTTATATAAGGTAATTGTGCGTATAGATCTATATTATTGATTTCATTTTCTGCACTAATTTGATTAATAATTGCAAATAAAATTAAAAATAAAATGATCTACTTACATTGGTAACATAAAGCATTGCTGTTAATACAATTTTTGCATTAAAAAAATTCAAATCCAGTAAACACCAAACTATAATCTGGTAAAGTGAGAACTTGAACATGATGTTCTTTTAAAATGTTTGTGCTTTCAGATATGTTTTTATCACCTCAGCACATAGATGTGTGACGTGGTTTTACTTATCATTGCTGACCAGAGACACACGAATGTCTGATTTCTTAAACAAGATATACACTTACTTTTAATAAAACTGGTGAAAGCCCATTTATGGTTTGTGACTTTAATCTACAGTTGATGATTGTTATGACCTTGCAGGTACATGTGCCTCTTTAGGGAGGCGATGGCCTAGTGGTATTATGGCTGGACTGTTAATCCAGAGACCCAGGTAATGTTCTGGGGATAAAAGGTACTGCAGATGCTGGAGAATCCGAGATAACAAGCATGGGGCTGGATGAACACAGCAGGTCAAGCAGCATGCTGCTTGACCTGCTGTGTTCACCCAGCCCCATGCTTGTTATCTCTAATGTTCTGGGGACCTGGGTTCAAATCCTGCCACAACAGGTGGTGGAATTTGAATTCAATAAATATCTGGAACTATGAGGCTAATGATGACTATGAATCCATTGTTGATTATTGGAAAAACCCATCTGGTTTGCAGATGTCCTTTAGAGAAGGAAACTGCCATCCTGACCTGGTCTGGCATACATGTCACTCCAGATCCACAGCAATGTGGTTGACTCTTAACAGCCCTCTGGGCAATTAGGGATGGGCAATAAATGCTGCCTAGCCAGCAATGCCCTCATCCCGTGAATAAATGAATAAAAAAAACTTACTTATCTTTGAAATTTACTACGCACGTCTCATGAAGGCAGAAACTAACACTATTCTGTGGTTGCTGACCAGCAACTTATCCAAGTGTATCAGAGATAAAAGGTACTGCAGATGCTGGAGAATCCGAGACAACAAGCATGGGGCTGGATGAACACAGCAGGTCAAGCAGCATCATAGGAGCAGGAAAACTTGACGTTTCGGGCCTAAACCCTTCATCAGAAAAGCATTTCTGATGAAGGGTTTAGGCCCGAAACGTCAAGTTTTCCTGCTC
>JAHRHZ010000013.1:41997564-42064417 GCA_024137785.1 Ginglymostoma cirratum
TTCCACATCAGGCAGAGGTTCACCTGCACATCTGCCAATGTGGTATACTGCATCCGCTGTACCCGTTGTGGCTTCCTCTACATCGGGGAAACCAAGCGGAGGCTTGGGGACCGCTTTGCAGAACACCTGCGCTCAGTTCGCAACAAACAACTGCACCTCCCAGTCGCGAACCATTTCAACTCCCCCTCCCATTCCTCAGATGACATGTCCATCCTTGGCCTCCTACAATGCCACAGTGATGCCACCCGAAGGCTGCAGGAACAGCAAATCATATTCAGCCTGGGAACCCTGCAGCCCAATGGTATCAATGTGGATTTCACAAGCTTCAAAATCTCCCCTCCCCCAACCGCATCCCAAAACCAGCCCAGCTCATCTCCACCTCCCTGACCTGTTTTTCCTCTCACCCCAAGCCACACCCCCATCTCCTATCTCCTAACATCATCCCGCCCCCTTGACCTGTCCGTCCTCCCTGGACTGACCTATCTCCTCCCTACCCCCCTACCTACCCTCACCTTTACTGGCTCCATCCCCGCCTCTTCGACTTGTCTGCCTCCTCTCCACCTATCCTCTCCTCTGTCCATCCTCTATCTGCCTCCCCCTCTCTCCCTATTTATTTCAGAACCCTCTTCCCCTCCCCCATTTCTGATGAAGGGTTTAGGCCCGAAACGTCAAGTTTTCCTGCTCCTATGATGCTGCTTGACCTGCTGTGTTCATCCAGCCCCATGCTTGTTATCTCGGATTCTCCAGCATCTGCAGTACCTTTTATCTCTGAGATTTACTTCTCCTTAGGATTGAGCCTGGTGGTGATGGTTAGCTTTCCTCTTCAGTTGAATATAGGAGGCTCCTACTTAAAGCTGTCTAAACAACATTTCTCTTTTTTTTTCTCTCCTCCCACATTTCTAGTCTTCCTTCAGTTACATTTCAGCAAGTTTAGATTGGATACGTTAACAAGCAATAAAGCCTTGTTTCCTTTTGTAGGTGTTATTCACTGACAATATTTCCTCCTCTATGCCAAGAACCTCCTCATCATTCTTGTGTTTTCTTTAACTGACCTGTACCGTCCTTCTCCAGAGTCACATTTCACAATTATCTAGTCTTTGGATGTCCATTATTGGTCCCGTGCAAAAAGTCACTCCAAATTATAGTCTTAATTTAGACTGGTATTTGTTTGAAAATAATACAATATATATTTATGTAAATGTTTATATATGTGGACTGGCAGGTTGTGTTACAGTGCATATTTATCATGATCAGCATCAATACTTTCAAATATTATTGTTTCAGACAAATTAAATGCAATATATTAGCCTATAATAGTATTATTTAACATGTTGGCCTTATGAATTTGAATGCAATTTTAGGATTTACTGTACGTAATCTCCTGTCATTCACTATTGCATCACAGTTGTGCTATGGACCTCTCCCCTGACCCTGCCTCAAAGCCAGCAGTGAATGAAATGAATTGATGTGGCAAAAGTGTGTTCTCCTGCCCTGCTGTCATTTCATTGCTAGAAATCTGATGGTACTAAGCCTCCTCAGAGAGGAGTAACTGGATTTTTAATGGCAACCACCACCGAGTAACCGATCTGCCATGACCGAAAACATGTTTTTGAATGTCTCTTAGGATTTCTTCCCAAGTTCTTTTTAAAACTGGATTATTTTTCTTCCGGCTTCTACCTTCATCCCATGTATATCTCCTAGTCTTTATTTTGCTCTTGTATACTAAGGGGAGATGGTGGTGTAGTGGCAATGTCAAAGGGCTAGCATTCTAGAACCCCAGTCTAATGGTTTTGAGACATGATTTCAGATCCTACTGTGGTGAATGGAATGTGACAATAATAAAAATCTGAAAAAAAGCTGTAGCCAAGTTGGTGACCATGCAACCACTGTTGGTTGTCATAAAAATGCATCTGATTCACTAATGTCCTTTTTTTTTATTTTAGATAAATAAGTCTCACCTATTCTGGCCATAAGTAAAGTCTAACTGCCATAATGATGTTGCTGTAAATTTTAAAGTGATTTGATTTTAATACTTCTCATTTCCTTGTTGGTTTACTGTAAATTTTTTTAACATGACTCCCCATGCAGTTCCATGCATTTATCTTGCAAATCTTTGATGGAAATGTGACACAAAAAGCATCAGTACTATCAAATTAGAAAGCATAAACAAATAGACATGTACTAGGGAAGACAGTAATGTATATCCTTGTGCTTTACAAGAGCTGTTGTAAAGTTGATGGAAAAAATTTCAGTTTTGTTTTTATTTTAATGTTGGTGCAAGGCATTATGTAAAGCCAGATATGAAATTCAGTTTTTAATTTGACCATGTACTAGAAATCGTTGGTCCAGCTCTTGGATGTCCGCCCCAAGAAGTTCCAGATGTGTTGAGGGTGATCAGACCACTTTGATCATATATTTCAAAAGACAACAGGGGATCCAGGCCCTCAATATACAATGTGGTGCATCCTAACACGCAATCAGTTTGCAAGTTTATCTTTTTACAAATTTAAAGCTCATTTTAGATTTTTTTTATCGTGGGACATCACTGTTAATTTAGTCAGGGGGTCAACTGATTTGATCTTGTGATTACAATGCACACACTAGTCTTGATTTTAAAATTAATGATTCTAACCTTATGGCCTACCTAATCTTTCAAACAAAAACTCTCTAATTAAACTCTCTTCGTTACTGTTGTGGAGGATTTATGGTAACAAAAATGTTGTGTTAACTTTTTTTCTGTTCATAATTGATCTTGTAAAAGCCACTGCTGTGGGAAATTGCTTTACAGGTTCATTTGCTCACCAACTTATGAGTCTGAAAATTATGCATGAAATACCTATGACATTCTGACCATTGTAGTTGGCCAACTCCATTCTTGTTTAGAGATTTCAAACATTTGCTGCTGATCAGTGAGCTTCCTTGCTGGCAGCATGAGTATGTAAAATGACCCTTTGTGTGGGGTGGGATGGAAGGGTGGGAAGCAATGTTACGTGGAAAACGTATATCAAATGTACATTTCTGCGTCAGCAACAGTCTTGAAATTGGAATCTGTATTAACAGAACAAAATGATTAATAAAAACAAACTGCATGATTTTAATTTCATGTGGAATTATGTTTGCCATTTGGTTGCGTATAAGTATTTTCTACGGTGTGCTGTCCTCTGTTATGATGTAAACCCACTTAAGCTGATGATTTTATAATCTTGTTGGAGCAGCTCATTCCTAATCTGACCTTAATTATACTAACTCTTAATTTTCTAACCAGGAAATTTTATTATTGCCCTTCCTCTGTAGTTTTGAACCTTTAATAGTTTTGGACATTAAATAATAACAGTAATATTCGTTTTCAATTTCTGTTTGGTTTTAGGTTGGAATTAGTGGTTGAACCTTGGATTGAAGGTCTTTGGGATGCATTGAAGGAATTGTGCTGGAAGCAAAAAGAGGAGATTAACAGTGATGCAGAAAAAATATTGGATACAAATAATGTTTCAACAACAAACAAGAGTTTTGAGTTGTCAGATATCGAATTGAGGTTAGAAGCAAATGTACCACCAACAGCTAAAGATTCATTTAATTCATCTGAGGGTATTGAACAGAATCCTATTGTAACAGGGCTTCAGGAATGTTGTCTGGTGCCAACCTGGGTAAAATCTGAAAAGCCCTTGTCAGAAACTGCTCTGAATATCCCTTCACTGCCAGTGGAGTATCTAAATGTGGAGTTTCAGAAAAGCACAGTGCAGGTAAGGCCATCTATCTCTAAGCACTCTCCTGTCAATTTAGTGGCATCATTTATGTGCATTAACATACTGTAAAAGTACAGTTGAATGATGGCTGTCTCAATAAATGTTTTTTCCAAAAGAATATATTTAAATTCATTCATTTAGGGGATACAAGTGGTGTTGATTGTCCAGGATTTATTACCCATCCCCAATTCTCCTGGAGAAGTTGATGGTGAGCTGCTCTGTTGAATGACTGCAGGCCTTTATGAAGGGGCACCCACACTGCTATTTGGGAGGGAATTAGGGATTTTGATCAGGAACACTGAAGGAACAGCAATAGATTTGTAAGCCAGGTTGTGTATGGGTTGGAGGGACACTTGCAGGTAGTGGTGCTTCCAAGTATCTGCTGCCTCTCCCCTGAGTGACTGCAGTGCACATTGCTGATGGTACACATTGCTGATAGTGGATGATAACACTTCCTGAGTGTTATTGGAGCTGCACTCATCCAAGCAAGTGGGGAGTATTTCATCACAGTTCTGACATTTGTACTCTGTAGATGGTGGACAGACTTTATGGAGAAAGGGGATGAGTTACTCACTGGAGAATTTCTGGCCTCTGACCCGTGTAGCCAAGTATGGGTTTGGTGGTCCAATTCAGTTTTTGTGGTGAGTGGTAAATCCCAAGATTTAAATAGTGAGGGATTCATTGTTGGGGACAGAGGGGGGATATGTCTAATATGTGTTTTTTTGGATTTTCCAAAGTCCATAAAGTTTGACAATAAGAGAAAATGGACACTGAGGGAGGTAAAAGACAAAAAGCAGGAGAGCAAATGTTCATGAAAATTTCAGGACAAACTTGTTTAGACTGTAAAATGGTAGATAAGAGTAAGCAAGATGAATAAAATACTCTCAAGGAAATAGTACAGAGCATTCACGTTAATCATTATTATACTCATCCATCCTCCGTCCCTCAGGTAACAGAGAAAATGTCTGTAGGAGCAAGTGTAATAATACAGGGAAAACTAAATCTTTAAAAGAGTAGAAACCTTCACTTGAGATCCAAAAATCAATTATGAACTAAGTCAGCTCTCCTGGTAAATGTATTAATAAACTTTTTTTAATTGTAGGGAATAAAAAGCAGAGTACAAAAGATCTTTATAAAAATCTTCATTGTGAGTGGAAATCAGGAAGTAATGTGGTTGAGGCCAATCAGCTTAGCTGCTTCATTGGAAGACTTTCCCTCCATCATAAGCCCAGAAGTGGGAATCTTCCCTCAAAGCATGATGTTCAATGCTATTTGATTTCTTGGGTACTGAAGAAGTTCATGCCCACGTGCAGTAAAACCTGGGTATGTTTCAGGCTTGGGCTGATGAATGGTGGGTAACACTTACTCATTACTTGGTACTTGTGTGGAATATCTCCACTAAGAAAATCTAACCATCTAGCCTGGACAGTCAATAGGATTAACATTGTTGAATCCCCACTGTCATTTCCTAGGCTTTACTATTGACCAGAAACTGAACTGGATCAGCCCTATAAATACTGTAGCTATGAAAACAAATCAAAGGCTGGGAGTGTTGGAGCAACTAACTCAGTGCTGGAATCTCTGAAGCCTGTCCACTACTCACAGGGTGCGAATCAGAGTGATGGAATGCTGTCCACTTGCCTGGATGAACACAGCTCCAGAAGCACTCAGGAACTCCATGCAAAACAGTCCCCTTCAGCATCCCATCCACCAATACTCTGCTTTCATTGCAAGTGCATAGTTGATAGCAGTCTGCCCTATATAGATGACCTACAGCAACTCACCAAGGCTCCTTCAACACTCCCCTTCAAACCTGTGACCTCCACCACCTAGAAAAATAGTGACAGTAAACGCATGGGACAACTACTACTGGCAGATTTGCCGACAAGTCGAACACTGTTCTGATTCAGACCTTTATTGCCAGTCTTCTCTGTCTGCGGTGGGAATACTGGGCTGTCTTCCTAACAGTAATGTAGGTGCATCTACGTCATATGGACTGCAGTAATTCAATTATTAGGTGGCTTACTGTCACCTTATCAAAGGAAATAATTGCTGACCTACCCAATGGTTAATGGAAAATGGATAATCAATTTAAAGAAAAAAATCAGACTCTAATCTCTACTGTTTTGCAGGTTTTGGTTTTTCTCTCTTGCCTTCTGGACAGCAGCTGTTAATTTTGCTGTTCACACCTTTTTTGAGACGTCTTTTTACTAATTTGTCACAATATCATCCCTTTTTGGCTTTCCCCTGCCAGTTCTTCTCACTTAATCTCCTGTTTTTCCACTCTGCCACAAGCCTTTCTTTTTGTTCATTTCTCATCTCCTCCTCTCTCACTACTTGGAACTTATTTATATCTTTTTCCTAGTTCTAATGCTGT
Organism: Ginglymostoma cirratum; assembly: GCA_024137785.1. NCBI lineage: Eukaryota > Metazoa > Chordata > Chondrichthyes > Orectolobiformes > Ginglymostomatidae > Ginglymostoma > Ginglymostoma cirratum. The sequence continues at coordinate 42,003,685 of JAHRHZ010000013.1, forward strand.
TTCTATATTTTTAACTTTCAATCCTATTGTTTGCTAAAGACCATCAATTCTTTACAAAGAAGTTAATTGACTTAACATTTAATTGGTTTTGTTGGCATCACTTCCACAGATCTATTTCCGAGTTTGGGTTTTTAAAGTGTGATTGCAGTATCAATATGTTAGACCTGAATTCTCGCATAAGGTTAAATTCTGCAAGCTCTCTGTTTGAAAATGCGTTAACACCTGAGTAGTAGATGTTCTCCTACTGTAGTGAATGCTTCCTGATGCTGCATATTCTTAAGAAAGCTGCCTTCCTTGAATGACTGAGAACTAGCATCTGCAACAACACTTGTTTTACTGGGTTTGGGAGAGGAAGTATATGTTGACACACTGTACTGTGTATGTGCTGTATTCTGAGCTGAAAGAACTTTTAAAGAAAAATAAATGGCTAAATCTGCAATTTATAAATATGAGAAGTACCATATACAGGTCTATATATTGTAATGTTTAAATAGATTTACTCCCCTATTGTCCTTGACAGTACAATTTTAGATTAACCAGGCTCCATCTAGTGGCAGACATTGCTCAGTGCTGATAGCAGCTGGACAGGGCCACTTGCACTTTCCAGCTTCTGCTACAAGATGGAGTCTGGACTTCTGTGTACAACAGGAGGCAGCAGCTATGGGTGAGAACAGCTGAAGAAGGGGCCCAGGTAAGAATGCAGGGCGAGGGTGGGAGTGGTTTCCAGGCTGAGGGCAGGAACAGGTTCAGGGAGAGGGCAGGAGCGGGTGCCCTGTGAACCTAGATTTGTGGAGAATGGCAGGGCAGGGGGGAAATATGACATTGAAGAGCGGAGGAGCAGCTGAAGACCCCTGTTGTTGACACTGCTGTCTTTAAGAGTGGGGTGGGGCTGTAAGGGTAACTTAAGTACTGAGAGTCAGCTGAGCACTGGGGAAAAGGTCATGAGCACGTTGCATGCGATGGACTGAACAAGAAACCTACAATCAGCCATGTTAAGGTGGAACTTGAGACATTAATATATCAGCACTAATTTTGTTAACTCTTAATGTGAAACAACGCTGTGAGTTTACTTTCCTCCAATACAGGACGTCGCCACTTAATCATTAGTGAACTTAGTTCAGGAAGGATGTAGAAGAGGAATGGACAGCTAAGCAGAAAGGTCCCTAGAATGTTTGTGTGCATATGGAGCTTTAAAGCTTCTGGAGTTGGCTGATATATGTTCTTTCTAATCCTTCCACTCGCTGTTTAATCCTCAGGTCTGCGAACAAGAATGCTTCTTGCTGGCACCAAACGTCACTCTGTTTCAGGTTCCAGTGACTAAAGCAATTTCTGTAACCCGGGAGGATGCGGTGAAAACTGCACTGTTCTTGGAGCTTGATATTTCAGTAAGTCTTTCTGCTGGTATCAATTTTGGGTTTCCATTAAAGATGAAAGTGTCCTGTAGTATGGAACGTAAAATGTTGTGCCACAGAAGGATATGATGCACCTTGTTAACTTCCATATGTGCAGACTTTGCATTAGTAATATCATTGCTGTTTGTGGGAGCCCTTGCTGAATCCAAATTGATGTTCCATTACGGTTGTCTGCCCACATTGCAACCAGTTGAAACTTATTTATTTATTTGAAGCAATTTTGGACATGAAAGATGCTCTATAAATGCTAAGTTCTTTGTTTCCTTCTGACATCAGTCTTGCTGTCCTGCAGAAAGTCTGAGAAATAAGATTGCTGGAAGCAGAGTATAGAATGGTATTAGGAAAGTTCTATGCAACAGTTTCCTTCCCAAATCTCTCTTTGGAGTTTGCTGTGTTTTTGTAGATGTGGAGAGAAGGGGAAAAACTGAGTTATGAATTATAGGCCTGGTATACTGAATAGCTTGGCATCATTTTTGTTGGATAGGTTGGAGGGATACCTCCCTTCCTGGTTTTTATATTTTTAACTCTATTAGTATGTGCTGTGTTGGATTTTTAAGACTGTCGCTGCATCTTCTCAGTAGTTTAGTCTTAGCCACTGTTGGCTGTGGTCAGAGGTTATGGTTTGAACTTCCTTGTGAACACTTTGGCTCCCAGACACTGGGATTAGAGATTCAGGTATGGAGGTTACATGGTAAAAAGATGGCTTTACTATTTTTCTAAATGATATCCAAACCACCTTTTTGATCTACCTGCCCCACTACTTTCAGGGAAATGTGGATCCTCTAATCTTTAATACTTTCCAGGGTCTTACCTTTCATAGTGTAATCCCCTGCCTTGTTAGCTCTCCCCAAGTGCATTACTGCACACTTGTTTTTCTGGGTTGAATTCCATTTGGCACTGCCCAAGTGACCAATCTGTTGATGTCCTCTAGCTGTTTATGGCTATCCTCTTCACTATTTGTTATTCTGTCAATTTTCCCGTCATCTGCAAACTTCTTGACCATACTGCCTATTAATGAAGTCCAAATCATTTACTTGACACACAGACAGCAAAGGTCCCAACAGTGAGCCCTGCAGATTCCCATTGGAAATAGATTTCTAGTCTCTGGAAACATTCCTCTGCTTTCTGCCTCTTAGGCGTTTTTGGATCCAGTGTGATACTTTGCCTTGGATCTCACGAGCTGTTTTGTTTTCTTAACCAGTGTGCCATGAGGGACCATATCAAAAATGCCTCTAAAGTTCACGTAGGCCACATCAAATACAGTACCCTCCATCAAATTTGTCAAATGTGACATTCCCTCATTAGATCGATGCTGACTATCTTGGATTAATCCATGTCTTTCCAAGTGCAGATGTATTCTGCCTCTCAGAATTCTTTCTGATAACTTCCTCACCACTGAGGTTAGATTGACCAGCTTGTAAGAGCCCTAAATATCCAAGCTTCTTTCTAAATATGAGCTTCTTTCTCCTTCTTAATTCTGACCTCAAATCCCTTGATGCCTGGAGTTCTGTGGTCTTAGCCCCATCTCTTATTACGAGAACATAGTTGCCCTATACCCTTGTTTTTTTCGTTAATGGCTCCCAATGCGCTGACACAGTTTTCTGCTGCCAGTCTGTGTATGGGTCACACAATACGTTATTACAGTAAAATTTTCCCAGGTTAGAACCTTTATTTCTGACTCTGTCTTTTTCCATAACTATCATAACCGAATTATGGTCACTATCTCCAAAATACTCCTCCCCTGCTTTCTATGTACTGGCGACAAGGCCCTCCTGGATGCAATTTAAGAACTTTTCTCCCTCCTTGCACACCAGAACTATCCCAGTTAATACTTGGGTAGTAAAAATATTCTACTTTTAATGCCTCATTATTCTTGCATTTCTCTGAAATTTGATCATCTTTTTCCCTGACACTCAACAGTGTGTTCACACTTTGGTGCTTCCTGCTTCTACCTATATGGCCTCAGTTGATGATCTTACCAAGATATAATCCCTTCTCACTGCTCTTAAATGATTCCTTGTTCAATACTGTGATGGCCCCTCCTCTTCTATTGACCCTCTATCTCATCTGAATGCACTATAACAAGGAATGTTGGGGTGTGTCTCACTTCACTAGGGTAGTATGTTGGAAATCAGGCCCTGCTGTTCCCAGAATCCTCATAAAAGTGAAAGGTTTTATAAAGGCAAGTAAAATTCCCTGATTTTACCTGTCAATTAGACTGAGGTTGACAGAAAACCTGAACCAGGTTTCTGTACTTGACAAGAATTACTATTATTAAAATAAAATATAGCTATTAGTAAATAGTTACGAACCATCAACATATGACTTTACTAGTTAAAGTTCTAATGCCCTTTTAAAACTACGCCTATACATACCGATTAAAAAAGAATTGGTGTTGTGGGTGGAGGGAGAATAGGAAGGAGTTAATGGTCCCTGTCTTCAGGGTTTGCTGAAATGATCCTTTGGGACTTGCTGCTTGTTGATTTCTCATCTCGAGATACTTGTTTAGTTCCACTTGCTTACAGGAGGCACAAGGCACCTGGTTCATGCTTAGAAAGTCTATGACTTTGTGGTTAAAAGCCAGATCTTACAGAAACCGATGAGAGGAGATACACCGGCTGTCTTTTAGTCTTGAAGTGTTTTGGATTTACTGTAGAGTTTTCTTTTTTTTTTTTTTTTTGACGTGTGATGGCATCTAATCAAACATTCTTACACACAAGCTGGACACCTATCAAAGGGCTAGCCTCAGTTGTTGGCAGGTAGAAAGTCTTTGGCCTGTGGAATGGTGACAGGTTGTCAATGAACAATCAGCTATGTGTTGCCAGCTGATTCTCCCTTTGTTCGCAGCCCTGACTCCAGCTTGTCTGAAGTAACCTCCTCCAGCTTTCGAACAAACAGCAGAGTAGAGAGCACTTTAGAGTCATAGAGCACAGAAACCAGATCCTTTGGTTCAAGTTGTCCATGCTGACCAGGTTTGCCAAACTAGTCTGGTCCCATTTGCCTGCGTTTGGCCCATATTCCTGTAAACCTTTCCAACTTGGGAAGATCATCAAGTGAGGCCATGTGGGTAGAAGCAGGTATGTTTGTACCTGTCCAGATGCCTTTCAAATGTTGTAATTGTACCAACCTTCACTACCTCCTCTGGCAGCTCATTCCATACACGCACCACCCTCTGCATGAAAAAAATTGCCCCTTCGGTCTCTTTTTAAATCTTTCCTGTCTCCACTTAAACCTATGTTGTCTAGTTTTAGACACCCCTACCCTGGGGAAAAGACCTTGGCTGTTCACCCTATCCATGCCCCTTATGATTTTGTAAACCTCTTGAAGGTCACTCCTCAGTCTCTGATGCTGCAGGGAAAATAGCCCCTGCCTATTCAGCCTCTCCCTATAGCTGAAATCCTCCAATCCTGGCATCATCCTTGTAAGCCTTTTCTGAACCCTTTCAGGCTTAACAACATCTTTCCTATAGCAGGGAGACCAGAACTGAACACAGCACTCTAAATGTGGCCGAATCATTGTCCTGTACAGCTGCTACATGACATCCCAACTCCTATACTCAATGCACTGACCAATAAAGGCAGGCATACCAAATGCCTTCTTCACTATCCTGTCTACCTGTGACTCCACTTTCAAGGAGCTATGAACCTGTACCCCAAGGTCTCCTCAGGTTCCAAGCACTAAGTAATTTATTTATAGTGCTTTATACATTTTACAACATTGAAATTTTGCTGCTTGCCATGAAAGATTCATAGGATGTTCACAGTAAGTATAACTTGCTGTAATCTAGGTAGACCTAGTAAATAAATACAATAGTTAATTATAAAATACTAAAAGCATAGGGAGTAGTACTGGTTGTTGAGAAGTGGAGGAGGCTCAGAGAAGATATTTTCAATCAACCTGTTCAACAAGTTTATGATGCACCTCCTGGAGGAAGTGGAACTTGAATGTGGGTCTCCTGACTGAAAGGTAAGGACATTACCGCAGGATCATAAAAGTCCCAGGCCTAGAGTGGTTGTTAATAGCAGTATGTTTGTCCCCTGTTAGGCCTTTATGTCTATAATTTAGAAGGTTAAGGGTAATCTGATCAGTCTTCCAGATATTAAAAGAAAAAGACAGCATCAATAAAGATAAAGTATCCCCACTAGATGAGGATCCTAGAACTAAGGGACATTGTCAGATAATTAGGCCCAGACCATTAGGAGAGATGTTAGGGATTGAGGGTGATTTAGCAGTTTGGATCAGAAATTGGCTAGCTGTAAGAAGACAGAGGGTGGTGGTTGATGGGAAATGTTCATCCTGGAGTTCAGTTACTAGCGGTGTACTGCAAGGATCTGTTTTGGGGCCACTGCTGTTTGTCATTTTTATAAATGATCTGGATGAGGGCGTAGAAGGATGAGTTAGTAAATTTGCGGATGACACTAAAGTCAGTGGAGTTGTGGATAGTGCGGAAGGATGTTGCAGGTTACAGAGGGACATAGATAAGCTGCAGAGCTGGGCTGAGAGGTGGCAAATGGAGTTTAATGCGGAAAAGTGTGAGTTGATTCACTTTGGAAGGAGTAACAGGAATACAGAGTACAGGGCTAATGGTAAGATTCTTGGTAGTGTGGACGAGCAGAGAGATCTCGGTGTCCATGTGCGTAGATCCCTGAAAGTTGCCACCCAGGTTGATAGGGTTGTTAAGAAGGCGTACGGTGTGTTAGGTTTTATTGGTAGAGGGATTGAGTTTCGGAGCCGTGAGGTCATGTTGCAGCTGTACAAAACTCTGGTGCGTCCGCACTTGGGAGTATCGCGTACAGTTCTGGTCGCCACATTATAGGAAGGATGTGGAAGCATTGGAAAGGGTGCAGAGGAGATTTACCAGGATGTTGCCTGGTATGGGGGGAAGGCCTTATGAGGAAAGGCTGAGGGACGTGAGGCTGTTTTTGTTAGAGAGAAGAAGGTTAAGAGGTGACTTAATAGAGACAGACAAGATGATCAGAGGATTAGATAGGGTGGACAGTGAGAGCCTTTTTCCTCGGATGGTGACGGCTAGCACGAGGGGTCATAGCTTTAAATTGAGGGGTGGTAGATATAGGACAGATGTCAGCAGTAGATTCTTTACTCAGAGAGTAGTAAGGGCGTGGAATGCCCTGCCTGCAACAGTAGTAGACTCGCCAACTTTAAGGGCATTTAGATGGTTGTTGGATAAACATATGGATGATAATGGAATAGTGTAGGTTAGATGGGCTTCAGATTGGTTTCACAGGTCAGCGCAACATCGAGGGCCGAAGGGCCTGTACTGTGCTGTAATGTTCTATGTTCTATGAAGCACTTCTACACAGATGCTAGATGTTTGGAACTCTCTTCCATAAATGGCAGCTGATACTGGATCAGTTATTAATTTCAAATCTGAAATAGATACATTTTTGTGAAGCAAAGATATTAAGGGATATGGGCTAAAGTTTGTTATATGAAGTTAGGCCACAGATCAGCCATGATTTCATTGAATGGTGAAAAGGTTTGAGGGGTTGAAATAGCCTACTCTTGTTCCTATATTCCTAAACTGGGCTGAAAGCAAAACCAAGAAATCCAGACATTGACTGGGGCTGGGGCTGGAGTGGGAAGGAAGCGGAGAATGTTCTTTAGCTGAAATTGTTGAATTCCATGTTGAGTTCAGAAGACTGTAAAGTGCCTAAACTGAAAATGAGGTACTCTCTTCCTTTAGCTGGTATTGTGGTTCACTGGAACACAGCAGAAGAGCTTCTGATCATTTGTCTCCTTAGTGGCTTTCCTCTGCCACACTAGGCAATTGGGCCCTACAGATCTACAGGAGGATAGTGTTAGCAAATCTGCATTATGGTGAAATAAAGTCCAGCCATGTCGTACAATATTATGAGGATTTGTTACACAGCAAACCCTGCACCACCACCTTAGCCAGGGGAAATAAAGTCTTACGTTATCTGTGGATCTTTTCTTATTTTGCAGAAAACCTCAATGACGTATGAGCCTGGAGATGCTTTCAGTGTTATATGTCCTAATAGTAAGAGTGAGGTGGAAGAACTAATTCAGAGGCTTGGGCTTGCAAACAAGAAGGACCATGTGGTTGAAATAAGCATTATACCAAACAATAAGAAAAAAGGTATCTGAAAATGAAAGTCTTTCATGTGAATGAATGATTTATATTGTCCTATAATGCAGTTTCACTTTTTAAGATCATTACACTGTCTTCCTAAATGATATCATTACCCTCTGGCTGAATTAATGTCCTTTGTAAAAGTCACGTAAACACCAGAAGACTCTAATCCTGAGTTATTTTTGACAGTCAGTGGGCCTGTGCAAGTGCAGCTTCTGCCCAAATTGGTGACTGGCACATTTTAGTTGGTTTGTTAACGTTGGAAAATTGTAGCTGACAGCTTGTTTTCAACTGATTTAATGAGCAAAATCTGGCAATGAATCTGATAAAAATGCCTTTATCACCCAGATGTTTGACAGTATCTATACAACACCATCATGTTTAAAGTGCATGGCTTGTGAAAGCGGGTGCAAATCCTAAAATCTACTTTTAAGTAGCCATTGATATTATGCTGTTGTTCTGTAAATTTGAAATATTTTGATAATTTTTGCATTTCTGCATCTTTTTAAAGGATGGTTGTAGCATTTCAACTTGAAAATACAACAAACTTATTCATTTTTAGTTTAAAAAATGAATGTACATAGTGCCATTAACACCAACACATCTTGGAACAGGTTATAAAAATGAGGAGGATGCATTATAGAAACCAAAAACCAGGTTGTAGACAAAAGGGGTCTGAAATAGTGACCAAAGACTAACTCAAAAGATGGGATTTGGGAAAGGATCTAAAATGAAGACGGAGTAATGAGTAGAATTGAGGTGGTTTAAAGCCTCTCTATTGTGAGAAGAAACAGGAGATAGCTATGCACACAAGGTAGTGTTTATAAAAAGCTTCTTTCGCGGGCTGAGCTCAGAATCGCAGAATTATTACAGTGTGGCCTTTCAGCTCGTCATGTCTGTATTAGCTGTGTTAACTAGTGCCAATCTTCTGCCTTTGCCTTTTTCCTCTGCACATCGTTACTATCCAAAAATAAATTCAATGTTCTCTTGAAAGCTTCAATTGAATCTGCTTCCAGCATATCTTCAAAGAATGCATTCCATACCCAACAACTGGCTGTGTGAAAAAGTTGTTTTCTCACATCACCCTTACTTCACTTGCACATTTCTTTGAAACTATTTCCTCTCACTCTTGTTTCTTTTATAAGTAGAACCAGATTCACCCTAACTACTCTGTTCAGCCTTGTTATGATTTGGAAAACATCAATTAGATCTCTTCTGACCTTTCCTCACTCCAAGGAGAACAGTCCCGCCTTCTTCAAGTTATCTGCATAGCTGAGGTTTCTCATTCCTTGAATCATTTCTAGTAACTCACATTTGCACTCTTCTTATAATGTGGCACCCAGAGCTGTGCACAGTACTCCATCTGAAATTGAACAAGTGCCTTTTACAAGTTCAATATCCCCTCCTTGTGCTTGTACTATATGCCCCTCTTAATAAAGCCAAGAACACTATATGATTTATGTACTTCTGTCTCCACCTGTCCTGCTGCCTTCAATGATGTGTGCACATCCTTTTGCTCCTGCATTCCTTTTGAAATGTACTGCTTATTCTATACTGTCTTTCAGTGTTCTACCGACCAGAGTGTGCCACCTCACACTTCTCTGCAATGAACTTCATCTGCCCACTCCACCAACTTGACAATGACCTTTTGAAGTTCCACACTATTCTCCTCCTCCCAGTTTACAATTCTTCCAAATTTAGTATCATCTGCCAACCTGGAAAATATCCCCTGCTTTCCAAGATCTAGATCATTTGTATTAATATTTTTCAGGAAAAGCAGTGTCCCAATAAAAGCCTCCAATACAGTTGTTCCTCCAATCTAGAAGATATTCCTTGACCATTACTCTTTGTTTTCTGTCACTCAGTGTTTTTTGTTTTCTTTTGCATCCATATTGCTATCGACCCTTTTTATACCATGACCTAAACTTGTCTTGTCTGTTGTGAGGCACTGTATCAAACGCGTTCTGAAAATCTCTGTACACCGAATTCTTGTACCCTCATTGAACCTTTTCTGTTATATCTTCAAAAACAAAACTCCAAGTTTGTTAAACCAGATTTCCGTTTTAGAAATTCATGCTGACTTTTCTTAATCGGCCCACCTTTTTCCATATGACTACTAATCCCATCACGAATAAATGTTTCCAAAAGTTTCTCAAGACTGACGTTAAACTAACTAACTGCTGGGATTAGCCTTGCAACTTCTTTTGAACAAGGCCGTATTATTGGGACCTCTCCAGTCTTCTGGCACCTCCCCACAGCAGGGAACGCTGAAAGATTGCCACCAGTGTCTCTGCAATTTCAACCCTCGCTTCCTTCAAGATCCTTGGATGCATCTGATGTGGTCCCGGTGTCTTGTTAACTTTAAGTACCAACAATCTTATCCAAGAATTTTTGTTTTCATTAATTTTGATACCTTTGCATTGACAGGATTTGTTTTTTTCTTCTGTCTTCTTGGCACTGTTCTATACAAGCTGAGTACAAGTTCAAAGAGGAACAAAAAACAAAATAGCACAGGAACAGGCCTTTTGGCCCTCTGAGCCTACACCAACACATTTTTGTCCTTCCACATTAAAACTGTCTTCACTTACAGGATCCGTACCCCTCTACTCCCTTCCTGTTTGTGTATTCAACATGAATGCTGCTATTGTGTCTGCTTCCAACACCACCTCTGGCAGTGTGTTCTGGGCATTCACCACTCTGTGTGGAAAACATGCCTTGCATGTCTTTTTTAAACTATTCTCCTCCTCCTCCACAACCCGCCCCCTCCCCGAACCTATGTCCCTTAGTAATTGAACCTTCCACCCTGGAGAGAAAAACCTCATACTTTCCACTGTATCCATGCCATTCACAATCTTATAAACTTCTATCAGGTTCCCCCCTCAACCTCTTTCACTCCAGTGGAAACAGGCCCAGTTTATCCAACCTTTCTTCGTAGCTAAAGCTGCAGCGTGATTGTCTATCCTTAATACTCAATGCCCCTTGCAATGAAGGCAGGCATGCCATAAGACTTGTTTACTACTTTGTCTATTTGTGCTGTCACCTTCAGTGATCCAGGACCTGCACACCTGGATCCCTCTGGGTATCTATACTCCTAAGGGTTCGGCCATTCACCGTATGATTTCCACCTGTACTTGACCTTCCAAAATGCACCACCTCACATATTTGTCTGGATTAAACTCCATCCGCCATTTTTCTTACCATGCCTCCAACTGATCTACATTGTGCTGCGTCCTCTGACAGTCTTCCTCACTATCCGCAACTCCTCCAATCTGCAAACTTACGAAGTAGGCCAGCCATGTTTTCCTCCAAATAGTTTATATAGATCACAAACAGGAGAGGTCTAAGCACTGATCCCTGTGGAACACCACTACCCACAGCCCTCCATTCTGAAAAGCATCCTTCCACCGCTACCCTCTGTCTCCTATAACTAATCTAGTTCTAGATCCATCTCCCCAGCTTACCCCGCTATCATGTGACTTTACCTTTGTGTACTAGTCTGCCATGAGGGACCTTTATCAGATGCTTTTCTGAAGTTCATGTAGACAACATCAACTGCTTTTCCCTCATCAATCATTTTGGTCACCTCTTCAAAAAACACGATCAAGTTAGTGAGGCACAACCTCCCCCTGCTCAAGACCATGCTGTTTATTGCTAATCAGTCCATTTCCTTCTAAATGCTTATAGATCTTGTCCTTGAGAACCTTTTTCCAATAATTTCCCTACCACTGATGAGGCTCACAGGCATGTGATTTCCTGGATTATCCCTGTTATCCTTTTTAAGCAATGGGACATCATTAGCTTTTCTCCAGCCTTCTGGGACCTCACCTGTAGCCAAAGAGGATATAAAGATGTCTGTCAATGCTCCAGCAATTTGTTTTCTTGACTCTTTCAATATTCTTAGATCGATCCCTTCAGAACCCAGGGACTTATCTGTCTTAATACTTATTAAGATATACAACAGCTCTTCCTTTTTAATAGGAACTTGGCTTGACATTCGACACTCCCTTCCCTGACATCATCCTCCAATTCCTTCTGTTTGGTGAATACCGATACAAAGTATTCATTTAAGACCTTACCTACCTCTTCTGGCTCTACATGCATTCCCTCCTTTGTCCTTGAGTGGGCCAACCCTTTCCCTAGCTATCCTCTTGCTTTTTATATATGTATAAAAAACCTTGGGATTCTCCTCATTAATCCTGTTTGCTAACAACTTTCTATGACTCCTTTTTTAGCCCTTTTGAATTTCTTGCATAAGTTCTTTCCTACTTTGCTGATATACTTGTAGGGCTTTCAGTTCCCACCCTTGTAGACCTTACAAATGCTTCCTTTTCATTTTTGACCAAGGTCAATACACCACTGGTCATCCAAGGTTCACATAACTTGCCATAACTTTCCTTCATTCTCGCAGGAATGTGTCTCTCCTGAACTCTTATCAACTGCCGTTTGAAATATTCCCACATGTCTGATGTAGATTTACCCTCAAACCGGTGCCTCTAATCAAAATTCTCTTGTTCCTGCCTAATATTGTTGTAGTTCTCCTTCCCCCAATTTAACACCTTCACTTGGACTGCTGTTATCCTTATTTGTGAGTATCTTAGAACTCATGGTATTATGGTCACCACTCCTGAAATGCTCCCCCATCGAAACCTCCCTTACCTCATTTCCCAAAACTAGGTCCTATAACCCCTTCTCTAGTTAGACTGATTTACATGTGGTGTCAAAAAAAACCTCCTGAATGGTCCTTACAAATTCTGCTCCACCAAGCTCCGAGCACAAAGTGAATCCCAGTCAATACAGGGGAAGTTAAAATTACCACCACAACAACTCTGATGTTTTTACGTCTTTCTAAAATCTATCCACGTGTTCTCCCCTTTATCTCCCACTGGCTGGTGGGAGGTCTGTAGTATACCCCCAGCACTGTGTTTTCAACTTTCCTCTTCCTGAGTTCTACCCATACTGCCTCGTTACACAAGTCCTCTGATGTTTCCTCCCTCAGGAGGTACTACTTTACCAGTAATGCAACTCCTCAACCCCTTTTTACATCCCTTTCTATCACACCCGAAAGATCCAAAACCTGGGACATCACCTGCCAGTCCTGTCCCTCTTTTGGGCCAAGTCTCTCTATTCACAATAATGTCATAATTCCAAGTACTAACCAATGCTCTGAGTTCATCTACCTTGCCAGTTGTACTTGTTACATTGAAACATATGCATTTCAGAACACATACCTGCTGTTTTTAAAGAAACATTTCACTGCGTGCTCTTAGCCATGTTTGCCCTGGTTTCTATCTCTACTAAGTATGCTCTCAAGAACATCAGTCCTGGTTCTGCCCAGGTGTAACCTGTCCAGGCCGTACAGATGCTACCTCACACACAGCCAGTGCCAATGGCCAATGAATCTGAAAACCTTGCCATCAAACAATCTTTTCAGTCACAAGCTCATCCTATATATCCTGCTGTTTCTGCTCTGCCTTGTTCATGGAACTGGTAGTACTCCTGAGATAACTATCTTTGAGGTTCTATGTCTCCACTTTCCTCCTAATTCTCTATATTCTGCTTTTAGGACCTCATAGGTTTGTTTTTAAAAAAAAAGTATGTCATTAGCATCGACGTGTACCGTGACCATTGGCTGTTTGACCTCCCCCCTCCAGTATATCCTGCAACTGTTCAGATATCCAGGACCCTAGTACCAGGAAGGCAATACACCATTCTGGGCTCTCATTTGCGACCACCTATCTATTCCCCTTATGATTGAATCCCCTGTAACTATAGCATTTCTGTGCCTGTTTCTCCCTCCCTTTGCAGCAGAGCCAACTACAATATCATGAATTTGGTTGTTGCTGTTATCCCCTGAGAGGCCATTCCCGTCGACAGTATCCAAAATGGTGCATCTGCTTTGCAGGAGACGAGCCTCAGGAGATTGCTTAGCTCTCCTGCTCTGCCTGATGGTCACCCATTTCCCTTCCTGCCTGTGGAGTCTGAATCTGCAGTGTGACCACTTTTATATACATACTATCCACATCCCACTTTGCCTCGCAAATGCTCCGTGGTGTCCCCAGACGCTGCTCCCACTCCGAAACCTGGAGTGTAGCTGGACACACTTCGTGCACACATGCAGGTCCCAGGTGGGAAATTCCTTGAGGATTGGCAATAAATGCTGGCAAGGCCAGCAATGTTCCATGAATGAATACGGACAGGTTTCCGCAGTTGAGATCGGGTTCACGAAATCTTGTTCCAGGATATAGTTTTTTTTTGTAAATTAAGAAGGTAATTGAGTGATGGCAAGTTAATGGAAATCCCTCTTATCTATTCTTTTATAAATGGATTAATATTTTAACCTTTCATGGGATGTGGGCATTGCTGGTAAGTGAGCATTAACTGTCCATCCCTAATTGCCCTAAGTGGTGGTGAGCTGACTTTATGAACTGCTACAGTCCTTGTGATGTGGTTATACCCGCACTGCTGATAGAAAGGATTTTTCAGGACCTTGATCCGTCATCACTGAAGAAATGACATTATAGTTTCAAGTTGGGATGGTGTGCGGATGGTAGTGCTTGTGTGCATCTGCTGCCCTCATCCTTTTAGGCTGTAGAGGCTGTGTTTAAAAGGTGCTTTTGAAAGAGCCTTGATGAGTTGCCATAGTGCATCTTGTAAATGGTACTTACTGCTGGCACTGCCTTCATGATGGAGGGCTGTTAGTTTGTTTTCTTAAGGTGGTGGTTGGAGTGCTAGTCAAGCAAATTGCTGGGATGGGGAGCCAGGTGCTGCCTTTGTCCTCGATGTTGTTACGCTGCGCTCATCCTGACTTGTGCCCTGCAGATGTTGGACAGGCTTTGAGACACGAGGAGCAGTCCTCCAAATACACCACAGAATTTACCCCTAGAGTCCTGAAAATTCACTTGTGGGGGGTGACTTATCAGAAGAAAATGACAGTGATAACTAGCATGGTAGGAAATAGTTTCAGAGATAGTAGGAACTGCAGATGCTGGAGAATCTGAGATACACAGCTTACAGCTGGTTGGTTCACAGTGAACAGGAGACACAATCAGCTTCTGATTAAAGGAGTAACCAACAACAAGGAGAGTAAATGTTAGCGGGGGGGTTACTGACAGCAGAGTATCTGTTGGGGACTGAGTGTGGGCTGGGGAGTGTGCAGCTGTCCTGTATCAAGGCTGGGAGGGTCTATAGCTAGGTACAGTGTGGGTATGTCTCAGTGGGAAGGTGCAAGGGTGAAGTGGCTGCAATAGGGCAGGCATAAAGAGGCTGCAAGTTTGGAGAGGGTTTTTGGTGGAAAGAGAAGGGAGCTGCACTGGGCCTGGGGAGGCTGCAAAGGGAAAAGAATAGTCTTAAATTTGTCAACAAAGGAATACTCATCTAGCTGGGATCCAAAACAAAACTTGGGTGATAAATGGTGGAATCCCCAGTTTGAATCTGCATGGTTTTAGAAGTTACTACTCTTGGACAAATATTGTGGTTCTTACTATAATGAAAGCCATGTCAATTGTTAAATCTGAATTTGGGATCGACAGTCAAGATGCAGTAAATTGCCTGGTTAAATGTACCGGCTTTGTGCATCTGCGATTTTTGTAACGCATCATCTGTGACCTCATCAGTCTGTGGAAGGTGTGTTTAGGGTGATGGATTTTTGTGCGTAGAAGCATATGTCAGTTATTTTGGGGGTAAAATCCTTTAACTTCTGTGCCTGTTGTATCACTTTGCAATCCCAGGTGCCATAATTTTTGTCACTTTCCTTTCTATTGGGGCTTCTATAAGTGTTTTCCTACTTCCTTTCTGTACCTGTTCAAATTCCCCGTATGTCAATACAAATACAGAAGGTGTTGTGACTGCTTGAGTATATTGCTGATGGGTGAGTTACGGTGAATGTGCAGTTGAGCTGAGTTACATACTACAGAATTCCTGCCCTCCATTCCTGCTGTTGTAACCTCAGCATTCGTATGGCTCATCCAGTGATTTATGCTCCAGAGTGTTAGTGGGCATTGGGTGATAATGATGCTAATGACCATAAAGGGTGATGGCTAGATCCTCTTGTTAAGGAGGTAATTGTCACTGCCTGGCACCTACGTTGCATGAATGTCACCTGATCCATATCAGCTTAAGCTTTTTAGTATAAGTTGGACACAAATGAAATTAAATTGGATTTTTATTTAAACATGTCACTTGTCACTTGTCCTCCGTGTCATCAATTCAACTTGCAACAAATTAAGTTTTGGATTTCAATAGTGCTTCTATAGATATAATTATGTATCCTCCCCTGTTTAAACTAACATGTCAAGTCAATTGTCAGCCATTTTATAATAGAAAATGAAAGTTTACTAATGATTTACTTTGTAAAGCACTAGGCTACAGCCTGCAATATATGTTAACCGAACAATTAATTTGAATATTTTAGGCAAACCAGTTGGCATATCTGGAACTGGCATCCATGGTCAAAGGAAATAGTATTAAATTGCATGAAAATTGAATAGATGTCTTTCTTTTAGTAAATGTTCTGGGATAGGGAGAGTAATTGGGTATATGACACTGGTGTCAAATTCTTTGCAGGAGCAAGCACTTCAGATCTCTGGTTCCAAATGTTTCGACCACTGGGATTTATTCTTCCTCGTTTTTGGATGTCGCACAAAACAAAGTTATAGTCCAAGAGGTTTATTTGAAAACACTAGCTTTTGGAGCCTCGCACATCTGAAGGAGGAGTGAGGCTCCGAAAGCTTGTGTTTTCAAATGAACCTGTTGGACTTTAACCTGGCGTTGCGATTTCTGACCTTGTCCACCCCAGTCCAATACCAGCAACTCCACATATATCTGGACATGGCAGTGTTCAGAGGAAGATTTGAAACATTCATTTGCTTTCTCTCTACAGATGCTACCAGACCTGCTGAGGTTTTGCACTTTTTTTTTGCTTTTATTTCAGGTCTCCAGCATCCAGAGTGTTTTTTTCTTTTGTTTCGTCATCATGTTTCAGGATGTGGCCTACTGCTTTGATTTTTAACTAAATACCTTCCAAATGTGATGTGACAATGTTATGGCAACAAGTTGATCCAGGCTAACAAACCTATCACATACATTTTGTGAAATGTATAATTATGTAGCTTTTACTCGAGTTGATTTTGACTGACAGCTGATTTGGTTTAATAAACTTAAAAACCTTCTTTTTAAGGTAACTCCAAAACATTTCTCAAGTGTAACTGATTTGGAAATGAGGACATGAATTTGCTGCTCTAATTACAGAAAAGTTATATTTTGTCACCATGGTGGAAGTTGAGTTGCAAATGGTTGCTTTGAAATGTATATACGTGAATTATTTTTGCAAGGCTTACAAAAATAATATTTTGTTTTAAGGTGCTCACTTGCCTGAATATATCCCAAAGGGAAGTACGCTGCAATTCATTCTGACTTGGTGCCTCGAGATACGATCAGTTCCCAAAAAGGTATATACGCATGTTGTTGTGGTTCTGAGGTCATTCTCTGTGTCGTAGTGCAGTTAAACACCTATAGCAGCATGCAGTGATGACACAATAATAGTTTTTTTTGTATTTTAACAGCATTAGTAATTGTGTCACATTGGACTATAGCCCACCAACCATCTCCTCTTGCCTGTGAGAACAAGGATCATATTTCAATGTGTGATTTCAATAATATAAACACAAACTAGGAAAACCCAAATAACCCAGTTGAGATTTTCATATTTATAAAAATACATGAATGTATGAGAAATCTATTTGTAGCTCTTCAGGGTGAGATGGCATCAACCACAGAGTGATCAAACTTATCGTTACCCAGACTTGGATGCTCCTTTTTATCCTGGTCTTTCATACATACATTCTGGGGGGTAGTGTGTCATGTGGTACCATGGCAAGAGTTGAAATTTGAATCTGATTTAAAAATTTAGCCTAACGGTGACTATGTTACTGCTGTCAATTGTCATTTCAAAAACTCCTCACATTCACTAATAGTTTGTGTAGGGAAGAAAATTTGCCAACCATATCAGGTCTGGCATAAATTTAACTTCAGACCCACAGCAATGTAGTTGACTCTTAACTGCCCTGTGGGCAATTAGGGATGAGCAATAATTGATGGCCTTGCCAGTGACACCAATATCCCATGAACAGACTTAAAAAAAATATATATCCAGGGCTAAATGAGAGAAACAAGGGAAATGGATATGGAGCCATCAGTTAGTAGCTTAGATTTTGCTGTCAATCATGTGCGTCAATATTGACCCTAAAAAAGAAGCTGTCTGCTGTGGTCTAGAGACCTTTTGTTGATTTTGTTTTCTGACATAATCTAGTGTTAAGTCAGTGGGATCTCCAGAGAATGAATTGCATTGAAGAATTCTCAGACAGCAAGCCAGTAAGTTGAAACATCCAAATTTAATTTCTGTATAAATTTGATATTTTAACCCCAATAGAACAATTTTGACAACAAAGTATAAAATTAGTTTTCAGGGCCAGAGGTTGTCTAGCAGTATTTATAGTGGAATATGCTATTGAAGATCAGAGTTAACCTCATCTAAACTTTAACATCTATGAGGACTTCAACAGTGCACTTTGTGGAGCAGGAATTGACTGGCGCTGACTTTTGGACCCCCTTACTTTATTTCACGCATTGAGTTGATGTAAGAACTGTAGTCAGTTTCACCAGGGGATTATGGTCACTTCTGAAAGTTTGCAGTTTTTATCATTCACTTGTTTTATTTTATTGCCCATCTTAACGGGAACTAGGGATAGGCAATAAAAGTGCTGGCCAGCCAGTGATGTCCATGTACCATGAGTGAATTTTAAAAATGATTACAGTTGCAAAACATCAAACCAATTCGAGCTACAAATCTCTTGTTTGATTTAAGGTTTTTGCACTTATATCTACAAAGTGCAATGGAGTGTCTTTGAAGCAATAATGCTGGAATGCAGGTAGTAATGTACCAAATAGTGAGCTCAAATTAACATAGCTTTGACCCTAAACGGAACAAAATAAGTTAATGGTGAAATAAAGAAAAAAACTGACCAAAACATGAGGGGAGAAAATGGGAGGAGTATACTGGGATGATTGTATGTATGCAAATGCAAAAACAAATATTGAGGAAACCAGAACAAGCACAGAGGACGACTGGGGAAAGAAAACTCAACTCTTGTATGACACAATATGAGAACAAAGCAGTTTTATGACTCCTAACTAGTTAGGGCTGTTTGAGAAAATGCAGTGTTTAAATGATGCATGTGCAGATCGATTCAGAGTACCAGGGTGATGAGAAAAGACTGCACCAAATTATTTGTCAGCATTAAACTGAAAAATATCTTGTTCTATTTTAGCAAACTTTATTAGATAAAAGAGTGAATGGCAAGATAAGAAAAGAAATAGTATGGGGAGGTAAAACTCACTCAAGTTTATTTTGAGGAGAGCTGTAGAGAAGGAAAAGGAATAGAAAAATGGCTCCTAGCTGACTCTAATACTACAACCCCAGTTATGAAACAAAGACGGAGAGGGGTTACAGAAAGTCAGAGTCTTCATGGAATAGCAGTTCTTATTTTTAAGGACAGTTCACTTTGTTTTGCTTTTAATGCATGATGTTGGTTTATTTCAAACTGTATGCATTTTAGGCATGTTTGCGAGCATTAGCTGAATACACCTCTGACTCTTCTGAGAAACGGAGACTACAAGAACTGAGTAGCAAACAGGGTGCTGCAGACTATACCCGGTATATGAGAGACCACAACATTTGCCTGCTTGATATTCTCCGTGCCCTTCCGTCATGTCGTCCACCACTTAGCCTTCTATTAGGTTAGTCACCTTTATTACTTTTTTTTTAATCCCCTCCTATTGAAATTCCAAATAACATGAAGTGTAAAATCTTAGCGTGAACTATTCAGTATATCTTTATTTTTCTGTTTGGTAGTTAGGTTTTGGGGCTCTTTCCATAAATTTATAACTGTTTTATATTTTTTTCCTGTTTCCACCTTGTTATATCCATTTAGGTTGTTGGGTCTTCTCTGACTTCTTGTTTAGTCGCACAGTCGTAACACTGTAGAAGAGATGCCAGTTAGGCTCATTGTGTCAGCACTGTCTCCCTGAATAAGCACCTCTCACTTCTCTGTAACTTTCTTAGATTTGTTCCTGTGTATACTTCCTACTAATTTACATTCTAATACTAGGGGGTATTGTCAAGTTTAGTGTCTGAATTTTGAATGGTTTTATGAAATCTTGGCTTAGCATGCTGTTGAAAGAGTTTTACAGCTGCAGCAGTTAGCAGTACATCTGCACAAACAGACTAATCGTTTGTCTTTTTTCAAGGTTAAACTGCCAACCCTGCTGGGTGAGTCTTTGTATTCTGCTGCAGCAAAGTAATCTCATGGGCTGTGTTCCATTACTGTTATCTTTTCCAATATTGATTACATTTCTGTGCTTGTGCTGGTACTTGGGATGAGTTGATGATTACTGATACAAAGGCGTATAGTTAGTTATCACAGTTTTGAGTCCTCGGAATAGAAACCAACCTATCTTAAATCTGTGTCTACGTAACCCGTTTTAGATTTGCTTTCTGTTGTGAATTTGCTGCTGCTGCATTCTGTCTAAGCTTTGGAATGATATATAACCTGGTCCCCTGTTGAAGTTGAAAACACTTTGCTCAAATGGTTGCCTTTGGATTTAGGCTGCCCCTTTGGATGCAGGCATTCTGTTAACACTTGAGAATTTTCTAATTTTTTTTTGTCTCAATCACTGCCTCACATTGACAATCTCTCTTGCTTTCATCCATGTACCTATATGTTTACTAGATGTTCTGTATTCTGACTCTTGACAAAACTGGAAGTTTAACTCCCATTTAAATGGTGCTTTCTTGTATGTTGCAAGGTACAATGCTGATCTAACTGAGTCTTTTCATGTTTTTTTTTGAGTTTTCAAATGTTTCACAAGTAAGAAGATGGCTACCAAGCCACTAACTGAGAAACTAGGTGTATAACTAAAATGTTATGTTGTGATGAACTGAATTATTTTATACTAAGAAGGACTGTAACATTTAACTTTTTTTTAAGATGGCACTGGAACTGGTGACTTTGTACACTTTTTTTTTTTCACTGTGCTCATGTACTTGTAATTGTGTACAAGTGACAATAAAATCTAATTCTAATTCTAATTCCAATCTGCATTCCTCCAGGTTTAGCCTTTTAAATATCACTGATTTTTAATTGTGCCACTTTTTGGCAGCTGTGCCTTTAGCTGCTAGGACTTGGAATTCCAGGTTGACCACCTCTCATGGAAAAGAATGAGGGAAACTTCACCCTGGGGTTTGCTGATGAAACTGTGGGGAAGGGACTGGTCCTTGACTTGCCTTGTACGTGAGACTCTCTCTCTTCAGTGGTGTGACCTACACCAAACTGATACTGCCAGTTCAGATCCCACAGCCCTAGACATGTGCTAGACAGATCCAAACAGCCCCAAATGTGTACTTGCAGTTACAAAGTCTGCAGAGGGAGAGAAAATCAAGGACCTGGTGACAGTCAGCATGTGGGACAAAAAGCCATATTACCAAGTAGCCTCAGAAAATCTGGGACCATTGGTCATCCTATCGCATTCTCTCCCCTAACCAATCCAGATTTCCTTCCATTTTTACCAAACTTTGGGCCATCTGTTTCAATACCTCCTTGCATGACTCCGTTGAATGCCTTGAGTTGTTTACTACAATAAAGGTGCTTTGTTAAAAATAAATGTGAAGAGTTTAGGAAGTGAGTTTCAAGGAATTGGACTGAAATTGCCAACTCTCCTGTCAGCATCAGTGAGGCAAAGGGAGAAAATGAAAAGCTATGTGCAGACATAAATGTCGTGAAGATATGGATATGAACTGGGAGAGATTTTTGATTGTGAATTGGGGTAAGATGGCAGGGTAATTTTAAAAAATGAGAGCTAGATTTTCAATTTGATGCAGTACATTATGGGAGCTTGTGTATGTCAGTGAGGATGAGGGTGATGGACGAATAAACATTCACATGTTAGGAGCAGGTGTAAGCAATTCTCCACTATTCAAATAAGATCATGGCCTTATCCACGTTCCTGCCTTTTTTGCTTCCACCAATTTTGCAGGAAGGTATTTCCGAAGATGCTCAAACTTCAGAAAAATTGTACCTCATCTGTTAATCGGGTGATTCAAAAGTTTTAAACAGTGACTCCCACCTCTGGATTCCCCCATAAGAGGAAATATCCTCTCCACATCTTGCTGGACTTCTAAAACTTCTAAATAGTCTCGACAGGGAGGAGAGCAATGGTTTGACTGAATCTGGAATTAAAAGGCATATCTGCTGTCTTTTAATTTAAAACAAAAATCACACATTTACCACCTTCTAGAGGGAAATTCCTCCTCATCTCTATCCTAACTGGCTAACGTACTCCAAGATCATGCCATAGAGACATACAGTATGGAAACAGACCCTCTGGCCCCACTCGTTCATGCCAACCCAAGTTTCTAACCTGAATTAGTCCCATTTGCCTCCGTTTGGGTGATTTGTTATCCCTTTTAAACCTTTCCTATCCATTTCCCTGTCCAGTTGTATTTTTAAATGTTGTAATTGTACCCACCTCTAACACTTCCTCAGACACCTTGTTCTGTATATGCACCAATGCCATCTGGTCCTAGAATTTCTGAAAAGGAAACCAACCGCTTCACATCTACTTTATCAACTCACCTAAGAATCTTGTATGCCTCAATAAGGTCACCAGTCATTCTGCTGAACTCCAATGCATATAGGCCCAACCTACTTCACCGTTCATCATAAGACACAGTCCCTCCAGTCCCAGGATCGACCTAGTGAAACATCTCTGGACTGCCTGCAGAGGAAAAAAAAGTACATAACAAGAAGTTAAATTCAAGATTACAAATACTATTATATCAGTTGCATCAGTTTTCCATATTTTACTAAAACAAAAGATGATGTGGATTCTGCATTGAAGCTTGTGCTGATGCAGCTGTAACTTGAAAAGTTGTTTCTAGTAACTACATCAATAATTGGACTCTGGGAGCTATTTGTTCTCTTGATGATGGTCTGTTTAATTAGATTTGGTTAGTTCTTGGTTTTGTGCTAAATCTATTTTATCAGTGTTATGTAATTTTATTTTTGGTCATTTTGCTCCAGCTTATGAAGGAAATATTTTCGTACCTTCAAATTTGCTCATTTAATCAATAAAAGATCAGAATTTGGTCAGTAACAACCAATATTGGTCTACAGTTTTAAAATGTCAGTCAAGTGCTAGGTGACAATGTTATTTTGTTTCAATCTCAGTAACTTCATTTAACTTTCATTCAGTTGCTAATACCACAGAATATCTGCAACATGCAGATGTCACATATTGGAATAAGACTGTGTGTGTGTGTAAGAAAAAGGAGCAGAATTAGGCCATTTGGCCCGTCGAGTCTGCTTCACCATTTGATCATGGCTGATATGTTTCTTAACCCCAACCTCTTGGCTTCTCCCTGTAACCCTTCAGCCCTTTAAAAAAATCAAGAACCTTTCTACCTGTGTCTTAAATACACTGAATTACTTGGCCGCCACAGCCTTCTGTGGCAATGAGTTCTGCAGTTTCACCACCCTCTGATGAGCTGAAGAGGAATTTCAGTTCTAAGGTGTTGCCCCTTCAACCTGAGGCTGTGCATTTGCGTCCTAGTTGAAATAACTCCACAGAGGCTGGTATCCTGCCACCAAGTCACCCTTTATTTTCACATGGAGATTACTTGATACTGATCGAGCTCCCTCACAGCCATCTCTGAGTGAGCAGAACCTCTGACATTTTGTTCTTATCTGTCAGCCAGGGTTCCCTGATTGGACCAGATTAATAGCCTCAATCAGGGAACTCCTATTCTGTGAAGTCCACCTGCTGACGGCATTACAATCACTATATTCCAAACCACCTCCCCAACAAATTTGAGGACATTGGCCAGTTCTTTTTCTCCACATTGAATTGAATTATCTTTTATTGTCGTGTGTACTCAAATGAGTACCGTGAAAAGTTTATAATTTGCCACTTACAGTGCCAACTTTGGGTCAAAAGTGACTAGGTACAATCCTTAGTTACAGAATAGAGGAAAGAAGAAGACAAAAGTTACATTATAGTCATACTCCGCCAAAGGCTCTCTGCACTAGACCACTGCAGGGGGCCTCCACATGGCCTGACTACTGGTTGCTGCCACACTCTGCACTGGGTTGCTGGCATCCCCGCTCTGGCTGCTGTTTGCCACTGTCCCCACTGTGCTGACCCTGCTTTGGAGGCTGAGAGTCAGCAGTCAGGGCCGGGTGTCCGAGGCTGAGAGAAGGGAGGAAAAGGAACAAAAAGAACAAGTGGAACAGAGGAGCTCAGGCTGGAGCTGCCTCCTTTATGGAACTGGTAGCTCCACCTGAGGTGTTTTAGCCCTGGGTCAGGTTCCTCCGACTCTGACGTAGATACGGACAGCGTGTAATGCACAGTAGCTTCCCTTGTTGCGCCCGGAGCATTTTGGAAGAAATTCATTCTCCTTGTCGGGCAGCAAAAGCTTCACCGCTCGTCTCCCATTCTAAGGCCTGACAGAGTGGGAGAACCCATGGGTGCTGAAATTGTTGGAAAGGTCGTCGAGGAGCCGGGCACACTTTCCTCCTGCACTGCCTGCGAGTTTGCAGCTTTCGTGTGGTCCACACACTTGTTCAGGACTATTGCACCTATCTGAA
Source organism: Ginglymostoma cirratum (assembly GCA_024137785.1). NCBI lineage: Eukaryota > Metazoa > Chordata > Chondrichthyes > Orectolobiformes > Ginglymostomatidae > Ginglymostoma > Ginglymostoma cirratum. The sequence goes on from JAHRHZ010000013.1 coordinate 42,027,906, forward strand.
CTTTCTATTTCACTCGACTTTACCTTGCGTTGACCATGTCCCTTACCCATGCAGGGCCATTCCTATAGTTCCTGCACCAAAGTTAATGCTCAGCAACATGGCCCTATTCCAAGGCTGACCGTTTTTTTTTTTTTTTTAGAAATGAGTTCATGCAAAGGTGCCAGGGTGAAGGCCAGGTTATGTATGCACTCCCCCTAATAATTCGCCAGCCCAAAGAAAGACCTAAGCTCTCTTACAGATGTGGGAGGTGGGGCACCTTTTGATCACCCTTGCTTTATCTTCCATTGGGTGTAACCCGGTCTTGTTGATGCTGTAGCCTAAGTAGGTCACTTGGAGTACCTGGAACACACTTTGTTTTTCCTTCTAAGGCATATGCCCACCTGGGAGAAACATCTAAGGACTATGTTCGAGTTCTCCAAGTGTTCCTTATTGGTCTTCCCTCTCATTAGCATGTCATGTAGATAAATGGTGACCTGGGGTAAACCTTGTAATATGTTCTCCATTTGCTTAAAAAATTGCACAGGCTGATGATACCCCAAATGCCAATCTAGTGTATTGATACTCACCCTTATGAGTATTAATTGTAGCATACCTCTGGGATCCCTCTAACCTCAATTGCAAGTATACATAGCTTATGTTCAGCTTTGTGAAGGCCAAGCAAGAGACAAGCATGGGAATTCCGAGAAGCCTGGTACTCCATGAAGAAAGCCATCAACAAACGTATAGAGCTCGACCCCCATATACGCTCCACTGTAAAGGAAAACCGGAAATGATGTAATCCAGTTCAGTGGACTCCAGAGTTCAAGTAACAGGTGGAAAAACACAACAGCGCTTCATCAGAGGCTGCCCTGATGATGTTACCAAGCAGGGTAATGGAACATCTGCGGAAAAACATTGAACCAGCTCGGCGAGCCAACCAACCACAACATCGACAACGCAAGCTACAAATCTACTCTAAAACCTTAGAGTCTCTCAGCATCTCATTAAGGGTTAAACCAAAGTCCTGTGCCTCTGCTAGTCGTTTTAACCTAGTCACAAATCCCAATACGGATTCCCCTGTTTTCTGGAATTGCCGTGCAAAAACTGCTAGCTTCTCAGAATTAGACTTAGAGGAGGCTTGGGGTTGTAATATTCCTTAACTAAATCTGTGAACTCTTGGAAGGTTTTAGTATCTTGTGCCTCCGGGAAAGTTAGGCTGCTAATAAACTGAAAAAAGTGGGTCCACAAGCTGTCAGGGGAATTACTTACTGCTTTCTGTCTGCCCCAATGTCATTTGCCCTGAAAAAAATAATGTATCCCTTCCACACACCTGGGCCCAATCTTCAGTAGGATTGAATGAGTTAAGCTTCACAAATAATGGCATGAAGCTGGAAATGCTGGCCTCAACTCAAAGCCGACTGTTAGAAGTGAATTTCTTCAGAAGCATCCTTTACTCTCATCACCACTGAAATAACTCCATAGAGGCCGGTATCCCATCACCAAGGCACCTTTAATTTACACATGGAGAGTCCTTGACACTGATCCAGCTCCCTCAGAGCCAGCTCTGAGTGAACGGAACCTGTGACAGTCCTGTTCTTATCTGTCAGCCAGGTTAACGGCCCCAATCGGGGAACTCGTATTCTATGAGGTCCACCTGGCTGACCTTGTTACAATCACTACACTAGTCACTCCACTGCTGTACCTCCACTCTATCCAGGTCTTTCAGTATTGTGTAAATTTTAATAGATTGCCACATCCCCCAGCCAATCCTTCTAAATTCCAAGTGTGGATCCAGAGTCCTCCCCTGCTCCTCATATAACAAGCCCTTCATCCCCAGGATCATTCTGATAAACCTCCTCTGGACCGTTTCCAAGGCCAGCACACCTTCCCTCAAATATGGGACCCTAAACTGTGCTCAAATATGGTCTGACTATAGCCTTATACAGCCTGACCAGTACATCTCCGCTGTTGTATTCTAGCCTTCTTGAAATAAATGTTAGCATTGCATTTGACTTCCTGTCTTGCAACTGAATCTGCATGTTAATGAATGAGATATTTTTGTCCATGTGCTCACTGAATGGTTGATGGATAGGATATTAAAATACCTCCTGATGAATCTTATTAGATTGTTAATAATTAATTCACCAAAAATCTCAAAATTGGTTTTGTGAAATAAGACAAACACTTATTAATGTCTGTTAATCACTGGGGACTATTAACTTGTTTAATGAACTCTGCTTTAGGAGGGTCTTTCACCTCACTTCCATACCCCGATGCTTTGACCAACCTCTCAGCCATTCCTTCTAACTTAATTGTTTTTACTTCTCTGTACATTATATTGCAACTCTGTGAAATAGTTTGCACACTTTAATAAAAAAAAGTTTTCTATGTGCATGCTTTACCAGCATGGGATTCTCCCTTGGCGATTATCCTATTAATTTACAGGAAAATTATGGGCTATTGAATGCAGAAATGGAAAAGCCCCAGGTACAGTGTATAGTGGTGACATACACCCTGAGTCAACCTTCTAGAGTTGCAAGCGTATTGAAAATACTGAAAAAAACCAAAATGCTGGCGATCACAGCAGGTCAGGCGGCACCCATGATGAGAAACCAAGCTAACATTTCAAGTCTAGATGACTCTTCGTCACAGCTTAAATGAAGTATGGAGGGGACAGCATTTATTAAAAGTGGGGTGGTGAGGTTGGAGTGCTGGGGGAGAAAGGATGCTGATAGTTCAGATTAAGTGATCAGCATGCTTGATAAGGTTCCCCACGGTAGGCTATTGCAGAAAGTTTGGAGGCATGGGATTGAGGGTGATTTAGCGGTTTGGATCAGAAATTGGCTAGCTGGAAGAAGACAGAGGGTGGTGGTTGATGGGAAATGTTCATCCTGGAGTTCAGTTACTAGTGGTGTACCGCAAGGATCTGTTTTGGGGCCACTGTTGTTTGTCATTTTTATAAATGACCTGGATGAGGACATAGAAGGATGGATCAGTAAATTTGCGGATGACACTAAAGTCAGTGGAGTTGTGGATAGTGCGGAAGGATGTTGCAGGTTACAGAGGGACATAGATAAGCTACAGAGCTGAGCTCAGAGGTGGCAAATGGAGTTTAATGCGGAAAAGTGTGAGGTGATTCACTTTGGAAGGAGTAACAGGAATACAGAGTACAGGGCTAATGGTAAGATTCTTGGTAGTGTGGACGAGCAGAGAGATCTCGGTGTCCATGTGCGTAGATCCCTGATAGTTGCCACCCAGGTTGATAGGGTTGTTAAGAAGGCGTACAGTGTGTTAGGTTTTATTGGTAGAGGGATTGAGTTTCGGAGCCGTGAGGTCATGTTGCAGCTGTACAAAACTCTCTGGTGCGGCCGCACTTGGAGTATTGCGTACAGTTCTGGTCAACGCATTATAGGAAGGATGTGGAAGCATTGGAAAGGGTGCAGAGGAGATTTACCAGGATGTTGCCTGGTATGGAGGGAAGGTCTTATGAGGAAAGGCTGAGGGACGTGAGGCTGTTTTTGTTAGAGAGAAGAAGGTTAAGAGGTGACTTAATAGAGACATACAAGATGATCAGAGGATTAGATAGGGTGGACAGTGAGAGCCTTTTTCCTCGGATGGTGATGGCTAGCATGAGGGGACATAGCTTTAAATTGAAGGGTGATAGATATAGGACAGATGTCAGAGGTAGGTTCTTTACTCAGAGAGTAGTAAGGGCGTGGAATGCCCTGCCTGCAACAGTAGTAGACTCGCCAACTTTAAGGGCATTTAAATGGTTGTTGGATAAACATATGGATGATAATGGAATAGTGTAGGTTAGATGGGCTTCAGATTGGTTTCACAGGTCGGCGCAACATCGAGGGCCGAAGGGCCTGTACTGTGCTGTAATGTTCTATGTTCTATGTCAGAATTCTTAAGAGAACAAGCTAAATACACAGCCTGAAATAATTAGAATTAGAGCAACAGAAATCTTGTTGCTCGGGTCCGAACTTAAGTTCTGAGAGAGGGTCACCGGACCTGAAATGTTAACTCTGATTCTTACTTCACAGATGTTGCCAGACCTGCTGAACTTTTCCAGCAACTTCTGCTTTTGTTCCTGATTTACAGCATCCGCAGTTCTTTGTCTTCAGTAGATATGGACACTGAAAGTGATAGGGATTTTGCTAACTCCAGTAGCTCTGTCAGTTTTGAGTTTGAGTGCTTTTCAACTCAGTTGACTAGAGAGACTATCTTTGATTATTCGTTCAGATTTCCTGTTCAACATCGCTGAAGGCATGTTTGGTTACAAGTTGTCTCAATCGTGTGTAATATTGGCCAGTTGGTTCTCTTGTCTCTTGTTTCTTGTTTACTGTGTTGGAAGACAATTGTTTTGTAAATTGTACTTTTCTTGGGCATGAAGCAGGTTTTTAGTGCATTTTTGTTTTTGCTGAGTTGTTCATCTTGCGCAAACTTAAACATCTCAAACATCTTTCAATTGTTCACCTCCAGTTTGGAGAAATTGTACAATTTTTCCTCTTTTTGTCTGCGATTGCAAATCATGCCATCACCACTTTGGAATGTTTTGGCCACTTTTGCCAAAGTGGGAATACAGATGATAGTGAATGCACATCAACAGCTGGTAAATGGGCATTGACAACACAATATTCGTCAGCAGTGCAGTGATGTGCCTGCTCTGAAATTTGAGTTTTTTTGCTTTTTGTTTGGAGGGTTATTTTTGTGAGTCAGAGTATGCATATGTTGTACAAACTTTCTTATTTTTAAACCTAAACTGGAATACTTCCAATGTGTATCTAACACAGTCTGAACATGTCTTTAAATCTCTCTATTTTAAAATGCTTTCTGCAGAAAGTAGTGTAATCTCCAAAAGTCTTGTACCTGAAAATGATTGTGTTTTTTTTTGTTTCCTCCCCATCATCTTGTCATTGTGATGAAGTATTTGGGACAAAAACAGTTATTACTTCTGTCAAACAGTTTGGATGTGTTTTGACGCACATCCGGAAATAGGACTTAAATTCAGACATTGTGGCCCAAAGGGACATTACCAGTGTGCCACAAGTCCTGCCGAATGGCTACGTGTTCAGTCTTTACAATTTATAATCGCATGAGCTGTTAAACATTGATCCTTCTTTTATTCTTGTTATTCCCTCTGTTTGGACGTGTATGTACGTGGGCCTCGTGGTCAAAATGCACAGTGTAATTCTCAACACTACAATAGGTCTGTTTTAGTTGTACAAGTTGCAGCCTATGTAAAGTGATATTTAATTGCTAAGAATATATGAACTGTTATGCTTTAAACAAAATTCAAATGTAAGGCTTTAGCCATGAAATACAATGGGTTACTATTTTAATGTTATCTCTTGTGGTTAAAAACTTTGCTTTGGTAAGATAGTTAGTTAGTTTAGTTGCTATTCTTCACCCACAATTTAACTTCCTTGAGGTGTCACTGAAAAATTTGCCAAAAACGTCCCTTTGTAGGCAAAATAATATAAAACTAGCTAGAAGTACCTAATAAGAGATTAAACTTTTTTCATTTAATTTCTTTCCCAATCCTAGATTTTGGAAATTAAAGCTTTTTTTTTCTCTATTTCAGAACATTTACCAAAACTACAAGTTAGATCCTATTCAGCAGCCAGGTAATATTTTTATATTGTGTTTGTGGTGATGAACGTTGTTATTAGGCATGATCATCTTTAATATTTATGAGCTTTACTATCCCCGAGTAAAAATAAAACCAGAATTGACACTTTCTGAAACTGAGTTGAAGAATTAACCATTGCAAAATTTCTAGTTTCTGTGATTAAACTCCACCCTCTTGCCATGGATTCTATTACTATCCTGTCCACAGTGTTAGCTTAACTGTTTGTAATTACTGCATCCTATTTGACCCAGAACTGAACTTCCAATCTCATATTTTATCATGAGGACCACTTCCTTTAATTTTCATAACATTGCTGACGTCTGCACTACCGAGGCCTGTCTGCTGCCAAACCACTCACCTATAACTGTGGAATAATTGCAGCTTAAGGTAATCATGCATCTGACCTCTGCATCTTGTCAGTGTACAGAATTCTGTGATCTATACCTTGTTCCTCATACTGTACCACTTCTATTATCTGCTGTACTGCTTTGGCTCGTAGTCCCTCAATATTTTACATTTTAAGTTGTCAACAACGTGTTCGGATCTCTTGTCCGTTCCTATCTCTCTTCCACCACCAGAATACTCCAATAACTCTGCATTCCTCCTACCTTGTTCTCTTGTGCAACTCAAAATCCCTTCGCTTGACTACTGATGATAAAGCCAACTCTAGTGAAGACTTTAAAACTCACTTATTCACTTTCTAAAGGTCTTTGCTGCTCCAATTCCATTCTCTAATCTGAAATTACACCGACTGAACTGGAATTCCAATTGAGACTAAATGGAAGATAAGCTATTGTGTGTATTCTGTGTAACTTATTGTTTGGCTTTGTGAAGTGCTGCTTTACATCCAAAATGTGTGTATTTATTGTAAAGTCAGTGACTTTACTGGCTCTGTCTCATGGTGACCACCATGATTGCAATGCATTCTGTAGCCAGTGGGGACTCTGAGGCTGTTCACTGCTTTGAAAGGCTTTCAAAGTACAGCAGGTTCCCACAAAGCAACATTGATAGCACATGCTTGGCAGATAATTTTTAAAAGCAAAACCCAAATGGACTTTGTGCAATACGTGGAGGCACGTATCAAAAACATGTTTCATAAACTGCAGTAACATTCTGGATGGTCTGGAGAAAATGACCAAAATCATGGAGGTGTTGCCTGTGAGGAGCAAAGTCATAGGGAATATATGAACTGAGCCACCTACATGAGCAATTCGCATTTAGTTAATCAGTGTCTTTGAGTCGGAGGGACAATTAGGCACCTCAGTGAAGGATGATTCTTCACTGGATAAGTTCAGAAAGGAAATCACAACACTTCAAAACTTTACAGCTATTTTCAGAGGAACAGGGGATATTTTGGGACCAGTTAGTGAGATAGAAATTCAGATGGAATGGAAGAAAAGCATGAATAATATAATAGTGTACTTTAGCGTTTCTTAACGAAAAACAATTCAAATTAGTGTTTATTTTTTTAACCAACCAATCACTATATTATGCGAGTGTGAGTACCCTAATACAATGACCATTTCAGTTAACCCTAAGGGGGCTCATTTTAATGAACTAGCAACAATAATGGAGGAGCAAATTACTGATGAGTCATCTTGTTCTCTCTCTGTGGATGTTGCTTGACCTGCTGTGATTTCCAGCATTATTTTGTTTTCAACAATAATGGATCGTGTCTCTATGACTCCAGTGAATCGGTATTTAAATGGAAAATGAATAAGTAGCAACATGAGGCACGATGTTGAGTATTGGGAGATACTGGACATTGTCAAATACTGAGTGAAAAACTGAAAGAACTACAGATGCTGGAAATCTGCAACAAAAAGTGAAATTGCTGGAAAGTCTCAGCAGGTCTGGCAGCATTTGTGGAAAGAAAGCAGAGTTAATGTTTCAGATCTGGTAACTCTTCTTCAGAATTGATGGTAGCTTGGAAAATGATGGTTTTTATACAGAAGGTGGGGTGGGTGGGGAAGGCAGGAGAGAGAACCCAGAGAGACCAAATCAATAAGACAAAGGAGTAGTTAGCTCCTAATGGGGACTATTAGTAGCTGACAATGGGTAGTGTGTGGTAGCAGCTCGTGTGATGACAAGGCCTGGTGGTTGGGGTTTGAGGAAAGCATAGGAAAAGTGCTCCCGCCCTAAAATTTTTGAACTCGCTATCAAGTCCAGGAGGCTGCAGAGTTCCCCAAGTGGAAAATGAGGTACTATTCTTCCAGCTTGTGCTGACCTTCACTGAAGCACTGCGGTGAGCCTGAGACAGATTTTTTTCGTCTTTTTGGACAGAATGTAGATGTTCTGCAAAGCAGTCACCCAGTCTACACTTTGTTTCCCCAATGTAGAGGAGACCACATTGTGAGCAGTGAATGCAGTAGACTAGATTGTGGGAAGTGCAGGTAAAGCACTGTTTCACCTGGAAGGTGTGTTCAGGACCTTGGACACTGAGGAAGGAGGAAGTAAATGTACAGGTGTTACATCTTCTGCAATTGCAGGGGAAGGTGCTCTGGGTCGGTGTTGGGAGTGAAGGAGGAGTGGACCAAGATGTTCTGGAGGGAATGTTCCTTGTGGAAGGCTGGCAAGGAGGGGAGGGGAATATGTGTCTGGTGGTGGCATCCCACTGGAGATGGTGGAAATAGCAGCTAATGTGGATGCTGGTGGGATGGTAGGTGAGGATAAGGGGGCCTCTATTGCTGTTGTGGGAGGGATGAGAAGGGATGAGGGCCACAGTGCAGGAGATGGATCAGACCCGGCTGAGGGTGCTGTCAACTATGGTGCTGGGGAATCCTCAGTTGAGGAAGGAGGTGGATATTTCAAAGACTCCCTTATCAAAGTTGGCTTCGTTGGAACAAATGTAACAGAGATGGGGGAGCTGGGAGAATAGAGTAGAGTCTTTACAGGAAGCAGGGTGTGAGGATGTATAGTCAAGGTAACTGTGGGAGTCAGTGGTTTGTAGTGGATATTGGCTGTCAGCCTATCCCCAGAAATGGAAACTCTTGTCAAGGAGGAGAAAGGAGTCAGCGATGGACCAGGCAAAGGTGAGGGGCAGTGTAGAAATTGAACACAACATAGATAAACTTTTCCCATCCCAGACAAGAGGGAAGAAGCACTGATGTCATCGATATACCAGAGAGACAGTTGTGGGTGGAGTAGGACTGGAACAAGGAATGTGCCACATGATATATAGGCATAACTAGGGCCCATACAGGTACCCATGGCCACCCCTTTGACGTAAAGAAAGTGAAAGGAGTTAAAAGAAAAGATATTCAGGGTGAGGATGGTGGCTCAGTGGTTAGCATTGCTGCCTTACAGCACCAGGAATCCAGGTTTGATTCCATCCTTGGCGACTGTCTGTATGGAGTTTGCACAATCTCCCCGTGTCTGTGTTGGTTTTCTCCCACAGTCCAAATATGTGCAGGTTAGGTGGATTGGCCATTGTAATTGCGGAGTAACAGGGATGGGTGAGATGTTGGGTGGAGGGTCAGTGTGAATGTTGGGCCGAATGGCCTGCTTCTGCACTGTCGTGATTCTGTGATCTTTAGGATGAGTTTGGCCAGATGGAGGAGGCGGTTGGTGGGGATAATTTAGGCCTTTTTTTCAGGAAGAAGCGGAGAGCCCTGAGACCATCAGGATGGACGTGTGACGGGATTACACATCCATGGTGAAGAGGTTTTCCAGCAGTTTCTGTTGTTTGTATCGAACACCAATACCGAGTGCTATTTTTAAAATTTCTTTACAGTTCGCCTAAGTATCACCCTGGTAAACTTCATTTTGTTTTCAATATTGTGGAGTTCCCATCCTGTCCGGAGAAGCCTATCAAACGAAGAGGAGTATGTACAGGTTGGCTGGCAGAACAAGTTACGCCAATGCTTCAAAACTATGAGAATGGAACTATAATCAGTGACTGTTTGTCAAATGGATTTGAATTGCCACGGGTATGTACCGTTTGATTAAAATCCGGAAGTGAAGCTATGCCTCCAATGCACTGTATTCAGATTCAGTTTGGCAGATGTGTTCTTGTATGTTTTTATTTAGAGCCTTGAAATAAGTTTGCAGCCTTTATTGCAAAATACAAACTTGTTTTGTTTCAAACTCTGGTGAAGAACACCACTTGTTGCTACGCTGGGAGTACAGTGCTTACACAGAGCAGCAAAATGATTGGATGCATGTGCTTTTTGTTTTATTTTTTTAAATAGCTGACAGACCCAGCCATTGAAAGGGAACAGTGTGCCTGTGTTGTAGATATAGGCATGAACTTTTACTCATGGAACCAGGTCAATGATTTGGAGGCAACTGAAACAGAGAGTTGCTATCTTGAAGCTGATGATCAGGTCAGGTGTTTACAAATAGGGAAAGAGATCCATGCAGTAGAGGTGTTGTCAGTCGTCTTCGAACAGCAAAGACCTGAGAGAAGCAGAGAAACCATAAGTCACTTACTATATTTTGGAGAGATGGGAGTAGCTAATGAAGCTACCTACTACAACTTATTGGAGTCCCGAATGTCATTCACTAGCCAAGGGCAGAGATGAAGAAAGCTCATAACCAGTATTTGCCTGGTGCAGCTGTGAGACAGGGGGAGAGAGACTGGATTTCTGAGAAATCCAGGAGCACTATCAGCTAGCTGTCTACTTGAGAGCCAGAATTGTGCTGGTAATTAGAAGCAAAAGTGCTGCTTTGAGTGCCCAGTGGGACATGGTCTCAGGAGAGATTGAACCACTGGAAGGTGAGTAATTATTGAGCAGTCCGAGTTGAAGTGGCTTTTGAGAGAATTTCAAGGCTAGATTGTCAAATAAAAAAATTGGAACCTGTTGTAAAGGATTTTAATGAGATTTGGTGACTCACTGTGTAACTAACATCCTGTGGGTTGCTGAAAAATCCACACTATCTATCTTGACTTAATCTACTATTTGACGTGCTCTGTAGGGTGTACAACCACAGTTTGTTTGCTGACCCATATTTATCCTATTATTTCTGGATGTATAGGTAGTTCTAAATTGCTTTCCTTTTTCTGACCTGGTATAACAAAGTTTTACTAATCCAGTACTATGGAATTTTTTGACTTTATTCTCTCAGCAAGTGCTGGAAATCTCAAATATTACCTCCCTCAAATTAAAAAAAAGAATACTGGTCCATGACCAGATTGTAACAGAAATGTGGTGGTCTTATCGGGTTCCTCGCACCTTCCTGCACTCCTCCCAGGCCTACTTCAGTTTGGAGTGTGGTCTGGTATCAGCAGACCACAGCTTTAGACTGTTCAGAGATATAGAAGTTGGAAACCAGAAGTATTTGGCGGAATTCTCATTCCAAAATCCTGATCCTGATAATGGACTGAATAGAGCTACTAGCAGTGGGACCCTGGAAGCTGTTTCCCAGGTGGTGGGCCGTAAGCTGGCTGCCTGCAGGATCGTTTTGCAGTTAAACTAACGAGGTTGTTGAAGGCCAGTAGGAGACCGACCAGCACTGGAAGAATGGCATCCTGAGCTTTGGCAATTGGAATGTCCAATTATAGGCAGGAGAACCCAAGGGCACTTCAAGATAGAGATGCTCTCTGAGAATGTTAGGAAAAAAAAGTGGTCACAGTTGCTAAAGTGCTATTGCAGAGGAAAATCCTCACCACAGGGCAGCCTGTGTTTGCAGCTGTGACCATTTTGCAATCATGTGCAGCCACAGATGGGAGGGTAGAAGCTGTGATGGTTATGATTGTTGGTTGGAGTGCTGGACGACCCAGTCTGAAGCCATGAGGCCGAGTCCATTCATCAACTGGGATCTGGCTTCAGTGGGGTAAATCCAACTGCTGACTGCAATGATGCAATTGATATTTACTGTGGTCTTAATAAACCCTTGGTTTTTTTTATTTTAAGGGCCATAATTGGTTACCCTCCCCACTATTCTGAAATGGCCCAAGGTGGGGACATGCTGGAAATCCAGCATTTAGATTTTTAAAGACATTATAGAGCAGGGGGAGAAAGCAGGAATATGGTGTTGAGATGGATGATCAGCCATGATCTTGTTAAATGGCAGAGCAGGCTTGAGTGGCTGAATCCAGCATTTCCTCCATGCCTGCCTATCTCTTCCACTTGCTTCCAAACTCAGTCCCACTCTCTTGGAAAAAAGTTTTTTTTCTTTTTTGTTTAAAATTCTTCTCCTACATTTTTACTTCAAATTCTGAAATTGATTTCTTGGATGTTAAACTACAGAATAAACTTTCTTCTGCAGGTATCCATCTTCAGCCGGCACAACCCATTTTTCCATCTACCTGCTGTTACGGCAGCTCCTGTTATCATGGTGGGCCCTGGAACTGGGATTGCTCCCTTCATAGGTTTTCTACAGCATCGGTATGTGACCTGTTTTTACTATCAGTACCAACACTGAAAACCATTTTTCTAAAATAAAATGGTGTATGTAAGTGTGTCCTGTTTCTCAGCAAATTTTGGAGGCTGATTATTTAGAATGAAGGAAAGACGGGAGTTCTTTTTAATTACTGCAGACACCTTTTCCTCTAAACTGCTCAGTTTTCTGTGGTGTTGTGTGTGCACAACAGTATTTGGATCAAGCGGATTTAGAGGATGCGAGGTTGTTGACATTTGACATTGGTCGGGTGGGGAAGGTGATGAGTAAGAGACACAAGTAGAAGCAAATGGAAAGAGATGGTCGAAGGAGTTGGATGGGTTTTGCAGAAGGGCAGAACAGCTGTCTCATTGAAAGAAGGTGAATCACTGCAAAGATACCCCTAGTTAGAGGCAATAAAGCAGTCAGCAGGGAGGAGAGGTGTGTAAATAATGTGTTTTCCAGTGTCTCTGCATTTGCTATTTGAAGGTATTTTCTGTTCTTTGATTGCATCCCTGCTGGGGCAATGAACATTATCAGCAACTGCTGCCTCACAGTGCCAGCACCCCGGGATGTGCAGGCCAGGTTGATTAGCAGTGGGAAATGAGGTTACAGGGAAACGGGGGTTGGAGGTGGGGGCGTAGGAAGCTGGTCTGCGTGTGATGCTGTCCAGAGAGTTGGTGTGGATTCAATGGGCCACATAGAATCCCTCTGCCGAAGGAGGCTGTGATTCTAATGCAATTGGTAGGGTTGGGGGACTGGTGCAGGGTGTATAGTTCTTGCTGGCAAAAACGGTATGAGAGAGATGGAAGGCAAGGAGTAAAACATAGTTTATTTTTTAAAAAAATGACAGTTGTATCAGAATACCGTACTTGCCATTTTTATTCGAAGCATTGCATCTCTCAACCCAAAAGGAAGAGGTTCCATGCATTTGTGCCCATCTTGACTTTGTAAAAGAGCTACCTAATAATCCCTACTCCATTGCTAATAGTCCTGAAATTTTTTCCGAAGTATTGTCCAATTCCTTCTTGAAAGTTATTATTTAATTCTATTTAACACAGCTCTTTCAGGTGGGCATCCCATTATCATGACTCACTGTGCATATGGAAAAACGTCTTCCTGTGCTCCTCTCTAAGGAGAACTTGACCAGAATCCTGATGATCTTTTGCAATGTGAGAAGTTTGCCTATTAGGTAGTTAGAATGTAACTCACGTTTTGTTGCAGCTTGCTTTCCTTGTAAAGATCAATAAGAGTCCATGACCAAGGATTCTAGTTGTCATGAAACAGCATGGTAGAATTGCATTTCGAAACGAAGTAATGTAATGAGATAACTACAGGTAGAAGTTTATAAGTATTAATGGCATGCCAGTGGCCTGTTTCTCTTCCCCTGCGGGATTGCCTGTCGTGACATTGTCAGACTAAATTGGATGTTTCGAGTAGCTGCACTGACTTCGAGAGTAAGGATGTTGAAAGAGCAACAGAGTTGAAGGGCTGTGATCTTCAATTTTACTTCAAAGTTCATTTTTAAGGTATATTTCATTTAGTGAGTGGGGAATAGAGATTTCCAGTATTGTGCAAAAATTAACAGCTGATGGGCCACCCATCTTCAACTTCAGGTATCGAATAAAGTCTGAATATCAATATTACACAATATTGGATTTCTGCACTTGTATCTGACTTGTGTATTGAAAAAAAAGTTTTAATATTTATATACAGTCCCAGAGATCTGTTTGAAGAGGTACACACTTTTTTTCTTTCAGTTTGAGGAACAAAGTAAAATCGTAGGGATGACTAGTACATTTCTGGGTGACCAAATCTAACCGTTCTCCAAATTAGTCTGACAAGCCACTGTTTCTTTCAGAGTAAAGACAATATTTTTGTATCCAATTGGTTTATGTGTTCATGCTCTGAGACTTCATTACAGAGAAAACAAATAACTGCCATAATCCCTCTGCTCCATGCTTTCTGATCTTGACTACCACGATGGTTGAGCCTCCCTTGGAGTTAGTGATATTGCAATTGAATGCGAGATGGAAAATAATTGTTTCCTCCTTTTGTTGTTCTACTTACTTTCAGAAAATCTGCAATTTTTCATTTGATTTTCATGAAACTGCTTTTAATCCTTAGAATTTTGTAGCAGTGCAGAATATTTGTTTTGAAATGTATTATAATCTCTAGAGATGAATAATTATTAAAAAGAAAGCTGAACATTTTGCTAATAGCTGAAAGAATAAATGACTAACTCAACAAGATTTCAATTTTTAGGAGACCTTCCATCATATTTGGCACAATCACTGTGTTAAATGGAATAAATTCAAAATAAATGTAACAGTTTAAAACTTAGGCACCCATGAAGTACATGGATCATCAACTGTGTTCAGCCATTTCTGTTGTGTTCTGCCAAATGTCTTCTCCGATGCCATGAACTCGCTCTGCCTGATGGGGAGTGTAGAAGAGCATGCCAAGAGTGGCACCAGGCATGCCTAAAGTTGCATAGTCAATTAGTTGTTCTTATTTTGATTCCGGTCCAGTATGAAAATGCAAAAACCAAGGCATAAGCATTTCCAACTACCTGCAGTGCTTTGGGTTCCCCAAAGGCAGTCTCTTGGCCAATTCAGCCAATTCTACGTGAAGTTGTGCAGTGAACAAGTTACAGTAAAGGCTGTGGGGCCCCAGCTGTAGTACTGAATATTTATGTTCCGGAACTGGTTATGCATCTAGTGAAGCTAATCCAGCACAGCTATAATGCTGGCATTCATCTGACAAAACAGAAAATTGCCCAGATATCTACTGTTTCAAAAGCAGGACAATCCAATCTGCCCAGTTATTGCCATATGAATCGACTCCACAGCATCGGTGAACTGATGGAACATGTTGTCAACACTGCTATCAAACAACACTCACTGACTGATGACCTGTTCCCAGTCCATTGTTTGGATTCTGTCAGCACTATTCAGTTACAAATCTTATTACTGCTGTGATCTAAACTTGGAACTGGTAACATTTTGGATTCAAGGGCCACAGGTACTGAAGACAGGCAGTTGACTATGCTTAAGTAATTTTAAATATTTTATGAAGAAGCAGCGGCTTAGTTATGATTGTCTAAGACAGTTGAAGTATACAATGCTTGACAGTGGATGAGGCCAGTTAATTCATTTCTGAGGGTGAATGACAATTGGCACAGTGCATTGATTTCAGTAACTAATAATGATAGCATCTTGCTCTCTACCTGGAATGTTGGGGAACTCTCCTCTGGGTCTTCCTGCTTCGTTCATTGACCATGTTTCATCTGAAGATGGCAGCTGCCTAACTAGCACTAACATAATTTAAGTCTAGGGTTGTGGTAGTTTACAATGTCAGTCATTTTTGTTTTTTTTTCCCTAACCAGTGAATACAGGACAGGTACCAGATGTCCAGATGATCACCACCCTCTCTCTGTCTCTGTCTGTTAGGTCAAGATCAGCTGTTTATTTAGCAATATATTGAGAGTCACTTCCTGGCCCTTTCTAAACACGGCATAATTAAGTAGGTACATAAGGTACTTCCTTACCAACGTAGGAATGTCACCATAAAGCCTGAGCCAAGAAACCTTAACATTTCCAGAGAGTGTTTGTGTCTTTCCAGAGAGAAGAAGAAAACTGTTTCTCTGAGATGATCTTATGCTTTGCATATTAATTCTTATTAAGTATTTCTATTTTACTTTAAGTACATAAAGTATTTACTTTAACAAGTAAAGGCAAAATTTCTTACAATGTAAAAACGTAAGAAATGGGAGCAGTAAAAGATCATTTGGCTCCATTAGCTATTCCACCTTCAGTATGATCACAGATGACTGTCTGTGTCTGTTTCCATTTCACTTGCCTGCCCATCAGAATTTCTTGGCTCTTTATGAAATCAAAAATCTATCAGGCTGAATCTTGACTATGCGTGGCAGAAGTTTACGAAAGTTACTTCAACAGCACTTTCCAAACCCTCAAACACTCTCAACAAGAAGGACAGGACATTCGAGTGATGGGAACACTACCTGTAAGCTCATCTCCAAACCGAAGACCGCCCTGACTTGGAAATATATCACTGTTCTTTCAGTGTCACTGGGTCAAATTCCAGCAACATCCTTGCTGCACAGCATTGAGAGTATACCTAAAGCAGATAGACGGCAGCAGTTCAAAAAGATGCCTAACTACCTACTAATGGACAATTGGAGATAGGAAAGCAGTGTTGGCTTTTTCATGAACATATTTTTCAAAATGTGATGCAATTAAATCATTAATATATGCCACAAATGGCAAGAGACTGTAAACTAAGCGACTTGAAATACCAGTGGGAACTGTTTCCCACGTAATACTGAACATGTTGGTTCTCAAAATGAAACCTGACTCCTACAATCATTTATTCATCCAGCTGGTCACTGTGGTGGTTAGTCATTGGAAAATATTCACAGAAGGTTATAGATATTGTTAACAGCAGAACATAAACTTATTACACCTAAGGGGCAAAGAAGCTATATGTATATTTGTGTATCTTATCGCAAAACAACAAAACCAATTTTCAACCTGTTTCCAACACCATCCTTTTGCACATACTCCCAATTCCGGCGAAATTTCACTGCTATTTCAAACCTTTACATTTTTACTTAACTGACTCCTTCAGGTTTTTTTTTCTTGTTGGATTGCGGAGACAGTTTTGATTCCTTTCCAAACCATTGGCCTGAACCTTGCAATGTTGTGATGGCTTAAATGTTTTTCTTTTCTAATGACCTGACAATTTCTGTCCAAGCTGGTCCAGCTTTAGGAGCTCCAGAAATTAAAATACTTTGAAATCAGGTGATTGGCTTCTCTGAACCCACACCTTGATTCTTCTGCTAGGAGAAACCTTTGTCACATCTAAACTGAACTCCTGGTTCTTCTGAACTGGGACTTTGATCCTTTGTTCTGAGTGAAAACCAGACTAATGCATAATTTATATAAGATGTGTGTGAGTTTAGGATTCTAGAGAGGTAGGGTGCTGGGTGGGTGGCAGATAAGGTGACAGGTGGATAGAGAGTAATGTAGCAAGGGGGCTAGATAGGTGATGCTGTTTAGGGAGGTCCGGGTGAATGGGAACTATCAGATCTGGTTGAACTAATGTTGAGCGCGGTGGTTGTTGATGGTAATGGTGGAGGTGTGTTGATGGCTTGGGGGGAATTATGTAGTTTGACAAAAGAGAAAGTTAGTTAGTCAAGAGTTAGACTAGGTCTTTAATAGTCTTGAGTTATTTCCTCAATATCAGAGGAACCCTCTGAATCCTCTGATTTTTTTTTTTTTAAAGAGATACTTTTGTTGGGTTTCAAGCATAGGGGAATTACTGAGTGGATTCTCCAATTTCCTGGGCAGTGTTTTTGGAGTCTGTGACAATAGGGGTTCTGCAGGGTCCCTGTCCACAACTCCCATCTATGTTGTAGATGCGATCGTCCAGCTATTGGAAAATCTGTGTCGATCTAGTTTAAATTTTACACACCTTTTTCATCATGGAGTCCCATATGTTTCAAAGAGACCATCTCTCAATCTTCTAAGCTTGAGAATATTGGCCCATTTACTTGGCCTTTTATTTAGGGATAACCCTGATCCCAAGAACCTTTGCTGTACCATCTCCAACAAAAGCACATCCTACCTTTAAATATAGAAACAAAAACTGCTCACAGTACTCCAGATGTGCTCTCAGCAAAGTCTTGTACAATTGCAGCAAAGCTTTTATTTTTGTATATGTCCAATCCCCTTGTAATAAAGGGCAACAGGTCAGTCCCAAAGAAGAGTCATATTGATCTTCAAACGTTAGATCTATCTATATCAGTCTGCAGATTCTGCCAGTCCTGCTGAGTTTTTTCAACACAGTATTTTGCTTTTATTATACCATAGTTTTTGTTGGGACTTGGCTGATGAAGTAAAGTTTAAATGCTGTTATTTGGTTGTGATGCATTTTAAAGCTTTCTTGACACAGTCTTAGTTTTTGACCTTCAATTCTGTCAATTTGCTTCAAACCGTTTAATTTGTTTTATGTGCACTTTTCCACTACCACCACTAGAGTCCTCTCCAGACAATCTAATCTATATGTGTAGTTGTGAATGGCGCAAAACTTGTATTTGTATAGGGACCTTAATGTAGACAAACAGATGACAATTGGAATAGATGAAGATGTTCAGATGATCGGTTTAGGAAGAGTATTGTAGAATAGGTACTAGATGCCTGAAGGCATGATCCCGCAAAGGTGTGATAAAAGCATGAAAGGTTGCAGAAGAGGCTGTACTCGGAGAATAAGTTTGAGAGAAGAGGTGGATGTAGCCTTGAAAGATAGATGGGAAATAATTTAAACTGTCTTTTCTGTATATTTCAGACCTCTAGGCACTTAGGAAGGCAATGTATAAGCTGGTGAAAGATAGGATAAATTGTCAAACAGGATTTTGTTGGAAAGGATGAAGCAGCAGAGTTCTTTAATGGCCCGTTTTGTACAGGATTGGAACATAAAGAGCACTGAAATAAACTGTCTCAGAGGTGACAAAGGCATGACTGCAGGTAGAAATAAGTATTCTTTAGAATGGAGGATTATGGGATCAGAAGTTCATCTTGGGGTTAATTAGGGCATCAAGGGTTTAAGACTGCCTGGGATTATTGCTGGGCAGCGGTTTGGAGTCAATATTGATGTCCGAGAGTGTGACTGGTGTTAAAGGCATCACTCTTTCCGGTCTTGTTTGGAAAGTATTGAAATATATGCAATATGCTTATGGCTAGAGGAGCTGGATAGCCCAATGTCACTATTTCTGCAACCATACTCTACAACACTGATAAAATGGAGCTACATTATGGAAGATCTCCAAACAATGAATAAAGCTTTGGGAAGTTTGGTGCATTTCCATTACAACGTTATCAATAGTACAGAATGGTTTCCAACATCAAATACAGGTAGTTCTGCCATAACGTGTTTTGTTAAAATGAATTGGCTGTAACATGATTGATGAATAGTAGATGCTGTTTGGATAACGCAAACTTTTTGCTGTACAGGTATAGCGATTTTTAAATTCTTTTTTCCCTTCTCTTACCACTACCCCCCCCCCCGCCCCCCGACTCTATTTTCTATGGCAATTTTCTATAACGCAAGGTCAGACAAGAATGTAACTATCTGTATGCACAATATAAATCTGGAATTCTAACCTGCCCTGAAATCTAAGTGGAATAAGAACACTTACTCTGGAGTGAGTCTGGTTTGCTCCACTTCACTTTGGTGTCAGATTAGGCCCTAATTCCAGATTTAGGTGGCAGTGTGTCTGAATTATTGGTTTGAAATGAAATTACTTGGCACTCCAGCTGCAGGTGTTAGATAAATGCACCCTTTGAGGTATGTTGCTGGATAGATTTTGAAATGTGGCACAGAGTGAATGATATAAGGGAATTGTGAAATGTGCTGAGCAAAGGAAAATTGATAAGCTTTACCAGCATTATGTTTAGTAATTTTTAAAAATCCGTTATTAAAATCCCATGTCTAATTTGTTTTCTGCTGCTTTGAAATGTTAAAGTTCCTGGATAATATGTAACATGCTGGTATTTTGAGACGCTGGATTTAATTCATGCCAAAACATTTAAACTGGGCAGTGGTGTGTACCTTTTTTTTTAATGGTTTTGTTTAAGCACTCCAAAAATAAGCCAGTGTTTATCCATATGCATCATTTTTTTTAAAGGAACCTCTGATTTAAAAGAAATATATTTGCACTTCAGTGCAGTTGTTTGCTGTTTCCAAGGTCCATAGCAATGCGAAAACAGATCATAACAAACACTGACCAACATGGCAATGCGGTCCTTGATGCCCATGATTAAAATTCTTCACAATTTTATGATTGTTTCCAGGTTTATTTTTGAAAAATGCTTCCTTTTTGGATTAAATTTGGATCTTTGAGAACAAAGTTCAGCAACGTTTAGAACATAATCCCTACCACCTTTCTTTCTTTTTATTGTGTGTTTCTGGTTTTACTTTCATTCTCACTTTTTTGCTTTCTCATGACAGCTGTTATCATTCTGCCATTCATGCTTCTTTTAGACAAATCTTTTTGTTTCTTTGCTTGTTCCATTATCATTCCCTCTGGCAGTACGAACTGCTTTTTTTTCACTTAATCTCTTCTTTCACCACTCCCCACCCCCATTCTCACTTACCTCATTTTTCCTTTCACTATTCTCAGTGACTTTCTCTTCTTATTCCACCTTTCCCCCTTCAATTGCTTAAAACCTACTGTATTGCATTCCTGACATGAACCAGTTAGTATGGAAGGCCATCAATCTGAAATTCTTTCTATCCACATTCAGCCTGCCTTATTGATTCTAGCTTTGTTCTTATTTCAGATTTCTAATAGTAGTGTTTACCTTTTGTGCAAATCTTAATTTTGGTTCTACTTTACAAATAAAAGAATTTGATTTAATTTTTAAGAACAAAATAATTGTTTGGTAGAAATCACTTAATATTGGCACATCTTTCTTATGGAATATCCAATAAATTGCTTGCTTAAGACAAAACTGTTCCTTTTCCTGTCCTGTATAGCAATGCAGGAAAAATAATTGTGTGAATGGTGTAAAAAAGAATCATGACAGCAGGGAGCAGAGTTTGGATCTTCTGAATATAAGGCACTATAAGATTATTTGGAATAGTTACAGGTGATTTATTTGCAATTGTGGAAAATATTCAACAACACGAATATGTTGTGCTTTTTAAGTCAACAGGATTGACCTTTTAATGTTGTTTCTTACATTCAAATTGCCAGTCAGTGTTGATAGCTGGCCACACCCTAAAATTATTAGCGTGAGTTCTGAGTAGAGAACAAAATAGATACCACCGCTGTGCAATTTCAATGCTGCTAGAAGGTAACGCAACAGTGAAATCGACATTTAGATCTTTCTCGAAGGTAACTTGTCCTAATTGTTGTGGCACAACAGTCTATATCTTTTATTCATTTTCTGAACTCCTCAATTATAAGAATGTGAAACGAAATAAAACACAATATGAAGTTTTTGTTCGTGTAGACTGGTGATAGAGGTGGAAAAGAAACAGAAATTGTTGGAGAAACTCAGTGGGTCTGATAACTTCTGTAGAGAGAAAAGAGTTTTGTGCCCAGTGTTTTGTACCCAGGGTTCTGAAGACAGGTCACTGGATTTGAAACGATAACTCTATTTTCTCTCTACAGATGCTGCCAGACTGAATTTCTTCAGTTTCTGCTTTTCTTTCACATTTCCAGCGTCCGCTTTGTATTATTTTATTGTTTCAATCTCAGATGATACCAACAGATTAATGTTACAATCGAGTTAGGGACTAGTAACTTTTAAAGTGGACAAAGTTTTTTAAATACTGGGGGTGCTTCTTAGGAGAATAAGGCCACAAAGTTCGAGATAACAAGCATGGGGCTGGATGAACACAGCAGGTCAAGCAGCATCATAGGAGCAGGAAAACTTGACGTTTCGGGCCTAAACCCTTCATCAGAAGAAATTCTCCAGCATCTGCAGTACCTTTTATCTCCAAGGCCACAAAGTTCTGTGGTTTTGAATAAATTAAACCTTTTTTACTATACAAAATAAGAAAAGTAAATGACTTTACTGTATACACAATTTATCCTCCAGCAAAGAATTACTGAAGTAACAGACAAACTGTGATTGAATACCCGGCAGTGCGTATCAGATATCAGATAGGGTGGATTTTTCAGCAACTGACCCTGAGTGACACTGTAGGTCACAAAATCTCTTTAAATCTTTGTTTTATTTCACAAGTGATTCCAGTTCTCCACTTTCAGAGACCGAGTCTCTGAACTCCCTCAAACGTTACTTCGACTCTGACTGTTTCAATGACTGTGGTCATTTCCGGGTCGTCACGAAACTATTCCATTAGACTTTAAATGCTGCACCTCTGCCTCCGATTATCAGGACGATTCCAGCTCTTCTGCAGATAGTTAGCATTACTAAGTTGGCACTGCCCTAGGTTTTTCTGAGCTCCTGTCTCCTAAACTGCACCAAGCAAATTGTGCTTGGAGGCTGTTTTGACCCTCCAAGTCTGTCACACCAAATGGCACCTGGGATTTTGAACCCTCAGCTCCTCAGAGCTAACAGCAGAACTTTAGCTATCGTCGTCTTGAGGTTGCTGTACATTCTCACTGAATAAAACACACTTATGCTTAGACTGATCTGGGTGACATGTCAAGTCACCCTTAAGTGTAACATGTATTGGAACATAAAAACCAAAAGAATTGTGGAAGCTGTGTATTAGAAACAAAAACAGAAATTGCTACAGAAGTTCAGCAGGTCTGGCAGCATTTGTGGAGAGAAATCAGAGTTAACGTTTTGGGTCGAGTGACCCTTCATCAGAACTGACGGTAGCTAGGAAATGTTGTTTAAATGCAGAAGGTAGGATGGGGGTGCTGCTGGGTAAGGAGTTAATGATGGGTGTGGACAGAGCTCAGAGAGAAGAACTGGTGGACAGACAAAGCAGTGGATAATGATCCATCTAGGAAGGTGAATAGCTACTAATGGGACCGTTCGTGGCTAACAAATGGGTTGAGTGTAATAGCAGAGTGTGATAACAAGTCTGTCGGGTAATGTGTGTGGGGTTTGGGGTAAGGATAAGGGAGAGCTCAAGTCCTAAAATTGTTGAATTCTGTTGAGTCCAGAAGACTGCAGATCCCTACGCGGAAAATAAGGTGTTGTTCTTACAACTTGCGCTGAGCTTCACAAGAGCACTGCAGCAAGCTTAAGACGGAGATATTGACCAGGGAGCAGCTTGGTGTGTTGAATTGGCAGGCAATCTGAAGCTCAGGGTCTGTTTTGCGAACAGAATGTATGTGTTCCGCAAAGCAGTCATCCAGTCAATGCTTTGTTTCCTCAATGTATCGGGATGGGGTATGGGTGTGGGTGGTTGTTTATTGGGAACCAGGGTTTCCCAGAGGGACCAATCCCTGCGGAAGTCTGACAAGGGAAGGGTGGGGAATATGTGTTTGGTGGTGACATATTGGTGGAGGTGGTGGGAATAACGGCTAGTGATCCTCTGGATATGGATGCTGGTGGAATGGTCGGTAAGATCAAAGTGAACCCTATCACTTTTGCCACATTCAGAAGGGGTGAGGGCCACAGTGCAGGAGATAGGTCAGACCTGGCTGCGGGCTCAGTCAAGAATGGTGCTGGGAAATCCTCGGTTGAGGAAGAAGGTGGACATTTTGGAGACTATCTTGTTGAAGTTGGCATCATCAAAATAAATGCGATGGAGTCAGGGAACTGGGAGAGTGGAATAGTCTTTCCAAGAAGCAGGTGCGAGGACGTATGGTCCAGGTAACTGCAGGAGTCGGTGGTTTGTAGTGGATATTGGTGGCCAGTCTATCCCCAGAAATGGAAACCGATGTCGAGGAAGAGAAGGGAGAAGTCACTGATGGACGAGGTGAAGGTGAAGAGTAGGGTAGAAATTGGACACTGACAGTCCCCATTAACAGTTATTCATCCTCCTAGCAAGATCGTTATCCACTCCTTTGTCTGTCTAACAGCTCTTCTCTCTAGACTCTATCCCCATCTATTGTTTATTCCTTACACCCTTCCCCCACCCTACCTTCTGCACATAAACTGACATTTTCCTTGCTACCATCAGTTCTGAGGAAGGGTCACTTGAACCGAAATGTTAACTCTGATTTGTGTCCACAGATACTGCCAGACCCGCTGAGCTTTTCCAGCATTTTTTATTTTTGTCTCTGATTTACAGCATCCACTTTTTTTTTGTAGTAAAACATGCTATAACCTGAATATTTCAATTTTCAGCTAACTATGCCTCAACAGCTACCAATGTCAGAACAATAGGTGAAAAAACAAGTTAATTTGAGGAAAAAACTTTTTATATTCACCTGGCTTCCTATTTTGGAGCCATACAAATGCCAAAGATTGACCTCTTTTGGGATTGTTTCATGCTAATTATTTCTTCACTGAAACTTAAGTGAAATTTTCTCGACTTTTACCTGAATAGGTGTTCATTATTAATTTCTAATATTTAATTTCTGATTAATTAATACAAACATGTAATTTTCAACATTCCTACCCTGCTGCTAACTGTTACTTAAGAAATTGGTGTTTGCCAGTAACATGGCCTTTGATTAAAGACAAATGAACATTATGTAAACTGGCTGCAAGTTCATTCATGGGTCTTTTTCATACTAGTAAAGAATTTCATTTTTCTTCTTCCTCCACTCCCCCCACACCCCCGAGACGTGTAATCAATAAGGTTGTTATTTGGTGGTAGCTATCTTCTCACTCTAGAGCTGTTCTTCATGAGAAGTCATGTGCATGTCTGCTTTAAGTTTGTGAAATTTATGAAAAAAGGTGAATGGTGGGTCTGCAGGAGTTAGTGTGGCTAAGAACACAGGCCAAAGCAATTAAAATCATTTGAATATTGTAGAAGGTGGTATTTGAAAATAATCTTTTTAAATTTCCATGTGTTTGGACACTGGGGTAGAAACTAAGTACTGCAATATATTTGATTACTTATTTTAGAATGAATTGAATTAATGTATGACATGATAGATAAATGAGTTTGAAACCAACTCTCTCTCTATGACTAATTGACCTAGACTAATAGTCCTACATTAGGGCTTAGCATGTTCAAATAAGCAGGAGACAAATGATTAAGTTTCTTAGTCTTGATAACTACATAGCTTCTCCATCATCAACATGCAAGTATGCTGCCTTAGGTGGGAAAGCATTGGGTTCAACTGTGATGTTGTTCACCAGTTAGCAGCTGTAAGAAATCAGAGTTACATGAATAGTGATCATTCAGATGAGGTTCTGAAGATGATTATGAAGTATTTCATATGGAGTAAAAGCTGTTTTATTGCTTGCAATATTTTCAAGAACCTAGCATAGATAACAGATGGTGTAGATTTTTAAAAGTATTTTTGTTCTTGTTTTCTTAGTTTGCTGACTTTCTATTTCAGCCAAAAACAAAAAGAAGAAAATCCTGACTTTGCTTTTGGTGAAACGTGGCTATTTTATGGCTGTCGACATCATGATCGAGATTATCTGTTTCGGTAAATATAGCTTTGATTTTTTTTTTAAAAATTTAATCTACGCCACTTCTTAATCCCCTGTAACTGAGGATCTATATTCAGAGAAATCTGGGACATTGTGCTGACTATAAATCATTTCATCCCAAAATTTACAGGATCTGTAACTTTAATTTGAACACTTTAATAACAATTTTCATGTGTACTTGCAAATTATGTTCTTTGCCATCCACGTTCTCTCCAATGCCAGACCTTATTTAGTCCTTTTCCAAAATTCAAAGTCTGTGTGGTTTTTAATGTTTAAGTATTTTTCAGCATCAAATAGAAACTCAATTTAAAAGGTCTCTGATTTTACAGGCAATTCTATTATCCTTCCAAGATATACTTCAGATCCAAAAATGCAACCCTGGTTTAATTCATAGTGAATGGCATCACTGCTCCTGAGGTGCTGGATCTGGAATGAGCTGTTATTTTCCCTGTATGGAAAGTAAGCCCTTTATATAACTTGATACTGTCCACAACATGTAGCGCATTCATGTGGACCACAAACTAAACTGTTTGGCATCAGCAGTCCAGAAAAGGGCTGCAAGCCAGCTTGAGTGTTGCTTCTCGTTAATTGTAATCAAAAAAAAAGCAAATATTCTATTATTGAACAGGGGGTTGGAGTCTTACAGAAAGATGAGTCACAAAGCAAAGGGTCAACTTTCTTAAGAAGAAGCCATGCTGTAGCAAATTACAGGCCTTGCCCGTAAACAGCCTCTGCTGATATGACATTTTCAAACTGGTGCTTAGTGGTTGTCGTAACACTCAGTTATATCGTTGGATTACCCCTAATTAAATTCATTTCTGGGGACTTTGAGGCTTAAACACAATTTTGCATGGGCTACCTGTATGCCATATGAATACTAACTACACTGAGTAGGTCAGGCAACTTCATATTTTATGCAATGAGAAATTGATCGCTGATCTGCAACATCATAGGGGCACTTTGCATTCCCTACCCTTGGATATCTTAACTCTGTCAGTCAGACTTCAGTGAAATATTGTACTTCCACGTACACTCACAATGACTATTTTGTATTTGCTTCTAGAAAATAAAGAACCTGCTTCCCTAAAACACAAAGTTGTAATTCAAGCAGTAGATTGTTTAAATAATGGAGTAGAACCCTTACAATTCATCTTCTCAAAAAAGGAGGATGTCATACTGAAAAAGGACTGAAAATGTTGGAAATTTGAAATAAAAACGTGTAATGTCTCAAAGGTAAACTAGCCCTCCACTGCTCAGTAAAGTGATGGAAGGTGTCATTTAACAGTGCTATCAAGCAGCACTTACTCAGCAATGACCTGCTCACTGACACCCGGTTTGGGTTCCACCAGGGTCACTCAGCTTCAGACCTCATGGTTCAAACATGGACAAAAGAACTTAATTCCATAGGTGAGGTGAGAGTGACAGCCCTTGACATCAAGGCTGCATTGGACTGAATGTGCCATCAAGGAACCCTAGCAAAACTGGAATCTGTGGATATTGGCGGGGGGGATCTGTCAACTGGCTGGCATTGTACCTGGTACATAGATAGTTGTGGTTGTTGGAGGTAAGTCATCTCAGATCATCACTGCAGGAGTTCCTCAGGGTAGTGATCTTGGCCCAACTATCTCCAGCTGCTTCATCAATGACTTTCTCTCCATCACAAGGTCAAGCGGGGATGTGCAATCATTGGCGAACAATGTTCAGCACCATTTGTAACTTCTCACATATTCAAGGAGTTCATGTTCAAAGCAACAAATCTTGACAATATTCAGGCTTGCGCTGGAAAGTGACAAGAAACACAAATGCCAGGCTATGACCATCTCCAATAAGAGACAATCTAATCACTATCCCTTGACATTCAGAGGTGTTACCGTCACTGAATTCCCCACTATAAATATCCTTGGGGTTACTGTTGACCAGAAACACAACTGTACTTGCCATATAAACACAGTGGCTACAAGAGCAGGTCAGAGGCTAGAAACACTGCAACAAGTAACTCACCTCTTGATTCCCCAAAACCTGTCCACCATCTCCAAGGCACAAGTCAGGAGTGTGATGGAATACTCCCCACTTGCCTATATTGGTGCAGTTGCAACAACACTCAAGTTACTTTACACTATCCATGCAAAGCAGCCCACTTGATGGGCACAACATCTATAAGTATCTGCTCCCTCCTCCACCAACACTCCGGATCAACAGAGTGTACCATCTACAAGATGCACTGCTGAAATTCACTGAGGCTCTTAGACAGCACTTTCCAAACCTATGACCACTTCCCTCGAGTTGCAGCAGATACGTGGGAACTCCACCACCTGTAAGTTCCAATATCAGCCAGTCACCATCCTGACTGGGAAGTATATCGCTGTTCCTTCACTGTTGCTGGGTCAAAATCCTGGAATTCCCTCCCTGAGGAGATTGTGGGTCAACCTACAGCATGTAGATTGCAGCCATTCAAGAAGACAGTTCACCACCACCTTCTCAAGGGCAACTGGAGACGATCAATAAATGCTGGCCAGCCAGTGCCAATGTCCCACAGATAAATTTTTTAAAAATAGTGAGCAGGGTGGATCAGGCTAGGTAGAACTTGTGGGAAGAATTTATAGAAATTGACATGTTTAGGCAATGCGTTTTTGTCAGTATTGGAAAACCTGTGCTGCCATTTCAGGTTGTAGAGTAGTAAACCTTCTCTGAAATGTCTCTAAAGCATTTACATCCTTGCTTAAATAAAATGACCAATGCCGTACACAGTACTCTAGGTCTGGTCTATGTTACTGAGGCATAACGTCATTACTTCAGTTCCCCTTGCAAAGAAAATAATAATCAGTTGGCACACTAACCTTATGTGATTCATGCACCAGGACACCGAAACCTGCCTGCATCTCAAAGCTCTGCAATGTCTCATCATTGAGATAATACACTTCTTTCAATTCTTTTGGCCAAAATGGGCAATTTCATATTTTCCACATATACCAATTGCCAGATATCTCATGCACCTAACCTGTATATATCCCTTTGAAGCTTCCTTGTGTTCCCTTCACCACCTACTTTCCCACATGTCTGTGTATCATCAGCAAGTTTAGTGAAAATGCATTTAGCCCTTTCTATCCAAGTAATTTATATAAATAAAGAGACGAGGGCTTAGCATTTATCCCTACGGCACACTATCTGTTGTATCTTGTCAAAAAGAAAATGATGTATTTATACCAACTCTGTTTCCTGTTAGCTGACTGATTTTCTATCCAAGCTAATAAGTTACCTCCACTAGATCTTTATTTTCTGCAATAACCTTTTTGATGTGGTAACTTTAAATGCCTTCTGAAAATCAAGTACTGTACTACTTTACTGACACTTTTTACTTACTTCCCTTTACCAACAGCACCTGTTACTTTGATGAACTCCAATAAAATTAGCAGAACAAGAAGAAAGGAAATTTTTTTAAAAACTCTAAATATAGCAATCAAGAGGAACAGGGGCAACATTTAAGCTACTTAAATGGAAGAAAGGGAATGGTAAAAATGTGTTCTGTTCCTGTGATTTCCAGAAATGAGTTAAAAGGCTTTCAAGATAATGGCACCTTAACACAACTGAAAGTCTGTTTCTCGAGAGATCTACCCAAGGATACAACAGCAGGAAAACCAAAATATGTTCAGCATCTGCTTCATCTCTTCGCTGAAGATGTCGCAAAAATGTTGCTGGATGAAAATGGTTATTTCTATGTATGTGGGTAAGTGGAAATGGGTGGGTTCACCGTTGTGATGCACGTGACTACATAATTGCACCTTTCTGAATTACCCAGAATAAAGCGTATAATCCAAGTATAATTGGGTAAATATATATGACTTGTAACATCTGGGCGGTGCTGTATTCCATACAATAAAGGTACCCGAGATGTTTAGGAGCTGGTGAGTGAGTATTATGAATACATTCTTTCTGAGGTGGACAGTACTGTCAATGCAGAATACCTGAACTAAATATAATATACTTCCCTGTCTGTAATAACAGTAATTTAGAAGAAGAGAAAATAATTGGCCAATATGAAGGAGTTTAGTCAGTCACTTTCACAAGACAATTAAAAACAACTTTAAAGAATTCCTTTTGTTTAAAAGTAATACTGGGTCGAATTGTAATTCGACTGTACCTAGGGTCTTGTTATGTGCAGTTATGATTTCAACACCTAATAGGAGAGATGTTAAGGCAACCCAGCTGCTCTTGCAAACTACGGTCTCCTCTCCAACCTACCTTTCCAAAGCCCCAGGCAAGGTTGCTCACCAAATCCGTGCCCATGTGTCCAGGAACAGCCCATTGAATTTCTCCAGTCAGGTTTCCCCACCTGCCATGGAAGGCAATGCCACTTATCAAAGTCACATATAATGTGACTGTGACAAGGTAAACTAGTTCTCCTGTGCCTCTGCGCTGTCGTCTCGCTGAGTAAGGACTGAACTTGAATAGTTCCATATGACAAAACTTTATTGAACTAATCATAGCCAAGAAATCACTTGCAATGATTTTGTTCCTGTTACCATTCAGTTACCTCTGCCCATCAAAGATCCACCCTGGGGTCCCCATCTCTTTCTCGTTTTCAAACTGCTGATCAGAAACATCATCTAGCAGCGGTCTTTACATGTACACTGTTGTCACCCAGCTTGACCCCAGTGACTCCTTTCTCAATGCAGTCACTGTTTCTAAATTATCAGACTATTTCTCTAACATCCTGTACGCCTAGAATCCCTACATTGTGAAAACAGGCCATTTGGCCCATCGAGTCCACACTGGCCCTCTGAAGAGCATACGACCCAGACCCAGACCCAAACCCCTACGATATCCCTGTAACCCTGTCTTTCCCATAGCTAATTCACCTAGTCTGTGTATCCTTGGACATTGGGCAATTTAGCATGACCAATCCACGTAACCTGCACGTCTTTGGACTGGGAGGAAACTGGGGCACCCAGAGGAAACCCATGCAGACACAGGGAGAAGGTGCAAACTCCGCACAGACAGTTGCACTAGGAGTACTAACCACTGAGCCACCATGCTGCCTATACTCTGTTGAGTAGAAACTTCTTCCAGTTAAATATTTGGAACGCAGTAGTCATCATCCTGGTCCCACATCTTTTACTGGCCTGTGGGCTTCAGTGCTTGGACTGGTGGGACAGTTTGTAGTCCCAGGCCAGCAGTGGGTGGTTGGGGATACTGACTGGTAGGGTAATTAGCATGGCTGGCAGCTGTCTGAAATGGGGCTTCCTCCTGGGTGAGGGGCTGAAGTCCTGCCTGCAGTCAAAATGTTTTCTCAGGGATTCCTCTTGAGATTTCCATGAGCTGCTTTTTGTTTCTTTTTTCAGGGTGGCCACCTTTTCATTCTCACTAACTCTGACTTATTAGGTAAAAACATCATATAGTAACAATATTTTCGGTAATTTTTTAATCTGAAGAAGTTTCATGCCTTGAAATGTGAACACTGTTTTTCTCTCCCAAGATGCTGTTGAGTTTCTCCAGCACTTCATTCTTTGAGATTTCCAGCATCTGCAGTATTTTGCTGTTATTTGTGTTGACATATGGGGTAATTTAGACTTGCACAAGAGTAGAATTTGAAAAATTCATTATTATTCTCGATAATTAATGATCAATTCTTCATTAAAGTTAAATCTACAGTGTACAAGGAAAACATTAACATCCTTGATACGACAATATTTAAATGGGCACAAAAGGCATAAGTTGACCCCAAAAGATTTTTCAAAACGAGTGATTTCTACACAAATTCATTTCCCTAAACACCTTCCACAGACTGAGGTTAAAGCTAATGCTTTTGCATTTTAGCCAGCTGGTTACACCCATATTTATTACATCCTGGATCTCAATCTTTGATTAACATTTAACAATTGACATAGTTAGTTACAGTAGATCCACTACATTTTATTTTTTTCCCCCCCAAGTATAGTAACTCCAGCATTTACACAGCCTTTAGAGATTTTTCATTCATTTTTGAGGAGTTCCTTAACCCATAAGTATTGTTGGATCCTAATTGGCTTTGTTGACAAATTCCCAACAATTTTTTCTCAAGTCATGCAGGAAACTCTGCCACTCAAAATATCCTGCACCATGCCAACCTTTATGCATCGCTTAGATGTAAGCTCCATCCAGGAACATCAGTTCCAATTTTTGTTATATCTTTGTACCATAGATTAATGTCTTTATTTTCTGACTGTTAAGAGCAGAGTGTTTGGTTGTTTGTGCTGGTGTTAATTTGTAATTGGGATTGAGAGTTCTAGATGTTTTCGCTCTTTATGGAACGTTCTGAAGCCTAGCAAAGTTAGAGCATGGTATATTTCAGTCCATTGACTTTACTGAAGGACAGAGGCTCTGAAAGTAAGGTGGACCCCAAGTACAGCTCTTGTAATATGATTTGTCATGTTTTAATGTTTCTGTTTTGATGGGAAGGGCGATCAAAGATATACAAAATGGATTTTAAACAAACACTTTACAAAGGGTTGGGCAGAATTCTGCTGAAGTTCACCACCCACAGTATAATAGCTTCCCAAAAACCTATAATTTGAGAGATTGTTGCCAAACCACTGCCAACTACCAATCAGATGGTATTATGAAAGCAAAAGCTTTAAATCTGGGACATCATATGCAGTGAAGACCATTTGTTTAGTTTAGAGAGTGCTGTACAATGTTCACGCTTTCACTGTAATTTAGGAGCAACAATCAGATCTCTTATAATGACTGTGTGCAAATGACCTGGTTCCAAGGTGGCTGCATCAAATGTGCAGCACCGGTGCTGGACAGGGTTAAGTAGCCACAGTGCAAGAGAACTACATTATAAGGGGTTTAAGCCCCTTTTGCAGTTAACATTGGTGTCTGCATGTCAGTTTACCTGTTCTCTTGCTGTTGTGTAGGTGGGAAGAGAAACTATTCCAGGGGAAGACAATATTGTGATGTTCTCCCACAAGTAGACTCTGAACAGGAAAAATCAAATTTTATTTGTGGAGGTGGTTGTATCCCATGTTCTACACCAGTAAAAATACATAATAGGGTTAGTTTGGTCAAATAGTGCATACCGGTTGGTTTGATTTGATTTATAATTGTCACATGTACTTGGGTAAAGTGAAGTTGCTTTTGTTTTACTTGCAGTACAGGCAGATCATACCATACAAAGGGTAATAGGACAGAGCGAAGAATAGTGTTATGGCTGCAGAGAAGGTGCACAGAGAGCATTTGTACATGGGTGCTGAGCTAATGAGACATGGCTACTTGAAAGTCTAGTTTTGCTGCACAGTGTTTGAACAATGATAACATTTGTTAACACAGTATAACATCCCAGGCACTCTACAGATGTATTATTAGATGTAATTTGACATCAGAAATATTGGGGACAAATGACCAGTCAGTTTCTCTTTTGGAGGGTAAACTTCTAGAATCATTTATTCAGGTAGGATTGGTCATATGGAAATAAGTAGGTTAATTTGGATTAAAGGAAAAATTGTGTCTAACTACCTTGTTGGGTTTATTTTTGAAGAGGTAATAGTATTGATTGAAGGAAATACAGGTGATTTGGTGCATAATAACTTTTTTTTAAAAAGGGTATTTGATTCAGTACCACACAATAGACTTGAAAAGTTTTATACCTCATTAGAATAATGGAGATGTAGCAACATGGATTCAAAATTGGCTAACAGATAGGGAACAGAGAGTAATGGTTAGTGGTGCCTTTCTGGCAGGAGAAAGGTTTGTAATAGAGTTCCCAAGGAGTACCGTATTGGGACGCTTGGCTTTTCTGATTATATATAAATGACCTACATCTTGGTGTACAGGGGACAGTTTCAATTTTGTGGATGACTTTCAAAAAAAAACTTGGGAGCATTATAAACTGAGGTGCACAATGTAGGACTTTGAAGGAACTTTGACAGATTGGTAGAAGTGGATAGATGACAGATGAAGTTCACTGCAGAGAATCGTGAAGGTGATATACTTCGGTACTCAGCCATGGACAGTATTAAATAGATTCTCGGGTCTTTCTGCTCCTGCACACCCCTATGTTTATATTTGCATAAATCATTAAAGGTGATAGGACAGGTAAAAAGAATGTTAACAAAGCATACATTACTCCAAGGTTCTTTAATAGCGGCACAAAGTATAAGAGCAGAAAGGTTATGCTGAACCTACATGAGATACTAGTCAGATGGAGTGTTGAGTATGGCTCTAAGTGCCAAACTGTTGGAAGGATGCGAAAAGAGTATAGAAAAGATTTACAAAAATAGTCCCAGGTATGAGAAACCTAGTTATGAGGAAAGGTTGGAGAAGTTAGCCTTTAGCCTTTTGAGAGAAGGGAGAAAGGAGGATATCTGATGGAAGTTTTCAAAATCACAAGAAGTCTGGACAGAGTAGATGGGAAGCAACTGTTCTTATGAACAAACTGTCCTCTCTGGTTCTCAACCTTGAAGTGTATTGCAAATGAAGTAAGTATGAGATGCAGAATAACTTATTATATGGCGAGTAGTTCATGTGGTGGAGGCAAGCTTAATTGAGGCATTCAAGAGGGCATAAGATATTTGTTTCTTTTTACGTGTTGCGCAAAGTCACGGAGAAAACACAGGAGACTGGTACTAATACAAAATGCCCAAAGCTATTACAGACTTGATGGGACAAATGGCCTCCTGTAACATAACCCATACATCACCAAAATTGTCAAGGATCATCTGAAAAGAGGAAGGCAGGGATGGAAAGATTTAAGAAGAGAATTCAAGAGATTGAGGTAGCTTGAAGGCATGGATGCCAACACAGCAGAGATGCTTAAAATCAGTGGATACTCAAATGACTAGAATAAATTGACCATCAGTATCTCGAGGTCGCAATTTCAGAGGAGGCTAAAGAGGCAAAGGTAAGACAAGAAATACATAAGAAATTTACAGTAATTGCATTGCTTAACTTGGTACCAATGTCAGCCAGCAAGCTCAAAGATAGAAGCATGATAAAAGATTGAAAGCTCGTTGCAAAGTCACATATGACACTGAGTGTCTTGTTGCCTGCACATTGCCAGGAAAAGGGATTTTGACCCTAACTGCTGATGACCTTTATTTGAACTCTCCTGGAGGTGTTAAGGTATAACATTCGAGCAGTGATTGGACATGATTTTCATGCATCTATCTTTGTGCTTGCTTGCTGGCTGACATTGGTACTCAGTTAAGCAATGCAATGATTATAAATTTCTCTGGGTAACATTGAAGCAGCAAAACAGAATGTAATTTGCGACTTTGAAATGAACTTTCAATCATCTATCATGCAGGTCATATTCACCTGCTGAATGTGTGAAATATCCTTCAAGTTGGAGAGGGGCTTTTATTCAAGTGTTGACCACTAAAATGCCTCACTGTTTCCTGAAATGAGCATTGGCAGGCAATTCTCCCCTTAATGAGCTTCCAGTTCATGGTTCCCTAGTTCAAACTGTCAACATTTCCTTGCACTAAAAACAAGTGAAACTAGGGTTGACCAGCATTGTGGCTCTCCTGGTACTGAAAATATCTGGGGAAAATTGCACAGAAACTACAGTAAAATTCTATTGTCCCACTTTCATTATACTGAACACAGTGCACAGGGAGACTTTCCACTTTGCATTCTATTTAACTTATCGATTAAGCCATTTTTTATTTTTACAATTGTACTTCATGGAATACTTTAAATGTTTTAATTTCTTGTGGGTTTTGACAACTGCTAGAAGTGATGGGTAAGCACTTTACTATTATGTGCTTGTTTAGTTGGATTTGCTAAATTTTCTTAATATTCACTTTGTGGGTTTTGCTGGCTGGTCCAGCATTTATTGCCCGTCCCTGGTTGCCCTTGAGAAGCTGGTGGTGAGCTGCCTTCTTGAACCGCTGCAGTCCACCTGCTGTGGGTTGACCCACAATGCCATTAAGGAGGGAATTCCAGGATTTTGACCCAGTGACAGTGAAGGAACGGCGATATATTTCTAAGTCAGGATGGTGAATGCCTTGGAGGGGAACTTGAAGCTGGCAGTGTTCTCATGTATCTGTTGCCCTTGTCCTTCCAGATGGAAGTGGTCATGGGTTTGGAAGGTGCTGTCTGAGGATCTTTGGTGAATTGCTGCAGTGCCTCTTGTAGATAGTACACACTTGCTACTGAGCATTGGTGGTGGAGGGAGTGAATGCATGAAGGTGTAGTGCCAATCAAGTGGGCTGCATTGTCCTGGATGGTGTCAAGCTTCTTGAGTGTTGTTCGGGCTGTGCTCATCCAAACAAGTGGGGAGTTTTCCATCACACTCCTGACTTGTGCCTTGTAGATGGTGGACACGCTTTGAGGAGTCAGGAGGTGAGTTACTCGCCACAGTATTCCTAGCTTCTGACCTGCTCTTGTAGCCACTGCATTTATGTGGTGAGTCCGATTGACCAGAAACTCAATGATAACCCCCAGGGGGTTGACAGTGGGGGATTCATTGATGGTAACACCATTGAATATCAAGGGCTGATGGTCAGATTGTGTCTCTTATTTTGCATTTATGTGGCGCGAATGCCACTTGCCACTTGTCTGGATATTGTCCAGATCTTGTTGCATGTGAATATGGACTGCTTCGGTATCTGAGGAGTCACAAATGGTGCTGAACACTGTGCAATCATCGGTGAACATTCCCACTTCTGATGGAGGAAAGATCATTGATGAAGCAGCTGAAGATGGTTGGGCCGAGGACACTACCCTGAGGAACTCCTGCAGTGATGTCTTGGAGCTGAGATGACTGACTCCAACAACCACGACCATCTTCCTGTGTGCCAGGTATGACTCCAACCACCTGAGAGTTTGCCCCGGTACCTATTGATTCCACTTTTGCTAGGGCTCCTTGATGCCACACATGGTCTGGTGCAGCCTTGATGTCAAAGGCTGTCACTCTCACCTCACCTCTGGAATTCAGCTCTTTTGTCCATGTTTGAACCAAGGCTGTAATGAGGTCAGGAGCTGAGTGGCCCTGGCGGAACCCAAACTGGGCGTCACCGAGCAGGTGCTGCTTGATAGCAGTGGTGATGACACCTTCCATCACTTTACTGATGATCGAGAAGAGACTGATGGGGCAGTAGTTGGCCGGGGTGGATTTGTCCTGCTTTTTGTGTACAGGACATACTTGGGCAATTTTCCACACTGTCGGGTAGATACCAGTGTTGTAGCTGTACTGGAACAGCTTGGCTAGGGGAGCGGCAAGTTCTGGAGCACAAGTCTTCAGTACCATTGCTGGAATGTTATCAGGGCCCATAGACTTTGCAGTATCCAGTGTCTCCAACCATTTCTTGATGTTGCGTGGACTGAATCAAAATGGCTGAAGACTGGTATCTGTGATGCTGGGGACCACTGGAGGAGGCCAAGATGGATTGTCCATTCGGCACTTCTGGCTGAATATTGCTGTGAATACGAGATAACAAGCATGGGGCTGGATGAACACAGCAGGTCAAGCAGCATCATAGGAGCAGGCAAACTTGACGTTTTGGGCCTAGACCCTTCATCAGAAATGGGGG
>JAHRHZ010000013.1:42064817-42139334 GCA_024137785.1 Ginglymostoma cirratum
CCCTTACTGATGAAGGGTCTAGGCCCGAAACGTCAAGTTTTCCTGCTCCTATGATGCTGCTTGACCTGCTGTGTTCGTCCAGCCCCATGCTTGTTATCTCGGATTCTCCAGCATCTGCAGTACCTTTTATCTCTATTGCTGTGAATACTTCAGCCATATCTTTTGCACTGATGTGCTGGGCTCTTCCATCATTGAAAAATGGGGATGTTTGTGGAGCCTCCTCCTCCAGTGGGTTGTTTAATTGTCCTTCACCATTCACAACTGGATGTGACAGGACTGCAGAGCTTAGATCTGATCCGTTGGTTGTGGGATCACTTAGCTCTGTCCAACACTTGCTGCTTTCACTGTTTGGCGTGCAAGTCATCCTGTTTGGTGGCTTAATTAGGTTGATATCTCATCTTCAGGTATGCCTGGTGCTGGTCCTGGCATGCCCTCCTGCACTCTTCATTGAACCAGGGTTGGTGGTAATGGTTGAGTGGGGGATATGCTGGGCTATGAGGGTATAAATGGCCGTATCTCATACGGCACAGCGGTGTGCCCATACTGCTAGGCCAGAAAGCCAGTGTTAAAGTTCCATCTGCTCCAGAGATGTATCTGAGCAGATTGGTTTAAAATATCTATATGCGGGGATATATCGAGTTCAAAGAGTTTGCAGCAATGACGGCCTTTGTGGATGATGTGTACACTATTGAAAGTTGGGAAGCAAAGCAGTAATTCCATCTCTCCGGTGCAGCCAATGTGAACGTTGTGTAAATTGCTTTCAGGTTTGTAATACTGCCTGCAGTTTGTACCATTGTACCACAGCATAGCGTTATGTTAATTTCAATTTCAAAATGTGTATTGATATTGCTCTCTTTCATGAGATTGTAAACACTCTTGTCATCTTTTTTAATATTTTACACTGAATTTGATTGAAATCATTCATTTGGTTCTGACTTCAACCTGCTTGCTGTAAAATTCTTAATGGCTCAACTGTACGCAAAACATCTTTGTCTTCCAAGTATTGCCTATCTGCAATTTGGATTTTGAGATCTAGAAGATAAGGGCTTATATCTGAGAATATTGTAACTGCTCCTTTCATGACTTTGTTTTTGCTGTTAAACAGAGATGGCAAGAATATGGCTAAAGACGTGGCCAGTTCTCTGACTGAGATTGTATCAGAAAAGCTGGGCGTGGATACTTTGGTTGCCATGAAAGTTTTGGCCAACTTGCGTGAAGAGAAACGTTACCTACAAGATGTCTGGAGTTAACTGCAGTTGGAAGGGAAAACAATTTTATCCACAGAAATTACTAACCAGTTTTAAATGCTAATTGTTTGAAGGAATGTTAGAAAAATACCCTTCATAGCCAAAGTGCTTGTGGAATTTGTTTTTTGAATAGTTGGCACTACCCCTTGTCAAAGATACTGAACTGATGGTCTTATTTTGAGAAACATTGCTCTGATGTTATTGTGAAACAAATTACAAAAAGTGGTTCCAACAAAACTTCAAAATCCGCTTTTAAAAAGCTCTGACATTATTAAGTGTCAATGGGAATTTTTGCCGTGTAATTTTGAGCTTTTGGATGAAAGCTAATAACCCATCAAGCTAACATTTTATTTGTTTTAACTTTATGTAATATTTTTACCAAAGTATTGTAAGTGCATTTATTTATGTAATTTTTAAATTATGCCTTTTAAAATGTCCTCAAGTTTGAGATACACACGTGATTGAAGATTCCATAGAACTCCAGTTAAGTCAAATCTTATCGCTGAGATTTGCTCTAAATGTCAGCATTTTGAGCACTTCTACATCTTGTTAGGCAAATCACAAGTTTCTAAGATCTTAGACTTAGCAATGGTGCACTGCATTTTGTTACCTTGTTTTCTGACATTATTTGTTGTCCTGCTGTTTTTCTGCTTTTGGGCACCAAACTATTTTTATTCATTATGTAAGGATATGTCTTGGGAATTCATCGCTGTGCCAATAGGTATAGCACTGTCTTTTGTGATTACTGGAACTACAGCCTTTTGACACTGAGCAAAGGTTCCATATATTGCATTAGCTTTTTAGTGGTTAAGCACAAAGATTTTCTATTCATTCTTGAATACTGTGCTGCAGTAGAACATTGGGACAGGGCTAAACTGCAAACATTTTACTGGTCCTGTGAATGTTGATCAAAGCACTAATCTTTTCCCCCGGCTCCCTGTTCTGTTAGCTATTTTGTTTAAATTCTAGGTTTATGTTCCTGTGTGTTCATTTCTTAACACAGATTACTTTTTTCCTGATTCAGTGTGCATGTTATTTGGTTATTCTTATGTATGTTTGGTTATTCTTATATATGCAAAAATTGTCAACTTTCAATTATTTTCAGGTTTGCATATGCCAGCAGATTCTGCACATAGGTTTTTTAACATGTGACTTCACTTCTATTGATATTGTTATCATTGGATGCAGTGAGACTACAACCACTAAACAATATGAACAATGTGATGTATGACCAGCTGAGGAGAAACCAAAACATCTTTGGACAATCTTTTTACTGATTGCAAATCGAACCACAATATTTATACTGTGGACACAGTGTAAAATTGAAACTAGGTATGACCCAAATTTTGCAGTCATCGAAAGAAAAGTTACTGCCCATTCACTGTGCTATCTGCAAATCTTTAGATTTTTGATTCATGATTTACTATTTACTAACAACTTATTATCCGATCCAGCTGGATACCCTCTACAGGGAGATGGGGCAGGGCAGACAGCGATATGGCTCCTCATGCAATCAAACAAAGAATCCTCACTGAGACAGTTAGGAGGAAGCTTTAACCACAAACAGGCTGGTGTGTTCAAGTTAGTCCTATTGGTAAAATCTTAAAAAAAAAAAAATCCAGTCGTCAGCTGACCTCCCACCAATTCAACTCCAGCTTTACTGGAGATGGCATGTTGGACAAATGACTTACCTGCTGCAGGAATTGGGTTGGCATTTTGAAAACCTTCCAGCCTTATCCCTTTTAACTTTTATTATTTTACTATGAATAGCCAGTTTCTTGGTCCATAGGGGACCTGGCAGCTAATCCCAGTTTTGAAGGAGGGTCTGAATTTCTCCAGAAATTTCAGTTTTTATTTCAG
Organism: Ginglymostoma cirratum; assembly: GCA_024137785.1. NCBI lineage: Eukaryota > Metazoa > Chordata > Chondrichthyes > Orectolobiformes > Ginglymostomatidae > Ginglymostoma > Ginglymostoma cirratum. The sequence goes on from JAHRHZ010000013.1 coordinate 42,067,925, forward strand.
ATCTCCAGCATCTGCAGTTCTTTTTATTTAATCCAGCTGGGGACTGTTTATATCCAGGAGTTAAGTTTGTTTTGTTCAACCAACCAGCTGAACCCTGCATGCTTATCTGTGCAACCCCATGATCAGGCACTTCCTTGTTCTGCCAGTCTCCACAATTTCCTTCCCCCAACATACGGTTTTTTTCCTGTACCTCCAGATAAGACAAATTTCCTTTGTCCTCAGGCTTCTGATGGTAGGCTTCTGGCCAGATTGAAGAGGGAGTCTGTCTATGATAATGACACTATGCACAATGGAGTTAAAACCCTATAATCGTGTGGGGAGACTCAACTTCCAGACTCCCTAGCCCTTACTGAGCAGTTTCCATACATGCACCACCTTCTGCATGAAAAAGTTACTCCTCCGGTCCTTTTTAAATCTTTCCCCTCTCACTTTAAACCTATGCCATCTAGTTTTGGACTCCCCATCCTAGAACAAAGACCTTGGCTCTTCACATTCATGCCCCTTGTGATTTTATAAACCTGCATAAAGCCACCTTCAACCTCTGATCTATGGGGAGAAAAAAAGCCCCAGCCTATTCAACATCTCCCTGTAATTCAAACCCTACACTTCTAGCAAATCCTTGTAAACTTGAAAGGGCACAGAAAAGATTTAACAACATCTTTCCTATAGAAGGGCGAACAGATTGTATGCAGTATTCTAAAAGTGGCCTCACCAATGTCCTGTACAGCCACAACGTGACATCCCAACTCCCATGCTCAATGTTCTCACCAATGAAGGTAAGCATGCCAAATGCCTCGTTTATCTGCGACTCCACTTTCAAGCAACACTCCCCAGGACCCTATCATTAACTGTGTAAGTCCTGCACCTTGCGTTACCAAAACACAACACCTCACATTTATCTGAACTCTATCTGTCACTCTTTGGCCCATCTGATGTTTAAAAAAAAAATGGTAGATAGGAGAGAATCATGGCTGTGAGAGCTGCTCTTGGTTTTGAGGTTTTTTTTCCAGCACTCAGCTGGATTTGAGGAAGAAATTGCTGTTTTTATGTTTTTCATGTTTTTGGAACTTTTAGAATAAGGACCAAAAACAAAAATACTTTGAACGGGAGGAAGGAGAGCGAGAGTTTCAGGAGAGTGACCATGTTGCAAGGTTGGAGGCTGAAGAATTGCATAAAGCTCAGAGATTGACTTTTTAATGAAGCAGCTAACAAGCGTAGCTTCACATCTTTGGTGGCATGGCAGTCCGGCTAGAGAATCAGCACCTTCACTGTGAGCTTTATGCAGCAGTGGAGAATGTGGTTCCTGCCTCCTCTTCGATCTCAGCTACCCATGAGCTGTGAATTTGAAGGAAGGTGGACTTTGCCTTAGATTTTTATGTATGATTTCTGTTTTGAAATAGGTGCTGGTTGTAAGGCGACTTAAATACTTTTCACCAGAATTCTGTAAAAGTGCGAATGACAATAAATTACAATTCTATTCTAGCTGTCAGACTGAGAAATTGCACAAGGACTCTGGAGATCAGGTTTCATTGAAATAACAAACAAGTTGTGCAGTTTCTTAAATGCTACAAAATGATTCTTGTAGGAAGTGATCAGCAGCAGGTAATAGAATCGAAAACATTTTCTTCATTGTTTTGCTATTTGTAAATAGTATTGAATATTTATCTTGTATTCTTCATCTATTCCTACCTCATTGGAGCCCTGGCTTTATGTCTGAATTCTGGGCCATGAGTCAGAGCTTAGCCCCTCCCCCACTCTAGATCTTGTCAGCACCCTCCAGTTGCCCTCTCTCTGTTGAAGTGTCTGCCACTTTCTAAGAGCTGCTCACCTGAAACACATTTCCAATAGGAATTTGGTATGCACTTTATGGCTGCCATTTTTGACCTGAGGGATTGTCATTGTGCTGCTATTTCTAGACTTCTGAGTGCAGCACTGGGGAGTGGGCCTGCTCTATAGTCTAGTAACCAAGGAATATGAAATGGTATCAGTAGATGCTTGTGAATATTATTGAAAGCTGAGGTACTGGTACTACATAATTTACAATTCCTGAGTTAATTTGATTCTTCAGTAAGATTTTTCAGACATCTTTTTGCCTCCTTTCCTGTGGCATAGTGATATTTTCTGTCTTTGTTTTTGACAATATAATTTATTATTCCATAAAGGGTTTTTGGAAATATGAGGACACTTTATATGTAAAGAAAAATTTAGATTATTTATAGTGTAATATGCTAAAGATAATGACAGAATTGTTTAAAAAAAATGAAACTTTCAAATAAAATGTCATTCATTCAGTGTTATCGTTATTGTCTTTTTTAAACTCATTGATGGGATGCAGAGTTGCTGATTAAGCCAGCATTTATTACCCGTTTGTTAATGCTCTGAGTACAGTTACAAGTCAGCCACATTACTGAAAGTCTGGAGTCACATGTAGATCGGACCAGGCAAAGGTGGCAGATCTCTTTCCTTTGCTAGTTGCTGCTGAAACCCTTATTTGTACCTTTTGTACAATCCAGCTCAACGGACTCCTGAGTTTAAAGACCAGGTGAGAAACACATCGGCGCTTCATCAGAGGCTGTACTGATGATGTTACCCAGCAGGGTAATGAAATGTCTGCGGAACAACGAACCAGCTTGGCAAGCCAACCAACCTCAACACCTTTGTTAACTGTAGACTCCTATTCCAATATACTATTGTTTCACGTTCTGTTCTCCATAAACTTGAAGTTCTCCAAACTTCTGCTGCTTATGACATAATTTGCATGGAATCTCTTTTACCTGACGCCCCTGTGCTCACTGACCTGCATTAGCTCCTGGTCTGGCAACTTCTTGATTTTAAAATACTCCTCTGTTTTGAATCCCTTCATGGCTTGACCCTATCTCTGTAACCTGCACCAGTCTTACAACTATCCAATATATCTGTGCTTCACTAATTCTTGCTGCATGTGCACCCCCAATGTTAATTACTTTGCTAATGGTAGCTGTTGCCTAGATTCTAAACTGTGTGAAAATCACTTTTCCCAAGCCCTGCTAATCTTCTGACCCTGCAACATCTTTGTGCTTCGAAGTCTCTCCTTTCTTAGAATTGTTGAAACGTATCAGTTTAATCAAGCTTTTGATCATGTGATCTAATATTTGGTTATATAGTTCGGTATCGTACTTTTGTATTATAATGTTCTTCACATAATTTAGTATCATAGACCGTTTAATATTTTCCACTTGTGTTTGGGGCGAGAGACATTGTTTTTATCAAGTCAATCCTAATAACCTTGTGTGCTGTATTTTTTCAATTAGCATTGATGGGTCCTGGTAAATCTGTTTAAGATAATGTATGAACAGTTCCTTTTAAAGTGAATTTGAGCCTCAGCTGTGATGCTAACTCCAGGAAATGATGCATTTCTATTGAAGACACCTATTGCTGATAACAGGGGTTAGCTACAAACATGCACTCGACACACAAATCCAGCAAATTAATGCTCTTTAATAATGTGCTTTCATCCCTCCCAAATGCCCAACTTCCTTCTTTATTCCTCATCTTTGATTGATAGATAAAATTTCTGGAACATGATCTCCCTTTCACAGTAGCATGTTAAATGATTGCGTGATCTGTGATATGATTTTTCTAAATGCTCAGCTACTTCCTTTAATAATGGATTCTTTAATTTTCCCCAAAGACCATTGTTGGGCTAACTGGCTGACAGTTTCCTGCCTTCCAATTCCCTCCTTCCTGAATTGTTTATTTTGCAGTTTTCTATTCTACCAGGATCATTCCAGAACCTGGAGACTTTTCAGTATTTTACATCTAATTTCTTTAAAACCAGAGGTCTATCTAGCTGAGGAGACTTGTCAGTCTTCAGTGTCATTAGTGTTCCTAGTTTTTTTTTCTCACGTGACCATTGTTTTAATGACCAACTTCCCTTTTGAAGCTTAAATTTCTACTGTTCTTGGAGTATTGTGAAGAAAAATACAAAACACTTCTATTACCTTGATTCTTTGTTTAATTGTGCAGCCTTCCCCTCTAAGGGACTACTGTTTATTTTGCCTAGTTTTTTTCTTCTATTTGCCTGGATAGAACTTTGCTCACTGTTTTTATATTTTTTACTAGTTTTCTCATTTAATTTCTCCCTTTTTCAAAGTCGCCTTTTGCTTTTTATTTTAAAAAGAAATGTTTCCATGTTTGGCCCTACCAATTTCTTGTCCTCCAAAACACCAACCTTGTACTCTGCTCATTGCACCATAACTCTTCCAAAACCTCCCGTCACACACCTGCCAATGCTGCCAACCTCTCAGCCACTTCACATACATCCTGTTGTTCAGCTTGGCTAACTCAAACACTGTGCAATTCAACCCACTGCAACTCTGTCATCTCTTGCAAAAAAGGTGACACAATGCAGAGCATAACTGGGATGGGGTTGTGGGGTGTCATAGACAAACACATTTCCTAAGCCCTAAGAAGGACATTTGTTCTCCATATCATGGGGCCAGCAGGAAATGTTCAGGATGACAGAATGGTCGTGCCTTATGCTCCTTCTCAATTCAACCTCCTCCTGCTCTCTGGTATGATGAGCAAGATGGTGATGCTGTCAACATGGACCAATTATTTTGCACATCACACCTTCTGTCAGCCTACTTGTACACCTTTTGGAGGCTGTTTGGTGTTGGGGACAGCAAATGGTGAGGAATGAGCACAAATGAGCTGCAACCAGGTAAGAGGTAATTGATGGCCTACTTGCTGGAGAGTAAGGTTGTGGATAGTCTCTGCCTCAGGAGACTTCGAAAAGAATCTTGATGCAGGAGTGAACTTAATGCGTACTTAGACCGTTTAATATTTTCCACTTGTGTTTGGGGCGAGAGACATTGTGCAGAGATGCCAAGTGCACTGCCTGGTCTTCCAGCCTCATGTCACTTTCAATCAGGAGTCTGGCTTCAAGTTGGCAGAGGATATTGTGCAGCATTTGTCCTATTCAGTCTCCACTCATTGCAGCTATTGTCCAGCAGGCCCTGACGCACTGGCACTGCAGCCTCCAGACCTCTTTAGGCTTTTGTGTAGACAGCTAACCAAACCCTCTGCCCACTCTGTGATAATGCCAAATCCAGGAAATCATCACAGCACACCCAGAAATTCAAACTGATCTTCCCTGCTCACTGGCTGCCAGGGCCTTTAAACAACATTACTATCAGGCCCCTCATGTCGGAGAAGGCTTGATGATTTCAGAATGATTTATTATTTCATCATATTACAAATATAAATTCCATGTTCTATGACTTCTTGGACCATGTAATATCCTGTTGCAAACCTATTCTGAATAGCTTAAAATTGCTTGGAATGACTAAAAAATATTTTGTCGTTACAAACTTATTGAGCACAAACCATACTGTATTGAAAACCCTAGGATAAATGCAGTAAGATCTTCACCAAATACTGTTATTCTCTCAATGAGTAACCCTGAGAATTCATTAGTAATGCATAGACTGCTCTTCTGTCTGTGTGTTTTAAGATAGGACAAAAAACAACAGATGAGAACCTCTTCCAGTATCTTTTAATCTGCTTTATTATTCAAACCCCAGTTTTTCCTTCCTGTGGTTGGCAATCTATTTTTCTTGAAAAGGTATGGAATGATAGCACATTAATCTTTCTTGGAAATAAATTTGTTCTATGACAATGGGAGCACATTATTCAAAGGGAATTGAAATAGCTCTATCTTGAATTAATTTCTGAAATAGTTATTCCACAGTGAGTGATGTCACAATATTATGTGCAAATTAATTAGTTATTGTCTTTGTTTAAAATGCTCACATCTGTTCATTAAACAGTTCTTTTAAATTTTTTTATTAGACTCTTATAGAGTTTAACTGGTATTTTTGGCAGTTATGCCTTTTATTAGATACGCTAACTGGTGTATAGTTTTAAGTTCTTATTGAATTGATTATGATTAGCAAAATGCTATTTTGCTATTCAAATTTTGAATGACCAAAAAGATTTATAATGAATATAGAAATAGGAGATAGTGTACATGTTCATGCAAAAGTCAGGTTTTTGAAACCATGTTTGGGCCAAATATCATGGGATCAATATCTACACAAGTTGTTTGTTTTTTTTGAGAAATTGATATCAGTGCTTGATTTGGTGCAGTAAAAAAGTAAAACAGATGACATTGAAAAAATTGTATTAATTCTCTAACATATGATCTAACATTACACACACAATAAAATGTTGGATGAAATATTTATTGTGTGTGTGAGAGAGAGGGTGTGAATGAGAGAGGGTTTGTGTGAGAGAGACTGTGTGTGTGTGTGTGTGTATACTTCATATTGAAATCCTTCAAAAATCACTGAATAATTCAGCCCAATGTAAAAACAGAAGTTGCTGGAAAAGCTCAGCAGGTCTGTCATCGCCTGTGAAGAAAAAATGTCAGAGTTAACGTTTCAGGTCCTCAGAACACAATTAACTCTGATTTTTCTTCACAGATGCTGCCAGACCTGCTGCGCTTTTCCAGCAGCTTCTGTTTGTGTTCCTAATTTACAGCATCTGCAGTTATTTCCGTTTTTAAAAACAACCCAATAGCCTGGTTGTTCAACATTATATGGATTTATCGTTGTACCAGGAATTTCAGCATCATTCTACAAATAATTATTCTTGGTTCTCTTGTAAAGACCACTTATTTTTGGACTGTGGATAGTAAAATAGGAAAAGAAACAGCTTTAAACCAAGGAAATTGTGGAAAACGTTTGCCATTTTAAAAAGTTACTAAAGCACGTTTTTTGAGTTGTACAGTCAATGTTGCCTTAGTAGGGTCGTGAAAAAGGTCCGGTCCAGTCAAGTCAGCACAGCCTGCATATGCTCAGGGAAATTCTGCCCATAAATAGTCTTTTGGTTGGCTTTTCAACTGGCACCAGTTTTTGTGGGTTCTGGAGAACTTGGCATCATAACAACCTATTGATTTTGTTCCTGGACAGGTGACTACAGCCTTGTGTGTGGACAATAAAGCAGAAATATCTGACCTATAAAAAGAAAGCATCTGTCTATCTGTATCTTTTTAATTCATTCATGGGAAGAAGGTGTCGCTGGCTAAGCTAGCATTTGTTGCCCATCCCAGAGCGCAGTTAAGAGTCAACCACTTCTGTGTGTGTCTGGACTCGCAGGTAGGCCAGCTGAGGTAGGGATGGTAGTTGCCTTCTCTAAAGGATATTAGTGAACCAGATGGGTTTTTCCAATAATCAATAATGATTTCATGGTCATCATTAAACTCCTAATTCTTCCCCTTCTCTGTCTATGTCTTTCTGTCTCTCCCGTAATGGGGAAGTTTTTTTCTTAAACAACCTAATTGTTTGTTACTTCCCTCCCACCTTTCCTTTGTAAGCTGCTTTCTATGTAAATGTCCTGTTAAAAGCAAGATGAGAAAACCACTCTGAAATCCTGAAAGAGCAAATTGTCAAGTAGTGAATGAAAGACTGAGAATCAGTTTATCTGTACTGTTGTGTCAGCAGACAATTGAAAGTAAGTGAAAGAAAACAACTCATTGATGCCTGTCATTTGAACTGGTGCTATCAAACTGTGTTTCTCTAATTTGTTCTGTCCACGTTCCATTATCAAGTCTGCCTTTGTTTCTGTTTTCTAAGTGGGGTGGGAAACTTCACCTCTTTTAAAAATGAAGTTACAGATTAGTAATTCAACATGTTTATGCCATTGGTTTGAAAGTTTGATCACTAGAAACAGTTATTGTCTTGTTCATGAAAAAAAATGCATTTTTTTTAACCTGAATTGGACGATTTGATGGTTTAATCAAAATTTTACATTTGTGACGACTCTGGAAATCCAGCCTACTTATTGCTAATGTGCTACTCAAGTTGTGGTGAAGTTTGAAGGGTCACAGGGATTTTGAAACAAAGACAGTAAAATATTGGATGTGGATTTAGGGTAAGTGTGAAAGGATCAAAGGAAATACCAGGTTTTGTACTAAAAAAAATTGCACGAGAAGCTGCTAAAACCTTCCTGTAGGTGGAAGCAATACCCCTCACTGACTTAGTAACCCTATCCTTTGAGTTCTCTAAATTAACAAGTAAATTGGGAATGAAATTGCCTACCAGGCCTAAGAAAGCAAAGATAATTGAAGGACCAGCACAGAACCTGAGTTTAATAGAACTACAGGAGAAACCAGGTACTCGAGTACCTGGCCAACACAGTGGGTCAGTGATAAAAGGTACTGCAGATGCTGGAGAATCCGAGATAACAAGCATGGGGCTGGATGAACACAGCAGGTCAAGCAGCATCATAGGAGCAGGAAAACTTGACGTTTCGGGCCTAAACCCTTCATCAGAAATGGGGGAGGGGAAGAGGGTTCTGAAATAAATAGGGAGAGAGGGGGAGGCAGATGGATAGAGGAGAGGATAGGTGGAGAGGAGGCAGACAAGTCGAAGAGGCAGGGATGGAGCCAGTAAAGGTGAATGTAGGTAGGGGGGTAGGGAGGAGATAGGTCAGTCCAGGGAGGACAGACAGGTCAAGGGGGTGGGATGATGTTAGTAGAGAGGAGATGGGGGTGGGGCTTGAGGTGGGAGGAGGGGATAGGTGAGAGGAAAAACAGGTTACAGGGGGTCAGTGATTAGCTCTGCTGCCTCACGGTGTCAGGGACCTGGGTTCAATTCCACCCTTGAGTGACTGGGTGAAGTTAGCATGTTCTCCCCAAGTCTGTGTGAGTTTCCTCCAGGTGCTCTCATTTCCTGCCACAGTCCAAAGATGTATAGCATAGGTGGATTGACCATGCTAAATTGCTCATAGTGTCTAGGGATATGTAGGCCAGGTGAATTAGCCATAGGGGATGCTGGGTTACAGGGATATGGTTAGGGGGGTGGCTCTGATTGGGATACACTTCTGAGGGTCAATGTGCCAAATGGCCTGCTTCCACACTGTAGGGCTTCTATGATTGATTCAAGACATCAGAGTCAGTTCTTACTGATTTACAGTTAAAGCAACTTAAATATAAGAGAAGCTAGAGATATCCGAGAAAGATCAAGTACTTAGGAAACTGGAATTAGAATTGCCAAAGCAAACCGATGAGAGATGCAGAAAGAGAAGGTGAAAGAAGAGTATAACCTTAAAATGATGCAGTTTAGAAACATCTGATTATAGGCTCAAATGTGGTAAGCCCTAGTCATAAATATTTCTTTACTTGTCATGGTTAAGATTTTCTTAGCCTTACCAAAATTAGACGAAAAGGATTTGGAAGCATTTTTGTCATTTGAGGGGGAAGCAAAAGGCAAACCACATGAAGGGCTGAAGGAAAATTGAGCACTGCCTGTGGCAGAGCAAATTAACTGCTCAACCACAGGAAATTTATGCAGTTATCAGAGGTTTCTGTGTAAAATAGCCTATTCTGAGACAATGTGAGTTAGTCCCTGAAACATATAGATGTGTTTTTTGAAATTTAACAAACCTACATTCAATGTGACAATGTTAAGTGAAGTAATTTTGACAGGTGGACACAAGCATCAGAAGTTGGAACTATATATAAAGATCTGAGATAATCTCTTGGAAGAATTTAAAAATTCACTGCATCTTGGGGTACAAACCCATGGTGAAGACCAAAAGGTTGCAACTGCCAGACATGCAGCAGTTATGGCTGACAATGATGTGCTGATTCAAAAAACAAAACTTTTCTGTTACCTCCATAAATTTGAGACGGATAGAAAGCAAGTGAGTGAAAGGAAGGCAAGTAGCCAGGATAACGAAGATGACTGGCAAAGGAATGACTCCAGATCAAAAAGCAAGATATTGAGAGTGGAGGCAAAAATCAAAAGCTGAAGTGTTTACATTGCAATAAAGTGGGCACCTTTGTTTAAAATGCTGAAAGCTGAAGGAGGCCCTGGGACTTACTGGGGTTTGTAAGGATGAGTCTGAAAAGGGAACTCTGAACGGAAATACTGCTGTGACAGCAGGAGAGGTAAATAAGGTAGGTGAAAGATCGAAAGGGTTTTTGTGAAAAGGGAAGATAACCCCTTATTCTGCAGGTGCTGCAGCTAAATCCACAACTGTTTTAAAGCGTACAATAGCTACTTGAACTCTTGCTGGAGAGGGACACCGCTTTCCCTCCTGAGAGTGAAATGAAAGCCAAAGTGTGAATAAATGGAGAATATATCCAGGTTCTGTTGTTCAAAGTACAATTGCAGTGTGAATATTGTCTCGAATGGTGTTGGTGGGAGTTGTTGAGAAATTACCTATGGACAGAGTTGACTAACTCCCGGGTAATGACTTAGTTGAAGTGAAAGTTATAATTTGACTCAGCCACAGAAAGGTTGAATGAGGTTAAAGAGATGGAAAATTGCAAGAACATGTTACATGCTTTTCCTGCATATATGGTGAGCAGAGCAAAAGGTAATCAAAATCCATTAACTGAGGTCATGTAATAACACAAGCAGATGTTAGTGTGGCCAAAATGTTATTTAAATATGGCTATAATTCATAGGAAGTACTTAGCATGCCTTCATTAATTAAGGCATGAAAGCAGATCTGGAGTTAAGTAAATACCTACAGTCAGCTTACACAGACCTGAAGCTGTAGGAGTTCCAGAGAGTATTACATTAAAAATGGAGACATCCTCACAGACCTGGGGCTAAGGGATAGATTGTTGTTCATCAGTTACTGGTAAAGCCTTGATATTGTAATGAAATATTACATGTAGCATATGAAATTCCAATAACAGGGTATGTAAGAATGTAGAAAACCCAAGCATTGATAAGCTGGCATTTTACAGACCAAGACCTTGTATGGATATAACGCAATATGGTTATATGTGTCATACATGTCAGGTAGTAGGAACACATCAACATATAATTAAACCAGCACTCTTCAAAAACTGTTAAGGATATTAAAAACCATGCAGTTGCTTGTCGGCAAATTACCTCAAACAAAAGCAGGACCTTAGTAGATCCTTATAATTATGGGTATGACAACACTATTTCCGGAGGCTGTCTCTTTGAGACAATTACAGCTTTGTCCAAAGTGATTGTAATTTAAAAATTAATTATCACTGGAAGGAAAGTTTGGTTCATGCAGAGGCAGTATTATTCAATTAGTTAATCTCTAATTGTGGTAAAGAAATCACTGGTTTGTTGGAAGTGATAGATAAAAGTCTGAATCTAAAGTTCTGATCAAGAAATGTGCACTACTGTTATTAAAAGAACAAAAGACCGACAAAAGTCTGTTTAGTCAGAAGAATATGATATAAATGTTCAGAGTTCTATAGCAGATTTATCAATACTGTCAGATTTACATTTTGATCTCTGCTCAAGAAATAGTAATTCTTTTCCCAATGTGCAGGAGAATAAGAAAATTCAGGTAAATTCTGTGCAATTAAGTTAATATCAGAGGGCATTTTTAAGATAGTATCCACAGTGGCATCATGTCCAGATCTGTGCTCTGGAAATGACAATTTAAAAAAAAATTCATTGGATCAGGGCATCACTGGCTAGGCCAGCATTTTATTGTCCATTCCTAATTACCCAGAGGGCAGTTAAGAGTGAACCTCATTGCTGTAGGTCTAGAGTCACCTGTAGGCCAGACCAGGTAAGGTTGGCTGTTTCCTTCCTTAAAGGACATAAGTGAACTAGGTGAGTTCTGTCTAACAATTGACCATGAATCCATTGTCATAAATAGATCCTTAATTCCAGAATCTTTATTGAATTCAAATTCCACCATCTGCCATGGTGGGAATCAAACCCAGGTCCCCAGCACATTGCCAGGGTTGCTGGGTTAATAACCTAGCAATGATACCACTAGGCCATCACCTCCCCCCAGTTGACTCTGTCCAGTGAGGGATGCTAAGGAAGTGCATGCAGCCATTTTGCAATTGAACAATTCTGTTCATTCAGTCTCTTACTCTAAATAAAAGTGATGTTGATCTCAGATAAAACTCTGTATATATCCAAAAATTGTACAGTATTGTTGAACATCCAACTATAACTTCCCCTTTAGAATCTGATGGAGATCTGTCAAACTATAGTTAAGAAGTATCAATATTCCCAAGTGTGTTCAATGTAGTCTTTGAAGTGGAGAAATTCCATGGTAGCTTTGATGAAGAGGGACAGAGCTATATTCAGAAAAGGAAAATAAGAAATGTATTGAATTTGAGGCACAGGACATTTAACCTTCAATTAGAGTCAGCAAACCTGGAGCTGGAGCCTGAAACAACAGAGCCTTTGGTCCAACCAATTTATGCCGATCATGATCCCAAACTAAACTAGTTCTGCCTGCCTGCTCCTTGTCCATTTATCCATCCAAACCTTTCCTATTCATGTATCTATCCAAATGTCTTTTAACTGTCCTAATTGTACTCTCATCCACCACTTCCTGAGGAAGTTTATTCTACATGCAAAGCACCCTCTGTGTAAAAAATAAAGTTTGCCTCTTATGGATATTGGTGACAACAAATATTTGTTGTTAACAGCAAGGAAATGAACCCAAAAGCTGGTGTGAAGGGCAAGTATTCCTGCCTTAAGGATGACTTTAAGAAACAGGAATGTTAGAGTATTTCTTTGAGTTAGTTGCTGAATTCTTAGAGTAATAGAGTCATAGAGACGTACAGCACAGAAACAGACCCTTCAGTCTAACTCATCCATGCCAACCAAATTTCCTAGATAAATCTAGTCCCATTTGACAACATTTGGTCTATATCCCTCTAAACCATTCCTATTCATATACCAATCCAGATGCCTTTTAAATGTTGCAATTGTACCAGACTCCACCACTTCCTCTGGCAGCTCATTCCATACACGCACCACCCTTTTGTGAAAAAGTTGCCCCTCAGGTCCCTTTTAAATCTTTCCCCTCTCACCTTAAACCTATGCCCCCTAGTATTAGACTCCCCCACCCCAGGGAAAAGACATTGTTTATTTACTGTATCCATGCCCCTCACGATTTTATCAACTTCTGTAAGGTTGACCCTCAGCCTCTGACGCTCCAGGAAATGTAGCCCCTGCCTACTTAGCCTCTCCCCCTTTCGCTCAAACCCTCCAACCCTGGCAATGTCCTTGTAAGTCCTCTTCCAGAGACTCTAATTGAAGAGCATTGAACTTGGAGCCAAGTTAGCTCAATATAATTTAATAAAAGTTTAACATATGCACTTACAGATTAGTAACTCAACTACTTTCGGCCATTGGTTAAGATCAGTTTGTCAATAAGAAATAGTTATTGCATGCCTGAGTCGCCAACTACCTTTAATACTACAGAGGCTAGTCTTGCAGCTGGAACCAATAATTTTTCATTAGCAGGCTTCCCACAGTGGAAGCACTGAGGACAGCTTCCCGTCAATCTCCCAAACGATTCTCTCTGATTAACTGCTGGGGCAGTTCTGTTTTCTCTGCCCAGTCTCTCTATTCTCTCCTGCTTATATCCAGAGTATTCACCTCATCCTACTTTCTCTCTGGTCAGTGACACCTCCCTGAATTCAAGGGCCATTGTGTTAGCTCTTTGTTTGAGCCACAGTGAATCAATGCCTGTTAGGGCCTTTCCTCCCATTTGTTCCTGTAGATTTGTCCAGATTGGAAAGGGTGTGGAATCTTCGAATGCCTCAAGAAAATTACTTCACGTAGGTCCCCTCAATTTTAAGATCCCACACTCTTAAGGTGCTTAAGACATTCAGTTTCGAGATGTGTGGCCGGGTCAGTTTCTGTGGGTATGGAATTTTCCCTGTCTGTCTAACCTTTTCCAGATATACTATCTCACCTCATTAATATAACTCATAAACGCAGCTTCTTACATCATAACCATGGTTTTGAAGCCACAATACTCTTAGGGACATTGCTGAAATATATGCAGCAAATGTTGAGATGATGTTTTCAGCAGTCAACATAGAGTAACTTCCACGTGAGAAGGATTACAAAGGGTTTACAAACAAAACTAATGATCTCAGAGAGCTGGTATATTCATGATTAAGATGGTTCTATTATTTGATTGTAGCCATCTTTCTTTTCTTAATTAGAGATATAAAAGCAGGTTTTCGGAAGACCTTTCCCCACTTACCACTTTATCTCTCAGGTAAAAGCAGTCAGCAGCTGAAACAATGAATACACGGTTCCTAGAATATAAGAGTTAAAGTACGACAATCCACTGAATTATTACCTGTCAATGGTGACTTTTCATTTCAGTAGGTCAATCCATAGCTTCACTCAATTCTAACCTTCAGGAGATATAATCTTTTACAAACCTCATTAAATTTTGCATTTATTGATTTGGCTTTTAGCACAACATTGTCTGAAAACCTCAACATAATTCTTCTTTCAGCATAATATTTCTAATATTGGAAAAGATTGTTGAATAATTTCCTTTTCCTAATTAAGCATATGATGGCCTCCCTGAACTCTACTCTGTTTGAAATAACTCAGTACTTGCCCTTTGCAGAATGATTTTAGGCTTTTGAATAAGTAAAGAATAGATTTAGCATTACATTCATCACTTAATGCTACAATCTATTTTCCCACAGGTTCCAGGTCAAATAATTCAGCTGCTGCCTGTGAACCTGTCGATTCCTCTGTTTTAGAGCAGCTCAATTTGAATAAGTAATTCGCCCTCTCAAACAAACCTCTGGCCTCATCCAAAACTGGAGCTTTAGAGTCTTCCCTCCTAATGCCCCCAGCCAGCAAATTATTTCTTTAACTATATAATGCCTATTTATTGAATAGAGGCTTGACAATTTGCATTTTATTTCAAGCCACTGGTCGTAATTTTGAATTCCTGAAAAGGAGTGCAAATCTTTCAGTATAGTATTCTAAAACACGTAAAATAAATCACATGCTTCTTTTACTTCCAGTTTTTGGTCTTTCTCCAAAGGTGATGGCATACCTGCCTATAGGTTCATTGGTGACATTCTCTTCTGAGTGTCGTGGTCCAATGAATGTTCAGGCACTATGTTGAATGATTATTCAATTGTTGGAAACATTGCAGTTGAACTCAACCACTTCCATTCTTGACATCTTCACAAATGGATCTGCAATGGGGACATTAATGAAAGAAAGGAATTCCTATCTTAAAGCAAAAAAGAAACTGCTAGAACTGCGGATGCTGGAAATTTGAAACAAAGACAGAATTTGCTGGAAAATCTCAGCAGGTCTGGCAACATCTGTGTCGAGAAATCAGAGTTAATGTTCCTGGTCCAGCGACCCTTCCTCTGCACTCAACCTGAAATGTTAACTCTGATTTCTCTCCACAGATGCTGCCAGACCTGAGATTTTCCAGCAATTTCTGTTTTTCCTTTCTTCTGGCATCTTTTCTTACTTTATTTTCATCCTTTTAGGACATCCTAAACAGCGCTTTAAGGAGTATGAGCATCGGTGATAAGGCCAGCATTTGTGGCTGTTAAAACCAGAAAGTGGGTGAGATAGCCCAATTTTTTTTATGGTTCCTGACAGGGTACCACAACCTGTTAAGCTCCTGGGTAAGGGGGACTGTATTGACTCCCCTTCTTTATTCAGTTACTTGATTGGTTGTTTGCAACAAAGTTAATTAAAAAAGATCTTTTCCCTTGTAGAAAACTTTCACCCAGAACCTTTTCCTTATTTAGTGAAGTGCGAGTTTATTTATGATTAAACATGAGAAGAATTAATAACGCCTACATAGATTAGAAATGAGAAGTACATCCAAAAAATAAAAGCATTCAAAAGATATCAGTCTCTGAATTGTTCATGCAGAGCAGAGAGTTGATGCTGCAGCCAGTGCTGAAGAGATTATCAGTAGTGTAGATGGTGGTAGGTGAACAATCAGCTTCATAATCCTTAGTTTGGAGTTTGGAGGCTATTCTGTAGTTCTGATCCCTTTTGACCATGATTGAATTACAAAATTCAGAATGAGAGACATTCCTTTATCCTGTTTCCTTTTTTAACTGGTTTTCACCACGTGGAGTTCAAGGGGGTCATCTTTACCTGCAATGCAGGGGTTAGTTCTTCAACTATGACCTTCACAATGTGCTATGCTCGAGTGTAAACTGGTGCATATGAGATTGTTCAATCCTCTAGTCCACTGCAGCAGAATTGATGCTGACTTTTTAACCTTGTGTACTTCTGGACAGTAAAGCAGGCATGTCTTCAAGAGGTGACTTTCAGCTGATGGGGAGGCAGGGGTAGAGTCAGTCCCTCCTGTCCTTCTATCTTGTTGAGCCTTTTCCTGTTTAAAGTTTTTGTGATGATTTATATGTGTGACATTCCATTCTTCACAAAGGACATTGCCAGATTGCCAATGAATTTAAATGCACTCCAGCTTTTGAAAATGATTAAACTTTTAGTTCTGAAATTTAAAAAAAAAATCTTTAAATACTTCAGGGTTCTGAACACTTCCTTGCACAGGACATATGAAATGAAATCCATTTCATTACAATGGAGTAAAATGAAAAAAAATTAAACATTAAATAATAAATACACCTGTGTTCCTCTAGCGTTGGTCAAATAACCAGGTTTGTTAATGTTCTGGCTGGTGTGTCTTCAATTACATTTGGGTTCTTGGCAAAGTATATGATTTTTAAGTAGTACATTTGAAGGAACAAGCTCCAATAAAAGACTGGTGCATTAATAATGCAAAATAAGGAAATAGCACTAAGGAAATTGAACTGGTATTTTGCGTCAGTTTTCATTATAGAGGATAAAAGTAACATCCTCGAAGCAGCAATAACTCAGGAAATTGAACAGATAAAGGAATTCAAAAAAATTGCAATCTTCAGAGAATCATCAGGGACCAAGTACATTGTTGGAACTGACAAGTGCCCAGGTCCTGATGGACTTAATCTGAGAGTCTTAAAAGACATGGCCAGTGAGATAGTGGATGCATTGGTTTTAATTTTCCAAGATTCCCTTGATTCAGGGATGGACCTATTAGTTTGGAAGATAACAAATTTAACACTTTTATTTGCAAAGGAGAGACAGACTTAGGTTGATATCTATCATAAGGAAAAATTAGAAGTTATTATTAAGTAAGCAAATAATATTTTCATAAATAAAATTAGATAATACGGCAGGCCACTTGCATAAGTCAAAGGAAATCAGACAGAGTTAACATGGTTTTAAGAACGGGAAATCAAATTCGACCTGTCTATTGGAATTTTTTTGATGAGGTAACTTTAGCTGTGGATAAAGGAGAACCAGTGGATGTATTTCGCTTAGATTTCCAGAAGGCATTTTTGATGAAGTACATCATCCCCACCAGGGTCTTTCAGAATCCCGAGCTTGGGTCATATCACCCCATCAAGTGGTGACTGGTCAGGGCAGATTATCCCTGTATGTGAAAGACAGAGATTCCGTGAGAAGCTGCTGTTATATTAACTAGTGAACTAATCAGCATCAAATGTGGGAGGAAGCTAGTGAGCGAGTTGTTAGGATATTTGTCAACACACCTCTGGCTCTCTGGAACTGATTGTTACCTGGGTCTGGGGGATTCTGTCAACCCCAGAGGTGGCTGTGGAGTAAGAAAGAAAATGGGCTGGAACACCCTCTCATTCATTAGCAAAGTGTTGGAAAGTGTCATCAACACTGCTAATATGCAACTTGCACCACCAGGGCCACTCAGCTTCTGACCTCATTACAGCATTGGTTCAAACATGAACTAAAAAGCTGAACTGCAGAGACATCATAACATCAAGGTATCATTGAGCAGTGTCAAAGAGCATGAGCAAAACTGGAGACAATGGGGAAAAGGAGGAGAGCTCTCTGCTAATTGGAGTTACACCTGGTACAGAAGGAGATGGCAATGGTTGTGGTACATCAGTGATCTTAGATCCAGGATATCTCTTTAGGAGTTTCTCAGGGTGGTGTCCTAGGCCCAACTATCTTCAGCTCTTTCGTCAGTGACCATTATAAGGTCAGAAATGGGGATGTTCACTGATGATTGCACAATGTTCAGCTCCATTCACAACTTCTCAGATACTGAAGAAGTCCATGTACCTGTGTGAAGTGCAATGGTGCCACACGGATGCCAGACAATGACCATCACCAGTGAGAGAATATAACTATTGCCCCTTGACGTTCAATGGCATTACTTGCCAAAACCTCTTCTATCATCATCCTGGGGTTATCACTGACCAGAAACAGGGATACTGCGAAAAAGAAATACTGGAAACAGAAACGTTGTGACTGCAAAAACAGGTCAGAGGCTATGAATTCAGTGGGGACTAACTTGCCTCATGTTTCTTCCAATTCTGGTCCATCATCTACAAACCACAAGTCAGGAATATGGTGGAATACTCCCCATTTGCCCTGGATGACTGCAGCTCCAACAACATTCAAGAAGTTTGACACCATCCAGGACAAAGCAGCCTGAGCGATAAAACAGATCTGGCCTGCAATTGTCACATTTCATGAACAAATAAAAATGTCCGTATTTATTTATAGAATAAATGTATTTATATAATTAATTATGTGCCATTGAAACAAAGTAAGAAACTTTCCTTCCCTGTTACATATCTCTGGCTTTGCACTCTATTTGTCTGCTGTCTGCTGTCTGCTGCTGTAATTCTTTCTGCAGCCTCCGCTGTTGCAGGTTCTTGCACATAATTTGAACGCCTCAAGTTTACACAAGCAAATGCTTTACTAAAGACAAAAGGAAATACTTCATTATAGAGTACTTACAGTGTAGGAGCAAGCCATTTGGCCCATCACGTCCACAACAACCTCTGAAGAGCATCCCACCCAGACCCAGCCCCACCATATCCCTGTAACCCTGCATTTCCCATGGCTAATCCGCCTAGCCTGCGTACTATGGGCAATATAGTGTGGCCAATCGACCTAACCTGAACATCTTTGGATTGTGGGAGGAAACCAGAGCACCGGCGGAAACTCACACAGACACTGGGAGAATGTAGAAGGGTGGCATTGAACCCAGGTCCCTGGCACTCTGAGGCAGCAGTATTAACCCCTGAGCCATTTCCTACCTCAACTGCCTCAACAATTCAATTCAGCAATAAAAATCAAATTATTTGAAATTTGCATTTATTTCTGATCTTTCGATTTTAAAACATTGTGTCGCTGAAACTGAAAGATGTCACCTCCGGGGGTGAGATGGAGCACTTTACATTTTGGCTACCTGGTGCGCTGAATCCTGGCCATTTTAATCTGATTCTGTGGGGTTTTTAATTAGTTTATTGTTGGAAGTTGCATGACTTTGGCAAGGCACCATATTTATTATTCACCACTAATTTTCCTTGGGGATAACCCCCATACATATACATAGCCCGGATCCAGCACTGCTGTCTCAAAGATAGGAGATAGGAGCCAGAGTAGGCCATTCCACCACTTGAGCCTGCGCCGCCATTCAGTAGGATCATGGCTGATCATTGAGCTCAATAACTTTGTCCTGTCCTGTCCTCCCCCAGCAACATCCCCCCCCCACCAACTCTGATCTCTTGATCCCTTTGACCACAAGAGCTATGTCTTCCCCCTTCTTGAAAACACATATTTTGGCCTTAACCACTTTCTATGTAGTGAATTTCACTGGCTCACTACACTCTGGGTGAAGAAATTTCTCCTCACCTCAGTCTTAAAAGGTTTAGCCCCTATCCTTATGACCCCTGGTTCTGGACTCCCCCACATCGGGAACGTCCTTCCTGCATCCAGCCTCTCTGGTCCTGTTAGAATTTTAAAGGTTTCTATGAGATTTTCCATCATTCTTCCAAACTCCAATGAATGTAACCTAACCGACTCAATCTCTCCTCAAATGTCAGTCCTGTCAATTTGGAATCAATTTAGTAAATCTTTGCTGCACTCCCTTTATAGCAAGAACATTGTTTCTCAGAAAAGGAGACCAAAACTGCACGCAATACTCCCAGATGTGGCCTCACCAATGCCCTGTGTAATTGCAGCAAGGCATTCTTGTTTATGAACTCAGTAGTTGCTGGCTAGTAGTGAGCCAGCAACTCCCTCTGAGGTGGGACTTCCTGTCCATGGGAGGAGGATTATCCCACCTCCAACCTGAAGTGGTGATGCGTCAGCCAGTGATCCTCCAGTAGCTGCAAGGCCAGGGAATCAGGCCCCTCATCAAATTCAACTCATGAACTCTGTTTTTCATTCCAGCGATCCGACCTGAACTATTCAGTATTTCAGCCTTGTCTGTTTTTAATTCAGGTCCCCACTATCCTTTGCATTTTGATTTTGCGCTATAAATCAGATACTGTTTGTCTGGAACTCTATAGGTTGGGAGGAGGATTGTATAGCATTACCAGGCCAAATGGTCTGATCTCCACTGTGCATTCCACATTTTTCAATATAATTCCTATTATAGTAACTGGTTCCATGTAGGCAACAGTGATGTAAGTCTGTTCCAAAGATGGCAAAAGTTTGAGTAGAATTTAAAGCTTAATAATTGTTTTCTGGAACATAGGTTTCACAATCAACTGTGCAGAGCAGAGATTCAGCTATTTAGCAATGAAATTATCACATCAGAATGCTGACTAGAGTGACCTGGCTATTGTTTTGGGATTCCCACAAATTCTAATCTACAGTAATTTCTTGTCTTCAAACGCTCAATGCAAATTTGCCATTGCCTAAAAGGAGCAGTGGAATTTGAGGAGGCAGCTGGGGAATATCAGAATGAGTTGGACAAAACACGCAAGCAGCCCAAACAGATAGAGCAAGAGAACAGGAATAATGCTGAAATTCTAAAGGATGAAGTTGAAAGAGATAGCTTAGTAGGCTCAGAATCGCTATGCTGATGCAGAGAAACAATCAGACCACCAATGAAATATTAAACTACATATAGCAAGTCAGGAGCAATCATGTTTAAACTTTATAGTATTTGCAATCTTCCTCCAAATTGAAATAGCTGGTGCATGCTTGCAGAATATAACATTGGTAAATGCACAAAAATTTAGCAAATCTACCATCAAGAGTCACCGTGGAAAAAAAAACTTGCAATGATTCCATGTATCTATTTGAAAGTTGCTGTGGAGTGATTGTTGTCCTGAAGTTTGTGGTAAAAGTTTTATTATTGAGATTCTAAATGTGGCTTACTGAGCGAAAACCATGAGGAACAGAGCTGATTTTGCGTGGAGCCATAGTTCATTAGAGACCATAGGCATCTTTCTACTTTAGAGAGACGGTTGATTGGTTTATTGTATATCACTTGAGGGTAACCACTCTGCAAGCATGAGTTAAGATGAAGAGGCAGGTCTCAATCAACTACCTCAGCCAGTACAAGGACTGAATCTGTACTGTTAGCTTTATTTTACAACATGAGACTCGGTGGTGGCACAGTGGTTCATTGGTTTGTACGACTGCCTCATAGCGCCAGGGACCCGGGTTTGATTCCACCGTCGGGCAACTGTCAGTCTGGAGTTTGCACATTCTCACTGTGTCTGCGTGGGTTTCCTCTGGGAGCCCCAGTTTCTTCCCACTGTCCAAAGGTGTGCAGGTTAGTTGGATTGGTCATGGGCAAATGTACGGATAGGATAGGAAACTGGGTCTGGGTGGGATGCTCTTCAGAGGGATGGTGTGGACTTGATGGGCCAAATGGCCTGCTTCTACACTGCAGGATTTCTGTGATAAGATGAGGAAAGTATGCAGAAAATGACAGGATCCTTAGGAGCATTGATATACAGAGAGATATTGGGGGGTGCAAGTCCATAACTCCCTTAAAGTGAAAACACAAGTGGATAAGGTGACAAAGAAGGTGTACAGCATGCATGTCTTCATCAGTTGGAGCAGTGAGTATAAAATTTGGCAAACTCACAGCTGTATAAAATTTTAGTTAGGCCACATTTGGAATATTGTGTGCAATTCAGGTCCCCATGCTATAGGAAGGATGTGGAGGCTTTGGAGAGGGAGCAAAAGAGATTTACCAGGATGTTAGAGATAGTAAGAGTTGCCGATGCTGGATGTTGCCTGGAGTGAAGTGTATTAGCTATAAGGAGAGGTTGGACAAACGTGGCTTGTTTTCACTCAAGTATCGGGGGCTGAGAGGTGATTTGATAGATGGATATAATTTAATGAGAGGTATGGATAGGGTGGATAGACAGAGTCTTTCTCCCAGTCTGGAAATGTTAAGTACTATGGGGCATAGATTTAAGGTGAAAGGGGGTGGGTAAGTTTAAAAGAGATAGATGAGGTAGGTTTTTCACACAGAAGACGAACGATGCCTGAAATGCACTGCCAGGGAAGATGGTAGAAGCAGATATGATAGCAACGTTTAAGAGGCATTTAGACAGACACATGAACAGGCAGGGAACAGAGGAATATGGGCTATGTGCAGGTAGATGGGATTAGTTTAGATTGGCATCATAGTCGGTACAGGCATGGTGGGCTGAAAGGTTTGTTCCTATGCTGTACTGTTCTGTGTTCTAGTTTCTATGTAGTAGCAGAAATAGGCCACTCAACCCATTGAGTCTGTTCCATCAACCAAGGAGATCATGGCTGATCTAATAATCCTCAACTCCATTTTTCTGCATTAACCTCATAACCCTCGACTCCTTTACAGATTAGAAATCTGTCTATCTCAGCCTTGAATATACTAAACAACCCGTCCTCATCTCCACTCTGTGGTAAAGAATTTCACAGGTTCTCCAATCTCTGAGAGAAGAAATTGCATTTTCATCTATGTCTTAAATGTGTGAACCCTTATTCTGAAATTGTGCCCCCTGGCCCTCTCTCACAAAGCAAACAACCTTTCTGTATCTACCCTGTCAAGTCCCCTTAAAAATTTGTATGTTACAATAATGTCATCTCTCATTCTTCTAAATTCCAATGGGTAGAGCTACAACCTACTCAAATGTTGCTGATAAGACAGTCCACCCATACCCAGTATCAGCCTAGTGAATCTCCTCTGGACTGTCGCCAATACCAATCTTTCCATAGATAAAAACTGTTCACATTATTCCAGCTGTGGTCTGACTAGTGCCTTGTATATATCTCTCTGCAGATTTTTTGTGTCATCCTTAGCACTTGCCTTCCTATCCATTTTACCTTCAACTTAAAGGGCTCTTATTAAGTAGATGAATGTGTAGTACCTTATCTAGCGCTTTCCTAAAGCCCAGATATATTATATCCAACGCTTCCCCTTCAACTATCCTGCCTGTTATTTCTTCAAAGAATTGTAAATTTCTCAGGCATGATTTCATCATCATGTGGTCATGTGCATTTGGCCCACCACATCTGCACTGGCTCTTCAAACGACCATCATTACCTTGTGCCAGTTTCCTGCTTTCTCCCTATATCCTTGTGCACTATTTCTATCTCAATAATTATCTAATACCCTCTTGAATGCTTCAGTTGAATCTACCATCACCACATTTCCAGACAGTGCATTCCATACTCTAGCTATTCACTACTTTCGCACATCACTTTAAATCTATGCCATCTCATTCTTGTTCCTTTTATGGGCATGAACAGTTTCTCCCTATCTCCTCTATTCGGCCTGCTCATGATTGTGAAAACCTCTATCAGATCTCCTCTCAGACTTCTTCTCTTCAAGCAGAACAGTTCCACAGTCTCTAATCTTTCCTGATAACCGAAGTTTCTCATTTCTGGAACCATTCTTGTAAATATTTCTGCACTATTTCCAACGCATTCACATCTTTCTTATAATGTGGCACCAGAACTGTACCCAATACTTCATTTGACGTTTAACAAATGTCTTCTGCAAGTTTGACATCACCTCCCTGCTCTTGTAGACCATGCCTCAAATGGAAAAACCAAGAACATTGTATGTTTTCTTGATTACTCTATCTAGCTGTCCAGCCACGTTCAATAATCTGTGCACCCAGGTCCCTCTGCACTTAGACCCTCTTTAGAATTCTATCCCCTATTTTGTATTGTCTTTCAATGTCCTTCCTTCTAAAGTCATACCTCGCACTTCTCTGCTTTGAATTTCATCTGCCACTTAACAGCGCACTCTGTCAACTTGTCTAAGTCATTTTGCAGTTTCACCTTGTCCTCTTCACAGCTTACAGTTCTTCCAAGTTTTATGTCATCTCCAACTTTGAAACTGTTCCCTGAAAACCAAGATCCAGGAAAGCAAGTGTACCACTACTGACTCCTGGATAAATCCATTACAAGCCTTCCTCCAGCTCAAAAAATATCTATATCTGCTGACCATTACTCTGTTTCCTATTAGTCAACCAATTTTGTATTTACATAGCTACTGTCCATTTTGTACCATGTTGTATAACTTCCCTCACAGGACTTGTTGTGTGCCACTGTATCAAACCTGTTCTGGAAATCTAGTGTACCACATCAACAGTGTTACCCTCACTGAGCCTCTTAGTTAGTTTGTTCAATATGATTTCCCCTTTAGAAATCCAAGCTGACTTTTCCTAATCAAATTTTCCATGGGACTCCCAATTTCACCCCAAATAATTGTTTCTAGAAGCTTCCCCAAAACCGACATTAAAATGGCGGGCCTATTTATGCTGGGATTAGTCATACAATCTTTCTAGAACAAGGCTGTAATGTTTATAATTCTCCAGTCTTCTGGCACCTCCCCTGAGTTCAGGGAAGACTTAAAGGTTATGGCCAGCGCCCCCACAATTTCTACCCTCTCTTCCTTCAAGACCCTTGGATGAAACAAACCATATTAGAGTTAACCTCGAATCTTCAAATAACTTCCTTTCCAGGTGGGATTTCCGAACTCAAAACCCCAGTGGATTGGATTGACAGAATCAGGTGCCTGCCTACCATTCCTGATCGCCTGACCTGAATGGAGGCAGACATTTCTGGGGTTACCTCTGGGAAAATGGCTCCTTCGGGTTGGTTACTGGCCATTCTGGACTCAGGACTTCCTTTTGATCTCAATACTGGGGCACTGGAACCCACAGCCTGTGGATCTATTGGATAAGATTGCCTGCTGTGAATGTCAACCCATTGAATTATTCCTATGCTATTAGCCAGAGCAGACGCAAAGGAAATCTGCAATGAGACCACTGTTTCTATTGGGTTCTGACTGCTACTGCCTAGAAAATGATTTACAATATTTCTATTTAATGAGGTTGATATTGAATTCATATTAAGCTTGCACTGAAGTGCCTTAAGATTTCCATTTTCAGGGCTTTAATCCATTGTGGTATTTACCGCACTGCTTTTATTGTGCTGTTAACATTCACACATGGTTTTAGTCATTATATCACAAATCATTTCTTTTTATTTATGGGATGTGTGTTTCAGACTGCCGGAGGTGAAACAATAAAGCTATTGTGCTTAAAATTACATAATCTAATGTCGAGTGTGGGTAAGAAATTGAAAAGTGTCTCACAGGCCAATTCACTGACAAGGCAATACTGCTTTAAATAACTTCTAAAATACATTATTGAAATTAAATGTTGAAAATTTCAATGGAGACGGCTCAAAAGGAATGAAAATGATCATTTTCTATTTACACATGACATTTATCCCAAGTGTTATGACCAAGCAAAATCTTCCTTCCTTAATTAAAATATTTTGATATTCTGTAATATATTTGCTGATATGTAAGTATTTGATAATCTATCCCTTCTGTTAGAAGAAGTAAAAAATATATTTCCTGACTTATAGAGTATTCTGCTCCCTTGAATATTGGAAAATGAAAACACAAGTGAAATTTATTCTGCCCACTTCAGATGATTGAAACTGACTAGAATTATAACTAAAGGAAATTGCAGCATGTCAGTCAATGCACTCAACTTAGTTTTCTTATGAGGATAGTCCTGCATTGTGTTCAAGTGGAATCAGAATGCAATTATATACTGTATATAATAATCAGTGAAGAGAATGCATGATTTAAAAATAAATGAAATATAAGAAATAATATTCAGGGTTTCACTCAATTAAGCCACTGAAAACTGCAATATTATTTCTTGAATAAGCATTAATGTTGTCAAACAGCATTTCCACTGATAAAATGTGAACCTAACACTACTATTTCTGCTGTGAAGTCACTCCTTCTATATTGCTGAGAAATTTCTTTAATATTTACATTATCTTTATATCAGCTGGCTATTGCATGTAAAAAGTCCTGTTATGTACAGATATTAACTTTGGTTTCCTTTTTGAAGGTATCATTTCTTTCTTCGTTCTTTTGTGGGATAACAGCATTGCTTGTAAGATCAATATTTGTTGTCCATCCCTCACTGTCCTTGAACTGAAAGCATTACTAGGCCATTTCATTGGGCTGTTCAATGGGTCTGGAGTCACATGATGGCCAGTCTGGGTAAGGATGGCAGGTTTCTTTCCCTAAAGAATATAAGTGAACTAGATGTGATTTTTTACAACAAAGCATGGTAGATTTATGGCACAATTCCTGAAACAAGCTTTATATTTCAAACCTGTTAACTGAATTTCACCAGTTGTTGTGCTGGGATTTGAACCTTTGTCATCAAAGCATTACTATATGTCTCTGGATTATCACCATATCACAGCCTTTCCCTAAGATATAGCATTTTAAAAATGTATTATTTTATGGGATGTGGGCTTCACTGGCAAGCCCAATCTTTGTTATCTGTTCCTAATGCTCTTGCGAAGGTGGTGAGCTGTCTTCTTGAACTGCTCCTAGTTTAGCAAGGAAATTGCAGGATTTTGACTCAGTAACAACAGAAGAATGTCAGTATAGTTCCAAGGCTAGATGGTGCATGGTTTGGAGATGATCCTGCGGGTGTTCCAGTTCTTGTACATCTACTGACATTGTTTTTTTAGGTGGTGGAGGTCACACATTTAGAAGATGTTATTGAAGGAACCTTGTTTGTGTTACAAGGTTAACATGTTATAATGTTAAAATCCAATGGAAGCAAAAGCATAGACTATTTGGCCAGGCTGCAACTATGACTTCAGTTAGAAGCTTCTGAAATGGCTGTAAACCAAACCGAGAGCTGTTTGCAAATGTTTCTTATAAGGACGTCTTTGAATGTAAGGGCTGGCTGGCTGGGTACAGAGTCTGATTCAGAGATCCTCTGGTCACTGGACCATCAATAGGACTTAAACATAAGGTCCAGCCCAGCTTTGTATGACTAATCAGATTACCCATGCAGTTTGCCTGAGAGGCAGGTAGGGTGGTTACCAAGCTAAGCTTGCATCATAGCTAAATTTCTTTTAAGATTTTTAAAATGGTCCACTTTGAAACATTACCTCCTGGGGACCACTAAACTTTGTTTGCAACACCGCCTTAAAATACCAATGATGGACCACATACACTGGGCCCCTTTAGCATTATTTCAAAAACGGGCACCCCAAATATGGCCCCAGCGTGGTTCCTACATAGAAACATAGAAAACAACAGGATTAGGCCATTCAGCCCTTTGAAACTGCTCTGCCATTCAATATGATTATGGCTGATCATTCAACTCGGTACCTGGTTCCCACTTTCCCCCCATACCTTTGCGTCCCTTTCACCTTCAGGCAACATATTGCCACAAAACCTTGCCATTGTCCCCTCACCTACTGCAGTATGTTTTCCATTTTCAGCACCTACAGAAATAAATGGAAACATCTTCAGAGAAAGATGGTTATGAAGATTGATATTCTAATCAATGTAATTCAGGCGAAAGAGGAGGTGGATACAATCCACATTTAAGAGGAAAAGAGATTATGAAACTAATTTGCTGGAAACTGAGAATCTCCAATGTGGAACTAAAGGTAACGAAGCAAGGATTATGATTAAATACTAGGGAAGTACAGGACAGATGAGGATTAATGTTTAACATCATCCTGAATACGAAGTACCAAATAATACTATTTAAAATATTTTATGCAACAAATGGAAAATCGATGGAATCTTTCCAGAATCAGATGGGAAAGTTTCTAATTAAAGATTGGGAAGAAGAGGAGGTGAGTAGAGTAATAGGAACAGCATGGTTGCACAGTGTCACAACAGATTTTTGTTCTATCATCCAGTGCTCTAAAATAGTGGGAAACAGATTAATTCTTTTTATTGCCCCTTTGACACACTGATCTTAGAGGAGCTGTTGAATGAGGTCTGATCTTCTAAGTAAAGATTGAAATTGAGTCATGATCAACTCAAGACATTCACTCTGTTCCAATTTCTGCAGATGCTGTCTGACCCATTGAGTTCTTTTGGCACATCCTATTTTCATTATCACAAAATAGGAGATTTAGTCACCAGTTTCCAACAATGAATCAGAGTCTTAGATTGTTGATACTTAATTTTTCCCGTTTGTTTTACTGAAGGTATTGGAATATACTGAAGAGGAGCTCCAAAGCACTAATTACCTTCAACAACTCATCCATTCTCTATTCATAATCAGCAAGACTTGGCAGTTAATGCTGCTAAACCATTCAGCATGAGGCAGGGATATCACATCATAGTTCAGAACTACCTTCAAGTGCATGTTTCAGTCAAGAAAAATGGATATGGCCAGAAATGGTAGTTGGCCTTTTTCTTGATCTGAGGCTGATGGAGGAAAAATGCAGCATTCCTCTTGTTATCTAGGTTAGAGAAAAGGCTGGAGATTAAAACCTTCTGGATTGCATTGCTCAGCACCTCAGCACATATTGGTCCAGATTTTAATCAGCAGTGAATGTATGGTGCCAGCATTTCATTACACTGGCACTTGCTAGAGATGTTCTATGGGATTTCATTGGAAATTACTGTAAATTAGGGAGTTATCTGAGCGACCCAATGTCTAGTCTAGGAAATATAATTGATAATAGTTAATTCAAAATCCAGAGATAATAGGTACTGCAGATGCTGGAGAATCCGAGATAACAAGGTGTGGAGCTGGATGAACACAGCAGGCCAAGCAGCATCATAGGAGCAGGAAAGCTTGACATTTCGGGCCTAGCCCCTTCTGATGAAGGGTCTACACACCTGCTGTGTTCATCCAGCTCCACACCTTGTTAATTCAAAATCCAATTAGATTCAAAAATTGAAATAAAGAGAAAGTAAAACAATATTAAGAAATATGAGACACTGACAAAGCTAATTTAAAAAAAATCTCCAACAATAGTTAAAATCTAAAGTAATGAGACTCCACACTTCTAAAATTGATTTTCAGTACCAGAAAGGTTGTTTGTATGAGAAAATAAGATTTTTACACCATTAACAATTTGTTTACACTGTAATTGGCAATTCTGGTTAGTACAAATTATACGAATACAGCAATATTACCTTGCCTTTCGATGTTAAGTCTCTTGGCAACATAATGTTACAACAAAGTCCCTCCGTCTGTGGGGATGTGTTTCCAGAGAACACTTAAATGCTGAAATTGTAAACAGCCATCATGATGGATAAAAAGGAATTAATGGGATAGGTTCAAACCAGTTAGTCCCCATCTCCTTAATCCTTGCAGAATCAATTTAGTAGCAATTGTAAATAATGACGGCACAGAAGTGACCATTGTGATCTATTCAGTCAGTAAAGCAGTTTAATTCAGTGAATAGATTTTTCCATCTTTAGCACTCATGTGCCCAATGCTGTGTTGTTTGTACTCCATAACAGCATCAAATTCTAAATGAGCCGGCAAAGGATGACACAGCGCAGAAGATTGAAAAACTGTAGTTGTGGTGATGATTCATGGCATGTTTGATGATCAGAGGTTGCTGTCTGACTTATTCTTAAATAACTGCAGTGCTGATTACCTCATTAATACTTACACGAAAAAAAGACCCACAATATTTGTTAGCTTATTTGAATGCAAAAATGTACTCTTGAGAATGTTTGAAAGTTCTATCATTTTCGGTTGATTTTTAAAAAAAGGTAATTGGTCTTCGACCTCTTCTTTTACACCCTAATTATGATCATACTATGAAATTTTGTTTACATAAGATACAATTATCTGGAATTTCAACACTGATATATAAACAATATAAAATATACCAAATGTCTCCTTCACTCTATGCTTCACTCTATGTTCACTAACACCAAAGACCTATACAAACATCTTTTAACAACAGTTTTATCTATCCCCGTTTAGATTTTAAATTTGTCATGGAATTTGTTTTGCAAAATCATGGGACCATACAGCTATAGATCAATTTGGAAAGTAATCATGTCTGCCTTGAATGCAATTTATATGCAAAGCATAATTCCTAATCAAATAGGCAGTGAGGGAAAAGGGCATGCCGCTCATTTTAAATTGCCCAGACTGACTGTACATTAAACTCACCTCTGTACAATCCTAGATTTGAAAAAGATTCTTGAAAGAATTGCTTCAAGGGTGACTGACAGCAGATAAATATTTGTCACATTATCGCTGGCTGCACTCACTCTTCCTGCTGAGAAGAAATGTCAGGCGCTAAGATGACACAAATCGAACTTTCAACAAGATGCAAGGTAAGAGAGATGAAATACTGCCCAAAAGGAGGTGTGAAGGGATTAGAAGATCTAATGTACTTCAAAAACATGCTGAGAGCTAAAAGTTTGATAAAGCTTTGGAATTTGGAGGTGAAATGTGAAGCGATTGAGGCAAATATGTCTTTGTTGATGAGAATCGTTGTCAGACGCTTGACATATATACATTTCTTAACTAACACATATTTAGGGGAAAGAACTTTTCATATGAAGAATTATATAAATGTTATATAACTGTTTTATTAGATAGACGAGGACTGGCGCAATGTCAGTGCAAACTAGTGACTGTTTATTAACTGTTTGCACTAGTCACAGAGATATGGGACAGAAATTTATGTCTCTCCCTGTTGATCCCTCACAGGAACAACAGTCAGTAGTGAGCTGACAGATGCAGAACAAGCCTTTCCAGCAGCCACAGTGTTGTGGGCAGCCTCAGTCAGTGCAGAGACAGACTTCTGCCCCTCATTGGCACGAAGACCTATCCTCTGCAGCTCCTATAGTCCTAGCAGTGCCCGAGTTCCCTCGTATATGCTGCTGGAAAATTGGCTGTGGAAAGTGTATCTCTGAAATCATTTACTGCAGAGGGCTGTTGAGACTGGTTCATTAAGTATAATCAACGATGTAATAGATGTTCAATCAGTCCAGGAATCAAAGGTAACAGGGAATGGGTAAGAAAGCTGAGTTCAGGATTGTCAGATCTGCCATGATCGATTTGGTAGAAGCTGATAGATTTCTACATATTAAAAACTTTAGGCGACACGGGGCTAGTGCAGGAAATGGGTGTTGAAGCAAAAGATCACACGCGATCTCGCTGAATGGCAGAGTGGACTCGAAGGGTTGAACAGTTCACTCCTGCCCCTATTTCCTTACTTTCCTTACATTATTAAATAAGGCCTTCATTAGACCTAGGTGAGCTACCAACATTTTAGGAGTGGCTTCATACTTTGTAGGTTGCATCCTCCTCAAAAGCTGCAACGCTTTCTTATCTCCATTTTCTTCCATTCAAGTGACAACAAGGGAATGCTCATTGTGAAATTTGTGTCTCTTCTATGGTCGAGGTGAAATAATTTTCTGATGGTCTTCCAGGGAGATTCTGCCCTGGTGCAAAGAGAAACAGCTCTGTTCCAGAGTTCCTTCTGTTAGTCCAGCAATCACTTCCTAAAGATTCTTAAAGATACTCTAGCCTTCACCTCCAAAGCAAAGAATTTCCAGCACCACCTGATGCTGACAAAATATTTGCCTCCAAAATCATTAATAATGGCATTTAGCTTCCCAATGTCATTCCAGGGCACTTCTACATGAAAATTCCTGCCACATTGGCACGCAGAAAGAAAACATTTCCTACAAACATGTTCAACAGTCCTACACAAATATGCACAGTACAATATCAACACATTTAAGTTAAAAGAGTGATTTATATAAAAAGAACATAAGAAGTAGGAGTATGAGTAGGTCATGAACCCCTGAAGATTCTCAACAATCCAATGCAATTATGGTAATAAAAAGTACTTAAAGGCTAAGAATAACAACATCAGGGAAACTAGCTTGAATTTTGCTAAACATGACATGTTGGGATCTTCTGACCCCCAACGAAAAATTTCTATTAAATGCAGTCTCTTAACCAATATGCAGTTGTACTATTGTAACAGAAGTGCTGAGAAAATAGATAATTAAGAGGCTAATGAGTGAGTTTTGATGTCGTTTCCCCCATAGGCTACAGACAATAACCAGTCTGTTCACTTGGCCTGTAATTGATATGTGAATCAAAGCCATTGTGCTGGAGGATTGCAAATCCTTTGCATTTGTTGTGGTCTCCAGTAACCTTTCGTTCTACTTTGAACAGCAAGATATAAAATACAAAGACACAGACACTATTGGGCAGTGTTAGAAAGGGCTTCAAAGACTGTTAAGCTTTTGTGAGAGGATACTGTGAGTTGGCATGATCTCACAAAGGCTGTGAGAATTTAGGCCTGGATCTGAGCTGGAGATAGTGGATGAGTGTTTCCCGGGGGGAAATGAAACAACTTTCTGTCCACCATAAAGGATAGAGCAATATGCAGGTTTGTGCAAAATTTCGGTTGTTATAGAATTAATGGAAAACATTTTCGAAGTTTACAGAAGTCTTGAACTGCTACTGTTTAATTTTGCGTATTCCGCCAGAAAAACCAGCTATTGTTACAGCTAACTCCATTGCAAAAAGTGTTTCCATTGAAGATGCACATGTGGCAGGGCATGCACGTCCAGTTCTGATCACAAGAGGATGCTGTTGTTGTGCTCCAGGATTTCACAAATGTAGAAGTAGTTTAATGTCTGGGGAGTTGCTTCCAGAAAATTAAGATGCTGAACCACTTATGAAACAGCACTGAACTCAGGGAAGTTTTTACAACAGACATTAGGACAAATGGCACTCTTTAATTCTTTCTGACAACTATTACATCTGTTCTAGTAAATGTTGTTGTGTTGCTAATTAGCAGAGAACATTCCTGGTGCAATGAATAATGCAAAGGGTGTTTAGCTGCAGTATTGAAAATGGCACCTTTACTGATTTATATTCTGTTACCAAATGAAGCACAAATATATCAATACTACTCTTTTGTATATTGTTACTGAAAATCATATAAATTGATAAATGCAACCTGGTTCCGGTCATCTTTCTCAAATTGATAAATTATTTCATCCAAACTCTATTGACTTTCCTTTCTAAGATAATCAATTAATATAACCACGGTTATTAGGAACTAACAGCAAATGATTGTAATTGTGAGCAAAGCAATGATACTCCAAAATGACTGTGTGCGTTTGAATACATTAAGAATGGCTTTCAACTTCTTAAATGCAGACTTTAATAATCAGTTTTCAGGTCACTGCATCATTTTCAAACTCTTCTGCAATAATTTTAAGATTTTGGCATACTAGATATTCAAAGTCTGTATTTTGGAATTGTCGGACACAGAATTTGACAACCTCAAAGAACGGGCCCAGGGATCAAGTTGTGTGATCCTATTTTTTGCAATGTAGGCAGCCGTAGGTTTCATGCTGCTTGAATGTCTGAAGCGTACAGGTCAGTGCTGTTGTCCTACTGAATGGTTGCACATCTCAGTAGAGGGCCAATCTTCATGCTGGGACCAGTTAAAGCTAACTTGCACAGCAAAAAGCCAAGGTTCTTAAGGAATTGCAATCTGGGTAGAGGAGCTGCTGCAAGCGCCTGGAGAACAGAGTCTGATCTGCAAGAAGTGTGACTATTGGTGTAACAGGGGAGAGGGATATGTTCTTGCACTGTTAGCCATGTTGTGTGTGAAGTCATGAGGTGTAAGAGATGGTGAGCAGGAGAGAAACCCTTTATCCAAAGGGAGACAATAGAGACAGATGCTGCAAGATCAGTGGAGCCAGATAGCCACCATGGTCAATGTTAACAATCTAGTCCTAAAGATGTCGCAAGTAGTTTCCTGACCTCACTCATGTAGCCCAGGTAAGTTTGCAAATGCCATAATGCACAAAACTGAATAAGTTACCTTTAATGCTGCTTAATTCACCAGATCTGATCACCCAAAAATTTCTGTCGATCACAACTCATGTCTATCATTCATCGATCTACCATACCCTTACGAGTGTCATTGCTGAAAACCTCATGCCCAGATCTCACAGGGTTCACAAACTGCTTGCTATTTAATCAAGGCAACCACATCACCTTGAAATATTACATCACACTAACTGAATATTTCCGTCTGTCTTCCAGAGCAAGAATGAGACATCACCTGAGGCAACAACAACTAAGTGGGTGAGTCATGTCTTTACCCCAGTGGATGAGATGGATTTTTGGTGTGGCCATGATTGAGGCCTTGGTTAGCACGGGGGTGCTGAAGACATTGAAGATGGAGCTATCCTCATCCCTAATCCTGTTTCACACCTCCCACGTATCATAGATTCTTCTGGTTTACGAGCTTCAGATGGTGTGAGTGTGTACCTCTAACTGTGCCCAACCGCCACCTCACCCCATCCCCTCGCCACAATGCCAACCTTGTGATTTTGTCCCTTGTCCAAGCCAGGCAGATATGGTAGAGAAAGAGTTGAAGGAGTAGGAAGATGCTGATGAAGAAGAATCATGTCACTCACTCTGACTCTCACAGCAATCAGTTCACATCCTGATATTGTAGCACAGAGGTAGGGTCTACATGTGTTGAGACAGTGGGATGAATAGCCTGCAGCAAGGGTGACAGGAATAGGTAGTACAGGTGCCAGCTCGGAAATGGATAAGGTATCAAATATTTTCTGTTTGGGAGGACTCAAGTAAGATCTGTCAAGGGGAGATCTACAAAAAAAAGTCAATGGTTACACAAGATAAGATGCTTGGTGCATTGACAGGTTTGCTAGGTAGCCTGTGGTTAATGCCAACGACTGTGTTGGAGTCCAGCACTAACTTGACACTGTGCTTTTCACAGAATGTGGTGCCCATCCTTCCCAGCATGGGAGTGATGCCTAGCTCCATCAGAAATGATTATGGATCCATTCAGTATTCGATGGCTGATGATTCCACCTCCCTTGCTGCACAAGCTGCCATACAAACTCATTGATTGGAAGGATTATATTCTTAAATATGTACAAAGGTTTGACCTAGCATATTGAGTTGTCAATAAGATTCACTCATGACAAGTCCTGTTCACCCACCGTCCATGTGCTTACTGAACGAAACTATCCCTTTCCTATAAAGCCTTGAATTTGAAACCATCATCTTTGATTTCAGTTTCCTCCATGACCTCCCCCTCCCTATCTCTGTAATCATTCCAGCCCTACAATCTCTTCAGATTTACGTAGAATTCTTAAAGTGTGGAAGCAGGCTAGGTTTTTCTGGAGGAAGGAGGGTAAATTCTTCAGGGTAGGCATCCTTAGAAGAGGCTTCACAGTGGGGTTAAAATTGTTTCAGAAATAGTAGGAACTGCAGATGCTGGAGAATCTGAGATAACAAGGTGTAGAACTGGATGAACACAGCAGGCCAAGCAGCATCAGAGGACCAAAACCTCAGTAGATCTCTCTCCCACTGCAACTCTCTCGTCCATCCCTGCCTCTTTGACCTGTCAGTCTCCTCTCCACCTACCTTCTCCTCTATCCATCTTCTATCCACCTCCCCCTCTCTCCCTATTTATTTCAGAACCCTCTTCCCCGCCCCCATTTCTGAAGAAGGGTCTAGGCCCAAAACATCAGCCTTCCTGCTCCTCTGATGCTGCTTGGCCTGCTGTGTTCATCCAGCTCTACACCTTGATATCTTGTAATTGGCTCCTCAGTTTTGACAAGTAGTACATTTTAATTGAAGTGCAACATAATTATGTGCGAAAGAGAATTAAAATATTTGTTTTGGCTGGCCAAGGAGGCTTAAAAGTGGGGATCTGGTTCACCCCTCCTCACCATGTCATGCCAGGAGCTGTTTGTGGTGAGGTGTCTCATGGTCTCATTTATCCAGACAATTTCCTTCTCCCTTTCCTCTGGGATCTTCCAATGAGAATCTTTGCTTTGACCTTTATTTCTTCTGGTCTGACTTTTATCTTGAGTGATAGTGATCAGGACTTGATGCAACTGCACACAGGAATACTTGAAAAATTGAATGTGTTTTCTGATCAGCTTGGTTTGATTTAATCATGTGAACCTGCAGAGTCAGCTTGCAAAGATCAGTGCTAAATCTGAAATCAAATTGTGGCATTACAGTAGCTGTACAGTTCAGTAGCTATGTATTCTTCAGAAAAGTTCTTTGCAGTTGTTGACTTGACATCAGCAGATTTAACATGGAAGGTCTCTCAGTACAGCATATGTATGAATTTTAAATAGAGTCACAGAGTTATACAGCATGAAAACAGACCCTTTGGTCCAACATGTCTACGCTGCCCAGACTTCCTAAATTCATGTAGTCCCATTTGCCAGCATTTGGCCCATGTCCCTCTAAACCCTTCCTATTCCTTTACCCATCCAGATGCCTTTTAAAGTTGTAATTGTACCAGTCTCCACCATTTCTTCTGGCAGCTTGTTCCATACACGCACTGCCCTCTGCGTGAAAAAGTTGCCCTTCAAGTCTCTTTTAAATCTTTCTCCCTCACCTTAAACCTATGCCCTTTAGTTTTGGACTCCCGTTCCATGGGAAAAAGACTTTGGCAATCCTCCCTATTCATGCCTCTTGTGATTTTATAAACCTCTATAACGTCACCCCTCAGTCTCCAACGCTCCAGGGAAAACAACTCCAGCCTATTCAGCCTCTCCCTATAGTGCAAAACCTCCAAGCCTAGCAACATCTTTGTAAATCTTTTCTGAACCCTTTCAAGTTTCACATCTTTCCTTTAGCAGGGAGACTAAAATTGAACACAGTATTCCAAAAGTGGCTTAACCAATGTCCTGTACAGCCACAACATGACTTCCCAACTCCTATACTCAATGCACT
Organism: Ginglymostoma cirratum; assembly: GCA_024137785.1. Classification (NCBI taxonomy): domain Eukaryota; kingdom Metazoa; phylum Chordata; class Chondrichthyes; order Orectolobiformes; family Ginglymostomatidae; genus Ginglymostoma; species Ginglymostoma cirratum. Next base: position 42,104,574 of record JAHRHZ010000013.1, read on the forward strand.
GATGATGGCAAGCATGCCAGATGCCTTCTTCACCAACCTGTCTACCTGTGACTCCACTTTCAAGGAGCTATGCACCTGCACCACTAGGTCTCTGTTTACCAACACTCCCCAGGGTCCTACCATTAACTGTACAAGTTCTGCACTGGTTTGCCTTACCAAAATGCAACACCTCACATTAATGTAAATTAAAGTCCGTCTACCACTCCTCAGCCCATTGACCCAACCGATCTGTTCTGTTGTACTCTGAGATAATCTTCTTCACTGTCCATTGCACAATGAATTTTTCTGTCATCTGCAAGCTTACTTACTGTACTTCATATATTCACACCCAAATCATTTATACAAATGATGAAAAGCAGTGGACACAATACTGATCCTTGCAGGACACCACTGGTCACAGGCCTCCAGTCCAAAAAACAACCCTCTACCACCACCCTCTGTCTTCTGCCTTCAAGCCAATTTCATATCCAGTTGGCTAGCTCCTCCTGGATTCCATGTGATCTACCCTTATTAACCAGTCAACCATTCAGAACATTGTCGAACACTTTGTTGAAATCCATACGGACAATGTCTGTCTCTCTGCCTTCATCAATCGTCTTCGTCACCTCTTCAAACACCTTAATCCATTTGGTGAGACACGATTTCCCACACACAAAGCCATGTTGACTATCCCTAATCAGTCCTTGCCCTTCCAAATGCATGTAAATCTTATCCCTCAGAATATGAAATTAGGGATGAGGAATTTGCTTTTACCTGAATTAGTCTGAACTTTGGAGTAGATAAGTAAAGGCATTACAGAATAAAATGATGAGTAGTGTAAAGAGGATAAACTATAGTTCTCTCCAGTTTATTGCTGCTTTCTCCTTTGGCAGTGGCCTCAGGGCTTTACGCATATGTAGACAGAAATAATGGTATAATACTAACGTTGCAACAGTTCAACACATGCAGGTGAGAGTTCTTTGATTTTGAGTGTTACCTCTTGATTATTCCATAGATTGTATTTTCAGGGCTAGGAGAATTCCCTCTTACAGACACGATAAATATAAAATCAATAAAACTTTGTTTCAAATTCACTTGCCTGCATTTTCTTAAAAAAAGGTTTGAGTATGATAATAGTATTGAATATATTATTACATAGTTTATTTCTGCAAATAAAATAGGATGCCTTATGGATCAGCGGGTAGTGTATATGTCTCTGAGCCAGAAGCTTCAGGGTGCATGGCCCACTCCAGTTCATAACAGGTTGTATGTCAACTTTAGATCCTTCCAGCACATGCCCAAGGCAGGATGTAAGGGCTGGAGAGATTCCTGATCAGATACATGATGGGAAGAAATCGGAGCCTCTACCACCATTATGGATAGTTCCAGACCACAACATGCATGGAAAGTGTACTTTGTCATAGTAACTTGGACTCCCTGGGGACTGGCTGGCTCAGTCGGCTAGATAACTGGTGAAGAACAAATTACACAGAATGTAAGAACCAGGAGCAGGAGCTGGCAATTCAGCCCCTCGAGCTTGCTCCTCCATTTAATACCATCGTGGCTGCTCTCATCTCGGCCTCAACTCCACTCTCCTGCCTGCTCCCCTTAGGTCTTCAACCCAGTACTAGTTAAAAATGTGTCAATCTCATCCTTAAATTTACTCAATGCCCCAGCATCCACCACACTTTGGGGAGTGTATTCCACAATTTGTGCCAAAACTCAGGGTTCAATCCCTGTCCAGCAGGAGTGGACATGGGATCTGTTTCCTTTCCCTACTCGTCATGGAAGTAACGGCACTTGTAAGTCAAGCCTGTCTTTGGCAGAGAATGGAAGAAAGTGTATAAAATATAAGCGTGGCCAATAATGCACAAATATTTGGTATTTTGGAACTAAGCAGAATATTCACATAATCCCAATTCACACTGGTTTACTATTTGAATATTTGAGTCATGTAAATGCGATAGTTTGCTCTCAGCTTGTAAAAGTGCGTTTTCCAAACGGTAGCTGTTTCGCTGAAGTGCAAGACCTGAACCTAAAAGTTTGACAACACTTTCTCAAGCTTGAAATTGGTGAATGATTCTGATGTGAGAGAAAATAGCTGCAGACAGAAAACGAATTGCATTCAGCTGGGTTCAAATGTGGATGGGGAGATTGATACGGGAAAAGCTAAGTGCTAAGAAATGGGTGATAATCCTTTATCTTCTGATTGTTTATTTACAGCTTTGACAAAGAAGATGTTATTTATTTGTTTTGAGCCAAAAATGTAAGAAGATTTCGATACTGGTTGATTTACTGATGCAAGCACCTAATAAATAATATATCCTGACCTTTATGTTCATTTAATTAGACCAATCTTGATCAGAATGATTGCCCACAGAATTAGAAAATGTACTGGGGTGTTAATGTAAAATTAATAATTAAGATTTAATTTTCATCGTTTAAGAACATCTGCTAGCTAGTTAAGTGGAAGAACATTTATTTCAGGTTGGTGGATATTGGTTTTGATTGTGCTAGATTTCTACAGACATGTAGTCTGTGTCCAAATCAGGTAGCTAAATTCAATCTTTTGCTACTTTGAGCTACTTCTGCTTGGTATTAAAAATGAAACAATTGATATAAAATGCATGTGGTTGCCACTGGGATCTCATTCATCCATTGCCAGGAAGGTTCTGCTAATGTCTTTCTTTAATCCCTATCTCACAAAAATGTATTAATATACTCCAGTGATCAGTGTGTACTTTATGGCACAAAGAAGTTCATTTTTAGGAACTGGGGAAAGGGAGTAGACCATTCAGCCATTTGACCATTGAGCTTTCTCCACTATTCAATGTGACAATGGCTAATTATGGTCTTCTGCGCTGTTTTTACACATTAATGCCATATCCCATTGCATCATTAGTACAGTATTTAGAAATCTGTTAATCTCTACTTTAAACCTATTCAATGATTGAGGTTCCACAACTCTCTGGTAGACAATTCCAAAGCTTCACAACCCTCTGCATACAAATAGATCTCCTCATCTCCATCCGAAGTGACTAGCCCTTATTTTTAAATTATGTCCCCTGTTCTAGACTTCTGAACCAAGGGAAACATCTGACCTCCATCTATCCCTTTAACTATAAAGTAAATTTCACTAAGATCACCTCTCAGTCTTCGAAACTCCAGAGAGTACAAGACAATTTGCCCAATCACTGTTCATAGGACTGTCCCACCATCCCAGGAACCTTCAAGCTCTTTCTCAATGACAATAATGTAATTTCTAAGGTAAAGGAACCAAAATTACATACAGTACTCCAGGCATGGCCTAATCAATTTTCTATCCTATTGAGGAAAGTCTTCACTATGTCTGTGCTTAAATCCTCCTTGCTGCATTTTAAATGGGGGCAAATTCTCGAAAGTAGAATATTGTACCAACAATAAGTCCCTTATTGCCCTGAAAAAACGCATTCGATTCAGAGCAAATTTAAATTGTGGGAACTCTGGATTCAATTTTACTTGTTTCGTGGCAACAGGCTGGGACGCAGGAGGCCTGGTAGCATTTGCAGTGACGTTGTTGTCTGTCCTCGAATGGAGGATGATATCTACTAGGCTTTGTGATTTGTATGTCCTCGGGTGACTCACCTGGCCAGTCCTGGAGCCAGGGGGCTTTGGATAGAGAGGTCTAGGCTTGTTTTAAAGAATGGGCAGGAGGGCTGGAGATGTTCTCAAGCCTCAGCTCTGCTTTCTTTCCTTTCACTTCCATTGCTTCTCTATAGCAGATTTCCCAACTGAGTTGCAGCTTCCTCTATGAGGCTACAGTTTGTGGCAGGCTCCTCCTATGCATTAGTGACAATTTGTCTCTTATTACTGAGGTTTTCAGTGTGTCCTTAAAACATTTCCTCTGTCCTCCTTGAGATTAAGTCCTGGGTCTCCTCTTCAATGATGACTTTTTGAGAATGGTGGCTGCTGAGATCTGGAAAGGGTTCACTGACTTTTACAGTCTTCCCATCAGTGACCATAGCTGGAGGTGCAGATGCTTCTCCAGGGATGGCTGTGGAGGGTTTTGTTTTGTTGTTGAATGAGAGACCCACCCTTTTGTCTGTGGAGTTGAAGAGGTTGAAGATGAATGGAACGTTGCTTGTAGTGTTGGCTATAACTGTGCGCCTGTCAGCATCTTGCAAGTCTTTAAGGTGCTGGAGGGTCATTTCAGTGATAGCTGCCAGCCTGTTGGCACCGGAAAACTTCCCATTAAGTCAAACCTCAATTATGATCTCTTTTGGACATTGATCGTGAACAATTTCAGTGATCAGCCTGAGCTAGATTTTGAGGAGAGTTAGCACAGTCACACAGCCTCGGCTACCATCTGGATATGAAAAGATCAGTCTCCGATCCATTGCAAAGGACAGATGCTGTCATACAGTCATCCAACTGCTGCAGACGCATTCAAAGCTGTGCTGGCCATTCAGGTCACTGGAGGACTTTCCAAAGGGCTCCGCAGTTAATGAAGTCAAATCTTTTGAGAAAGGCCTTTGAGAACTGTTTGAATTGCTCGATATTTTTCTTGAATTTGTTGAATGATAAGGGATTTTCCTGGATGACTGAAGTGATCATGAAGAAGTCTCTGAAAAGACGTATTCAAGGGAGGAACTGTACGTGAGGATGCTTGTGAAGGGATATGCCTCTATAGTTCAAATAATTGAATTATCACCCATTTTGAAGTGTGTAACAATGATGGTATTGTGGAAGCACCATGTCTTCCTATACTGAGAGTCTGATGTTCAAGGAAAAGGGAATGGACAATACCTTTATTGATCATGGCAGGAATATTATCTGGACTGCATGTCTTATTGTTCTTCATCTGTTGGTTAGCCTTTTGCATCTCTGCAAATGTAGGCTGCCTGCTCAGATTCGATCTCTCAAGCTAACACAGTCTGGAGGAACACAGCAGGCCAGGCAGCATCAGAGGAGCAGGAAAGCTGATGTTTCGGGTCAGGACACCCTGCTGTGTTCCTTCAGCTCCAGATTGTGTTATCTCTGACTCTGGTACCTCCAGTTCTTACTATCTCTGATCTCTCAAGCTGTTGCGGAATTATTTTGATGTTTTTTTTCCCAATACAGTGGATTCCTGATTGAGAAAGTCTCATTAGTGCTCCTTTGAACAGCTTCAAATGATTGGATCATCTTTGTAAAGTTTATTGCTACTTTCACAGAGTGGGGATGCTCGTTGTTTTTGGTTGACAAATGGTATTGGTGTTTGGATGAAACTATACATGTTGAGGAAGTCTGTGTAAAATTGTATTTAATTAGCCTTCTCTTATGACTCTGGTATTAGGTGCTGCATCTTGAAAGAGGTTGTGAGTTAGATAAGAATCTTATGAGAGTGCTGAGTCCAAGTTATTGTCAAATTTCCTTTTTTTTATTGTTCTATGAACTATTTTCTCTCTTAAGTTGAGCTCAAGGCTACGCACAGAATCAACTGTCCCCAGAATCTTCCATTATGAGATCCCCGACATCATTACTGGTGGGTATTAACCCTTTACCATATACCAACCATGTATTTTTGATGTCACTTATCATTCTCAGATTTGCGTTTAATATTCTTTTCATTTCAGCTATAATGCAGGCTACATTTGACATGTAATGTAGTTTTGGCATTTTGGCTTGAGAAGCTTGCATTTTTATTTATAATTTTTATCAAACCAGCATTGGTGCCTGTGAAGTTCGAGCCTGATTATCCAAATGAAAGTCTTTTGCAACATAGATTTAACCTTATTCCAAATTTCTTCCATATTTATCTTGTTTTTGAAAGTGTGTGTCTGTGATGGTGAGCTCATATTCAGTGCACTTGGTGAGGAAGTGCAGATTGTTGACTTTTGATTTCCCCTCTCCAACTTCCTCAGTAGTGCCTTCCAGACAGTGTAGTTTTATCCAAGTCTGGCAGTAAAATCTCCAGGTAGAATCAATTGGCCTTGCTTTGGAATGGCTGCCAGGATAGCATACAGATCTGCACAAAAGAGCACTTTGGTTTTGTCAGGAGAATTGAATGTAGCAGCATAAGAATCGATGGCCGTGGCTCATCAGTTGGCATTCAGCTGAATGTGTTGGTTATGAGCTGTTTCTTAGTACCAGGTGGAAATCTGCAGGGATATCTATAATTTGACATGTGATAACAAGCACAACTCTGCAGATATGATGATTGTCCTCCTTCAGGTTTTCCACCCTGAAAGAAAGTGTATCCTCCTCTTTTTTTCCCTTTATCAGGCCTTCTGCAGGGAGTCAGATTTCACTGAGAGCAGTAACGTTGATTTTAAGTCTCACAAACTCCCGGGAAACAATGGCAGATCTCCTTTCTGTGCATTCAGTGCTTTGATTGTCCATTAGGGCTTGGGTACAGAAACTCATGCAATTTTTTTTTTGGTTATGTGTTTCCGACTGAATTCAGTTTAGGAAACCTGGTTGGCATGGATGAATTGGGCCGAAGGGCCTGTTTCCATGTTGTATGATTCAATGACTCAAGGATAGCAAGGTTGGTGAGTCTACAGTAAGATCAGGTCTGCAATCTTGTACGTGAACATTAACCACTTTAAACAAAACCACAGGCAAGAGATGGTTAAAGGAGATATCATTTGGAATCCTAACGACGCAACCTTGGCTGTGGTGTGCCATCTAAAAGAGTAGTTACATCTGCACCCGCGTTCACTTGAAAATTGGGTTTCTTCTCATTTGCTATAATATCAGTTTCCCTGAATTCATCAGGTCAATCTGAAAACTCCTCGTGTATCTATTAAATTTCCTGAAGAAGAATCTTTCTTCTGTACTGCCAATACAATTCCATACTGACATTTCTCCTGGCACTGGTGCCCTCTTGCTGGACCTAGCAACTCCTGGTGATGTCCTTTGGGATAATGACTCACTTTCGACTGGCAAACATGAGTTATTTTTCGCTGTTCCTGTGAAGACTTCTGATTTACTGTAATATTTTACTCACTGTGGCACATTAATTTTCTTGTTGCTTTCTCCCATCTTTTTCAGCATTTGCATGAGCTTTCCTTCCCCATTGTCTGGTGTCTAAGTGTCAGCCACTTCTTACAGTCACTGCTGACCTTCCCTTCAGGTATTTCTTCTCTCTTTAGGATGGGATCAGTGGCCTGGCCTTGTCTGTCAGCTGTGGTACTGTCCCGTGCCTGGGCTTTATTTCAGACACTCTTTGTCACTTGCCTTGAGTTCTCTGAGTCTGGTCACTATGTCGTAAGGCCAGGTTTGTCCTTTTGTGCTTGAAAGTTAACAGGTTTTACTAAACATAACTATACATAAAAGATGGTAAGAGGGGACACCTTCTGGAATGCTATAGGCTCATGCTGGAGCTCCAGATGTGATCAGATGTCATTGTGATATAGCTCCATACTCACATGCTCAGTGACTATCTTTGAGTAAAGGTTTAATGTTTGACTGGAGCAGATCCAACTAGATGGAGGTTCCCAGTCAGGACAATTTAGAATAGCTCAGATTGAGGCAACTTTTCCAGTCCCTCACTTGATTGAGGTGAGTGGAGGGGTCTATCAATAGTTCAGTTCTGTCATGGATGGTGCTGCCAGGGAATCACATCTGTCCCATATCCAGGAGCTCAGTGGCCATGCAGGTATGTGACTGGTGGCTTCCAGGATCACAGCCCTATCTCTGATTCCACTTGACCACCGCTACAGGGATCCTCAATGTCTTTTGCAGAGGACTGAGTGTGTCATCATTTAGGGGGAGATTGTGTGTACACTTGACAACCGCACAATCCTGATGGGCCTGTAAACCTTTACCCAAAAGCCACAATAACTGGAGAGTGTCTGCCTGACTGTCACATCCACACACCCTCATGGCCATTGATATGCACGTGTGCCTCAATTCATCCAGCTGTCCTGCTGTTAAAGACACAAAGTGAATGTTTTAATTAAGGTTTTCCCCTCTTGATCTGCCCCGGTCAGGGCAGCAGGCTAACCTCATGCAGGTTTAGCTGGGAGCAACTTGGAAGGACATGCAGTGAGAAAAACTATAACTAATATGTCTGCCTGGGATAAGACGACCAGAATTAGGGGCATGTACTACATGGCAGAGCCCTTGTACCAGAACACATTACCAGCAGTGGGAACCTCAGGAGCATGCCCTGCTATTGTCACCCAGAAAGACCACCAGGAAATGACTAGTAGTCTTTTAGCCAACCTCTAGGTGGGCGCCTTCCAAATTGGCTGTCCCAAGGCCAACAGAGGAGCCAACAATCACATGACTTCTCCTTGTCCATCATACCAATGCTGGAATAAAACCAGCTCTCCCTACCCTGTCCAATTGCTTGGGACTGTCCATCTGACTCTGGCTCAAACAAACCTAACTTGTTTTTGGGGAAAGCTCATTGTTGAGGTATCCTCTGGCATGAGCTGTGGCCACAGTTAGCAGTGGAGATGCCAAGCCTGCTTATCCTCTGATTGGGGACAATGGGTCAATCCACAATTAGATGCTAGTCCCAAGTCCTGCTGCTTGGGGTCAGGCCCCATTTTTGGAACTTGTGAAAGGACCACTTACAGCCTGACAAAATTTGATCTTCTGTTTGAATTTATAAACCCAGTGAGTACTTTCTAAATTACCTGTCAACTGTAAAAAGTTGTGCCAGTCTAATATAAGTACATAATGGCCCCTTTGAATGAGATGACCTCTCCCCTTCCCTACCACTAAGCTAATTACTTAACTTCCTGTTCTTTAGGGGTATATTTGATATGTTAACAAAATTCCACTGTAAACATATGCATTGCTTGATTTAAATGTGCAGTTAAATCAGGTTGGGAATGATAAGAGAAAAATGAAGTGCTGAGCAACGTACCTGGGCCACTGTCACATTGGGTCACCCCCAACCCATGAATAGACTCCTTGACCTACCTATGTCTAGACTCCAAGCCACCCAACAGTGTGTCAGCCGGTGTTCTTACATGGGCAGTAGTAACACTGCTTGGCCTCTTATTTACACCAGCATCAGGGGTCGTCATTCACTGGTCACAAGCTTCCCAGCTACTCTTCTGTAACGTTTAACTTCCACGATACATTTGACAGAATTTAGTTGAGCGGCTTGTTGCAGACATGGCAGCCGATATCAGCGAGGGTAAAAGCTACTTAAAGCCACTCTCTTTGTGCTTTGACGTCCTTTCCCCACCCTAATCAGACTCATCCTGTCTACATCTTGGGATCCAGTACAGATCCATGTGCTGGACTTATGAACATTACTGGCAACAGCCACTACTCCCAGTGGCACTGCTGGCAATGGAGAACTGATGGGCTCCCACACACACACGCCCGTGTGCGCGCGTGCACACACACTTCCCACAGATGCTGCCAGACCTGCTGAGTTTCTCCCAACAATTTGCAGTTTTATGTCTTTCTCACTGTCATAGTCAAGATGATATTTAACTCTGACTGCTGAGGCTACTGTGGGCCTGATTTTCCTGCTAATAAATTTGTTGTAGATAAAAGGGATATAATACTGAATAAACTTTGTTCCATAAGTATGTTCCAGGCTTCTGAACACCTCCCCAGTGTTACCTGGAGAATAGTTTATATACTTCTACTCTTGCTACAGTTTACAAAAGGCTCTGAGGGAATATGCTCAAACAAAATTTTATTGCAATAAGTTATTGAGAAAAAGGAACACAGTGGATGCTCTAAATGTGACTTTAAGCTTACAAAGAACGAGAAATCAAACACAAAATGAGAGCACTAAGGCTGTAGTCCAGTATTGATTGATTGATTTATTGTCCCATGTACCGAAGTATAGTGAAAAGCTTTGTTTATGAGCACTACAGGAAGATCATGGTAAGCAAGGATGTACAGATCAAAAAGACTTCGACAGAGGCATACTGGTTCCATTGCACAGGGCATGCTCTAGGCAAGATCAACGTTAGTGAGATTATCATTATTTGTGGTTAGAGAGTCCATTCGTCAGTCTAATAACAGCCAGGAAGAAGCTGTTCCTGAATCTGTTGGTGTGTGTGTTCAAGCTTCTGTATCTTTTGCCTGATGGAAGAGGTTGTAGGAGATCATAACTGAGGTGCAATGAGTCTTTGACGATGTTAGCAGCCTTTCTGTGGCAGTGAGCCACTAAACTCACCTTAAATAAGTGAGTCATTCGCAATTTGTATTGCTTACTACTGCAGTTTTGAAATTGATTTTGGAATGGAAGCCAGAAACTGACAACAGAGGGAATCATTATGAATGTGTACTCACAGGAATACTTTGCACAGTAAAGTGGCAGCCAGAAGCCAGCAATAAAAAAGCTGACAGTAAGTTTATTATGTTAATATTGCAACTGATAGAGGCTACAATAGTTTTATGGGCTCAGGACTCCTGCTTCTTCAAATAAACTATATTGGTGTATTTATTGAAGTTGCAGAGTTGCTATTAACGTTGCAGGCCTTGACAGTGTACACATCCATCAGCGAAACAGATTGCATTGATACGTTGGTATCAGCAAGAAAGAAGAAAATCCAATGTAGAATCTGTTAGGTAAAAGTTACAGCTTCTTAGTCAGGAAGTACGTTCAGTAGATGTATGTAATAGCTTGCTGGTCAGTTATTCCAAGGGTTTAATAGGACTCTGGAGCAAAGTTGTGATGATATCACAGAGCTGTTCCTCTCTGGGTGTAAAAGGCACATTGTGGGCAGGGTTAGTTAGACAGAGAGATAGGAAAAGAGCACATGCAGAGAAGCATGTGAAGTAGACCAACTCATATTAGGTGGATGTTGAGGGGTGACCTGATAGAGGTCTACAAGATTATGAAGGGCATGGACAGACTGGACAGTCAGAAGCATTTTTCCAGCGCAGAAGAGTCAGTTACCAGGGGCCATGGGTTTAAGGTATCAGGGGCAAGATTTAAAGGTGATGTATGAGGCAAGTTTTTTACACAGAGGGTGATGGGTGCCTGGAGCTGTCTGCCAGGGGAGGCAGTGGAACCAGATACTATAGTGACTTTTAAAGGGCGTCTTGACAAATACATGAATAGGATGGGAACAGAGGGATACGGTCCCCAGAAGGGCAGGGGGTTTTAGTTGTGATGGGCAGCATGTCGTTGCAGGCTTGGAGGGCTGAAGGGCCTGTTCCTGTACTGTAATTTTCTTTGTTTTTTGTTCTAAAAGGAGTGTGAAGCTACTAAATGCTGAAACAGAAATGTTTCCATTGTTCATGCGCAATAAATGATACATGCGCTGTTAGCCTGACTCAAATGTCATTACTTTTGCCAGTACACAAGTGCATTCAACTTCCTGTTCTGATGTGTTGGCAATGCAGCCTTATGGAATAGTCTTGCAATAATTTGTAACTTTAGAGCCTGCTGTATCTCTAAATATCTGCATTGTACTATTTAGTCTTGAAATGTAATAAACAGTGTTACAAAGAAGCCCAAGCCTGAACACAGTCCTTGGCTTTGCCATTTCCTCAATCAGTCAATCTTGTCTATGAGTCTATCTATTCCCAAATTCATGGAAGTGGGCAAAAGGCCACATAACAAGAGTTTTACCATAAATTGTACACACGTTTCCTTACTGGTTTGGCGTAAGTTAAATACAATCTATCAGGAACAACTCACTGCAATCATTTTTGAAGCACAAAGCAGTCACTGAAGCATCCAATAAAAGCAGAAAATATTGGAAATTTTCAGCGGCTCTTGCAGCACCTGTGAAGAAGAAAGGAGTTAAGCTTTCATCAGAACTTAAGCATTCAATGTGGTGAATAGGATCCACGTCTTCAATATGTGCTGGGAATTTGCCACCCAAATTTTTACGATCATTATGAGTAGTGTGGTAAAATAACTCTTGCAGCTGGAGGAATGAAGGCAGCAAGGAAGACAAGAGACAGTTGTGACCCCTCACTGTGAACTGTGAGACTGGGAAGAGTTGGGGAGGAGGTGGTGGAGCTATGAAGGGTAGGTGCCTGCCTGTTAGAGTGGGAGACCAGTTATTACACATCAGTCAGAGATATGTTATGGACCAGACTAAACCCCCTTAAAGGCACATATCATCACAGCTCCGTGGCAGTCATTGCTGCCTTAGAGCTCACGATACAAAGTCTTAATTCATGACCCCACCTGGGGTTCCGAGCCCCACTTGGTAAAATCTTGTCATCCATTCTGGCGAAGATACAAAGCTGGAAGGCCCGGGACTGAAGTGTCCCAGGATGAGTTAGGTCCATTTGGCTTCACCAATTGTGTGACATCAACAAGGACATCTGGACAACGATGGTGGAAGAGGAGATATACGGTCACCCATAGCTTGGCTGCATCTCCTCATTCCCAGGCTTCTCCAGGCTACTGGCCAGCACAGGGCTCTTGAGCATTATACCTACTTCTTACCTACCAGTTAAAATCAGGGCCACCATCATTAATGGGAACAGCAACATCAGTGGCAAGCAATTAAGACAACTATTGTTCGTGTGTTTTAGGATTTCAATCACGTACTAACACCTCTCTCTGTCTAAGTGCTTGTTATGAAAGTAAAGAATTGAAGCTGGGATTGTAGGCAATGCAAGTTTATGCAGTGAATTGATTTCAAATGCAGACCCTAAGACAGTGATGCATGACCTAATGAATTTCAAGCAGAAGAAGAATTACTGCAAGTGGATTATCAGACAGACTTTAATATAAGCAATCACACAGCAAATGCCATTGTATGAAAAATGACTTCTTCTCACTTCCTGGAACAAGAACATCAGTTAATTTTTCATCCACTGCATAATTTCCATTATCTACCTCTGTCCTACCATCCTTTAGAATTGCACAGGTGAAGTAAAAATCAATTAAACATCCATTAACAGAGATATGTTCATTCTTAAAAGTGGCTTTTTCTTTATTATTAGGCAGTAAGGTTCTCATAAGCATGTACCTTGTCTTTTCCTTGAACTGTTAGTTACTGTGTTGTATTTTGTTCTAATAACTGCTGGTCGTACAGAGCTTAAACATTGCTAAAAGGAGACACAAAGTCATGCTTTCACCTTGCAATCATCAGGACTGAAACACAAGAAACCCAATTTAGAAGGGAAAGTTCAATTTATGTAGCACGGCAAAAGACGAGCAAGAACTGTTAAATGTCTTAGTTATTTGTTTAAATGCAGACTAGATGAGTCAACACTGATTGGTCAATGTGTTGCCATGGGGAATGCAATATGGAATGTCAGTCTCCATTTTCTTTTTTTAATGAATAAGGTGAAATGTGTGAACATTTAGCTTTTACTGACAAAGGGCAAGATCCTGTTCATGAATAAATATAGTTTCTGACACGCACCAATGAATCGCATTTGAAATTCAAAAAGATGAAATTGATTTCACATGTATTCTTAGGAGCAGTCAGGATCATTTAGTAAATTTTGTCCAATAGCAGAATCACATCTGATATTGATTACTACTTCCTGTGTTGTGCAAATGTGGGCTAGTTGGCAGGATTCTCCACAAGCAGGTTGATGAATGGGAGCTGGCTTGACTATTCCATTTTGAAGGTAACTTTGAATGCAAGGTAGGGTGCATTAACATGCATAAGGAAAATCTTAAATCCAGCTGCAGATACAAAAAAGAATGTATCACCTAAATACCGATAAATGCAATGGGTAGGAGGCTAGTAGTCATTCCACTGCAGATATACCTCTCATGGAAACTGACAAATATGTTAGTGAGAGCTGGGCCTTGAGGGGATCCCATGGCAACACCAGCTCTGTACTTTAATCTAATATTTATGTTCCAATGACCTTTGTATTTAATTACCATTTTGAATGTCATGCAGCGCACAGCAGCTTCAGAACTTATTGTCTTCAGCAGGATTACATTTTATCACAGAAGCTCCTTTTCCGAGTGATGCCAAAACTTCACTTCTTTTTTAAATGGCTAAACACAATGTATTTATGTCAGTGTTTTTACTGATTTAACTGTTACCAAAGAAATATTCCAGAATTTGCTGCCATCTAAATGCAAGACGAACACGATCACTACGTGGGTGGAATTTAGAAAGCACAGTCTTCAGGTCTATCCTTTTTCCATGACAGCAGTCATAACACACGTACACTCTGACACTCCCAGGTGCACAGCTATACCAGCAACCCCACACAGCTTCCTAGATTGACCTTCATAGACAAAAGATGTCCATTCAAGACACTGGTAGGAGCCTTCACGCTGCAGCCAGGGCACATTATAATATCTGCTGTAGGTTGATCCAATCTTGCTTCTGAAAGATGAGATTCTTTTGCCTGGACTGATCTAGTGGAATACCCCGGTATGTCCCAACAAGGATTTCCAGTGTCATCATCATGTGCTGTGTTCTGTACAACCTTGCACTGCAAAGGTTAGAGGCCTCTCATCACAATGATTTCAATAAGACTTACACTCATATGATGAAGAGGGAGCTGTACCTTGTGTTTTGAGGTGATACTGCTAGCTGCACACTGAAATGCTGGTCTGGAGATTCTCAGGCTGTGGGTATGTCTGAACATTGACCATCCCTAAGGCTGCTCAATACTTATCTCAGAGTAAAGCTCTTCAAACCCTGATCGACTGTAAAACTCCTTTATTTATATTTGTACAAAACATCAAATATACCACCCTCTTCACATGTTCATATTCACATGTTCATTCCAGACTGGTCTCTTTTTTCTTACTGATTTCAGGATTGTGAGACAGCTCTAGCTGAATGATATTTTGCCACTTCAATCCACATGCAGGAAGTAATAAATGTGTGTGCATTTCTGTCATGTAACTGCAAACAAGAAGCAGACAGAGCAGGCAGACAATGCTGTCAATCAATATAAAACTCTGATTTGATGTCAGTGGTATCATTTTGGAGCTTAAAACTTCAAACAAGCTTCTCTGTTAACCTTACGCAACTGAACGCATACTCAGGAGCCTGAAGGACACCCCTCAGACATTATTTTAAAGGTTTATCAATTATTTAGGATTAATTGAGAGTTGATTTCTTCTGGTAGTTGCTACAGTTCTACAATTTTTTATTGTTGCTTTATCCAGTTTTTTTCAAGCTGCAAATGTCTGCATCGAGTAGTGTGGCAGGTGCTGAAGAATTTTTGCAAACCTCAAGACTTCTGTAGTTGCTCACAGACTTAGAGTCCAGCATGACTTTGAAAATGGATAGAGGAAACGCCCTGGAAGACAAAGGAAGAAGAGGAGGAAAGAGAAGTGCTCTCAGCACGAGGCCAATCAGCCCAGAGTTTTCCTACTTCTCTTCACTGACCTTCACTGAATAATATGTATAATATCTGTGCTTCAGTAAAATGTCCTCACTGAAACTTGCCAATTATTGCAACCAGAGCTCAGAGTAGAGCAAGGAACACATTCCCAATGACCACAACCGTAAGCATGATATTAACTTTTTTGTTTCTAGCTCCTTGCAGACTGGAGATGGAGATATTTGGAAAATCTCCCAGTTTGTCATCCACTGAGGGAGATCACTGAGGACCTCTATTTAATGAAAGCTACTACATTTGAATCTCTTTCGCTAGAGATAGGTAGATGGTCTGAACATACTGCTTCAAAAATAATATCTGCTTCCCCAGTGGGCAGGGTGTGTTTGGTTGCACAAACATCACTTGAGCAGGTACCGCATGTCACTTCAGCCCTGGAACCGTACAAGATTATTCCACGTGCTCGATCTCTGACTGCTATGTGACCATGGGCTGAGATTTATGGAAGTCGAATCCTGTATTAACAATTCCATTCTGTAATGATCCACTGTCCCAGTAGCATTTGAACCAGCTTGGCAAGCCAGAGGTCGGTTACTGGGTGTCCTGGGCTGTTCTTTTAATGGGTTGGCTCATGACTCTGGTGTTACACTCATTGTGCAAACATGTGCAGTATGCATCCAATGAAAGGCCATGTTGCCACATGAAAGAGCAGACAACCGGCATGCTGAAACGCTGCTTCAGCTGCCTGGACTGCTCTGGAGGAGGCCTGCAGTATCTGGCAGAGCAGGAGTCGTGATCAGAGGTGACCTATTGCACACTGAACAATCCTATCTTCATGAAAGGACAGACCTTAACACAATCTATACAGTGAGCAGGTGAAGGACAAGAGCATGAGGAGGAGGAAGGAGTTGAAGAGAAGGAAGAGGAAGGAGGGGCATCTGTGATAGCCACCTTCTGGTCAGGCTAACCATGCCAGTCAATGTAAGCCAAACTTTCCATTCATCAACAGTCCCAAACCATCCCTTCTTACTGACTGTATGCTTGTCAAAAATGCAAAAAGTAAAGCCACCATGAAACAAATATTCCAAACGGAATTCATAAATGAGAGCATGCCATCTTGCTTACAAAGGTTGCCACCCAGATTGGTAGGGTTGTTAAGAAGGCGTACGGTGTGCTAGGTTTTATTGGTAGAGGGATTGAGTTTCGAAGCCATGAGATCATGTTGCAGCTGTACAAAACTCTGGTGCGGCCGCACTTGGAGTATTGCGTACATTTCTGGTCGCCACATTATAGGAAGGATGTGGAAGCACTGGAAAGGGTGCAGAGGAGATTTACCAAGATGTTGCCTGGTATGGAGGGAAGGTCTTATGAGGAAAGGCTGAGGGACTTGAGGCTGTTTTCGTTAGAGTGGAGAAGGTTAAGAGGTGACTTAATAGAGACATACAAGATGATCAGAGGATTAGATAGGGTGGACAGTGAGAGCCTTTTTCCTCAGATGGTGATGGCTAGCTCGAGGGGGTATAGCTTTAAATTGAGGGGTGATAGATATAGGACAGATGTCAGAGGTAGATTCTTTCCTCAGAGAATAGTAAGGGTGTGGAATGCCCTGCCTGCAACTGTAGTAGATGCGCCAACTTTAAGGGCATTTAAATGTTCATTGGATAAACATATGGATGATGATGGAAAAGTGTAGGTTAGATGGGCTTCAGATTGGTTTCACAGGTCGGCGCAACATAGAGGGCCGAAGGGCCTGTACTGTGCTGTAATGTTCTATGTTCTATGTTCTATGTTCTAAATATCTTTAGTGTATTCCCTGACTGCCTGTTTTCTCACGTGTCTTTCCCCATGCTAGTACTCCTACATAATGCTACCCCCTTGGTCACAGTGTGGCTGGTGGAAAGTTGCTGAATTTCAGGTGCCTTACAGGATGATTCATGCATCTCTGTACATTGAAGTCCTGGCTACAGATGGCACCATTTCAGTATGGATGGCACCATTTCAGTATGGATGGCACCATTTCAGTACGGATGGCACCATTTCAGTACGGATGGCACCATTTCAGTACAGATGGCAGCATTTCAGTACGGATGGCAGCGGTCAGGGTTAGTTGGCTCACAGGCCACAACAAGGGAATACCAGGGCGATAGGACAAATGCTGAAAGAGGATAGTAGTATCATATGTGCTCCACGGAGTAACTGTCACATTCTTCTCAGTGAGTGGAGTGTGGGGAGGTGTTCGACAAACTTGTAATCTGTTGGATGGTTGCTGGCTTGTTGTGAAATCTTAAATGCTATTCCAACAAAGTCTGTATCTGAGCCCTCTGCAGTGGATCCTGAGTTCAATCTAGCTCTCAGTCCTTACTCTGTTTGCAACATATTCTTGCCCAGTGTCTCCCCACATGCGAAAGCTGTCTCTCATTGTTCCTCCCAGGTACTGGCAATAAGTGAAGCATGAGGACCTGAGGTGCACAGCAATGGTAATTGTATGAAAGTGGTGTGGAAAATATATTATCAAGTATGAGTCCTGTTTGATCTAGATTGCTGTAGGTGTAATGAATTGAGCTGTGGTTTAAGGCTAGTGGCACAGTCGGTGTGATGAAGCATTCAATGATGCTTGCCATTCATGCAAACTCATTGAACCTCCTGTGACACTGTATCGAGGTCTTCAGAGATTGAATCCTGCCACTGATCTCCAGGACTATCCTGTTCAACTGCCCATGAACAAGTCTCAAGAGGACCTCCTAGTCCTCTGTGGAGATAGACCACCTCTACTCATTTTCACTCCCTTTACTGTGGAGTTTGAAAACCTTGCTCCCATATTTTGTCATTCCTGCTTTTCCAGGTCAGATTCACATCGACCTGAATCCTAACATGTCCTCCTGTCAATATGTTTCAAGCGATGTGGGCTTGCTTTAACAAAATAGAGAACTGCAAATGCTGGAATTCTGAAACAAAAACAGAAAGTGCAGGTCATGCAGCATCTGTGGGCAAAAATACAGAGTCGATGCTTCGAATCCGGTGACCCTTTGTCAGAACTGGGCTTGCAGGTTTGCTTTAGTTGGTGCTAGTTTCTCACTATAATGCTCCCCCCGCTGATGTGTCCAGCCAATGAACAGATTTGCATACGTTGACTGGACACAGACATCATTCAAATGATCAATAGCATTTAAGTTAATCATGAGTTAGAAACTCAATCTCTGAGTATTCCATCCCTGTTACATCAGAGATTAGTTCTCTCAATAAACCTGCCATGTTACTTACCTACAATCATTTATTTCCCTACAATCATTTATTTACTGAACTAGGTTGTTTTTCAGTTCTTTAGCATCCTCCCATGAGCCAATGAAATATTATTATGAACACAGAATTCCACAAAGGCCTGCAAGTAGAGAACAAATAAAAATTGCCTGCCAACAAAAACTTCAGGCAACCACACGTGGTAAAATACAGTTAACTCTTTTAAAATAGGGATGGTTCAGAACATTTCTATGGAAAAACAATCTTTACAATTTAATTTATATTTGTTCTTTGCGGTTTAGAAAATTATTCTATTTCAAAAATGTCTTCTTTCTTACTGCCAGGAGACATAGTTATTCGCTGTGTAACGAAAGTTTAGAATGCACAAAAGAAACCAGAGAAAGTGACTATTTAATCTTCCACCAACAGATCACTTACAACCAATACTTTGCTCTTCACTACAAGTGTGAGTAACGCCAATAATTCGGTTAAACTATTTTCTTGCTTCAAATGTAATCAAACAGAAGTTCAATCCATTATTAAGTTATGTTTTTCAACCCTGACCAATTGTATTGCATGAACAATGTTTTCTTGGTTAACAAAGAATAACATTTATAGCCTGGAGAGAATATTTTCACTGTTGGGTGAATTGGCAACCGAAGGTCACGGACTGAAGATAATTCAAAATAAGGACAGATAAGGTGAAGTCGTTTTATACAGCAAGTTGTTATGATTTGGAAGGTACTCCCTGAAAGAACAATGACAGCAAATGCAGTATAGTATTTCAACAGGAAACTGGATTCTTAAAAAATTAATTCCTAGGGCAATGGTTGCTAGACCTTACTGCCCGTCCCTCATTTTCATTGAGAAAGTTGTGGTGAGCCAGCTTCTTGAACTGCTGCAGTCCATGTGTAGGTATATTCACAGCAGTTTTAAAGATGGAATTCCAGCATTTTGGTCCAATCATATCGATATTGATATTGTTCCAATTCAATGTGGTGTGTGGCTTGAAGGAGACCTTGTAGGTTTATGGTGTTCCCATGTATCTGCTGCCTTTGTCCTTCTAAGTTGTAGAGGTCATGTGGTTGGAAGCCACTTTCTAACTTCATAAGTTGTTACAGTGCTATCTTGTAAGTGGTACACTCTGCTGCCACTGCATATTAGGATTGGAGGGAATGGATATTGAAGGTATTGTTTGGAGTGCCAATCGAACCGGATGCTTTGTCTGGGATGGTGTCAAGCTCCTTGATATTGTTAGAGCTGCACTCATCCAGGCAAGTGGGAATATTCCACCAGACTCCTGACTTGTGCCTTGTAGATGGTGGACAGGCTTTGACGAATCAGGAGGTGGGTTTCTCACAACAGAGTTTACAGCCTCTAACCTACACTTAGAAATGGCTGATCCAGTTAAGTTTAACCATCACATTGTTGGCAGTGGGGGATTCAGTGATGGTAATGCCATTAAATATCAAGGGCAATGATGAGATTTTCTCTTGTTGGAGATTGTCATTGCCTGGCACTTTTATCCTGCGAATCTTACTCGCCACTTGTTTGGATGTTGTCCAGGTCTTGGAATACACGGGCTTAGACTGTTTCCGATCTAAGGAGTTGTAAAAGACGCTGAACATGATGCAATCTTCAGCAATCATTCCACTTCTGACTTTGTTATGGAGGGAAGATCACTGATAAAGCAGTTGAAGATGGTTGGGCCTAGGACATCACCCTGAGGATCTTCTGCAGTGATGTCCTGTGACTGAACTGATTTACCTGCAACAACTTTCTAACTTTGTGCCATGTATGACTCCAACCTGTGGAGAGTTTTCCCTTGATTCCCATTGATTCCAGTTTTACTAATGCCCTCTTGAGTGCAGCTCCTTTGACCACGTTTGGACCAAGGCTATAAGGACGTCAAGACTAAATGGCCCTGATGGAACCCAAACTGAGCACCAGTGAGCAGGTTATTGTTGAGTAAGTGCTTAAGTAAACCCTTTCCATCATTTTGCTGATGAACAAGAGTAATCTGCTCAGGTGGTAATTATACAAGTTGCATTTGTCTTGCTTTATGTGGACTAGTGTACCAGTGCAATTTTTCACCTTGTTGGGTACATGCCAGAACTATAACTATACTGGAACAATTTAATT
Source organism: Ginglymostoma cirratum (assembly GCA_024137785.1). Classification (NCBI taxonomy): domain Eukaryota; kingdom Metazoa; phylum Chordata; class Chondrichthyes; order Orectolobiformes; family Ginglymostomatidae; genus Ginglymostoma; species Ginglymostoma cirratum. The sequence continues at coordinate 42,125,112 of JAHRHZ010000013.1, forward strand.
CAGGGTGCAGTTGGTTCTGGAGGTCTTCAGTACCATTGCTGGAATGTTGAGAGGATCCATAACCTTTGCACTATCCAGCATCTTCAGTCATCTGTTGATATCATGTGCAGTGAATCCAATTAGATGAGTACTTAAAAAGAAAACATTGGCAAAGTTCCCTTGCAATACATTTTACTCCCTAAGTATTTGTTCTGTGGGCAGATTGAATAGTTTAAGAGAATGTACATGGCCTGGTCATACTCCCATCCTAACTGGCAACTTACCTGACTGTCCCTCTTTTAACCCTATGCTTGCTATAGGCTCAGAATAAAAAGTTTGAAGGCAAGGAAATAACAAACCTGGTCTTCGTTGATGACATAGAACTTCTTGAAAATTCACAGGAGACCCTATAAAATATTGTAGACCTAGTAAAATTTAGAAGGTTAGAATACAGACTGTGTATAAATAGCAAAAAGGTAAAAGAAAAGAATACTAGTTAGAAGAAATGCATCAGAAGAAACCGGAGTGAAGATTGAAGCGTTTGGTGTCACACTAGAACAAATTGATATGTTTGTCTACTCAAGATAAATGAAAAGAGAAGATGTGAATACAATGCTGAAATCAGAGGGATAGGTACAGCCAGAAGTAATTTCATGAGAATGAAGGATGTGTTCACAGGAAGAAAATTCAAGCATGTAATAAGGAAAATACTTGTACGATGCTACATTTTATTCACTTCCCTGTTTGCCTCAGAAAGCTGGCTGGGCAATAAATAAAAATCTATCTGTATAAATAGAGGCCTTTGAAATCTTGAAGCTGAAACATATGTTTAAAATTCCATAGGTGGACTATAAGAAAAATGAACTTATGCTTTAAATTACAACAGCAAAAATAACTCTTAAAAACTACCAAACAGAAAATGCAATGAAGTCCCACTTCATCTAGACAGATCTATACTAGGTTAGGAAATGCCAAGACAGTTCTTTATTCTTTTCTTCCAATTATATAATGAGATTTTTAATATCAATCTGAACAGCCAGAGAGGGCCTCAGTTTAAAATCTAATCTAAAAGATGAGTACATCCTTAATTCTGCACTTATGCATCAGTCTCAATTATGTGTTGCTGGAATGGTGTTTGATTCTATGACTTTCTGCTTCAGAGCTGAGAATTCCGGTAAGTGAGACAATATGACCTTTGTTGGTATCTAACTATCCCAAGAGACAATGAAACATGCCTAGCCTGCATTCACCTGGCCCTGGAGATTTATGCATCTTTAAGGAAGTCAGTTCCTCAAATGCTACTCCTTATGCTTATTTTATTGAAAATGTCATGTTCCTCTTCTTAAACCAGAATGTCTGTATCATCCCTTTTCTTTATAAAAGCAGATACAAAATATTAATTTAGGGCCCTACCCAAATTTTCTGCATCCAATCACAATTTACCATATACGTCTCTGATAGATCTATCCTCTTGACCATAATAAAACATCTTTGAATTTTTCTTAATTTAACTGTATGATATTGTTTCATATCTTCTCTCTGCTTTCCTAATGTTCTTTTCCACTTCACCTTGTACTTTCTATACTCTTCTACATCTCCTACTTTTTTCTGAAATTATCATAAGCTCTATTTATCTGCTTTCTCTTAGCCTGTATGCTTCTGGATAAGCATAAGTCTCTAGCTTTGGCAGTACCACCCTTTTTCTTTGTGTGGCCATGTCTACACTGCCTCATGTTTCTGACCGCCATGTAAGAATTCCAGGATTTCTCGTCCCCATATCTGAGCCTACCCGTGAGTTTATATTTTACTTTAAATAATGTTCTTACTGGACCTTGCAACTTCATGGATGATGCTTATAATTTGAGTTGTTTAAAGCATTTAAATCGATCTTGAGTACAGCTGGAAAAGGCACAACTTGTCAAAGCTTTCTGCCTTGCGTCTGCCAGGACAAATGGCAAGGATACCATTTCAAGGGGAAGCCAACATTGATTCTGCGTGAGAAAAGAGTACTAATTTGGCAAATGGATTTAATTGGTAGCAGCACTGTCATGGAGAATGTGCCTGACTTATTACCTGTGTCAAATATAAAGTGGCATAGGGCAAATAAGATTAGAGAAATGAATGCATGACTGAGGAACTGGAGTGAATTTGTATAATTGTATGAAAATATCAAACTACCAGCTCCTGGATTGAGTTTACAGGTAGTTCTGCTATAACGCTTGTTTCATTAGTGCGAATTGGCTGTAATGTGACTGATGAATAGTGCACGCTGTTTGAATAAAGTGAACTTTCTGCTGCACAGGTATAACAATTTTCTATAGCAATTTCTCTATAACGCGATTTTCTATGGCGATTTTCTATAGTGTGATTTTCTATAGTGTAAGGTAACACAAGAATGCAACTATCACATTACAGGAGAACTACTTGTAATCTCTGTGATATTCAAGGGCATCGATCAACATCCTGAGGGTTACCATTGAATAGAAACTGAACTGGACTAGCTATATAAATACTGTGACTACAAGAGCAGGTCAGAAGCTAGGAATATTGTGGTGAGTAACTCACCTCCTGACTCCCCAGAGCTTGTCCACCATCTAAAAGACATAAGTCAGAAGTGTGATGGAATATTGCCCACTTGCCTGGATGGGTGCAGCTCCAAATAACACTCGAGAAGCTCCCTCCATCCAAGCATTGCAGCCTGCTTGATTGGCACCACATCCACCACCTTCAACATTCATTTCATCCATCACCAATGCAAAGTGGAAGATATCTATTTTATTTACCAGATGCACAGCAGCAACTCAGCAAGACTCATTTGACAGCCCGTTCCTTTTTATGTGCTCTAGCTTTTACTGTTTGCTGCGCATCCTTCAAATGCTTTAAAGCCAACTCACAGGCTTTGGTCAATTTCTCTCTGAAATTTGAAATATAGGCTAGAAATATAGTCTCTGAGCTTTGATTTATCATCTTTTAAAAATTACTTTAAGTGGTCCAATCTCCTCAGGGCTATATATTAGTTCAAAAGGACTAGATCCTGTGGACTCATTAGGAGTATCTCTATTGGCAAATAGTAACAAGGAAGTCTTTCTTCCCAATCATTAGGCATTCCTAACAATAAGCTCTAATCATGGTGTTTAAAGTTTGATCTTTCCAATGTATCTTGAGAAAATGGGTGATAAGCAAATGATATAAATTGTTTTATTCCCAAACTGGTCATCATTTCTTTGAATAGTTGCAATTTGAAATTTGAACATTGATGTGATTGTATGTCTTTGGTAGTCCGTATTTTGTAGAAAATTGCATTAAATGTTCCAGCAGCACATTTGTGTATTTTTTCCTACAACCACAGCTTCAAGAAATCATTAACAGTCATCCATCATTGTCAAATATACTGATTCCCATTCCTCGTTCTAGATAGGAGTCCTACAATAATCTATTAATACACTTCTATTCAACATTTCATAATAAATACTCTTTTATCAAAATTTATACTGTCAAATGCTAATTTTCATATTCTGAAAATCAATAACAAAACAATTAATATAGATATTGAAGTGTACCGTCAGCAGATCAGAGTCCACTGCTCCTGATTTCTACTAGAAATTAATTTAGCATTTAGAAATTTTAGAAAACATTATATAATTCACAATTTCTCATTAAACAAAGAAGCAAAACTTGCTTTTCATAGTGTTATCAGTATTAAATGTCCCTATGGAAAGAAATTGAATAGTTAAAAATGTTATAGTAATTTCCATAAGTGTGAGTGACAAGGGACAGTACATCATTTCCTTTTTCTAAATTTAGAAAAATGTTCCAATTATATTGGTTTTTCAGTCATGGGATATTAGCATCCCAAGATCAACCCTGCCCTCCCCCATATTGACAATATTTGGAATACCTTAAGCTGTTCAACTTTAAAAGTAATGTAGTGTAGTTGGCCTTTATTTCAAAGGGAATGAAGTACAACAGAAGGGAGGTTTGTCTAAAACTATACAAGGCACTAATCAGACCACAACTGGAATACTGTGACCAGTTTTGGGTCGCCTTTCTAAGGAGCGATGTACTGGCACTGGAGGTAATCCAGAGAAGTTTCACTAGGCTGCTACTGAGTATGGAAGACTCTCTTCTGAGAACAGGCTGTGTAGATTGGGCCTGTACTCATTGGCATTTAGAAGAATGAGTAGTAATGTTATTGAAACATACAATATTCTTAAAGGATTTGACAGGGTAGATGCAGAAAGTTTGTTTCCTCTTGTGGGAAAGTGTAGGACTAGAGGGTATAATCTCAGAAAAGGGCTCACATGTTTAAGAAAGAGATAAGAAGAAATTTTTCCTCTCAGACAGTAGTGAATTTGTGGAATTCTTTACCACAGAGAGCTGTGGAAGTTAGGTCATATTCAAGGCTAAGATAGAAAGATCTTTATTCAGTAAGTGTATCAAGGATATGCCGTTTTCCTTTGGAGTAAGCCATCACTAAGACAGACAAAAAGAAATTCAAGCTAGAATCTAATACAATTTAATCTTTATTAATATTTAAATCACTTATAACATGTATCTCATTAATTCTTAACCATGTTGGTTTCTACTTAGAAAATATTAAACTCACTACACTGGGTTGCTACTCGCTACACAGTCAACATCATGACTTGAACTTTAATACTATCCGTGCATGATGAACTGGCCAGGCTCACTCTCATGAGCTGTGAGTTCTGAACACAAAGTTTCCTCTTCACGATGGTGGGTCTCGAATGTTACTTCAATGTCTTTTTTTTTAACGAACCTTCTTCCACCCTTCCAAAAGGTTCAATGACATTTCCCTCGATCAGAACACTCATGACTTTGAGATTCTAAGGGTCGTGTAAACAGGAGACATCTGCTTCCATAGTTCCTCTTCTCTGCCTTATTTTATCCCATTTTGCAAGCACAGAGATCTAACACCTATTATTCACCTCGTCAGCAGTCTGGTTTCACTTTTTCCTTTCACAACAAGCTGATCTGGTGTTTACATAAAGTTAGCATAATTTCCATTCATGCATGTTAGACTCAACTCTGTTAGCTACAAGGTAACAAGAGGAAAAGGCAGTATAGTGGAGTTGTGGATTATCAGATCAGCCATGATCTCATTGAATGGTGGAGTACACTGAATGGGCTGAATAGCCTACCTCTACCCCTGTGTCTTATGGCATTATGATTTCCAGATTCTGAAAAGACTCAGATTTTACTCTGTGGTTTGCAACAATTCAAGTCTATGATTTTATTTCCCAGATTTGACCATCAAGTTTTAACTAGAAGTTGAGTCGTATGAGAAAAGCCCCTGTACTGATAGACTGACTCTACTCACATATTGTATGATGGAGATGAGATGCTTACATGAACAAAATCTGATTTATTGGGTAACGAAGTATTTTGAAGAAATTTATGTCGGTAAGATGTCAAGGAGTAATCATTGTGCTTTATGACATTTCGAAGCTGAAAGTGGAGTTTGAAAGATGTTCAACAACACAGAGGGCACCCTGCAACTAGATGTTGTGCTGTACAAGGCAAGATACATGGTTCTGTTGAAGAATGACAATTTCAGGATGTCGTTATCAGCATAAACACAGTGAACATCGATGCAGCTAAAGTCAATGCTGACATAAGTTTATGTAACAGAGCAGCAAGATTTCAGGATTCACTGTTGTTGCTTCAGGATTCACTGTTGTCTTCAATTAACTTAATGTGCTGAATATTCAAAATCTCAAAAAGCCTTAAAAGGACTTTTAGTGCCTGACATGAATGTTTAATATATGCAAAATTTGCTTTGTCCCATCAACAGTCACATCCTGCAAACTTCCAACTCAAAGCAATTCCCCTATGTCATTTTTTAACATAATGTTGTGGTGGCAGGAGAAAACATTTAGGTAAATGGAAGAATGCTAGTTAAATAGGAGTTAAAGACTGTCTTGAGTTACTTGAGTTTCTATGTCATTTGTGTCCATTTATTTTGCTGTAGTGGAAACCAGAATTCTGCCTGGCAATTACCATATAGCCACTCCTGCTCCATCACTGTAACTTCTGAAAACCGGATTTCTAATAAAGTTATGTTAACAAGATAGGAAGAGCACTGAGGAAATTCCAGGCCCACTGCCATTCTGGGCAACCATAGATAAGAAGGTAGATTCATTTGAACAGAAAGTTAACAAGTTTCAGAAACATCGCAGGCTACAGAGGAGAAAGAAGGGCTCATCAATTGCACATCATAGACGTTGATCACAAAACTGTTAAGCAAGAATACTAGGGCAGAGAAAGGAAGTGAATAACCATGAGCTGAAGGCAGGTAGTTGGTAAAGAAAGACTTGGACAAAGACAATCCAGGAAACCCTCAAGGAACTGAGATTGTCTGATAGGTCCACAGTATTGAATACCTATGACATCAATGAGAACCATGGGATTTCACAACTACTTGCAGCGCAGTCATGGAGCAAATAATTAAGCAGGGAAGAGTAGGACAAGAGACAATGTTGAGTCAAGGTGAGAAGTTTCTACCATTAGAATGATAGAAAGCATGTCTATGTCTGACTGGTGCATTCTCCGTGACTGATCAAAGTCCACTTGCCAACCAATTAGCACCGGCCTATCATTAAAGGTGTTTTCACTCTACTTGGTAATTCTTGTGAATTGTCCTGGTGGATGCAAAGCAATAAGCAATGTCAAAGCATGTTTCTTTTTTCACCAATATTCAAATTCTCAAAGTGTTTAGAACATCTAGTTATCAGGGTAACTGCATTAAAGAAAAATATCTGAAAAGTGAGGTTGAGCATAATGAAGCTATGATTCATCTTGAAATCAATGATGTAAATAAGAAGCAAGGTAAATATCTTGGAAATGTTATTTGACTATTTCACTGTTAGATTAAAAAACCATGATCTCAGGTCAAGCGTTTTGGATTATTCTTGTTGCTGGTGAAGGTTAACTAAATAATAGGGAAGAGAAAGTTTCAGAGTCCTCCACCATTGGGATAAGTGTTGTGGTAAGGTAAAGCCCCATGCTGGAACCATACAAATCTGCGCTGAGTGTGTTGGATATGAGGGGTGGAGTCTTGCTGGACACTGTACACTGCCGTATTCACCCTTTTGGAAATTAGTTACACTTTGGACATAAGAAGGATTGAGCTGAATCATCTCTACATGTTGAAAAGCTACAAATTATTGCAGTTCAAAGTGACACCATCTCAAAGTCATAGATGCGTATAATTAACTGTAATCGAATACTGACCTTTATATCTGGAGAACAACATGCAGGAGGGTAAGAAGTCATGATACAGCAACCCCATATACAGTACTGTGTTAAGGTCCTGGCATTCTACTTTAGGGAAGATCTGTTAGTCTAGGGGGCATCCACTGTCACCTTACTTCAATGGTACCTGGATTCCAAATATTAAGTAATCAGCAGGGATTAGCAGCAATGTATTTTTTCAAATTTACAAGATTAAGAAGTGATTCAATTAAAAGTTTCAAGATGTAAAGAGTAGTTAGTAAGATAGATGGAGAGAAACCTTTTCAATTGATTGGGGAATCGAAGACTAAGGGGACATAGCTCTACGAACCTTACCTTTGAAAATGGCTGCCTGAACCTCCCATTCTCAGTGTGCAGTGTTTAGTCTGGAATACAGGTCGAGGAAGTGGTGTGGAAAGACCTGAGGAGCATGCCTGCTGCAGAGGCAAGCTGGATAAAATGTCTGTCTCTTGGGCTGCTGCACCATGCTCAATATTTGAAAATATAGATTACAACATAAAGCTTCCCTTCTGCCCTTCCTCTCCACCACACCCCACCCCACACATACACTATATCCCATCGTGCCAATCCATGCCACCTAATGCCCTCCAAATCCTCCTTGCTTGGTGTATCATTTACATGGCTCCCGACACCCTCCATGCCAACCTAAGCCTCAATGCATCAAGTGACCTTTGTTATCTCCATTCAATATTTTTGCCAACACATGCCCCTGACCCACATCCTTTTGCCCTTTACCATGCCAAATCACCTAATGTCCACTATGGTCTGACTTCAGGGCACTTGCACAGAATAGAGCTCTATTTAATAAGGTAAGCATACTCCCGTCCACATATTGAGTAAAATCCTCTCAGATGTAAAAATACACTTACGATATTTAAATTCCTTTACCTCAATAGATCCGAATAAAAATAAATATTTAATTCAATTGCACCAAGCATTGGAATTCATAGTCAGACATCAAAGAACTCCGTGAATCAGTCATGAAAATGTCCTGAAATTAGTCATTCAACACTAATCCAGAAATGGAAGTTCTCAGGCTAGCGCCAACAGGTTCAGTGAGAAGGAAAGCGATCATTTGTTTTAACCCTACAGACTTTGTTTTTGCCAAGATTAAATAGCCTGGGGTTTTCAATGCATCAACATGTCCCTTTGACAGCTTTCACTGTTCTTTGATAGTCTTTGATAGCTTGACTATCCCAATGTGTTTATGCACATACTTTAACTGTCCCAAATGATGCCTTTCCTCCTTCAAAAAGCAACTTACCTATCTCAGAGAAATGCTGGGACTAGATCCAAAGAGGTACCTTACTTCTCCAAAAGAATGCCATGCACTATCCAAACAAATCCACAAGTTTCAGATCTGCTCTTACTTGGTACAATCTGCACAGTTGAGATTTCCAATACATACCTCACTGAAATCATGGATGAGTGGAGGAATCTGATAACTAAAATGGCCAGCTGCGTCCATAAACTGCTCATGAATGTATCCCAGGTCAACTCTATTTCTACTCCTATTCCTACATGAAAGTTGGAAATTTTATGTTTGGGAGCAGGATTTAGGATTCCCAAGGACTTACAGCATTTTTGCCACATTGGTGATGATATTTTTGCATTTTGGCACCCATCATAACACCTTGAGAAATTGGCCCCTCGAGCTTCCTCCCCCATTCAATCGGATAATGCTGATCCGACACTCCTCCTGTCCTCTTTCCTGCCCTTTCCCCATAACCCATGATTTCACTACTGATCAAGATTCTACTTATCTCGTCCCTAAATATACACAAGAACTCTGCCCACAAGCACTCAGCGGTAAGGAGATCCAAAGATTCTCAACCCTCTGAGAGAAGAAATTCCTTCTAATTTCTCATTTCTTCCTTAAATTAGTGCCCCTTTATTCTGAGACTATGACCTCTCAGTCCAACACTCCCCAGGAGAGGCAACATCCTCTCAGCATTTACCCTATCAAACCCCTTGAGGATCCTATATGTCTCAATAAGGTCACGTCTTATTCTTCTAACGAGTACAGTCCTAACCTGTTTAGCCTTTGCTCATAGACAATCCTTCCATATCAGGGTTCATCCTAGTGAACCTTCTTTGAAGTACAGTATTCACATTTTACAGTCAGAATTAGGTGGAAGGATTAGGTAAATGCCCCACTGCACCACTGCAACAATTCAACAAGACCCTGAGAGTAGAATATCACCATTACTGATTAGCCATTGTATTTATTTCCCACACTCCTTGTGTTGACAACCTCTTTGAGAATTAAAAGGCAGTTATATTCTATTTAATTTTTTAATTATTAATGCTGGTTTCAACATAATTTCTACTTCCCCTTATTTTGATATACCACTTGCTTTTGCTTTAAACAAATTAGGATTCAATGTCTTCAGTATTTTATTATCTCCAATCTGTATGACATAGCTGTAATAATTCCAATCATAAATAGTTTTACAAAGTTAGCACCTTTGACTAGATTATTACAGGCTACTGATTTTGGATGCTTACAGTCATAGAAGAGAGGATTGGGCAGACTTTAATCTCATTGGTGTAAATTTAAGTTCTCGGCACCAGATACAAAGGAGCAAAGATTTCAGTCAATTGTTGCATGCTGCTCCTCACCTCAGAAATTAAACTGCTGCTGTTGTCATGGCATCCCACTCTGGAGCTGACATTTTTAGGTGTCAAAGTTTGACAGGTTTTACTCTGTCTCTTCAATTCAGTCTGAAAGTATTAGAATGGACCTAGAAACTGGGACATAACACATCTATGAATTGTCAAGGATCTAAATGATAGATAAAGTGCTGAGTGACAGAAGTGGCAGAATAGGCTGATGGGCTGAAATAATACATCAATGGGAAATTAAAGTATATTTTGTTATGAGAAAATTGAATTGATTCATAGAAACTATTCTGAGCTGACTTTTGAAGTTCTCAGAACAGAAAATTTCTCAAAGTGAACAGAAATGCTTACTCAGGCACAGAACTGGTGCTGGAATGTAGATAGATACCAAGAGATATTACAGAGGAAAATAGGACAGAAAACATAGCTAAACACTGAAAATGTTTAATTGCCTAGTGGGCTAAAAGAGTAAAAGCCTGTTTATACGGGAGTTTGCAAAATATCTTCAAGTAATTTCAATAGGCTTTATCTAAATGTTTGACTGCCGATTTTGGCTCAGTTTCACCTGCTTCTGTTCAATTATTTTGAAATATGATGAACTTTGTTTCTGTTTAAACAGAAAGGGTAAAATAAACTGTATACATTTACCATTAAGCTTCTGCAAACAATCATGGTCTTTACTGTTCTTGTTTAGAACTTTGGGACCGAAACAAAGGGAAATCTAAGTCAAACTTCAAAGGGTCAGATTCACTCATTTATAAAAATTGAAATATTTGATCTTTAACATTGCAGTTGCCTGTTTGCAAATATGAACGTGCTGCCTGAATATCTTATGGATTAATCAAAATAGATAAAAAGAGAACTTATTCTCCTATTCATACATTGAGAATTAACTGCTTAATCTCATTCCAAAATGCATTTTGTTCACTTCATTTGTGATATCACATACTCCTCGTTTAACCCAAAATGAACCTCTGACCTCCAGAAAATATGCATTCAGTGTGTCGGAGTACTGTGGATGGTACTTGGAGTGATGTTGTCTTTTGTATGAGCCCAGTGGAGATGTACAGTCCTCTGGTAGATAAGATGAATGTACAACAATCCTCAAGCACATTCTGACCAACTGATGTTACTGATCATCAGGAAGAGCTGGGATGTAAAGGAGTGATAGAATCATAGAATTTCCCACACTGTGGAAACAGGCCATTTGGCCCATAGAGTTTGTACTAACCCTTCGAAGAGCATCCCACCCAAATCATCCTTCTACCCCGTCCCTGTAACCCTGCACTTTCCATAGCCAATCAATCTAAACTGCATATCTTTGGACTACGGGAGGAAACCGGAGCACCCAATGGAGACCCACGCAGACACAGGGAGAATGTGCAAACTCCACACAGACAGATGCCTGAGGGTGGAATTGAACCCAGGTCCCTGGCACTGTGAGGCATCAGTGCTGACCACTGAGCCACCATGCCACTGAGTCTTTAGGGTGTGTGCCACTGCCAAAAAAGTGTAGTCTATTCCAAGGCACTGACTGTAAAGTTGGAAGCAGTAAAGTATGGAAACGTAGTTGTCACAGAAGAGTTGATTGTGAGGAGGATAAATAGGCATTTCTGGAATTATCATCAAGAATCACCCACAGTGTGTTGCCTCCTGGTACAAGGGTAAAGGATATCATGGAGAAAGTGCAAAATATTCTTAAATGGAAAAAGGAGTAACTCAGAAATTGAGGCACACTATGTTACCCACAATGTAAAGAAAACAGATGTCAAAGTTACAGTCAGATTTCAACCTAAGACTATAGGACCATGAGATTTAAGATCAGAAGGCCAATCAGCCTACTGAGCCTGTTCCACCATTCATGACTGATCTGATAATCCTCCATTCCACTTTTCTGCCTTTTCCTCATACCACTCAATTCACTTAGGGTTAAAATTCTGACTATCTCAGCCTTGAATATACCTAATGACTCAAGCTCACCAGTCTTCTGCAGTGAAGAATTCCACAGATTCACTACTGTCTGAAAGAAAAAATCCCTCCTCTTCGCAGTCTTAAATGGGCAATCTGAGAGAAGGTAATAGTGCATAAAATATTAAAAATAGGTTGGCTATTAGTTGGGTTCAGGTAATGGAAGAAAGAAATAAATTCTAAATTAGAATAACTGTACATGCATGTGATTGCACAGAGTATGGTAAAGAAGATTGATGAGTTACAGATACAGATCTCCAAGGGGAAATACAATATTGTGTTTACATTAGAGACCTGTCTCATAGGATATTAATTATTTCTGAATTCAGGGTACTCAGAAAGAATAGAAAAGGAAGAAAGAGTGGAGGGGGAGCAACGAAAGCAACAAAAGCTTTGCAGTGTTGCTGAGAGAATGTCCTAGAAGGGTCAAGGACAGAATTTATTTGGTTAAAAACAAAGATACAATTACATTGCCGCTGTAATCTATAGCATACCAACTAGTTGGAAGCAATTAGAAGTCCAAACTTGCAAGAAAATTATAGATGCACAAGTATTATAAAGTAGTTATAATGGACAACTTGAATTATCTGAGTGCAAACTAGAATACTAGTCATGAAAGGGCAAGGAAGGACAAGAGCTCGAAGAAAAGTTTTTTTCTACTGCATATGTCACCAGTTCAATGAGAAAGGAAGCTTTAGCAGACTTTGTTTTTGGGAATGAAGTTTTTCAAGTGGATCAGGTGTCAGTAGAGGAATATTTGGGGCATAGTGATACGTCATAAGGTTTGGGCTAGTTAAGGAAAGTGACATAATACAATCCAGAATAAGAATACCTGATGGGAGAAAGAAAACTACTTCAAGAAATGACTTTGTCTTGATGATTTGGCGTCAAAGGAAGAACAGTATCCAAACATTGGGCTACAATGAAGACATAGTTCAGGCACAGTCAAGGTATACTCCCACGAGGGGAAAAGCAAATTCAGATCCCCCTGTATGAAAAAGAAGATAGAGATTAAAGATGAGGAAGAAAAGATACGTTCATGACAGTTATCAGCTAGACAATACAAATATGAACCAGATTGCTTATATAAGGTTCAGAAGAAATGAAAAAGCAATGGAAAGCAAGGAGACACTATGAATATACATTAGCAGCTAATTTAAAAGGGAATACAAAGGTAGTCTTTGGAAACAAAATAGGAAATGTATAGTCAAAAGAGGAGTAGGACCCCGTAAGAGAGTAAAAAGGGAATTTCCACATGATGGCGGGGCATTGCTAAGGTACCATATGAATACTTTGCAACTGTTTTACCAGGGAAGAAACTGATGCACAGGCCATGGTGAAAGAGATACTTGAATGATTTAAAATTGGTCAGGAGGAGGTATTTGATAAAGCCTCCGCACTTAAAATTGATGAGGCACCAAGATCAGACAAGATGCATCCACAGATACTGACGGATGGGAACCAGAATAGTGTAGGCACTGGCCATAATTTGCCAATCTGTGTCAGGCTCAAAAAGGTGCCAGAAGACTGGAGAATTGCGAATGTTACACCCTTATTCAAAAGAGGCAAAGGTGTGAAGATATGTTCAGCAACTATAACCCAGCCAATTTACCTTCTATAGTGGAGAAGTTTTCAGAAATAATAATTTGGGACAATTGGGCAAATGCATGCTAAGTAAGGTAAGCCAGCATGAATGAAAAGTTATGTTTAACTAAGATGCTTGAGTTTTTTGATAAGGTAACAGAGAAAGTTGATGAAGGTAACGTTATTGTGTGTATGTCAGCATCAATAAAATTCCCCAGAACAGGCTTGTAAGTGAAATTGTAGCTCATGAAAAAAAGGGACAGCATGAATATGAAATTGGTTGAGTGACAGAAAGCTGAGAGTAATAGTTAGTGGCTTAATTGATTAATGGAGAAAGGTTTTTGCTGGACTTCCCAGGGATTGGTGTTGAGACCCTTTTTTTTCTAATACATATTAACAACACAATCTTTGTGTAGAAGCCACAATTTCAAAATTTTCAGATGATAGAATACTTATAAAAACATTGTAATCCACGAAGAGGATCGTGTAGAATTTCAAAAGGACTTAGGCAAGTTGGTGGAATGGGTAAACAATTCTAGGATCTAAACATGAGAGTGTGGTTTCTGAAAAAGACAAAAGTGCTGGGCTATGGGATGATGGCCGTGGGTGGCACTTGATCAATTGTTCCTGACTGGTGTTGGCGTAGAGATGATGGGCAGAATGGCCTCTTTTTTAATAACAATTCTGTGATCAGTATATAGTTATCTATATACATTTGAATTGTGAAAAATATTATACTGGGATGCTGGATAACAAGGCGTGGGGCTGGATGAACACAGCAGGCCAAGCAGCATC
>JAHRHZ010000013.1:42139344-42150580 GCA_024137785.1 Ginglymostoma cirratum
CACAGCAGGCCAAGCAGCATCATAGGAGCAGGAAAACTTGACGTTTCTGCTGGATTTTGATTAATAGCATGTTAAATTACAATTTATTTGTATGTACATGCCTAACAATAACGAAGAAAGATCAGTCAGTCACTCAAAGTATAGTCTGTTCCAGATTTAAATATTCCTCTAAGACCTTTCCAACCTAAAAGTTATCTGATCCAAAAAGTGCAGAAAGACGGAGGCTGCCATTAACAAACAAAAACCTTTACTAAAGCTTTGCAACATGTTGCATACATACACGGTTAGTCAAGCAATGGAACACACACTGAAATCTCAAGTTACAAGGAACGTACATCTCAATACAATCATGATCAGTCAGGTTTGTGCTGATTGTAGATTTTAGCAACTAACCAGATCAGTTATCTGTCTTGAATACAGCACTAAAATTCCAACATTACTAATCTATCAATCTTTAATGTCAGCATGTGCTGAGTTGGGGGCAACTTTCCGACATTCTTTACCAGAACTCAATCCAGACCGACTAGTTGAACAATTGTCCAGGTCTGAAGACTGGGTGTTTGACTGTTAGCTAGTAGTTAGTTGTGTTCATCAGGTCTCAGGGACATTGACAGAAACACACATCTGCCTTTTCCAAACTCTCAAAGCATGTTTTGAAGCTTATCCAGTAAACTTTCTTTGTCTCAGTCCCGATAAGATTGTCCAAACTTGCATGGGAACAAATTACTTCTCAAAGGCAGTTCTCACAGTTCAACAGTCTTGAGAAAAACAAGCACGCTTTATCAATCCTGCTGTTTCTAATGCCTCAAAGCATGATTGACTAGTTGGTCAATTTAAATGCGTATGTAAAGACCATTATGTTTGAATTATTTACAAAAATCTCTATCTAAGCCACAGTTCTTCTTTCTACACCTTCCATGTTATTTAGTCCTATAATTTTACAATTGAAAACAACCCGTTACCCCATTTCAATGTTGTACAAAAAATGGAAATACCAGAACTTACTTATGATTCTTCCGCTTGTGGTCAGCAATATGTTCAAAATGAATCGATTATGAAAGTCCTGCATTCTTTGTGGCATTATTAGTCATGTAGCCTCAGCCAAAACTTTGAATAATCATGTTACTTTCAAATATCAAGAGAATAGACTAAGTACAATGCAGCTTGTTGTGGAAAAATTTTTGGAAGAGCCAAGCAACTTACATTTGCTGCAGACAATAGAAAAAAAAATTAAAATGCACCTCTGAATCACTGTATCATAAGCCCTGAAAATTCAGCAAAGTTGCTAAATCTTTAAAAAATCGTAAAATATTATTTCAATACATT
The DNA here is from genome assembly GCA_024137785.1 of Ginglymostoma cirratum. Lineage (NCBI taxonomy): Eukaryota > Metazoa > Chordata > Chondrichthyes > Orectolobiformes > Ginglymostomatidae > Ginglymostoma > Ginglymostoma cirratum. The sequence continues at coordinate 42,140,671 of JAHRHZ010000013.1, forward strand.
TTTGAGTGATACAAAGGGTCTCATTAGTAATTCAGTACTCTGCTGTCAGTATTACAAACATGTTTGCATCTTACAGGAAAATTATCATTTCACCACCATATGGAACAACATAGCATTTTAGTTTGCTTTATACTAAATTGATTTTCTTTGCATCAAGAATTGAAGTTTTATCTTCAAATTAGTAAATGGAATTTTTTAAATCATGCAATCAGATGCAGTAATAAAATTGCAATCCTTGGCTGCTTAGGATGAAAAGAAATCTGTGTTGTCATATCTGATAGCATCTCCATATGGCACAAAATAAAAGTCTTTCATTGAAAAACCAGTTTAAAAAAATAAGTTCTTCAATCTTAAAAACCTATTGCAGAAGTGCCATGCATTATTAAGTAAAGGAGACTGGTGTATCCAAGGAGCAAGCAGCATCCTGATTTTCAAATTATTTAGCATATAGGAAATCCTGGAACAAGGGGTTGGTATTTGGCCTGTCAAAGACCATTCCTTCCAGAGATAAAAATCTAGTGCATTCAACCATCTCTCCAACTCACACAGCTCCTAAGGAAAGGCATAAAATTTCTCCATACTTTCTCCTTAAAAGTAAGTCAAGAAATACTCAAGTACAGTATTTGAACTTTGAATCACTGATATTTACTGAACAAAATATTAATTTATGGAGTATATTTCAGACATTAACTACTTTAGTTAAAAATCATTCTGGTGGTTGTGGCTCAGTTGTTGGCGCTCTTGCCTCTGAGTAAGAAGACAGTCGATTCAAACTGCCCCATCTCAGAGACTGCGAATTACAATCTCAATGCTGATACTCCCTTTCTGAGGTAGCACTACACTGTTTCCAGATGGACCAGACCTCACGCGTGTTGGAGTGATAGCCCACCTATTAGAGCAATTATTGTTGTAGATCTCCAATTAATTATAAATACAAAGAGTGTTCCAATGTTTAGTTTAATACATGGGTTATTTGAAGGCCAACTGATTCCTACCCTGAAATTGGCAATATATTTCCAAAGTCATATGTGGTTGTAAAATTTCTCTGGGCTAAACAGCAAATATGATAAGGGGATAAATGTATTTGGGTATGAAAGGGTTAATACTTAGCATCACCCACTACGATGATTTCATACGGAACCAGTGGACAACCAGCTTAGGATCTCAAAGAAGTGAAAGTTACCATCTGAGTCACCTCACTGTTTACCATAGCATTGTCACCTGTAACTAGCTGCTTACATCCAATAAAATATGTCTTGTTCATTGCAAAAGATTCTAGTTGGACCAGGAACATGTCACAATAATAAATCAAATTAAATCAACCACACCAAACAAGCAGATAGCAAATTAGATAATGGAAAACCTAGTAGTTAACAACAGTGTGAATGTATGTATATGAAATGAACTGCCAGCTTCAAGAGGGGGCTCACTGCCACTTTCTAAATGGCAATAATGGATGGACAACAAATGATGGACTAGCCAATATTCCCCACATCCTGTGAAAGAATACAAAACAGTTGAGTACAGATTTGGGGAGAGGTGAAATGACTTCACAGCACTGCTTTTCATTCAGCAGAAGCCGAAACCCCTTAAGCGACCCCAGTCAGAAACTCCCTACATTCAGACTTCAAGGGTCAGGGATCTTAGTGCAATCAGACTAAACAGCACAGAAGGTTGTCTGCTACAGATATCTAAGCAGCTTTCTTAGGTGATCCTCTAAAATAGTGGAACAACTAAGATGCTGGCTAAGCATTTCTAAGTAAACATGAAATGAATACATTTATACATTGCAGCTTATCGTTGTATGGACATACCATCTCTTTATGTTGCATGGACTGCTGCTTATGATGAAGATTGCTGGCATTATCTGCTTGGTCTACTGTGTCCAAGGGAAACTAATTCCTGGTCCAACTAGAATCTCTTGTAATGAACAAGATATACTTGATTGGACGTTAGCAGCTAGTTTTAGGCAGTGAGGAGGTTCGGCTTTCACTCATTTGAGATCCTAACTTGTTTGTCCACTGGTCTATACAAAATCATCATAGTGGGCGATGCTGAGTATCACCCTTTTCATAGTCATATACATTCATTCCTTTATCATATTTGCTGTTAACCACAGAGAAACTTTACAAACATGTGACTTTGAAAATATATTACCAATTATAATTTCAGGATAAGAATCAGTTGGCCTTTAAATAACCCATGCATTAGAATCTACACGTTGGATCATGCTTTGACTTTACTATTTATTGGAGATCTACAATAATAATTACTCTTGAAAATAATTTAGCTGCCAGACTTCCAATAGGCGAGTTATGGCTCCCGTGCGCGTGAGCTCTGGTCCTTCTCGAGGACAATTCACCTTTCTCTTTAAGCTTCCCCAATGCTGGTGATATCCTCAGGATTTCTACTTCAATGTAAACAGATTCCTAATGAACTTCATCAATGCTGCAAAAGTGGAGCTGGAGAGGGCCCTATGAAGTGTACATGCCTGACATGCCATTTTGGAACTGTAGGGAGCCGACCACATTTGGATGACAATACGAGGTCTGTCATGATATTTGTAGGGCTTGAGTTCCTGTCCCATTATCTAAAGCGGTCCATAAATGCCAATTAAAATGGCAGGTGACTTCTTCCACTGTAATAGAGGAGGCCTATGGGATTCCTGACTTCAGCATGTACTTCAAGGGCACTGTAAGGAAATCGTGAAAGGTTATTCTGCTTTGCATTCACTACACTTTTAATCAGTGAAAGACACGATTCTGCAGCAGCAGGCTTAAATGTAGATCATACAATCTTACAGTACAGAAGCAGACCATTCGGCCCTGCAATAGCAACTGTCTGTAAGTGCCTGTTCATTCTCCTTTGTCTAGTATCTTTTTCTTATTTATGGATATATCAGTGTTCCTTTTGAAATTCCCTATTTAGTCAACTTTAATCCTGCCTTTCTTGACCAATCAAGTTATTGCACCAAACAAATTCTTCCTGATAAGCCCTCTGCAGAGTTTTTGTTGTTATATGAGAGGTTTAACTGATATCACGACATAAGCTCTGTCCATCAGGATATAAAGGTTTGCTCCTGGGAGGATCGAATTAGTTTGTGTTGTACCAGTGTCCAGTGTATTCAGAAATGGTAGGAACTGCCGATGCTGGAGAATCTGAGATAACAAGGTGTAGAGCTGGATGAACACAGCAGGCCAAGCAGCATCAGAGGAGCAGGAAAGCTGATGTTTCGGGTCTAGACCCTTCCTGATCCAGTGTATTCAGTTCAGGTTGTTCTAATGCTAAACCAACATTGCTAACAGTAATCTGTATGTATCCTTAGGTTCAGACTGAAGTCTGACAAGCGACTATTTTGCATCTTATATGTAACGTAACTACCTCATAAGCATCTGTAATGAGCCTTCATTATTTATCAAGATTGAACCCATCTTCTGGCAGACAAATAGACATATTTGTATTTCCAAAAGACATTTGATAAGGTACTGCATGTTAGGCTAATTAATAAGACAAGAGCCCACAGTATTGGGATGGGATATTAGCATGGGTAAAGGATTGGCTGACGAATAAAGACAGAAAGTTGGGAAAAAGGGACATTTTCAGGATGGCAGCCTGTTCCCAGCGGAACGCCACAGGCATCAGTGCTGGGGCCAAAGTTATTTACAGCGTATGTTCACAACATGAATGAGGAGAGTGAATGCACTATTGTCAAATTTGCAAATGACACAAAAGTTGATAGGAAGGCCAGTGGTAACATTGACACAAAGAGTCTGCACAGCAATATAGACAAGTTATGTGTGTGGAGAAAAACATGGCAGACAGAATATAATGCCGGAAATTGCAAGGTTATACACTTTAGCAGAAAGAATAGAGGAGTACAATATCATTTAAATTGGGACTCACCATAGAAAGCATAAGCACTAATGTTTGAGCCACAAAAAGCTAGCATCAAACTTCCGTAGGTAGGAGGGAAAGGAAATTGAAAGTTCGCCTTTGTTTCAAAGGGAATGGAGTATTAACGTAGGAAGCTTTTGCTAAAAGTATACAAGTACCAGTTAGATCACATCTGGAATACACCTAACAGTTTTGGTCTCTTTATCACAGGGAAGATATACCAGCTTTGAAGGCAGCCCAGAGAAAGTTCATTGGGTTGAGCCAGAGCATAGAGAAATCTGTTATGAGGATAAGTTGAGTAGGTTGGGCCTGAACTCATGGGAGTTTAGAAGAATGAAAGGTGACATTATTGAAACACATAAAATTCTTAGGGTCTGAAATAGGGTCAAACAAAAGAGTCACTGGACTCAAAACATTAAGTCTGTTTTCTCATCACAGATGCTCCAGGCCTGCTGAGCTTCTCCCAGCAATTTCTGCTTTTGTTTGTCTTAGATCTCCAGCATCTAAAGTGCTTTGTTTTATTATATAAGATTCCTGGGGGTCTTGATAAAGTCGATGCAGAAAGGTTGCTGCCACTTCTGGAACAGTCTCAGACCAAAAGGCATAATCTCAGAGTAGGGGGTCACCCACTTACAACAGAGATGAGGGGGTATTTCTTGTTTCAGAGAGTAGTGAATCTGTGGAAGTTTCCCACTGTAGAGGGCTGTAGAGACTGGGCCATTCAGTATATTCAAAGTTGAAAGAGATTTTTATTCAGTAAAGAAACCAATGATTATGGGGAAATGTCAGGAAAATGGAGCTGAGGATTATCAGATCAACCATGACCTCACTGAATGGCAGGGCTGACTTGATGGGTTGGATGGCCTTCTTATGCTCCTAAATGTTATGATCTTCTTGCAGGTGACTTCAAATGGGCACCTTTATCCGCATGATATTGGCAGCTTAGACTAATACCAGTAAGAAGGTTGTTGGGGCAGTGAATGTACCCAAGGCTTCTCAATCATACCATTATGCAGGCAGCTTGGAAGTTTAACACTATAATACTTGTCACCAGCCTTTGATTACTAGGTAGTTTGCTAAGGCTGAAAAACAGTAAACATGGCAATCAGCTCTATTCCTGGAGCAAATGGTTTCCTTTGGATTTATAGTCTACTGCAGAGGCAGTAGTTGTATTGTTTAGATACTTGTTTTGTTGTGTATATGGGGGTCTCCCAAAATACTGCTTCTTGATTCTATAAACACTGTGAAGAATTCTTTATATACATCATTTTTCAAAATTCACTCATGGGATGTAGGCATCGCTGGCCAGGCCAGTGTTCATTACCCATCCCTAATTGCCCAGAGAGCAATTAACTGTCAACCACATTGCCGTGGGTCTGGAGTCAGAGATGACCTCATGCTGTGAGTGGATAAAAGAAATTAATAAAACACAATTGAAATATACACTAGAATTCTCTCAAAACCCAATCTGAGCTTCTCTCTCTATAACTATGCAACACTGACGTCATCATTACATATTTTGCTGATGTCTCATGACTTAGCATCTCTGCTCAACTTTTCTTTTATCTCTGTTATAAACATCTTCATGTCCTTTCATTCTGTTATGATCAATCGCAGTGACATTAGGCTCTTGCTTCTGAGACAGAGATAGAATTTCTTATTCATCAATAATCTTGCTGGTAAAAACCAATCTGTAATGCTGATGATCTGCAGTTTAATTGTGCAAGATGCAAATCTTACTTCATCTTCAATAATGCCTTGATTGTACTGACTCCTCTCTCAGCTTTTCTGGATGCTTGAAGCTATTATGGTGAATTTGAGACATCAATAAAATCCTATTCATGTGTAAATCTCAGAAACTGTTCATTTGCAAATTGTCTGAAAATACAATGCCCAGAATGCCATGAATTGAGAAAACTTTTTTGTGTGATTCTATCACTGCTACTGCTGTGAAATTTAGACGATTTACTTCAATGCACCTTGAAAAGTAGTTTATGAGGATAATAAACAGTTTGTCTGGAACATAAATTTCTTGGCAGTGGAGATTCTCCAAAGCTTTGGCTTTCTGCGATCTTCTGTGACTTCAGTAGATTGGATTATGCGTTCAATAAATTTTATTCTGGTTTTGCAAACTCATGCTTCTCATTCAATATTAGACCTGCAATCTGAAGGAATTTCTTCACTGCGGCTGTTTGTTCTTCCTTTGTGTCTTCATGTATTAGTATGTCATCCTTGTGATGTGTTACCCTGTCATTGCCTTCCAATATGTTTGATTTTGTTCTTTGACAGATTTCTGGAGAGGGTGGTATTCCAGTGGGTGACCTGTACAGCAATAACATCTCGAAGGTGTCGTAAATATAGTCAGATTTTTGGAGTCTTCATTAAGTGATAATTGAAAAAGTCCACTGTTAGCATCAAGTTAGGTGAAGAGAGTACTTTTAGGTTCACTAGGCTTCCATTGATTGAAGCTATCGAGTGAGCCTTACATTCCTTTGCTTTATTTAACTGAACTAAATTATTATTGAATGAAATTGTTATTGATCTATTAGGCTTTGGTACAGTAACCATGGCCAGAACATCATTCCATTGGCACAGTAATCAGTTTAATCACTCCTTGTCTGGCCATGTATTTCCTCTTTATCCAAGAGTGACTACAGCACTTTTCTTGCTGCCTACACCAGGTTGGTCCCTGAGTGTAATGGAGTGCTCTACCTTCAATTTCCACAGACCCATGAATAACCTTGGGAATTCTCTTTGAAATTCGCTTCCTTGGTCTACGTATCTTGTGGGTTAATTTTAGCTTCAAGATTGCCGTTCTGCTTAATTGAGAACATTCTGATTTGGAATGACATAAAGAAATTCCATGGTTTCGCTTCCCTTGTATTTCAGCTTTGTGAATTAACCTTTTATTTTCAATGATATTCCTGCAGGTCCACGTAACTTAATTGAGGATGGCTGAAATTAAATCATTCTTAAACTATTTAAGCTGATCTAACAACACTGAGACACTAGCTCTGGTGTCAGGTTTAAATTCTTGGTGCCTAATTTACTTCCAGTTTGCACTCAAGTACTTATTTCCATAATTGTCGATTTCTCCCAAAGAGTTTTCTTGTGGCCTGTGACAGTACTATGCCTTTACAAGATGTCCCGTTTCTCTTATAGAGACGCGCCGAAATGTCTCCTTCAGACAGGCAGTTGATAAACAACTTTGAGTTCTCTCTGGGCTTTTTTTAAATGAGACAAAAGAATCATCAGTGGCAGAGTCAGGGCCTACACAGATCCAGGAAGCCTTTTAAAAACCGAAAGAACAGTGGATGCTGTAAATCAGGAAAAAAAACAAAGTTGCTGGTAAAGCTCAGCAGGTCTGTCAGCATTTGTGAAGAAAAATATCAGTTCTGAGGACGGTCATCAGACCCGAAACGTTAATTCTGATCTTTTCTTCACAGATGCTGCCAGACCTGCTGAGCTTTTCCAGGAACTTTGTTATTGTTCCAGGAAGCCTTTTAGCTTTGTTTTCAGTTGTTGGAGGTTTCTGCTGGCCGCGAGAGCTAAAAGCTTTCTGCTGCTTGAGTGAAGTCTTAGACAGCGAAGCTTTCTCTTAAAATTCAAAAGAGGCAGATTGTTTTCTTCTTCTGGACTAGAGAGGAAGCATGTGAGAATCATAACTGTTTTGCTGAATGCATTTTTTGCCAAAGGAAATATTTATGGGATGCTGACTATATCGGCACGGTGGCTCAGTGGTTAGCACTGCTGCCTCACAGTGCCAGGGACCCAGGTTTGATTCTACCCTCAGGTGACTGTGTGGAGTTTGCACGTTCTCCCCGTATCTGCGTGAGTTTTCTCCGGATGCTCTGGTTTCCTTCTACAGTCCAAGGATGTGCCTGTTAGGTGGATTGGCCATACTAAATTGTCCAGGGGTGTGTAAGTTAGGTAGATTAGACATGGAGGCTGCAGGGTTATAGGGAAAAGGTAGGGGATTGGTATGCTCTTCAGAAGGGTGGTTGGGACTTGTTGGGCCGAATGGCCTGTTTCCACACTGTAGGGTTTCTATGAAACAATACATTATCTTGTTCAGTATTTCCATAGAGTAAAGTTATGCCAATTATTCTTTTTGGTGTATTTTAATTGTGTTGTAAAAATGAAGCATTAATTGAATCATATCTGGAACACAGCGCTTTACACTTGCCTTTTAAAATATGTAAAAGTTAGTATCTAGGCCATCTCCATCACTTACTTGGGGTGTCTGATCTGATTTGGTCCATAACAGGTCTTGTGGTGTTTCCAGCTTTTGAAATTTTGGTTTCTGATTCATTCTGATCTGCATTGGCAGCCTGCGTACCTTTTCAAATTGTCCCAATTTCTGCTGTTGTGGTGCTGTTATTCCCTTTTCTGGACAATTATATGATTTGTGTAGGTTATTCCTTTCATATCTCAGACGGTCCTAGATGGCAATTAGCATGATTTTCGCTATTTGGTGGGCTGGGCTTTTCATGCATTTTTCTACCTGTGGCCTGTATACTGAATTGCCTGCCATGATTTCCTCTATGATGCCTCATTTTCCCGTCAAGTGCCTGTTCTGCCTCTGAAGTTCAATTTGCCTAGTGATAAGCATGGCTTTCCCTCGCATCAAACCCTGTCTGGCTTGTAAAAGATTTAACAAGGCCTCATCTGAAATTGCGTCCATGTCCTGATCATGAATTAATTCTGCCTTCAGTCCCTCATGTATGCTCTTCTCTGCCAGCCAGTATAGAGAATTTCTGGTTGATTCTTAGCTTTCCCAAGCTGTCTGTTTTGTTTGATTAAACTTCACACATTATTATTAGATTTCTCTGCAAATAGAAATACATGTCGAATGCCTTTAGATGTCTTCATATGACACTGCGTTTTCGTCAATGCACTGTCTTACAACTACATCATTCTCAATGAACCTACTGCAGACTGTAATGTACTGATCTGGCCTTTTCCCACTATTTTGCCCAAGGCCAAGCTTTCATAAACCTTTTCTTCCAAATCTATCCCTAGGGTGAGCTGTAGTCAGTCGATTGCCTGTTAGTGTTCATAAGCAAAACTCTAACATCAACCAAGACCAGACATGCCAACTGAGACAGATTTGGCAGCTGTGTATGGATTTCAGAAATTCCAGAACATATCTCTTAATGGAGAGTGATCGAAGTTCCTTAGATCAGACTTAGAACAGCAGCAGTAAGCATTTCCACTTGAGGCTTGAGTGTTAGGATTTTATTCTGAATACAGGCCAGAAAGAGAAGCAGTGTGAATAAGTGCTTGTCTTGATTGTCGTCACTGGAAAATAACATGAGATAAAAAGGATAAATATTCATCACCTAGAGAATGTAGCACTATAAAACAACTGAGTTAAGTTATAGATGAGACGATCAAAGATAACACTACAAATGCTATCTCATCAAGGGTGGCAGATAAGATCTATTGAGCTCAGTGAGCAATATGGCTGTTTTGAGACTGCTTACACTGTGGAGCATCTGTGGAGAGAACTCAGAGTTAACGTTTTGAGTCAGGTGACCCTTCTTCAGAACCAGATACTGCCTGACCTGCTGAGGTTTTCCAGCAATTTCTGTTTCTGTTTAACAGCATCCCCAGTTCTTTTGGTTTTTATGACCCACACGATGTTTTTATGGCTGGATCCAGAATAATCATCCTCAAGACAATGCAGAACACATTTCTCCAGATGATAGGTGAAGGCCACATGGAAATGGAAACGTGTAAAGCTCAGGTCCAGATCATAATGTACTGGATGTGCATCTTCTAAGATAGTGGAAAAATAATGTCTGCCTACAGTGCATGCCAAAAATGCAGTAATACAGAAATACACAGCAGTAAGAAGAGATGGCAGCTACTGAGGTACCACCCAGACAACGGCAACCTATGGGTTAAAATTGTTTCAGAGATAGTAGGAACTGCAGATGCTGGAGAATCTGAGATAACAAGGTGTGGAGCTGGATGAACACAGCAGGCCAAGCAGCATCAGAGGAGCAGGAAA
>JAHRHZ010000013.1:42150980-42177502 GCA_024137785.1 Ginglymostoma cirratum
GGCCCAGCAGCATCAGAGGAGCAGGAAGGCTGACGTTTCAGGCCTAGTTTATAGGCCCAAGACATCGGCCTTTCTGCTCCTCTGATGCTGCTTGGCCTGCAGTGTTCATCCAGCTCTACACCTTGTTATCTCTGGCATACTATGGGAGCCATTTTATTCACAAACAACCAGAAATGGTATCTTATCAGATTACTACTAAAAGTTGAATTTGAAGTCGAGCAGTAGGGTGAAGGAATCAAAAGGGGAAGTGAATAGCCTACTTTGTCCACCATCCCACCATCGCGTTGAATCAAAATTGACTGGTCAATTAACAGCAGATCCATGGGAAAGTGGGGCAATGTGTATGTTGTGGAAGGGTTGGGGTGGAAGAGAGGGGTTGGGGAGATGGGGCTCCACCACAAATCAATGCCTCAGCTTGTGGATTTAGTGAGAGAACAGTTTAGTCTGTGAATTGAAAATCAATTTCAGCCACCAATTTAAAGGTGTCCTGTTTTTTCATTCTGTGAAACTGTAGAATACAAAGTAATCAAATAGATTAACTGTTTGATGAGATGCAATTCTACCCTTAATTGTTGGTATTGGCTTGCCATAGTTGTGTGACTTCTACCTCTGCTGTAAGTGCCTTTGTGTATCTTCTGGGGGAGGCATTAAACAAACATCACTTGAAACACCAACACTTTTCCGTTCGTCTGCTCCATGGTCTGTATTCAGGCCTTTTCAGGCACCTTTATGTCAACCCTTTATCCTTGTTATTACCCACTGTCCATATTTGTAAAAGCTTCTTAATTGTTTTTATGAAGGGAAGCATGGACATTCAAAGTTGAAATATTCACCTTTTGTAGTAATGCTGAAAATCAGGATGATGCCAGATTGCAAATGCCAACTGACGTCTTCACACCATATTCTATATAGGGCAGAAAGTGTCTGAAATCCAGCACAAAGTTCCCTTTTTTCCAAAAGGTGAAATTTCTGAGAGATACAACAATCATGTCAGCCGTACGTGTTCCATTCATTAAGCAAGGGATTCCAAAAAGAGCAATATGTAACAATGGAGTCCAATTCATCTCCAGGGAAATGTGCAGATTGGGTCCAACATCAATAGCTGGGTTCAAATGAATCTCTTGAACAGTATAAAGAGTGCAGGGGCATTCTTAAGAGGGTAGTCAGGAAGGCAAAGAGGGGAAATGAGGTAGCCTTGGGAGATAAAGTTAGGGATAATCAAAAAAAAATTCAAGTTCATTAAGAGATCAACTAGAGAGAAAGTAGGGCCGCTTAAAGATCAAAATATAGTCTTTGTATTGAACCTCATGAGATGGGAGAGGCAGTAAGTTAATATTTCACATCTGCTTTAACAGTGGAGAAAGAAATGGAGGCTAGAGAATGCAGAGAAATAAATATTGATGTTTTGAAAACAGTTCACATTAGCGAAGAGGATGTGCTGGAAGTCTTAGAAAATATAAAGGTGGATAAATCTCTGGGACCTGACCCAGGACATTGTGGGCAGTTAGGGAAGAAACTGCAGGGCGCTTTTCACAAATATTTGCATCATCTATAACTACGGGTAAGATGCTGGATGACCGGAGAGTGGCTAATGTTGTACCTTTATTTAAAAAGGGATGTAATGAGAAGCCTGGGAACTTTAGACCTGTGAGCCTGATTTCAGTGGTGGGTAAATTGCTGGAGGTGATTCCGAAAGATAGGATTTATATGCATTTGGAGATGCAAGGAATGATTAATGATAGTCAGCATGGTTTTGTGTGAGGGTAATCATGTCTCACAAACAATTGAGTTTTTTGAGGGTGTAACCAAAAAGGTTGATGAGGGCAGAGCGGAAAACGCTGTTTACTTGGATTTTAGTAAAGCCTTTGACAAGGTTCTGAATGGTAGACTAATTAGTAAAGTTAGATCACATGGGATTCAGGATGAGCTTGCTAATTGGATACAAATTTGGCTTAATGGCAGGAGATGGTGAGTGATGGTAGAGGGTTGATTTTCTGACCGGAGATCTGTGACCAGCAGTGTTCCATAGGGATCGGTCCTGTGTCCACTTTTGTTTGTTATTTATATAAATGATTTAGATGAGAATGTAGAAGGCACGGTTAGTAGGTTTGTGGATGACATCAAAATTTGTGATATAGTGGACAGTGAGGAAGGTTACCTAAGATTACAAAGAGATCTTGATTGTTTGGGTCAATGGGCTGAGAAGTGGCAGATGAAGTTTAATTTGGATAACTGCAAGGTAGTGCATTTTGATAAAACTAACAAGGACCGGTCTCATATAATTAAAAATAGGGTCCTGAGTAGTGTTGTAGAACAGAAAGACCTAGGGGTTCAAGTACATAATACTTTGAAGTTTGCATCACAGGTAGACATGGTGGTTAAGAAGATATTTAGCACGCTTGCCTTCATTGCTCAGACCTTTGAGCATGGGAGTTGCGATGTTATGTTGAAGTTGTACAGGACATTGGTGAGGCCTCTTCTGGAGTACTGTGTGCAGTTCTGATTGCCCAGTTATAGGAAGGATATTAACAAGCTGGAGAGGGCTCAGAAAACATCTACCAGGATGTTGCCAGGAATGGAGAACTTGAGTTATAGGGACAGGCTGGATAGACTGGGACTTTGTTTCTCTGGATGGTAAGAAGTTGAGGGTGACCTTATTGAGGTTTTTAAAATCATGAGGGGCATAGGTAAGGTGAATTTCAGGTGTTTTTTTCTTAGGGTAGGGGAGTTCAAGACGAGGGGTTATATTTTTAAGGTGAGAGGAGAAAGATTTAAAAGGGACATGAAGGGCAATGCTTTTACATAAAGAATGATTCGTACGTGGAATGAACTTCCAGAGGAAGTGATGGATGCGGGTACAGTTACACTGTTTAGAAGACATTTGGATGAGTTTCATGAATAAGAAAGTTTTGGAGGGATATGGATCAAGTGCAAGCAGGTGGGACTAGTTTAGTTTGGGATTACAGTTGGCATGGACTAGTCGGATAGAAGGGTCTGTTTCCATGTTGTTTACCTCTATGAGTCTACCTCATTACTACATTACCCAAGAGAATACGGATTTACAGAAAGGCATGTCCAAGTGGTCAAGATAACCCTCACAAATGCCAGAAGACAGAGGAAGCTTCCCTTCTTGTTACTCACATCTACATCTCTCGAGACTGATATGAAATTGCATGCAGAAATGTTGAATGGAATAAAGTACAAGTCACCTGCAGGTAGGATTCATTCTCCAAGTGAGGAATAGAACAACTCACAGCTAGAAGGAAGTCAACACTTCAACAAACATAACCAATCCCTGCTTCAGTTGGTGAATGAACCATCAGTACATGTACAGATCCAGTCATGAAAATCTGACATTGTTGAAGCTGAGACTCCAAGGTCATCAACATGGTCTTTTATTGTGTGCTTTCATGTCATGCTATGAATATGGGTACAAGACTGACTGTTCATTGAGAAGGCAAATTTAGGGGCTGTCTTCATTCATAGAGGTTACAGTAACGCTATATATTGGGTATTAATACTAAATGCTCCTCTATATGGTAATCGTATTACCAGACGTTGATCTTATTGTTATATCAGATAAGAACTGATTTATCTTCTTCTTATGTTGATGTTCACATGCTGCTGAGACTCTTTCATTCCAGAATGGTCTAGTCTAGTGTAACTTTGTCTGGTGTAACCGTATCTGTTCTAACTATTCGGCTATTTATGCTCAGTGACATACAGCTCTGTGACTTCACCACAAGGTTGGTCCGTGGTCCTGAACTCTTTATACAAGAATTGAGGCTGAAACTGATAAGCAAATAAGAACCAGCAGAGTTCAGATTCAACGTACACCTGGACTGGAAAATAAATAGTGAGGCAATTTAAACAGCGTTATCAGCAAAAGGGGTAACATCAACATTACCAATGAGTGAAAATAACACATCAGCAATATCAAACATGACTTCTTCAATGCTCAGAGAAACAGCTACAACATTACCATGCAGCATGAAAATTCACCACGGAAAGTGACAAATGCCAAATTTTCAGGGTAGATACATTCCCTACCCCTCTGAAATACTGTGAATAACATTTTGAAAAGGAAGGAAAAGAGAATGGAAAAGTGCTTAGTTTAATTGCCTTCATTGTTAATCTTAATCTTTAGTCAGATATTGTTATGATATAATATGGATGAGTATATATATATGTATGTAATATCATTTCATTTTGAATTTGGAATTTTGAATTTTGAGCTAGTGGTATATGGGGTTTTCTGAGTGTCTGAAGGGGTTTTATGGCTAATTCATATGTGTTTCTGTAGCCAGTGTTTTAAAAGATTTCTTTTAAAACAGGTTGAAAGTGATGGCCTCCAAGAGTTAAAAGATATTAGTTTATGTTAAAAGAGTTTACGAGTGAACAAGGTACACAGTGTCGTACTAAAAGCTTTCTGATGTATGATTCCGGGCTTTTTTAATATGTACTTAGTGGGAAACATCCATACCTTGGAGTGAAACCTTTCAGTCTTAGTTTCAGTTTGGGCTTTTATGCAGGGAAAATATCTGAAGCTGGATGTGTAAAGCAGTTGCTCCTGAGAAAGGGAGAAAATAGTTTAAATCTGTTTTAAAAAAATGACCTCACAGCAAAGAGCTTAGTAATAGTTCCAGGCGAAAAGTGTTGGGAAAAATCCTGAAGGTGTTATTTGAGCCTAAGAAATTTTAAGCTCAGGTGTATGAAGGCTTCAGAAGGAGGCCACCAGATTCTCCAGACTGTGAGCTGAAGTCACAATTAAATTAAACCCATAGAGGTGAAAGAAGAGATTTTCTCTTATGTGAGTCCCACAAAATGGATGCTGTGAGATTATATTTTCACCTTGAGTTTTGAAATCTTTGAATGTGTATTAAATATAAACAGTTTGGGTTATTCTATTTTATCTTAATTAATTTGTGTGATAAACTCCTGTACTAACCACATGAACACATGTCGACTGTGGCAAGGCTTACGCGATATAATGGGCTACAAAGCAAAGTTGAGTAAAATCGCTGACAATGATGCATCAGTCCTCGATGAGCTCAATGCAGTCTGTGCTCACTTTGAACAGAAGGGTGAGTGAGATGATGTCAACTGGCCCGACAGCCTCATGTGCACCTGTACCCACAGTCACTGCTGCTCATGTCAGATCAGCCTTCTTAAGGGTGAACCCATGGAAAGCAACCAGCTCAGTTGGAGTCCCCAGCCATGCACTCAGGTCCTGTGTGAACCAACTGGTGGGGGTATATGCAGACATGTGTGACCTCACCTTCCTACGATTTGTGGTTCCCAACTGCTTCAAGAAGACCACTATAAGCCCTGTGCCAAAGAAAAATCAGGCAATGAGCCTTAATGACTATCGCCAGGTGGCTCTGACATCCATCATTATGAGGTACTTTGAGAGGTTAGTAATTGGATATTTCAAATCCAACCTCTGAGATTGCCTCGATCCGCTACAATTCACCTACCATCACAATAGGTCCACAGTGGATGCTATCTTCCTGGCTCTACACTCATCGCTGGAACATCTGGATAACAAAGACACTTACGTCAGACTCCTATTTATTGATTTTCACTCTGGCTTCAACACCATAATTCCAACAAAACTCATGTCTAAACTCTGAGACCTAGGAGTCTGCTCCCAACACTGCTACTGGATCCTTGACTTCCTGACCCCCCAGACCCAGCTATCAGTAAAGATAGGTGACAACACCTCCTCCACAATGATCCCCTACACCGGTGCCCTGCAAGGCTGTGTATTCAGCCCCTTACTATATTTCTAATACACTCAGAACCTTGTGACCACATTCAGCTCTAACTCCAATTACAAATTTGCTGAAGACACCACTGTAGTGGGTCAGATCTCAAACAATGACAAGACAGAGTATAGGAAAGAGATAGACAGTTTAGTAGCATGGTGTAACTATATAATCTTTCTCCCAATGTCAGCAAAATGAAGGAGCTGGTCATTGACTTCAGGAAGCAGAATGGAGGACACGCTTCTGTCTGTATCAATGGGGCTGAGATGGAGGTGGTTGAGAGCTTCAAGTTCCGAGGAGTAAATATCATCAGCAATCTGTCCTGGCCCATCCATGTCAATGCTACAGTGAAGAAAGCACACCAATGCCTCTCTGTCCCCAGAAAGCTAAGGGAGTTCAGCATGTCCCCAATTACTCTTATAAATTTGCATACATACACCATTAAAAGCATCCTATACGGATGACAGCATCCAAGGATCAGGAAAGTTTTGGGCTGAAATCCTTTGCCAGGACTGGGGAGAGCGAGGGGAGCCAGAAATAAATAGAGGAATAGGTGGAGCTGGGGGGAGGGTAAGTGGGATGGAGAGCGGTGAATTCAGGCAAAGGCTTATTGTGGTTGGTCAGTGGGAAGGGTGGAGTAGGAAGATGGGCAGGTTAGGGGTGGAGAGATTTGGAAGTTGTTGAAGTCAATATTCAGGCGATTCGGCTGTAAGCTCCCAAGGTGAAATAAGAGGTGTTGTTCCTCCAGTTTATGTTTGGAGTCTGCAGTCCTTACTGTCTCCGTTCTGTCTGGATGCATCAGAGCTTGGTCTGGCAATTACAGAGAGTTGCGAACGCAGCCCAGTCCATCATGAAAAGCTACCTTCCTTCCATTGACTCTTTCATGCTGCCTCGGGAAAGCAACCACCATAAACAAAGACACCTCCCACCCAGTTTACACTCTCTTCCAACCTCCTCCATTGGGCAGAAGATTCAAAAATTTGAAAACACATTCCAACAGATTTAAGAACAGCTTCTTCCCCAGTGTTATCAGACTTGTGCACAGACCTCTCCTATATTAGAGTCGATGTTTCTCAGCACCTTCTCTGTAGCTGTCATGCTGTAATCTGCAATCTGTCTATTACATTGACGTACTTATTTAAGGTATGATTTGTATGAATAGTGTGAAAAATAATATCTTTTACTGTATCTCGGTATATGTGACAATAATAAATCAAATCAAATCAAATATTATTATTGAAACTAAGTCTGCAATATTAAGTGCTTGTGTTTCAATGAGGGAACACCTCATTAAAACCATGAAAAATAATTCCATTTCAGTCTGGGATCTACCTTGTCCAGTAATTGCATCATCATAACACAATGAAAAAAGTAAATGATTGGAACAGTTTTGTTTAATTTAGAGGCTTTAGTTTTAAAGAAAGAAGGATGGTATATTGCAATATTATTCATAAAGAGCTAGGAACTAATTCTAAAGTTACATCCAGGGTTATTGCTGCACTGTAACAATAATATATCACATAATAATACATCAGTCACTCAACTACATGGAGAGCAGCAAGAAACATACTTGATAAAGCCCCAACATTTTGAGACTAAAGGTGCATTTACTTTGAACTATTGGGAACCAGAAACCCTTATAGCTAAGATTGTGGACGGAAGTGTGTTGGACCATGAAGTAGTGAATTCAATTAAAATGCAAATACGCTGAATTGCATTCACTATTCAAGAATAAACATAATATTAGAAATCATCTCGAAGGAGGATGCTCCGAGTACAAGAAGTCATCACCTTTCAGATGAAGCTATTGATTTAAATATGCTAAAATATGAGAAAAAGGAGAATATTTGATTGTTCGTTTGATCGCTAGCTGCCTGTGATCGGTTCTTTAAAAACATTACAAGTGTGTTTGTGACTTCTGATGATGTATGGTCATTAATTAGTAGTCTGGTTTCAGTATCATCACTGTGGCATCTGACTGATAATCGTTTACATGCTAGAGCTCCAAGATCAATCAGTAAATAATATTTTGGCAAAATGAGATCAAGGTTTCATTAATCTATCTAAAACACACCAATAATTCTGTATCATATTAAACAACTAGATATAAACAGTTATAGGCAAAGTTATAGGGTGAAACACCCCAACAAACTGACAGGAAGAATTTTGAAATACAGGTGATGGAGGATTATGTTTCCCCTTAGCAGATTTCCGCAGACTTTTCAAATATAGGTGATGCTGGCATCATTTGAAGAATTGTTTTGGAGAATTAACACATGGAAGAATACTGAACTAGCACACATGCTTAAAATGATAAAATCACAAAGAGACCGGGATAATGACTGGTTGAATCTGTCTTTTGTTCAGCACCACTTGACACTATTGGTGTTCAATTCAAAATATTACTTTACTGGAGATTAAATTATTATTAAAGAATTGCATTTAGTAAATCAACTGCATAGACAGAGTATTAAGAACTAAAAGAAAAGTGGGCTTGTTAGTGCTGCTGATTTCAGCACTCCAGGAACAGTTGGCCTAACAATGGAAGGAGTATGCTACTGATGACTCCATTATGCTGCAAGGACAATACAGAGGGCACCCGTGTGCATGCTAGACACATACAAAGTGAGCGGATCTTAATGTCACTCAGCAACTTTAACTGATCTGGCATCCAAACTGCCAGTTTTCAATTTGGAGGGTCTGTCAACACCTTATTTTATTCAAACATGTGTGTTCAGCAAATGAGGGTTATCCAGATTATTCGTACACTGCTTGAAGGATCATGATTCTACTTTCAGGGGAGGTGACAATGGCAGGCTTGCAGTGGCCGATAATTTCTACACCAGTGAATTGTTGCAGCTGCATCCACCAAGATTACCAACATTTCTCTGCTTGTCCTGTGATGTTGCATCCAGATTCTGTACACAAGGAGAGGAAGTTTTATTCTTCTCGCTCTAATGGAGAAGAAGCCAGAGGAGAAGGCATGTGGTTTCACCAGGATAGAAGGTTTTCCAGTGGAGCAGGCAGCCATCAATTGCATGCATTTCTCTGTACAGAAAGAAGTCCTGCAATCACACAATATTCCACTCCCTGAATGTGTGCACTGACCATCATGTTGATAAATTTTTGATACATTCTGGTTATCCGGGTATCAGTCACGATACATTCATCCTGTGCCAGTCAAGTATTCCATTCACTACACTGAAACAGCGCCTTCCTGTTCAGCAACAAGAGCTACTTACTCTACATATGGCCAATGATTTCCCTCTGCAGCCCCTATACTCTCAACCAACACAACGAAAGCCATCGTCTGACTAGGCAGGCATAAGCTAGACCATTGGTGCTCTGGAGAAATAGTTTGACTACCTGGATCTTTCGGTTGTGGAGGGAGAAGCATTCCAGTACTCAACAAATTGTATCTTGTGATTCTTGAAAGTCTGCAATATGGCAATCAAGTGGGTGAACCTTTACCATCAGGCCTTCAGCAAGGACCTCTGATGGAGGAAAGGAAGTGGAATCTGGGACACTAATGAGCTGTATAGGAATCTCCCCTTGGAATCCAAATGTAATTGGCATTTGAATCAAAGACTGGCATTTTCAGTTCTGATTTGGTGATTTGGGCAGTTGCCAGCCGTGTTTCAGATCCCAGCCTTGTACGGCCCTGCACTCCAGACATGCCATCCCTGGAGTTTTAAAGGGCCACATCAAATAATGGCAGCTCCACAGTGGGTTTGCCATCCAATTAATTATGGTAGCCTAGCCCCATTGTTGGTGAGATAGGCCGTCCCACACACAGAAAGTAACATTACATGAGGGAAAAGGTGCAGATTCATAATGGAGAGAAAGAGGGCGACTCAACATGGGGGCAGCCTCAGAGGAAGAAGTCAAGCTTTTTTAAAATTTAAAATTGCCATAGCCATGATGGTGGACAGATATCATTTCTCCCAGCAGCAACAGTTCTTATGTGTCCGGGAAGGTTACTGGAGGGTCCCACCTCTGATCCATCACTTTCCCCACCTCATTCCCCAACTCAAGGCCACCACACCAGCTTGGACATGATCCAGGACAATCTGCATCATCTACATTGCCAACAGAAACCCCCACTCAGCACAGGAACAGCTTCTTGATAGGCCTTGTATTTACTATTAATTGCATTGAATTAACTGCAGCTCGTCGGTCCCTGAGCGCAGGGTTATGATGATGGCAGGAAATTTGGCACATTTCCCAGGCTCCCTGTCACCACACTCAGCTGCAACACATTTAAAAATCTGGTCCAATATCTAATCATTCAAACTTGAAAGTTGCTATCTTATTCCATTCTGTGTGCATAATTCAAGTTCGTATTAAGTGCATTTTAATTGGGATTTAACATGTCCCTCTGTAACCAGTTTCACTGAGACATAAATCTGTCCACAAGTCCTGCCACAAATGGAAATGTACTGATTTATACAATGCTGGAGTACATCAACTCTAATTACTCTGCAATCAGAGAGCTTTTGGAATTGTAAGCAATTTGCAAACTGGCTTCAATTTCAAACTACTTAAGGAATTCAAAGGGGCAGACAAAATACTCAATATATAGGAATATTCCATCGAACTACCTTGATGATTTACTTGGCACAATACTGATTAAAACCATATTTTGGAAATAAAAGTCTGATGTTTAACTTTGTGGAATGCAGCATAATAATGACTGTAGGCATTTTCACTGTGTTGGGAGAACAGGGAAGGGAATTGGTCATCCTACATTATCCCAAGCATGCTAGCTTCAGTCCCACATTACTGTGTCACTTTTAGATTGTGGGTGGCAGGGAACTGGAGATGTGAATGTCTTTAGGTTTTGGCCTAAATTTGAGGTAGAGGCTATATGAGAACCCAAGCCTAATCTATAATACATCATTTGAACTTGCAGGAGAGTCAAGATTGCTTGGCCAACATATAGGAGGTCACCCTCGGCCCCACCTCAGCCCCCCACCCCCACCCCATCCTTCACCCATTCATCCCCAAGAACTTCCAGGGATATTACACAGATTTATCATGGCAGGAGAGGGGATCAAAGAAATTTTTAAGAAAGTTTTACTCATAAAATGCGTTTTAATCTGAAAAAGGTAAATAGGGGCTTTTCATAACTTAACACACCAAATTGACTTCATTGAAAAGGGTTGGCTATACATGAGACGACAATAAAGTCAAATGAGAAGAATGAGACAGATGATAGAATTGTTCAGGTAACACACCCCTTGCCAGTCACAGCAGTTCCACAACAACGTCATGCTCCAAGGACTGTTAACTGGCTGGAGACAGCACTTTAGCCCCTCACTGGGAGGTTGGACTGCCCCAGAGAACTGTCAACTAATCTGATGTGCTGGAAGCTCTGTTATGCCAACAGTGCCAGCAGCAGCAGTAGTGGCCAGGACAAAGTCTCAGACTGCAGGAGCACGTAATTAGAGGGCTCTGATGATGGGGAAGCCTGGCCACTCGGATGAATTAGGTGGAGGAGGAGTTGGGGGTTTTGAAAGAGATGCTGGAGTGGGGAGGAGAGCATCCAGCCAGGGCAGGGGGAGGGGCTGGTTTTCTGTTGAAGAAAGAACTTACTCTGAGAGATGCGTGTCCCTTCCCATTTATGGCCTGAGCAGCGTGGCATGCAAATATGCCCTCTGCCCCAATCTCCACCCAATTAAAAGGTCTCATCTACCTCATATAAAAGTTTGAATAGGTTGGGGAGGGTGGAGGAAGGCCACCTGGGGAATTTTACATGCCCACTCCCCCAACACTTCCAAACCCCTGACCAATGGGTCTGTACAATTCATCAAATAAACCGCAGTTAGGATCAAACTCCTCCAATGGTCCTACCATCTTATTTGGGACTAGAATGATTGATAACATCCCTGGCACATAGTGAAATAATGTACCATGGATCACAGCATATAAGTCGACCTGGCCTAGAACACAACACTTTATTTGCTGCCCTTTTTCTACTCAGAAATGCTGAATTCATATCAGGAGCCAGCCTCAATTTTTACACGTCAGAAATGCATGTGTTACTCACCTTGTAAAGTCAGCACATGGAGTTAAGCAGCTAATCTAGTCCCTTTTACCAAGAAGATGTGTAGGAGTTTAACAGAGAGCAAACTGTGCATGGCAAATGACAAACAGAAATTGGTCCTACTGCAGAGTGGATGAAGTTAGTTTCAAGCCAAAAGTTGTAACATTTGCCAACTTATCAATATTTGAGCTGAAGCAAGGCAATTTAGTGTTAGTGTAAAACTGGTGCCAGAATAGAAGAAGGAATCTGCCCTAATAAAGGTACCCAAGACCAAATGTGCCAAGAGACATGACCAGCCACTGGTCTGATCTTGACAAGCATGGGTCAGAATGGGCCCTTGAAAATCATTGGAATGTTCCATGCAGAAATGCAATGTGAATTCTGCTCTGAAGTGGGTCAAATCATACAGCAAAGGTTTCAAAGCAGCAGTTAATTGGAGTAGCCACTTTATGGAATGAAAATGTCTAGAGTTGCGACGGAATATCAAGATAACCACAGGAACTGCCAAGAAATTGACACCAAAATTAACACATCCCAGGATTCCTCACCAGACAGTGCCACAGCCAAAGTGGCTTAGAATAAGTGAAATGATCTATGTGTTGGAGCCATAAAGCAGTGTATTTGGTAGTTTGTAAAACATGCTGATTGCTGTTAAAAATATCTTGTAGAATTAATTAATTGAATAATATTGATTTAATTTGAACCACTGATGTTATTATTTTCATATTTCAACTCTACACACAGACACCAATAGTTTGCATTTAAATTCAACATATATGTTGACTCCCTGTTTTGGTGGTTTTTTTCTGAGGATAAAATGGCTAATTTACACACCATAATCTATGGGACAATCAGTAAACTGACTGGATGCTGATCCACTTAACCAACTATACTGAGTCAAAGATCCAAGGCAGATGAAGACTAAATGGATGATCTTGTAATGATGGAGAACTTGAAGTGTGAATGGCTAGCTGCTAGTGTGAGGTTAGCCTCGGACTTACTGAGTTGAGCACCTGTAATTTTTTAGGGAATCAGCTTGTTTGAATAATTGGATATCCCTCAGGCCATGTCATGACACAGTATTGTGCCATTTACACAACAGGATGTTGGACAAAATCTGTGTACATTGTAAAGTTGCATGCTAGCACTGCCAGTATATTGTAAATGTTTCTGGGCTGCCCTGGGCAGGTTCACTGTCACAGATCTGTCTTGTATTCATCGAGTTACTGATATCATGTGGAGAATGATGTCCAGAAGACCGCTTAGGCAGTAATAGACTGTATGTCTGAGTAATGCAGTAATGCAGTAATGCTAAATAAAGCTTAATAGCTAGTCATATTACATCTAAGATAGATGATTGTCTCCTGTGATGGAGGACACAGTGCAGCACACAGTGAGAACTCCCAGGAGCAGTCCCTTATATCCTGGTGGGCACAGATTACTCATGATGTCTTTTAGGTCCAAACTGCTGTTTAGAACAATACCATCTGCCACTTTTTGCTATGAAATGCAATAAACTGGGAACTGGATGCACAAGGCTATGTACTGAAACACATGACCCTTATTCCCTGCTAGCAAACTTAAATGCCCTTATCAGATCAGGCAGCAGCTTTTGTCTCAACCCTTGAGATTGGGCAAGACTTAGAAGGTAACTCATTACAATTGTAAATGATGGATCTCTTCCTTTGTTTATGTGCAATGGAGAGAGTTGCTTCCTTTCACTTTACTTAGAAAGGTAACAGTGAGATTGGTGTGAGAAAGATCATACCACACTGCTACAGAATGCTCAGACTGTGAATGGACAAGCTGAGAAAGGTTTGCTGGTTTGGCAAGCTGTAATTGACCAGGCAGTGCCTGATATTTGAGCTATAAATTAATTCCTCAGATTTGATACAGAAAAAGATCTGATATATGTATCTTCTATGTCCCAGATTACTCAGACTTCCAAAATACTTTGGAAGTATTTCTACAGTTGTTTAATAAGTAAACACAGCACATGACAAGGTCACTTAGCCAGTAACGAAATTATTAATCTGTTAATCCATTAGTTGTTGCTGGGTGAGGATTGAATGCTGACTAGGGCACTGTTACAAAACTCTCCCATTCTTCAAATATTACTGTGTATCTTTTGCATGGGGAGTTGTATAATGTGTTTGGTTCTGAAAGGGGTAATGCTGACGTGTATATTCTGCACCATTCAGCATAATGCTGTCATTCTGACTTGGGGACAAGTGAGGAAACTGCTCAGGATCTCAAAGGAGACAGACCTAAAATTGAGATCTCCCTCAGTCTGAGTAACAATGTCGATTGTACCAGTATAGCTTGTACCCTGATTACTATCACGCAATAAGCTACATCTTGTTCAAGAGCCTCTTCTTGTAAAACCAGCAAGTGGATTTACTCTATCGGGTGGCTATTCTAGTTAGTTGCTGCTCTAAATTCTTTGCTGTATGATTTGACACGCTTGAGAGCGTAATTCATATTATATTTCTGTATGTAAGACAAAGCAAGTCCTGTCGATCCTAACCTAAAAGAAGGAAGGATGGTGACGCCAAATGTACCTCATGATGATCAAGAATTCAGCTAACTCATACAAAATGACAGACAATGGTGAGAATTCATCTTACATCATTGGACCTCAGTTTAAGACTTTATCTTAAAGGTATTATATCCAACAATGCAGTATTCCCTCACACTGCACCTTCTTTGCCTCAGAGGTACATATGCTTCTGCTGAAACAAACCAACATTCAAACGGAATAATAAAAAAAATCACTTCCAGTTCACATTTGTTAAAATTAACAGTGACATATAAGAAAAAAATCGTGTAGTTAATTAAAAGAAAGAGTTTAAACACCAAATTGGGAGATCAACAGTTAATTTCCAGAGTAGGTCAACCAGCTATTAGTCTGTTTATTCAATGTCAGATTTTATCTGACCTGCCCCTTCAGGAAATTAGCCAGAACATTATAAAAACTATCGAATTTTTTAAATCAATGAACTAACTCAAAAACATGTCTGTTAAGTGTAATCCATCAAAGAATCAATGTTTGTTTTGTCAGGTGCACAGTGGAATGGTATGCTCAGTTAAATACGTTTCTTGTTTTTGCCATCATTATGTCATAATCAAGAGTGCCCCATTGAACCATGAGCTATCCAATTGTTTCCCAATGGAATTTTTATACCCATAAAAAGCAAAAATTTCTCAACAGTGGATATCCCAGAACATTGATATCTCTTACCCACTACATGGTACACAATTCAAGTATTTTGGTTTTGTAAGAGTAAGAGGATTTAAGGATTAAATGAAAACAGAAAATGCTCAAAATAATCAGCAGGCTTAGTAGTACCTGTGGAGAAATACCGGCCCAAATGATCTGATCTCCCATCCTGTGGAAGTCCTAATGTGTTGACCTGTGTGGGAATTGCCCAGAAAATTTCTGTTTCTGTAGGGAAATGCCGTTGCTCCCTGGATCCTCCACAAAAATCTCTGATTCCAAGTTAGAGACAGAGTCTTCTGACAGCTGCATTGTACTTAGCTGAATTAATACCGAGGAAATGTTCATTCAAAAAATTCCTGTGTAACTCCAGAATCCTCACAACGATTCCAACTAACTGCCTGTCTAGATTTTGAACCCTCTAATTACCCCCACTTCACTCAGATGAGCCCCTTGACAGCCCCCAACCAGTCAACTATCTTCAGACCCGTGACCATATGCCAGACATATCTGCTAACTCATCCACCTGCCACCTCACCCACTTGCCAACTTACCTACCCACCACCTCACCCACCTACAACCCAACCTATGCTAGTTTATCTATCTGCCACCCCACCAATCCTACCCACTTACCTCACCCACCTTATCCACTTTCCCACTGACCTCAACTAAGTATTTCCCCTACCCATTCAGGCATTCGTCTACCCACCCATTTCCTAATATACAAACTGTACACTTGCCATATTTCATAAGAAGAGGGTGTGCCTGTCATACCCCTGAGGCTACAGTACTGCAGCAATGTTCTCTGAGTGGTGTTACACTGTGTAAAGCCTGACACTGACGAAGATTGCCTCTCCTTGGAAGACCTAAGAATTAATGCTCCAGCTCGATGATCTTTCATCAACATTTAAGATCTGTTTAGAAGCACATGGGAAAATATTAACTCTCCTCACTGAATAGAAAATAGGGCAAAGTCCCATAGCCCTAAGATATTTAAAATTATTCCTTTCCATTATGACTTGTGCAGTTTTTCAAGTATTCCTAGTGACTGAATCGAATGCCTATTTTAAATCTCCTGTATTAAATTGACCTAATGACTGAGCAGCTCCCACAAAAACGAGCATTTCAAATTCTTGTTAGCTTGACCTGGAGTTATGAGGAGCTGGCACAGTCCTCCCAGCTCCACAATACTTCAGAGGTCTGCTGGGACCCTACAATCCGCATCATTGCTGCTCGTCTTGTCTTGTTTCCTGGTAACTCCTTAGAAACACAAATGATCCATTAGAAATGGGCAAGTCATCTTCAGGGATGCAACATATGATGGTAACTCCCCCAATACTGAAATGAAGCCCAATAAAGGTGAGTCTTCAGGTTTTCCAGTTTTACTTTCTGTGTGCCATCGGTTATGTGCCTATAAATATGTCATTTCCCATTTTCACCACATAATCTGCACATAGCTTGCTTGTAGCCAGCAATGAATTCTCTCAGAAACAGTAAGACTGTATTCCATATTCTTGTATCTTCAAAGTGACTGGAGCCATTTCCTCTAGGATCTCCATTTTCAGTCCTTTTTCAATGGCAAAGCTTTGGAGTGTATAGCAAGTAACCACCACATGGGAGATAGGCATAAGATCATATTGCAATTCTCCTCAATCTGTTCAACCAGAATAAGTCAACACTTCAGAACTTTAATAGTCCCATGTGACTGTGCAAGTTGAGAATTACAGTGCAACTGTGTCAGAAGAACCATGGAGTATCAGCCCACTGTGGGACTTGAGATTTAGACAAGCTTTCATATGGTATTCATTCAAAGAGAGGAAAATAATTTTATTAAGCCTTTATTCCTCAACACGATACTGAATTAATGGCTGAAAAAACTGAAGAACATGCATGTTGCTTGTAAACCACCATTCTGAGTTAACTCACTGGTAGATTCTTGAACATAGTCAGAATTGGTTTAAGTTTAGCCTGAGTGAAGTCTGGAACTTTTGGTTGGATGATGAAGTCAGCTCCATGTTCCAGTTCACTTTAGCCCAGTTTGACTTTTAGATGAACAGAAGAAGGATCAATGTCAGATCAAAATAGAAATTATTTCTAGTGCTAAGTAAAAGAAGCCAAGTGAGGCAAATAGCAACAATTACAACACTGTCTTAGAATTTAATGTCTTAGAACTTAATTTAATTCTCAATTGCTGTTTGGGAAGGTGGAGGTGAGCTGCATTTTTGCACTATTGCAGTTCTTGGGGAGCAGGGACACCTATGGTGCCACTGGGGAGCTCCAGAACTTTGATCCAGTGACAAAGAAGGAATGATGCTGTATTTCCAAATCAGTGTGTGGTGTTCTAGTGCATCTTCTGCCCTTGCTCTTCTAGATGGTAGAGATTGTGGGGTTTGGAAGGTGCTGTTGAAGAGGCTTGGCCAGTTGTCGCAAGATGGGATGCACTGTGGCTATATTGTGTCAGTGATGTAGACAGTGCATGTTTAAGATAGCAGATGGATGCCTTGATCGAGTGGTCCTTTGTTCTGGATGGTGTCGAAATCCTTGAGTGTTGTTGGAGCTGCATTTTCTGAGCAAATGGGAACTATTCCACCACACTCCTGACTTGTGCCTTGTAGATGTGTAGGAAAATAAAAACATTAGGGAGGTAGGGGCTGAATCACTTGCCTGAGAATACCTAGCCTCTGACCTGCTGTTATAGTAACAACATTTATGTGATGGCTCAGTTGAGTCTCTGGTCAATGATAAAGCCAAGAAGTTGATTGTGGGAGATTGTTATGATGGGTAAAACCTTGTGCCCTCCCCAGTGGTGAAGTTGGTGCTCCTGCCTTTCTGCCAATTGAACCATTAAGTGAGTGTTAATACCCATAGTTTGGTTCTTGAGTCAACCTCAGATGAGAAGAGTGCCATATCTGGATAAGCCATGCTGGATTTTTTGCCAATTTCAGGTTCAATAGTACACAGTACCTGCTCAAGGAACCCTGCATTGGGAAAGAGATTCCTGCTGTGCCTCCCTGCCTGTCCATCGACTGCAACCCTGTGAATCCCCTTCTGCAACCATTCCCCTTGTCTTCTGGGATCAGCAATGATCTTAGGCTTTGGGTGTGGGTCACACCAGCACCAACCACCATATTACAGGTGACCGCTGCTGTTCAATAGAGCTGTCAGCCTTCTGACTGGCCAGCAGCTCCCAGCAGGTTGGATTTCAGCCTCAGGGTTATTGATGTCCTTGCCTGTTGAGTGTATGATTGGAATATGATGTAGGAAGTTATCCCAAAAAGTGGGGGATTCAGAGCTCTCACCAGGTCTCCAGTCAGCAACCATGACTCCAATGCCTCCAGATGATTCTGCTTGTTAATGCCTTTGAATGTAAAGCAGGGATGGTTAACACTGGAATATATGATAAAGAGGCAATAAGTGGCTGGATTGGGCTAATTCTCGTTTTGGATATGATACGCATGGGCAGTTTCTAACATTGCCAGGTAGATGCCAGTGTTGTAGTTGTACTGGGACAGATTGGTTAGGGCACAGTAATGAGGCAGGGATGCTGTCATGGTATACAGCTTTTGCTGTATCCCGGTGTCTTCAGCCATATATTGATATCAAGTGAAGTAAATTGAACTGTCTGAAGATTAGCATCTGTGATGGAAGGGAGCTGGAAGAGGCTGCAAAGGATTCTCTATCTGGCATATCCAGCTGAAAATAGCTGTTTCTGGTGTGTCTTTTGCACTCAAGTGCTGGACTACATTATCTTCATGTGAGAATAAAGCTAATTCAATTCAATTCAATTCAATTCAATTCTTCAGCTTCCTCCTCTGACTAGAGTCCACCTTTACTTGAGATTGAACTTGGCAGCTTTGATCCTTACCATTATTACTCTGTTTCATCTATTGAATACTGCTTTCGCAGTTTAGCGTGCTTACAGTCCTGAGTCTTTAGCTCCTAATATTTTTCGGAGTTGGGGATTGTCTGTGGATGGCTAGATTATTGATTTTTATTGGCTGCATTTTTGTACATTTAAGTTAAAAATAATCAACAGGGAAATTGTAATTTAAGAATAACAGTAAATTGATAGTAATTTTTTTCTAACGGCAACCTTGTCAGAACTTAAATGTATATGAGTAAACGTATATCATTTCACAGTGAAGTCTTAACCAGTGGCTAGAATATGTGGTACCTTTGTTGATGCCTGTGCCACTACTTAATTAAAAAAAAAAGTTTATTGACAGATTTAGATCTAGCTGTGCTAAGCGCCTGATTCATCAAGAATAATTCTCACAGAGCTGGTATGTCAGGGGTATCAGAAATTGTAGCACCAGTTAGATATGACAGATTATCCCACAGGCTACGAATGTTTGTAAGAAGTAATATAAATGTAAATGCACAATTCAAATGCTAGTCCTGCTGTCTGGTTTGGGAAATGACTGCCATTGTGAGTTATAGTAGTAGCCTTAACTTCGCTGCGAACTTAGTGAATTTATCCAGTAAGTAGCTGAGCCATCAGACTAGGAAAGTCCAAACTTTGATTCCCAGCTCTTGATCTTTTAGCTGATTCAGCTGAAATGGCCATTAGAGGTACCCTCAATTCATTTTGGTTAGGCAGTGAAAAAATCTGCCTGGATTGCTGCTTTAGATCATTGTCAAGCAAACTTTGTTTAAATGCTTCATGTGTAAGTATTGGCAGAGGAGAGGATCAAGCCACCAAATTCTTTACTGAAGATCGCATTTGTTAGCAACAGCGGTGGAGGACAAAAAGGGTCTGGGAGAGCATAGTGTTTACTTTCTCGGGAGAAGAATGAAGGAACAAAATTGGCAGGGGATGCTGAAGAAAGGCTTCATTCTGTTGTTTCGGTTTAAATCCAGCATAGACCCCTCTCTCTGTCATCTGCAATAGCTCGACAAGAAATGAACTTGATCATTATTAAGTGAGGTGATGTAGTGGTACATCATAAAAAATCTTTTATGGAAAATGAAAAGATCCGTATTGTTATAGCATTCACTAGAGTTCATTGTCTGAAGTTAGTGTAAAAACAAAGTTATGGGGCAGAATTGGTGGGAGGTTTATTTTGTGTTTCTTCATAGCAATAGGATTGTATTGATTTTTGACTTTTGCCAACCGAATGAAGCTGGTGAAATTGTTCAATTGTACTGTCCTTCTGGATTCCCTCCTTCAAATCAACCACAGACAGGCAGCTGAAGGACTGTCTGGTAGAAACAGTGAAGGATGGAAACATCCAAATACAGAGTTGAGGATATTGAGTAGTGACAAACCTGAATGTTCTTTCTTCAATGAACGGGGTAGGATTGAATTCTTAAGACTGGATGAGAGATTACCATCAGGGAGGTGACTGTTGGCATGGATCAGTATGTAAACCACAGGCTGAAAAGGGAGCCAGAAGAGTTGTTGCAGAGTAAGTGCAGATCCAGTTATTGCTGTCCTACCTTTTCAGTGAACCTTGTGGCTGATCCAGCCTTAACGGGTGCTCCATATAGGTGTCGGGAATGTGACGGGTCTGGGCACTTCTCTCGAGACTGCCCTCAACATCCACAGCCCCCAACGCCATCAGGTACAGAACCCATCCAGTGCCTTTCCTTCTCATCAAATGTTAAACTAATTAGGTCTCCCACTAAGATCTAGGTACGGGGTAAAATTTCCTTCAGGAAGATGCTCAGTCTAATGCTGAGTAAGAAAGACTTGTCCCACACTGACCGTGAAATGTGGTAAGGTAGAACTGTCGTGACTAATGGGCACAAGAGCAGAAGTTTCAATGTTACTCACCAGTATTTCAGTGACCATCTTGCTGAGGTGTATGAGCTAATTGATGTCTCTTCCCTCATCCAGGTCTCTAATTTATAAGGGGTTAGACACCCTCTATCATGGTTACATTGAGCTCCCCCTCTCTGTCCTCAATCACACACTTCATAGCCTGGAGGTTCTAGTAGTTTGTGATCCGATTGATATTCCATTAGCAGTAAGGATGTTGAAAATGTGTTAGGGCCAAACATATGAACAGGTATCTGAGTGCCTTTGAAAGGATGTGTCCTAACTGCTATGAGCAGCATGTTACGCAAGTGGCAGGTTGGGCACAGAAGTCTTTGACCTTGCACCGTGCATGATCAAGGTGTATCAGTACAGGACCCTAGAACTGATTGCCTGCTATTCAATCGGGTCGTCCTTTTACTTGCCTGCACCATCTTCTTCAAGGCTCACTCCAACTGATCAACATAAGGCCTTGTTTGTCACATGTCACGTGTAGCAGAGCTCTACCTTGTCTAACAAGGTGCCCTTGTCTCCGTGGGAGAAAAAAGCAGGGTAACCATGCAGATTGCCACTTTCAGCAACAAATTTTACCTCTGACCAAGAATGCCCATGTATTTCCTTAAACCTGTCACTGTTGTGGACTGTGAGCTGACTGCAGGAGATATCTCTATTCTCATTTCAAACATGAACATTATCGAAGTGGAGGAGACCCAGAGGAAGCAGCTTGCTTCTACTCACACCAAGTGTGGGACAATTTCAGTAAAGATGACGACATTGGGTATTGTGACTCGGTAAGCTACAAGAATGTGACTGAAGATGACGGTCCAGTAAAGATTGCTTCCCCCCAGGTCCCACCCCATCACTAGGACGCAGCCTAGGAGTCCCTACAGACGTCTTATAAATGAGGTGTCATTTGATAGTCATCGAAACCACACGCCTCCCCCATAGTCCTCATGAGGAAGAAGATTGAGGATCAGCATTGATTAATGGGCGCTCGACACAAAGAAGTATAACATTTGAGGCCACTTGAGGTGATAACATGATAGAATTCCTCATCAAGATAGAGAGTGACGTAGTTGATTCCGAGATTATGATTCTGAATCTGAATAAAGGAAATTATGATGATGTGGTTATCTATGATCAATTGGGGGATGTTACTTAAAGGGGTGACGATGGAAAGGCAATGGGAATTATCCAAGAAGCACATGGGTGAACTACGTTCCTGTCTGGTACAAAAGGCCCAATCATGGTCTACATGGGAAATTAGAGATAGTATTAGATCCAAAGAAGAGGCTTACAAACTGGCCAGTGAAAGAACAACAGACCTGAGGAGTGAGAGCAGTTTAGAATTCAGCAAAGGAGAACAAAGGGATTGATTAAGAAATGCAAATTCGTATAAGAGTAAGTTTATGGGAAATTAAAAAGCTGAGCGTACAATTTTCTATAGGTATGTCAAGAGAAAAAGATTTGTGAAGACAAATGTAGGCCCCTTACAGTCAGAAACAGGGGAACAAAGAAATAACTGGCCAATTAAATAGAAAACAGTGTGGAGCAGGAGGAACACAGCAGGCCAGGCAGCATCAGAGGAACAGGAAAATTGATGTTTTGGGTCGATGCATACTTTGGTTCTATGTTAACAAAGGAAGACACACATTACAAACCAGAGAGACTAGAGAAGTTGGGGTCTAGTGAGAGGGAGGAATTGAGGGAAATCCGTATTAGTCGGGAAATGGTTTTGGGGAAATTGAAGGCAGTTAAATCCTCAGGGCCTGATAATCTACACCCTCGTGTATTTAGGGAAGTGGCCCTAGAAAAAATGGATGCACTGGTGGTCATCTTCCAAGGTTCTACAGACTGTGGAAGAGCTCCTACAGGTTGGAAAGTACCTAGTGTAACCACTCTATTTATAATGGAAGGCAGATGAAAAACTAAAAACGACAGACCTGTCAGCCTGATATCAGTAGTGGGGAAAATGCAAGGGTCCATTATTAAGGATTTAGTAGCTGAGCATTTGGAAAACAGTGGCAGGATGAGATAGAGTCAGCAACGATTTATGAAAGTGAGATCGTGCTTGACGAATCTACTGGGATTGTTTGAGGAAGTGACGTGTGGAGTTTATGGGGAGGAGCTGGTGAATATGGTTTACTTGGTCTTTCAGAAAGCTTTTGACAAAGTCCCACATAACATTCACATAAGAGATTAGCATGTAAAATTAAAGCACCTGGGATTGGTGTAGTTCATTGAGACAGGTAAAAAATTGATTGACAGACCACGGAAACAAAGAGTAGGAAAAAGCATGTCTTTTTTCTGAATGACAGGCAGTGATTAATAGGTTTCTGTTGGGGTCAGTGCAAAGATGTTAGATGTTCACAAAATATATTAATGATTTAGATGAAGGAACAAAATGTAATTTCTCCAAATTTGCAGATGACACAGGCCTGGGCAGGAGGGTAATCTATGAGGGGGGTGCAGATATGATTCAGTGTGATTTAGACAAGTTGAGTGAGCAGGTAAATCCATTGCAGATGCAGTATAATGTAGATAAATGTGAAGTTATCCACTGTGCTAGCAAAAATAGGAAGGCATATTATTACTTAAATGATTATTGTTTGAGAGATGTAAAGGTACAATGAGACCTGGATGTCCTCTTACTTCAGTCGCTGAAGGTAACTGTGCAATGTAGCAGGCACTCAAAAAGGAAAATGGTACGTTAGCTTTCATAGCAAGAGGATTTGAGTGCAGGAGCAGGGATGTCTTGTTACAGGTATACAAGGCCTTAGTGAGACCTGGAATGTTGTGTTCAGTTTTGGTCTTCTTATCAGAGGAAGGATTTTTACCAGATTGATTCCTAGGATAGCAGGACCAACGTTTGACCTACAGAGAATTTGAATCAGCTAGGATTATACTTGCAAGAGTTTGGAAGAATGACAGGGGATCTCACAGAAAGCTGTAAAATTCAAACAGGGTAGATGCAGGAAGGATGTTTCAATGATGGGGGAATGCAGAACCAGGGGTCACAGTTTAAGGATACAGGTTAAACACTTAGGACTGAAATGAAGAGAAAATTCTTCATGCAGAGAGTGGTGAACCTATAGAATTCATTAGCACAGCAAGTAGTTCAGATGAAAACTTTGTATGGTTTCAGGGAGTTGGATGTAGCACTTGGAGCTCAAGAGATCAAAAGATATGGGAGAGAAACAGGAACAGGCTACTGAATTAGAATATCAGCCATGATCAATCCCCTAACATTATCCACAATGTGGGACAAAGTAACCAAAAAGAAAAGAAATGCTGAGTGCTTGAGATAAGTGAATAGCAATAATCATGGGTGACTTTAATCTCCACATAAAATGAAAACAATTGATTGGCAGAAGTAATCTGAATGAGGAGTTCATACTATGCTTTCAAAACAATTTCTTAGAGCAGCATACCTTATGACTGTCCAGGAGCAGGTTATAATAGACTTGGCATTATGTAATGTGGCAGGACAATGTGATCGAATTTTATACCCAGTTTGAAGGGGAGAAGATATGGGCTAAGACTAATATTTCACACCTAAATAGGGGCAACTTTGTGGGCATGAAATTTTACAGGGATATTTCAGAAAACGTCCTCTCATAAAGAAAAATTCTCAAGGGAAGACCCACCATCTGTGGTCAACTAAAGAAGATAAGGAAAGCACCTGAAATAAGGTAGAAGCATATAACTGCAAAGATGAGTGCCAGGTCACATGATTGAACAGAATATAAAGCATGGCAGAGAATGATGAAATGGTTAATCAGAAGGAATCATTCAGAGTCTATGAGGAAGCTAGATAGGAATTTCAGAATGGATAGCAAGAATTTCTACAGGTATTTGAAAAGGAAACAAATAAGTAAAAGTGAGTGTTGGTCCTCTAGCCAACAAGAATGGGGAATTAATAGATAATATAGAAATGGTAGATGGAATGAGCAAAGATTTTGCTTCAGCCTTCACTACAGAGGATACAAAATCATTCCAGTAATAGCTGCAAATCAGGAAGAAATCAAGTGGATGTGAGAGAGGAACTGAGTGAAATTACAATCATGAGAGAAGTGGTACTAAGCAAACTGATGGAGCTGTGGACTGACATGTCTCCGGACTTCATCCTGGGGTTTAAAGGAGGTTGACGGGGAGTAATTTTCCAAAATTCCTGACATACAGGAAAATTTCCATCAGACTAGAAAGTAGTAAATATAATTGTTCTATTCAAGAAGGGAGGGAGGCAGAATCCAGGAAAATATAGGCCAGTTAGCTTGATGTCTATCATCAGGGAGGTGTTAGAACTGACAGCTTGAGATGAAAGCTGTAGACTTTGAAAAATTCAGAGGTAATCAAGAAGAGTGAGCATGGTTTTGGGAAAGGCTTCGGTTATGTGTTAAACTGTCAACCTGCAGGCTCCACAAGCACCTGAAGAAAGAATTCAAGGGAACTGCATGAGTGTTTCTTGGGGAGTAAAATTGATTGTGAAATTTATGCTGCCCACTTGAGAAACAGTATGAAATTGTGATTAGGCAATCAGGAATGCATAACTACATTGCACAAATAACCCTCAAAGAAACCTCAGTTGAACTTTAGCTATGGACCATTGGATACATTGTTGTACATATCCCTTTAACTTATTATTAGGAATAACTTGTGTATTAGACAGTAATTGGACACAAACTATATCAAATTGCTTAATGCTACATAGTTAAACTGTTGCAGTGAAAAATACCTGGGCTAAGATGCTTCTAATATAAATTGTTTCACCTTTCATGATGTAATAGTGCTGCCCAGAAAATCAATCCTCTCATTTGGAGCGAACAACTGTGCATATTTTCGAATTCAATTTGAAGATACAAATTCAGTATTCTGTGAAATGTGTTTCTGATTTTTAAAATGCTCACAATCACCAACCTGATCTATTTGTTTTCCATGGTGTAATAATTAAAACAAAAATAACTTGTTTGCTGTAGTAGTAAAAGATGAAATGTTCCTGAGTGTCACTTAATATTTTCAACTTTACTATTAAAAGACAGGATTGTAGCCGCAAATAATCTTCCAAACTTCTGAGAGAATGTTTATCTTTTTATGGGCTCATCACACTTGACAATTGGTTTTGCTGAGTGTAGGGCTGTCAACCTGCTAGCTCTTGGCTTGGTGATTAGAGGAGCTAGCAACCTGGAGGGGTGGATTTCTGGTGGCTTTCTGCCAATCTCAATTCAATGCTACCTGTGCTTCCTACATGGAAGAGATGAAAGAAGAAGAAAAAATAGCTGCTGGCAGGATACTTTTGGACAATTGCTGGTGAGCACGGAGGGAATTTTGAGATTGTCTCATAGGGCATAGGGAAGGCTTTTCCTGTTCTTCCTTGCTCCAAAAGTGATATAGTTTGATTGAGCGCCCTCTTTGTCCTTTCCAGATACTGACCTGGATCTGCCTAGCAGCTGCTTCCTTTAATCATAGTATAAATGCCATTAGAGTCCCATTGACATATTAGGACTCTCATTGCATATGTTTAGAGTCATAGAGTCATAGAGAAATACAGCACAGAAATAGACCCTTCTGTACAACTTGTCCATGCTGACCAGATATCCTAAATAAATCTAGACCCATTTTCCAGCATTTGGCACATATCCCTCTAAACCCTAGAGATAAAAGGTACTGCAGATGCTGGAGAATCTGAGATAACAAGTTGTGGGGCTGGATGAACACAGCAGGCCAAGCAGCATC
>JAHRHZ010000013.1:42182502-42244116 GCA_024137785.1 Ginglymostoma cirratum
TCAAGTTTTCCTGCTCCTATGATGCTGCTTGACCTGCTGTGTTCATCCAGCCCCATGCTTGTTATCTCGGATTCTCCAGCATCTGCAGTACCTTTTATCACTGTGCAAACACAGTTTACTTTGTCACTGTGAAGAATATGTTCTTTAAAAACAGTGGTTCTTCCTTCTGCATCAAAAAAGCTGATTTGACATTGCAATATGGTAGGCATAGATTTTGAAAAAAAAAATTGACCCTGATGAAAGCACCCAAAGCCTGTGTGGAAAATCCTGACCACGTTTGTATGCTAATGATGTATGAACATACCACTGATGGCTATGTGTGATGGTACTCTGATTTCAGGGCTTAAGTTATGAGGAGAGATTATAAAAATTAGGTCTGTTTTCTCTAGAATTTAGAAGGTTAAGGGGTGATCTGACCAAATTCTTCAAGATATTACTAGGACAAAACAGAGTGGATAAAGATAAACTATTTCTATTGGTTGGGGATTCTAGAACAAGGGGACATTGTCTGAGAATTAGGGCCAGACTGTTCAGAGATGTTAGGAAGCACTTCTACACACAAAGGGTTATGGATATTTGGAACTCTCTTCCACCAATGGCAGTGGATGCTGAATCAGTTGTTAATTTTAAATCTGAGATAGATCCTTTTTTGTTAGCAAGGGTATTAAGGGATATAGGCCAAAGGGAAGTATATGGAGTTTGGCCTCAGATCAGCCATGATCTCATTGAATGGTGTAACAGGCTCGAAGGGGTGAATGGCCTACTCTGTTCCTATGTTACTACGACATCATCAAAGCAGGCCATTGAGAAGCTTGTGATGGAATAGGAGTATGACACCACCCTAGAACGCTGTATTCAGTAATCTATATATATATTCATTACAATGAAGAGTGTTACAGCATTGAAGAGAATGAAAGAGCCTTACTCCAGGGTAAGTATGAACTGGGAAGGCTGGAGAGCAAAAGTGGTAATAATCTAGTAAATAGCAAGCAGCCTCAAAGAGTGTAAGTGTATACAATAAACAACCAAGGAAACAAGAGATGATTTGTGTGTGCTCATAACGCATAGAGAATAATCATATTGAAATAGTCATGTCAATCAAGCCCTGGATGAAGAAACCCAGCATTGATTGAAGAGAAAATAGCTAACCTGAGGATTGCAATGGGAGTTTGAGCTGAGTGATGGTGATGTGTCTGTCCTGAAGCCTGAGAATGAGATTGAACTGAGAGCTGGCAATGAAATCTCCACAAAGGCTCTCCTAATTCACACGGAGAACATACACACCCCAGACAGTCAACTAGTGCGCACATACATTTCTAACATAATATTTATTTCATTTTGATGACTCATTGGCAGCTTTGCAGAATTTGTCACTTTACTACGAATTAAGCAGCTCACCAGACCATGTGAGCAGTGGGAGCAGATGAAGTATTGGGAAGACGGTGATTGGTAACTTTCTGCTGGCTCATTGAAACACTTCATTAATCATCAGATTAAAAGGTCAAGACAGGCAAATTATATGTTTTATTTCTGAATGTTCACAACCAAATTTTGGACACAAGCTATAAATTGTGTTTGTAGTTAGAATTGTAAGCCACAGTGTGTATGTATTGATAAAATACAGTGATCTCAAGGTATAAAACATGGTGAAATGTAAATTTGATCATGCAGAATTTCTTTCAAATTGCATATTTAAAAGTAATATGACATAACCAGGAATTGTTGATCTGTAAGTAATGAAAATAACAAATAAAAATCTTAAACGTTTTATGTAATTGTTAAACTTAAACTTTTCTACGTGGAGACAAAGCTTTCCTCAAATTAAAAAATAAATTAAAATATGATGACATTGTCTTTCAGTCAAACTTAAGCAAGAATTACAGCTATTCGAGGACTGCATTCTCTGATGTGTGCAATGTTAAGAGGTCATGAAATTATCAAACTGTTTTTATCAACCAGTTGTAGTAATAAAATAGCCAACTATACAACCCAATGACATTTCAACTCAATCATTCTTTTTTCCAAAACAGGAAATTAAATTCTCCAGACTTGCACCAGGCAATCCGAAACAGGAGATACCAAGGTGTGGAGCTGGATGAACACAGCAGGCCAAGCAGCATCATAGGAGCAGGAAAGCTTGACGTTTCGGGTCTAGACCCTTAAATCTGAAACAGGATACCTGTTTTCTTTTTTCCTGTCTATATCTCTTAAAGACACTGTATAAATGCAGCTAATTATTGTTGTTCTGAAAATTATAGGTGATCATCCCATTCCCAGTTCCAAGCACAGCCATGTGAACCAACAGCAAAGTATGCAATACATAATCTATTTATGTATTGTTTTAATGGGTGAGCCTATACTACTTTTGGGAATACACACACACATCATAAATCATTCTGTTAGCTACTAAATTATTATTGTCATCTTCTATAATATATTATATTTAAGGCATTTATTTGCATAGTTGTGCACCTTAACAAGTAATGTCATGCAGGTAATCAGTCTTGGTGCCTCAAATCTGCACGCTCCACATAATTCTGCTGAGACTTTCATTTGATTGCAATCAAAAGAAATGCACTCAACTGCAAAACATGTTGAATGCTGCTGTGTTGCAGAATTGATTTGCAAACTACGGTTGAATGTATTACAAAATAGTTAGAGCTCACAGACAAGTCATTTGGTCCGACAGACCCATGCTTCAGTTGATGTGAGGTTCAGTCCATTTTGGAGTCTTTTCCTTACTAATAGTTGGTCAGTAGCTGCAGATGGAAAACAAGCATCAACCATCTCACTAGCTGCCTTGGGATGAAATCCATCAGGACCACAGACTTGTCAACTGTATTTCCAATGATTTGCTCAGTACTACTTCCCTCCCTCCCTTCACTGAATTATAGCTATCTCCAGATGTTCCAGTTCTGAGGAAGGATCACAGGACCCAAAACGTTAATTCTGATTTTTTTTCTTCACGGATGCTGCCAGATGCGCTGAGCTTTTCCAGCAACTTTCATTTTTGTTCCTGATTTACAGCATCTGCAGTTCTTTTGGTTTTTATTTCCAGGATGTTACTTGTTTTCTCTCCAGTGAAGGCTGGCACAAGATATCTGTTCAATTCATTTGCCATCTCTTTATTCTCCATTACTCTTTCTCTATAGACCATCATATTCTATAGAGAATTGCTTACTTTGTAAACTCTTTTTAAAAGGTATCTTTAAAAACTTTTCCTATTTATTTTTATATTTTTGGCTAACTTTCTTTCCGACTGTAATTTTTCCTTTGTTACTAACCTTTTAGTAAATCCTAGTTGTTGTTGTATTCTGTCCAATCTTCTGACTGCCACCTATCTTTGCACAGTTATGTGTTTATTCTTTGTGTTTTGATACTAGCTTTGAATTTTTCAGTTAAGTATGGGTTGCAGTTCCATTCCTTAGTTTTTTTTCTTATTTGTTGGAATGCATCTATCCCATACTTTCTGGAATGTTTCCTTCAATTATTGCCACTGCATCTCTATTGTCATATCTCTTAAGATAAATTGCCAGTTCACTTTCACTAGCTCTGCTTTCATGTCCTCATAATTGTCATAATTGCCCCATAATTTTCTCTGGGCAGCCACGTTAATGAATAGTCCTTCCAGCCTCTAGGCCTACATCCAGCTGGGATGGCACAAGATGGGTCACATCCTTTCCCATGCTGTGGGGGCTGTGTTGGATGGGATCCCGGTGCAGCAGGGAGCCAGACTGCATTTTGTAAATAATTGCAGTCTTATTCCTACCCTTCTTCACAAATGTAAATTAAAAATTACCTTCCAAGCTTCTCTTCAGCTGTTACACAGCTGAAACTGTGTACAGTGTAAGGGGAGCCCAGGTCTATACTAGGTTCTATCATGGCAGTTAGAAACCTGAGTACTTTGTCAGAAGCCGATGGGGATATTACAGGAACTCCTGCTTGACCTCAGCAGCCTAGCTGTGGGCAGCTAGGACAACCGTTTCCCACCACCAGCACACGCAACCCACCCCCAAATCCTTTTCTCCCAAGCAGGAAGCTCAATGTTATCGTTAATTGTGTTAACTTCCCAGATTGGCCTCCCAGCAGTGTCCGTGGTTTTAATCCAGGCCATCCCAGATGTGGGTGGCATCCTGACATTTCTTCATTGGTGCTTGCGACCTGATGGACAGATCTTTGACGTCTGATTACTGCTGCAAAGAAAATGCTTGTGAAAAGGGTTGTATTGCGTAAAATACTGCAGTTTAAGCAATTCCCACGGTGCGGAATTTTTCTCTGAACAAACAACTGAAGCCAATAACCTCTGACTGAGGAGCTAAACCATACTCAGCAGCTGACGCCCTCCCTCCCCTTGGGGTAATGTCTAAGGCATTAAATTGGCCTCAGACTGGGAAA
Organism: Ginglymostoma cirratum; assembly: GCA_024137785.1. Classification (NCBI taxonomy): domain Eukaryota; kingdom Metazoa; phylum Chordata; class Chondrichthyes; order Orectolobiformes; family Ginglymostomatidae; genus Ginglymostoma; species Ginglymostoma cirratum. The sequence continues at coordinate 42,186,898 of JAHRHZ010000013.1, forward strand.
AAGGTTTGGGGACTACCAAGTTGATCTGTAAGTCCTGCAGAATCTAAGACAATCTGAGAGGACTGTCGCAAACTTATTCCAGCAGAAAGCCAAAATATTTTAATCAAATATCCATACCTTCACTATTCTTAGTGTACTGACTAATGAGATTGTGTAGAATTCTGATGTGCACTATTTAACCAAACTCATTCATCTGTTCATTTATGATAAATAGCGTACATGAGAATTTTACAACCTAATTAAAACGACCACTTAAAGAAATGTTATTCTAACTCCTTTTTCTCTAGTATAATCTGTATGCAACAAGGGATTGCAACTATTTTCAGTGAATTGTTGTTGATATCTGAAAAAAATTCACTGCTAAATAAATCAATGCAGTGTAAAAATTTTAAAACATTCTATAATTGGACTGAAATCAAGGTCTAATGTTCCATCTATATTGAGTTCTCATTGTAAAATGCGTTCACATAAATCTATAGCTGTTCTTTTAGTCACTTAAGAGAGATTGTGAAAAGCATGTAGTGCATGAATAAATAATACATTTGTGGTCAGATTACAACTTTTGGATTGATGGATAAGAGGGTCAAAAGATATTTTTATGAGCTATTGTCAATCACCTGTCGCAGTGCCAGGCGCAGGATTAGCTGACCGGCTACTGACATGTAAAAATGATTTGTTTTGCTGATAAAAGCTTGCTAAGTACACATAATTACAAAATATCTAGTGTGCCCCAAATACAATTATATTTCTATTTACTTCTCAGAACATAGTTGCAACATAAGTTGGCATTTCATGCCTGCTATTTTATGCCGCAAATCATAAAATTCATTCATCCTGTAGCTGACAGATTCCAAAGATATGCCAATATGACATATTTTAATACGACATAGTTAATAATACATTTTACAATAAATACCTTAACCAATTTGTTTTATGAATTATTTTACAAATTTGACTCAATACTCTGTATTAGATCTGTCATCTGCAGACACAATTACCTATCCTTTTCATTATAATTGGTCACATTTGCAATTGTTTTTATTTGCTTATATCGTTACATGAAAAAAAAGTGCTTCATCTGTAGGATGTGAGCTGTCAAGAGCAGCTTTCTAACAGCTCCTTACCTTTTTGTGAGAGTGCTTTGTTTGTGACAGTGCATTCATATAGTATAAAAAACTGAACAAAACTTTGATTTAAATTTACAATTTTTAAAAATGATCTTTGGGATGTAGGCATCACTATCAAGGCCGATGTTCATTACTCATCTATTGTTGCCCTAAAAAGCTGATGATAGATCTTCTCGAATCACTACAGACTATGTGGTGAAGGTGCTTCCAACATGTTTTAGTAATTTGACGCAATAGAGAGTTTCTGCATGTTAGCGCAACAGCAGTAGTATTTATTTGCAAGTTGAATTTGGATCAACTTTTCCCTAGATCACAATGACCAGAGCAGATATTAAATAAAAACTGGAAGAACTGTGGATGCTGTAAATCAGGAACAAAAACAAAGTTGCTTGGAAAGCTCAGCAGGTCTGGCAGCATCTGTGAAGGGAAAAACAGAGTTAACGTTTCGGGTCCAGTGACCCTTCCTCAGAACTGACGGTGGCTGGGAAAACTTTATTAAATAAAGTCATTCTAAAACCCCGCATCTTCTTTCATACCTGGTCTTCACTCAGTGTCCTTTCATTTATAGTTGTGCTGTTCTTCTCTTGCAAATTAAAACACGCTCTACGAAAGGTTTTCCAGAAGTCTACTCAGCAGCTATTTCCTGCTTCTGACAGACACTGATAGTAGTAGCTCATCATGAAGAGTTCAAGTATTACAGCAGAAAAGCCAGGTTAACGTGGGCCTTTGTAATTTTTTTGCTGTTGATGCAGCTTCAAAGATGCATCCTGACCGAGGCAAAATCAAAGACATACAACTTATTCTGATTCCACAGACACAACAGGACTTTTAGAGGTGTCTCAGATTATTCAACTTTTTCAGTACTGCCTTATCCAACGTTGCCAATAGTGCATTGCCACTTTGAAAGCTGTTAAGGAAGCTTACCCCATGTGTGTGACAAGAGGGCCATCAGCAGGTATTCCACTCACCTCACTAGGAATTGTCAGAGGAAATAGTTGTTCCACTATTCTATGCACCAAGGAAGAAGACAATCTTCAGAGTTTAATACATCCCTTTCACAAGCTTCAAAATCTCCCCTCCCCCAACTGCATCCCAAAACCAGCCCAGCTCATCTCCACCTCCCTAACCTGTTTTTCCTCTCACCCCAAGCCACACCCCCATCTCCTATCTACTAACATCATCCCGCCCCCTTGACCTGTCAGCCCTCCATGGACTGACCTATCTCCTCCCTACCCCCCTACCTACACTCACCTTTACTGGCTCCATCCCCGCCTCTTCGACTTGTCTGCCTCCTCTCCACCTATCCTCTCCTCTATCCATCCTCTATCCGCCTCCCCCTCTCTCCCTATTTATTTCAGAACCCTCTTCCCCTCCCCCATTTCTGATGAAGGGTTTAGGCCCGAAACGTCAATTTTTCCTGCTCCTATGATGCTGCTTGACCTGCTGTGTTCATCCAGCCCCATGCTTGTTATCTAGGACTAGGAGCTTGTGTTGTGTAGGATGGAAAACCAATCACATTTGACTCTCAGCATCATTTTCAGGTGCAAATTATTTGAACATTGAGTATAAATCACTTGTTCTGGTTTAAGGTATCACAAGACTCCACACATACCCATCTATCAAATAATTTGTTGTGACTTGCTTACAGACCATTAGAAATGGTTTGATGCAAATGCACCACCCAGATGGAAATGACTTCTAATAAAGGTATGGGATATAATGGTAGGCTCCATTATAAACCAGGCAACAAAATGGTAACTGAGCATATATGCAGTTTACCAAATCCAAAAAAGACATTGGATGCTTTTTCTAGACGTACAAATAGACAATTTAAACCAGTATTTATATAAAGAGTTGTGATATAAAGAAAAACGGGCATTTTAACTGAATCTCTTTGTTCGGGCATATTGCTCCAGTTGTGACAGGGGTTCATGGAGGTAGAACAGTTAGGGTAGCTGGTGCTAAAACTGTGTACTGCTCAGTGATTGACAATGCAGCAACGAGTGAAGAATGTGTGAAACGTACCAGAATCATCACCCATACCAACACAAGGAACCATTCCACCCTCATGAGGCTCCATTGCGTCCTTGTCCAAATCTGTCACAGAACCATTTACTGTTCTTGATGATGATTTCTCCCAGTCACAATTACTTTTCCAACCATCAGACAATTGAATGATACAACGGGTAGAATTGTGATTTTATTTGGATACAAATTATGGGGCTGGACCTAAAGGCAGGAGCTAGCTGTCCTAAGGGCTAGCTCTGGGTTTCTCATGTGGTTATGTGTTTTTCAGCTTATTGCATATGTGAATGTGAGTAGAGCCCCAAGCCTTATGGGCAGACAGACTGGATGCTTTGAAGGCTGCCGGACATACCAGGTTCTATCTCTGGGCTTCACGTTGAAAAGGCACCCAGACAACACTTCACTGTGACAGTCTGGCAGGAACAACCCTCCACCTCTGTTTGTCAGCCCTACTCACCTCTAGGGATGTCTGAGACCAGATCAAAAGAGGCTACACGCTTGAGTGACACCTCTCTAGAGGTTCTTCTGCACACAGCCTGAAAGAGAAGGGATGCACTGTTTCTGTGGGTGGTAACAGGAGCCTGAATTGCAGAAATCAGCACCCTGGGCAGCTCCAAAAACCTGGCTTCATTGCTACAAGAACATGAATGATCTGCTGTGATCCAACAGTTTAAGTGTCATGATCCACTCATGCTCTATGAGTGTGAGTTAGCATTGTATGTTTCTGAGTGCAGGGGACTATCATACACAAACATTCTGAGTTAGGCCTTTCCATTAGTTGCCTCACGTATACACAATTTGTCTCAGTTAACCAGAGCTACCCATTAGTACTACTAGCACCACCTTGGTCCCAGCTCAAAGACAGCTTTTCATTTCAGTTATACAGGACACTGCTAAGACTACATCTGATGGTCTGTGTAAAATATTGGTCAACTTATTTGATGAAAGGAGGAAATGAGTTGGAAGCTGTTCAAAGTGGCACTACCAGATTAATACCTGGAATGAGTGGCTGTCTTGGGTGGGTGGGTGTGTGAAGGCCCTGAAACAGGCAGTCAATATCACCTAAAGGAGCGACAGAAGTGAGGACCTTATGCCATGCAGTCAGGGACATAGGTAAATACATTGGAACTGATTGGAATTGTCCTTGCTGTACTGCAGAGAAAGGAGCTTGCTGTATGATGATTCTGGCAAACGGTTAATCTATTTTCTATTCTTACCTATTAATATAGTTTATAAATTGCCATAGAATCATAGTCATAGAGGTCTACTGTACAGAAAAAGGCTCTTCAACTCATTGAGCCTGTGTCAGTCAAAAATAAACATTTAACTATTCTAATCCCATTTTCTGGCACATCACCCATAGCCTTGGCAATGTAAGTGTACATCTAAATAGTTCTTTAATGTTATGAAGGTTTCTGACTCTACCACAGTGGCAGGGAGATCTAGATTCCCGTCATACACTGGGTTAAAAAAAAAATTTTCCTCACATCATCTCTGAACCTTTTGCCCCTTACATTAAATCTATGCCCCTGATCATTGATCCCTCCATCAAGGGGAAAAATTTCTTCCTGACTACACTGTCTATGACCCCATAATTTTATACACCCCAATCATGTTGTCGTTCAGTCTTCTCTGTTCCAAGGAAAATAACTCCAGTCTGTCCAATCTTTCTTTGTAACTGAAAACCTCCAGCCGAGGCAACATCCGGGTAAGTCTCCTCTGCACCCTCTCCAGTGCAATCACATCCTCGCTATAATGTGGATTCCAGAACTACGCCCAACAATCTAACTGTGGCCTCATCAATGTTTTATAAAGTTCCAGCATAGCTTCCCTGCTTTTAAACTCCAAGCCTCAGCTAATAAAGCCAGCATCTCACATGCGTCCTTAACCACTTTATCTATCTGTCCCGCTATGTTAAGGCACCAGTGGGCATTCACACCAAGGTCCCGCTGATCACTGGTGCTTCCCAGGGGCCTACTGTTCATCATATATTCCTTTACCTAGTTTGACTTGCTCAACTGCAACACCTCACACTGATTGGTGGTAACTTCACTAAAATATATAAAAATCAACAATTTTGAGTCAATAATATAATGAAATAATGAATTAAAACACATTAAGGAAAGACAAGTGGAATAGTCCGATGGCTGTGTTCATGTGCTCAGGGCTGGAGAGCAAGTTGCAGTAAGAATGGGAGAATCCAGTCATCGTGGTCCATTGTGGCATCAACAACATGGGCAGAACAGAGGAGGAGATTCTGCATTAACAGAAAAAGAAGCCAGGTGCCAAGTTAAGAAGCGGAACTGCGAAGTCATAATGTCCTGATTATTATCAAAGCCACATGCAAATTGGCATTGGGCAAGTCAGATTAGAGAAATGAAAGCGTGTTCCATGTGGGAGAAATGGGTTCAAGTTCATGAGGAACTGGCACAAGTTCTGGGGAAAGTCGGATCTGTACTGCTGACATATTTTGCACGTGAAGTGCACTAGAGCCAGTGACCTTGCTGACCACATTCCTACAGTTTGCAGTAAAACTTGCTGACAACACAAGGAACTGGAATCTAAAGATAGGTAGTTTTGAACAGGACATACAGAGGCTACAAAAGGATGCACATAGATAAAGTAAGTGGACAAAGTTGTTGCAAATGGAGGATATTATGGGAAAACGTGAAGTTGATCATTTTGGCAGGAAGAATAAAAAAGAATCATATCAGCTAAACAGTGAGAAATTGCAGAACTCTGAGGTGCAGAGGGATCTAGCTGTCTTTGGGCATGAATTACAAAGAGTTAGTATTCAGGTACAGCAAGTAATTAGGAAAGTGAAAAGAATGTTCTCATTTATCACGAGGGGTATTGAATAAAAAAAAGGAGATAATACTTGGGTTATGCAGGGCACTGATGAAACTGGATCTGGAGTAGTGCGTACGGTATAGGTTACCTTATTTAAGGAAGGATGTAAATGGGTTGGAGCCAGTTCAAAGACCTTTACTAGACTAATACCTGGAATGGTAATTTACCTTATGAAGAAAGATTGGTCAGGCTGGGCATGCATCTGCTGGAGTTCAGAAGGGTAAGAGGTGACGTATTGAAACATATAAGATCCTGGAGATCTTGACAGGTTAAGTGTGGAGGGGATGTTCCATTTATGGGAGAATCTAGAGCTAGGGGTCACTGTTTAAAAACAGTGGGGTCACCTATCTAAAATAGAGATGAGTTGAAATTTCTCCTCTCTCAGGTAGTCAGTCTTCAAACTCTTTTCGGAAAGGTGGTGAAAACAGAGTCCTTGTGTATTTTTAAGAAAGGGGTAGCTAGCTTCATGTTAAGCAGGGCATTCATTGACATTACCATCACTGAATCCATGACTATCACCATCCTGAGGGTTACTATTGCCCGGACACTGAACTGGAGTTGCCACATAAAAATTCTGGCTACACGAGAAGAGCAGAAGCTAGGAATCCTGCAGCAAGTAACTCAGCAGCTGACTCTCCAAAGCTAGTACACCATCTACAAGACGCAAGTCAGGAGTGTGGTGGAACACTCCCCACTTTCCTGGATGGGTACAGCTCCAACAACACTCAGGAAGCTTGATGCCATCCAGGATGAAGCGACCCAGTTGATTGGCACCACATCCAGAAGCATCCATTCCCTCCACCACCAACACTAAGTGGCAGCAATGTGTACTATCGACAAGATACACTGCAGAATTCACTAAGTCTCCTTAAACAGCATCTTCTAAACCTACATCCACTTTCCTCTAAAATGACAAGGACAGCAGATACATGAGTACACCACCACCTATATGTTCCCCATCTACTCACCAACGCCACTTGGAAGTATATCGCCGTTCTTTCAATGTGAAAACTCTGGAATACTGGCCCAATAGTGTTTTGGGTTTACTTACAGCAAATGGACTGTAGTGGTTCAAGAAGGCAGCTCACCACCACCTTCTCAAGGGCAATGAGAGATGGGCAACAAATGCTGTCCAGCCAGCAACACCCACATTCAATAAATGAATAAAAAATGTAGCGAAACGTTATCAGAGGTCATAGTGAATGCAGACTTGAGATTAGAGTCAGACCACAATCTTACTGAATTGCAGAGCAGATGCAAGGGGCTGAATGGCCTATGCCTGCTTCTAACTTGTATGTTTACATGTATGTTCATATGCCATGTGAGGAAAGATGCCATGTGAGGGTTGTATCTGCTGGTAATTAGAAGGGCAAACAGAGATGAGGTAAAGTTGTTTTTCTCACCAAGAGATGACGCTTTGGAAATCTTTCGCTCCAAATGTATTGGAGACAGTCATTGAATACTTATAAGGTAGAAGTGAAGAGATTCTTGATAAGTATGATTGTGAAAGATAGTCAGAGCTGGTAGGAAAGTGGAATTGAGGTTACAACCACAGCAGCCATGGTCTTATTAAATGGCAAAGAAGGCTTGAGGGGCTGAATGGCCTTCTCCTTTTTGCATGTTTGTTTTTTTTTCTTAATTCATTCACTTGCCTGAATGGGTGCAGCTTTATCAACACCCAAGAAAACTTGACACCATCCAGAACCAAGTTGCCCTCATGATTGGCTTCTGATCCATCATCTTCAATGCTCAATACCTTCACCACAGCACGCACACTTGACAGCAGCATGTAGCATTTGTAAGATGTACTGCAACAACCCACCAGGGCTTCCCTGACAGTATCTTCCAAACCCACAACCTCGACCATCGAGAATGACAAGGGCAATAGATACATGGGAACACCACTAGCTGCAAGTTCCCAACCAAGCCACTCACCATCCCGACTTGGAAGTATATCAGCATCGCTTTCTTGTCACTGGGTCAAAATCCTGGAATTCCTTTCCAAACAGTCTTGAGTCTCCCCATATTCCAAGGACTGAAGTGGTTCGAGAAGGCAGCTCACCACCACATTATTCAGGGTCATTAGGGATGGGCAATAAATACCAGGGCAATAATTAGAGATAAGCACAACCAGCAACAGCCACATTTAGTGAGCAACTAATAAACATAATGTTCAGATGTGTCACAGAAACTCAGCTCCTGTGTTGTTTTTAGTTCAAGTTGCAAGCTGTGCCTCTCTGCTGCACCCTTCACCAGTGTTCCCTTTCTCAGCTGCCTATCTATATGGGTCTGTTCAGGTGGCTCTTATTGCTTCTCAGCCAAGGTCAAATTTGTAGAAATAGAATTAGAATTAGCTTTATTGCCACATGTATTCAAGTGCCATCATAGGTACACAGGTCCCTAGGTACAGCTTCTTCAGTTACAGTTCTTGGAAAAATAGAGAAGTAAAACAATTCCAATTGCAGATTTTAGGAACAAAGTATAAAATGGAGAATTAAAAAGTTCAGAACTACAGCCTTCCGACCCAAGCCATGCTGGCACCTAGTTTCCAGTCTGCACTGGGCCTTTGACTCCAGACCATGCGGGCTTCACCTCAGGGTTCACAAGGCCAGGCAATTGCTCTAAAATCACCTCGAGACTGGCAGTCCACACCAAGGCAATGCCAGGCCAAGAAGCCGTCATGTACTGCCCTTGAGAAGGGCAACAAAGGTGCAGTCTATCCCTTAGTGATTCAAGAAAGAAAACCCTGCCAAATGTCAAAAGTCTCAGCTTAAATAGTTTCCCACCAGCAGTTAAAAAAGCAACTTTGATTATTTATTACAGTATTTCCACTGTATTGAGGCAGCCCACTCTGTTGCATTGTGTTCTCACCTTGTTTCACCAGCGAGTTTCAGGAATCCCAGATAACTCATAAACGTGACATTAAAGTTAAAAGTCAGTTCAAGCATTGTTTCAATGAAGCATTTAGTATTGGGTAATCAGTAGCCAGTTCTCATGACAGGGTTTTGCCAACTAGCCTCAATTCTCCAGTTTAATTGGGGACATCAGTGGACTGAAAGTCCACTAACTGATAGTTTTGCTAGTTTTAAGATGCCACTCATGCACAAATGTGTATGCTCCTCCAGGTTAATGTTCTCCTTGTGATTATGTTAAAAGAAACAACATTCACGGCTATTGCATTAACAACAAATAACCAGTCAAATGGAGCATTTATCAAACATAACAAACACTTTGGAGTTGGAGACTAAGTGTGAAATCATTCATCACTCACAAATGCTACAATTTTCAGCTGTGTTGTTTAATAACATACCAATAACGCAGGGTGATGTGATGCTAAAACTGCTGAAAAAAAGAACTTGCAAATTGAGACTGGAAGTGTGTGCCATTTAGCTACTTAATACTGGACCAACCTATAGTGAGTTACTTGGTTTCTTCACACACACGGGACTGGTGAACAATAACAGATTATTTTATTTGAAGATTAAAATAAGTTACAGGAGAGCACAGCAAACACTTGTAACTGAAGGATTCAACATACTGGAGCCTGCCAGTTAAAAGATGTAGAACATACGTCCTTCAGCAACAATAAAATACACTTCTTGCATATTTTATTTCCTGTGATACTATAACATCTCCCTTTATAAAAATAAAATTATACATTATGATAAATATGCTTAACACAGTAGGATGGTTGCAAAACTATTTACATGAGACAGGTCTCCATTTATTGTTCAAGAGTCTCTATACTGTATAGGTGAGTTATTCATCCTCTAGATCTTGTGATGACAAAACTCTTCTGAGATTTTGATTTGTCACTTCACTGTGTTCGACCTGTAAGGGCATTGTCATCTTTGAATCATTACTGCACAGATTGCTTTTATAGTGGCTTTCTGCAGTTTCTTTCCCTGAGCTCACCTTGAAAAGTGTACTTGATCCTATTAGAGTGTTGCATGAAACATAAGTAGACAATTTCCTAAGTTGACTTCTGTTTCTCTTTGACATTGGCCTGTTCAATGATGTGGCCTATAAGATCTAGACTCGCAGCACAACTTAGAAACCAGCTTCCCTCAGTAGCATGTCTCACTTTAACATTTTGCCCTGTGCACAGACCAGGCAATTTTACCACTGCGTGTTGCTTGTGTGTAGCTTTCATCTCCCCTTGTTTCCCAGAAACATTCTCCTATTTTGTTGAAAATATATACAGATGATGGTTTGACAAGATCATCTTAACCTGTCTTCAAAACATGATTGGGACTGGTCACGTGATGCCCGTTGCAAAAATGCTGCCTCCCAAAAGCAACATGACGATATGGGACAAAAATAGAAATTGCTGGAGAAACTCAACAGGTCTGACAGCATCTGTGGAAGGAAAGCAGACTTGGTGTTTTGAGTCTGGTTGACTCTTCATCAGAACCCAATTTCTGTTCTTTTTTCGTATCTACAGCATCCATAGTTCTTTGTTTTATTATAATGAAAATATGGGAGTCATGGTTTGTTTCTACATTTCATGATTACTGCTTTGTTTGTAGGAGCCATTCACTCAGCTAAACCATTGGGACTGGGATAATGGAACAAGGCTGTCACATGGTTTATGCCTATTTAGCAAATACATAAAAAGGTTTGACAGTATACTGTGGCCCTTTGTCAGATTCAATTTCTGCAGGTGTAGCAAAACTCTGAAGACTGCAATCATTGGGCACAATCTGCCAGACCGGTCTGGAGTATTTGGAAACGTGGGACAAGGAACCTAATTGAGCAGGAGTCCCACACTGAGATTTCTGATGTGGAATCAAAGTTTCGGTTTTCTGATCTCAGAATTTTTCAGGCAGGTCAGCTTTCCCAACCGTAATGGGCAAGAATCCCTTTTATATTCATTAGAATGCCATAAATAGGTATCTGCTATTCCCTGTGATAACATTGTTGTATTGTTACCCACTGAGCCACACTGTACACTCATCTCCTTTAAATTGTTGAATCTTATGAAGAACAAAAAATCAAAAACAAAATTATAATTTTTGACATTGAAGCCTCACTTAATTCTGGAGATGTAAAAGTAACAGGATCACCTTTGTAAATTACTTTAGAAATAACAAATTTTTGGAAACGTATGAGTTGATTCCGCCAACTCCAATATTTGAACTGATACCGTTGCATGGAATTTAGGATGGGATTGTCATCATTAGCTGTCAGATACTGGAAACCCTGTTGTGTCGTTTCTCATTAACAGATGGGGAGAATTTTAACAGCTGAGATGGTGCAGGTTCAGGTACACACAGGAGTCCAAGCAGTGCCAGGGAATGGGAAACCTGACATAACCCCATTCACTTCTAACTTTCACCAGGGCTCATTTGGCGATGTGCAGGAACCCCCTGTGGAGCTGTCAGATCCGTGATATCAATATTTAAATAACCAGTTAATTGTATCTTTAGCCCAGGATTGTGAGCAAATCCTGTGGTTTAGTGGCAGTGTCTTTACCTCTGGACTAGAAAGGCCTGGATTCATGTCACCTTTGCTACCAGAAGTATGTAACTGGATCACTCAGTGCAGGTTGATGAGGGATATATCTAATATTAACTATTTGTGCACAGATTTCCCAGGCTATGTGGAACTCACCCACTTTGTCAGCAGGGTGCAATTGCTCAAGGAAACTGACAAACTGGAAAGGTTTTAAATATTGAAACTACATAGCTGCTGCTCTAATTTGGCTTGGGGTTCAATATACCTATTCTGAAAGCCACATTTCACTACTGTACAGGTGATTTCTCTTTTTATTGGAGGTGTAGGCTCATAAAAACTAGAGAAAAAGCATATAATATGGTGAAGATTAGTGGGAATCAAAAAGTGACAATTTTGGGTGCCTTTAAAAGATTTGTTTCTTCCATGAACCCTTCCTCCATCTTCACTCTCAAGGTCCACCTGCACTTCCCTACAAACTGAACACAGGAACATCCTTGGCTGCATATTAAAGAAATTTGGAGACTGGCTTTACCATGTAAAGTGGCAGCCAAACTACATAAACCATCTGCCAAGGGCAACAGGTCCTTTATGGTCTGCTGTGTCTGATTCTCCAGGAGATTGCCGACGCTTTCAGTGGAAGTGCCTATCACAGTAAAAACAACATCACAACTTTTAAGCTAGAGATGTTCTCCTCTATTTCCTGTGCAAGGATGCACCCTGTCTTCGGAAATGTCGACACACACATTTCCAGTTGCTGTCCCAGAAATTCTCTTTTCTTGGATGAGCCCCAAAGCTGAGCCTCTATGTTCAGCAGCACAGATCTCGAGGTGACCTACACCTTTCCTTTCTAGCTCCAGCTCCTGCTCCTCCTCACAGAGGTAAGTGCCACACCATATGACAGCCTGGCTATCTTTAGCACTGACCCACACTGAAGTGAGTGTATCTACACTGCTATAGGGTGCTCATGGGGCATGTCATCATCCAGCTTCAGAAAGGTCTCCTCCTGGGAGCTCCTGATCTATTCTTTCATCAGTGTTTCCACCAACCTTAAAAGCACTGAGAAAAGATATGATTTATTGCTGACAATGGGCAAGCCTTGCATGTATAGTGGGCACATTATAACATTTCATTTAATGGTGGCACCAACTCAGTATTAGCAACTGCTCTGTGCCAAACATTAGTTTTGTATCTAATTCTAACAGCAGTTGTGAGCCTCATCTCTCTATCACCTCTGCTGATGGCCTGTGACTCCCTGCAGATCTCTGATGTCTGTTTCTCCTAAACAGTCAATGAAGCTTTCACTGCACAGCCTCCCAGGTACTCTGTTTCTCTACAGATCTCTGTATTATCATCTCCTTTACTGAGCGAAAACAGAGAGTTGTGTGTGGGACAAATGGAATGTGCAGAGAGGATGGAATGCGAGTATTTCTGAGAAGCTGATGGCAAGGGATGGATGTGGGATGTCAGCGAGGTGAGGTTGTGTACAAGGATCAGCTCTTCAGAGGGGATGTAGAGATGTGCCCAGAGGAGAGGAATGAGGGGAGCTGCGGGATATGTTGTCCTGAGCGGTGCGATACAGGAGAATGCTGGGAAAATCAGAGTGTAAGGCTTGACACCTTAAGGTCATTTACCACTCACCTTTCCTTCCCTTAGTAGGTCATTAAACCTCTCGTGGCTTGTGAGACTTTACCCTCATGATTTCCAATCTTCTAGGCACTGGGTTCTGGTAGAGATCGACACAGGAAAATGAAGTTGATGCCATGATCAGATCAGTCGTGATATTCGGATGCCTGCACAGGCCTAAGGCCCTTCTATTCCTGATGCTGTGTCCTATGTTACCAAATTAGTGGGAGATGGTGGTGTAGTGGAGGTATCAATACACTAGAAGTCTAGGCTAATTTTCTGTGGTCGCAGGTTCAAATCCCACCACGTAAGCTTATGGAATTTGGATTCAATTGATAAACCTAAAAGCTCATCTTGCCATTCATGACTTTAAACCTCTGTTGATTATCATCAAACCCATTGAGTTCACAACGGCCTTCAAAGAAGGATATCTGCCACCCTTACCTGGTCTGGCCTACATGTGAATCCACAACTGCATTAATGTAACTGACTTTTAACTGTCCTATGAAATGACATAGCATGCCACTCAAGTCAATGGTAATTAGGGATGGAAAGCAAGATACTGGCATTGCCTGCATCCCATTGAAGAATAAAGAAGATGAAGAGACTCTTGTATTCCTATGATCAGCAAGACCTGAGAGAATTACTTTCTTTTGAAAAGCTGCTAACTGCCCTGTCCAGCTTCTACCTTCTTTCCCATCAATACCAGGGCCCAGGTTTCTGATCTATTGTGAAGACAACGTAGTTATTGTCCTCAAGTATTACTTTGTCTTTTTCTAATTCTTTTGTCTTCTTTGTCCTGCTTTTAAAAACAAATTAGTGGACAGAAATTAAACCATGGGAAGTGCTGAAGTCACAGCCTTTTCCCCAAAAGACAACATTCTGATCAGGAACAAGATATAGTGAAACTTACACTCATTCATTCAGTTCCCAATCTCAATTATCAACTTGATTCTCATTTTTTGCACTCATTCCAATCTCCCCAATGGTATAGTTCCCAAATCAGTACATAAGATTCACAATTACACTTTATTTAATGAACAGCCATTCCATTCTATTTCAAATAAAAGTTTTTTTTTCATTTGTGGGATGTGGGTGTCACAGGCTGGCCAGCATTTCTTGCCTTTCCCTAGTTACCCTTGAGGAGGTAAATTGCTTGCTTGAATTGCTTCAGTCCATGTACCGTAAGGTGACCCACAACGCCCTTAGGGAGGGAATTCCAGGATTTTGACTCAGCGACAGTGAAGGAACGGCGATATATTTCCAAGGTCAAAAGTTGCATAACACCAGGTTGTAGTCCAACAGGTTTATTAGAAATCACAAGTTTCATCAGGTGAAGTGAAGACAGCACCCAGGCACAGACTTTATAATCAGGTAGATCAGAAGATCATACAAATGGTGTGAGTGGAGTGTTGACAGGCTGAATAATAGGTCTCTGCAGGTGATCAAGCATGTCGGACGGCCTGAGTAAAGTGTCAACAGCTGAATAACAAGTGAAGGGGTGACCTACAATCTGATTAATTGAGGCAGAGAGATAATTTTAAAAAAATAAAAATAAGGTGGTACTGGAGACAAACCAAATGACAGGAATAACATGCTAGGTATAAGAGTTGCATGGCAAGGGACTAACCAAAGTAACAAGTAAACCAAAACTGTACGGACCAATAAAGGTAGAGGGATCATAACAACATCGACCACAACACCACACAACCCTGCCACAGCAACCTCTGTAAGGCATGCCAAATCAATTACATGGATACTACCATCATACTTGGGAACACCACCCACCACACACACGGCAAATACTCATGTGACTCGGCCAATGGTGTCTACCTCATACACTGCAGGCAAGGGTGTCCCGAGGCATGGTAGATTGGTGAGACCATACAAACGCTAAGATAATGGATAAATGGACGCGGAGCAACAATTGCCAGACAGGAATGTTCCCTCCCAGTCGGAGAAACACTTCAGCGGTGAAAGACATTCAGCCTCTGATCTTCAAGTAAGCATCCTCCAAAGCGGCCATTGGATACACAACAACGCAGAATCGCTGAGCAGAAACTGATAGCCGAGTTCTGTACTCATGAAGACAGCGTCAACCGTCATTTAACATGCTACATGTCACCCCACCACACTCCTCTGTAAAATCATCCTTACTCTCCTGTTTAAACATCATCACCTTGATAACTTGTTATGATCTCTCTATCTTAATTAGTTTGCATAGTTCTGGTGGGAATTATCTGCTAAATGTCTCTGTCTCACCACTTCAATTTCCTCCGTTAAATCATTTCGTTGGTAAGGCTTTTTCTTCATTGGCCCTGATATCTCCTTATGTGGTTTGCTGTTGAAGGTGTCATATAAGTGTAGATATTGTTGTTCTTGGATTCCAGTTTTGGTAAGTTCGACACACACATCTGACAGCTGCAGCTTCTATTAACTTTGCCAGTTTGAATTTCATAATAGCAGAGTAATTCAACTCAGAAGGAGAAAAATTGGCACTGTAATTCAGGGAGAATTTGTTTTGCCTTTTGGACGGTACTGGAGAGGTCAAAAACATCAAGCAACCTATAGCCTCAGATAAATAGAGGGCCATGTGCCAAAAGTAACAAGGGAGAATAGGAAAACGCAACTGCTCACCGGGACAGTGGAAGTGTGGAATTCAACTAGTCCTAACGACAGTAACTAAAATTACTTCAACATATCAAAGAGTTGTGTCACTAAAGAATTATGTTAGGCGAAACCTTTTTCCTGAGATTTGGGAGCACCGGTGATGTCCCCTTACTGAATGTCCCAACGTTACACTGAGAAGGTGATGGTTGCCCTTTTTCTAGTGTCACTGCAGTTTTCGTCATGTTGCTGCTCCCATAATGATGTTAGGGAACAAATTACAGGATTTTAACTCAGTAATTACTGTGGAAGGTTATTAAGGTGAGTTGGTGCGTAACTTTGAAGATAGTAAGATGGCGATGATGTTCTAATGATATATCTGTCCTTATTTTTCAGGTTAGTAGAGGTTCTGGGACTGCGAGGTGCTGTCGCTGAAATTTGTTTCTTTACATTTCTGTCAGTTTGAACAGCAGGTCATATTATTTCTGTATCATCACAGTATGTCGTAATTCCTTTGATGTTTAAATGCTGAAAACATTGTCTATAAATAGAGTGAAAATGAACATGCACTAAAGACGGATTCAGCGCAAAATGTAACATAATTAATTTAGGATCTTAAGAAAATGAGAATCAAAAATGTTTGATAGGAACAATTGTATTAAAACTTATTTTAATGACAGATTCATGGACAGTTTCTGAAAAAAAGGAAGCAGCTGCGTAACGAATGTTTTATATTTGCTTAAAGTGTGTTTGCTTGAGTTTGCCAGCTTTTGCCATGGAACAATAGACCAACACTTTGAATAGTCAATGACAAGACCAGAACTGAGCTAATGTGAAAACAAAAGAAGCTGTACAAAAAAGTGTGCTTCCTAAACCTGGTGGGATTCCTCTGACAAACTAACTCTGGAAAACATTAAATTTCTGTCTCAACCCAGGAAGAAAAGTTGAGGGAATTGGCAATGTTCACATTTCTGCGATGCCACTAACAGATAACCTGTATATGACTGATTAGTTTAACATAAAACTCATCCATCTCCTGATAAGCAGTTGGCTGAAGGTGCACAGGGAAAAGATATTACTTGTGGATCTCTGTGCTGACGTGGCTGTCTGGTTTCACAGAGCACTTTGCAGCAAAATAATAAATAAATAAGTAAAACAATTAGTGAGTAACTGTATCTAAAGGCAGTGGTTTATAACGATGACAGTTAATTGATTCAATGATATTTCCCACAAAATGCTGCATGGAAAGAAATGCTTAATCGTACTTTCCAATTGCAACTCTATTCAATCCTTTTCAGTTCAACCAAGCAATAATTCCGTGAAACTCAGCAATCTTAAAGCTTCTGGGCCCAACCACAGAAGTTGGTTATCACCATGAAACACAAAGAAAGTAATTTTCAAGGAAGAAAAATGACAGAATTTCTAACATGGAAGTTAGATATTCCTCTGAATTGCAATGCAATACACCAGTAGATTAAAATTAGAATTCTGGATAAACTGCTTTCTTCGGGAAATAAGAGCATGTATCTTTGATTACAGGGAGAGAACGTAGTTAAAACAAGGCGGTATGTATTACCAAACCACAATGGCATGTCACAAGTTAGTCAGCTTACAGCAAGTTTTAATGAGGACGGAGCTAAATCCGTTAACCGAGCTGAAAGGCGTGGTTGGAGATGGCTGAGGAGGTTAATAACTGCTGGATGTACTCAGATCACTGACGAGATGTAGAAAATGGTTGAATGATCTACCTAGATTCAGGACAACTGAGATCATTCATCGATTAATTAAAGTCTTATTGTTTAAGCACTGCCGGTTCATTTCTTCTCAGTAAATGCTCTCCATTTTATAACTCCTCGCATCTAACCAACCTTCGGCAATATCCAAGCTTCACTTTCTGTGCAGTTCATCTGGTTCCTAACTATAACCCAGCACCAGCACTCACCCTGATTTTTCTGCAATGTGATGTATGTCGTATACATGTCAAATGCACCGTAGCCATCAGGTCAATACCTCAACAGCATTCACCTACAGATCTATTTTTTCACTGCTTCTAAGAAGCACATAACGCTTTGGGAGTGGTGTTATAGAACTGGAGGTTGCACACCAGAAATAGACTAGTCAACAGGTAGAGAGGACTCCCTTGGGATAGGTAGCACATTTGCATCCTTCTCAATCAAAGGTGGAGAGACAGGGAGCTAGTGGCAAATTTACAAATATCTCTGACACATATGCTAATTTTATTCATCAATGACTGAATGCTGAGTACGGCAATTATCAAGAATGTGATTTCACTACAACTAATTCATGCTCTTTTCTGTTGTCTCCATTGCAATGAATACGGCAAGTGTCATGGTATATGCATGAGGACAGGCCCTCAGTGAACCTTATTGTTTCTGAGGCTGCCCTGTCTCAGGTCATCCTGTCATGCAGCTAAGAAAACTAGTGAATGCACTTTTGTGCTGGAGAACCCTTTGTCTCTGAAAGGTGTAGCAAAAGGACAGCATGTTGGTGAGTTATAGGGGGAGGACAAGTTTAGCTCCTTAGGAAATTCAGCTGTAAGGTGACTAGATAGATCTTTGCTGTAGATGCTAAGGCTGTTGGATAGTTGTGTACATTTAAATGGAAGTAGTCCAAATAAGCTGGACAATGGACAAGTGGGATTTTGAAAGAGGCAGACATGGGCCAAAGTTTCAGAGATGGTGCAGAGTGCTCATGAAGCCCATCCAGGGCGAACACAACTTAGTTACAGTAATGTAGAATGTTGTTTGTGACTTCATATTAGGCTCAGTTTTTATGATGGCAGGGACAATTGGAGAGCATCAAATGTTAAATTGCAGGTGGGCACAGATTTGGAAGCTAACAAAACTTTCCAGAGATAGTAGGAACTACAGATGCTGGAGAATCTGAGATAACAAGGTGTAGAGCTGGATGAACACAGCAGGCCAAGCAGACCCTTCTGAAGAAGGGTCTCGGCCTGAAACATCAGCCTTCCTGTTCCTCTGATGCTGCTTTGCCGGCTGTGTTCATCCAGCTCTACACCTTGTTATCTAAAACTTTCCAGAGCGTTGGGTATGGAAAAGTAGTTTGCAAAGACATGAGGACTGAGGATACATTTTGAGGAGGTAGGTGTAGACATTGACTTTGAAAGAAAGGATATATGTACTTGTCGAAATGATCTCAACATTAGTAGCAAATAATGATGGAATTGTTATGGTCTCGCACTGAGTTCATATTTGTTGCCTGTGGATCAACCACACTGATCCTTCACCTCTGTTCCATTCCTTTAGAATTCATTGATCATCTCTCCTTTCAACATCCTGATAGGCAGTGAGTTACAGGTCATTACCATTCATTGTGTAAAATATCTCTTCCTCAGATACCATTGCATTCCTTTCTCAAAGCTTTCAGTCTGTTTTCCCTGATCATCTGTTCAGATGGCCCACTTGTAACCCTTTCCCATTCTTAACTGTCTCTTTTGATCTTCCCTGCCCTGGTTTTAAACATGTCTTTCTCATTTTTCTCCCCTCTCTCCCCTGCCTTTCCAAGCTAATTTTGTCCACAAGAACCAACTTTTACTATCTTGACTCAGAGATAAAAGGTACTGCAGATGCTGGAGAATCCGAGATAACAAGCATGGGGCTGGATGAACACAGCAGGCCAAGCAGCATCATAGGAGCAGGAAAACTTGACGTTTCGGGCCTAAACCCTTCATCAGAAATGCTATACTATCTTGACTCCCGGCTTACTGATTTACTGACCATTTAAATTCCATTTCTTCCCCAATGGTACCTGATATTGTAAATAATTTCTTCTTTTAAGACATGGCCATATTTTAAAGTCTAAGGGGAGTAATTCTCAGGGGGGTTACACCAGGGGGGTTGGGGGGGTGCGGGTGGTGGGACAGGTGACAGTCGTCAGTCAAAGGGTTCTGCCGCAGTCAGTTAAGGGCAGCGTCCAATCTCAATACAGAGACTTGTGAACTCACTTGTACTAGTCAGTATCAGAGGCTTCATTATCATTTCATACCATGGTGAAAGCACAAAATCATAAGTGGGGCGGCATAGAGGGTTGGTGCATATGTAACGAGGTGAGTAGCAGAGAATTGTGTCATATAACTCGCTAGAGCTTGCTGAGAGAAACCCCATGAAATTCCCCGAAATTGGCACTTTGCCCATTTCTGGTCAAATTCAGGCCAGAGAGACAAATAACTTCTGAACACAAATTATAAGTAAAATGTTAATTGTATTGGTCTTGCCAGAAAATACCACAAGCCCAGGAGATAGACTGCAAGCATTGTGTTGTTAAATTGTACAGTTTTAAAAATTGCTGAAAGGTGTAAGTGTAATCCCAAACTTCTGCATACTTGCAAAGTAAGCAGAAAAATGGTATTAGCGTAAACAGCTGTACAAAAGGCTGGGAAGTTCCTATCCCCCACCAGGGCTTAATAAGAAGAAACTGAACAACATGTGTGCAAATGGGAAAAGGGAGAAATACAAAATAGGATTTCAAAAAAATGTGCAAAATGTTACGATTAATAAGAAGCAAGCTTGGGGCCTTTGATAGAGGCAAAATAATAAGTGATTTTGACAGGTTTTCATACATAACTTTCCTCTAAGCTATAAGTGCCCATATTTTTCATAACATATGATTACTGGGTATTGTTTCTAAAGCAAATTATAATAATTAACTAAGTGATGATCTCCAGCTTTTAACATGTCATTCTTAGAAAATGAGTGGGTTTTATGTGGAAAGTGCAATAAATTTGAAGGGTCCCAGCGGGGAACTGAAATGAGCTTCCTAATTAATATGAAATGAAATGCACAGCTTCTCTGGAGAAAGAAAGCAACCCATGGATTTGTAGCAACATGATAATAACTGATAATGAGCAAACGGAAACATTATTCTGTCATTTTGATTATTTCTTTAGGTGGACATTGGGAGAAAAGCAAAAGTGAACTGAGCCACAACTGCAGAAATTACCTAGTGCAGGATATATTATTTATGATTTTGGCAAATAATGAGCCATATAAGGGTATGAAATAAACTGATAAGATGACAAGACAAATGAAGGAGCAGTTTGCAAAAAACAGACAAGCCGATAACAGACACAATGAGTAAGTGGATTATGTAGAAAGCAATAGGACAAGGAAGGGAAAGAAAATTAAGGGAACAAGAAAGGGTGGCGAAGTGAAATATTATATAAATAATGCTGCAGCAAAGTGTATTGCAGAGGCTAAATGACTACGTGATGGGTAAGTTAATCTTTTCCACTTATTTATAAACAATGTGAAGTAATACCCTGTTGAATAGCATAGAAAGAAAAATCATGACATTTTTTCTTTGATGTCAAATAGAAAACAATGGGCTTCAGAAATTTATTATATTTACAACAAAAAGATGTTCTTTTAATCTAACCCCAAGGCACTTTATTCAGAGATGGCTGGGTGAAACTCCCAAGCATTATTGTAAATGAGACTTCTGGAAACACATAAAAATTTCTGCAGAGCCTGTGGGAACATGCCTATTAGTTCAGGGTGCAGCCAAGTTGCTTTTAATTATTTTCTTTTTTTCTCAGTCGACTATATTCCATGAAGCAACATCTGGACATCGATGAAGTTATGTTGGGAGATACAGCTTTAAGAGACGCTTAGTTCCTTCTAAAAAAAAGTTTCAATAAC
Source organism: Ginglymostoma cirratum (assembly GCA_024137785.1). Taxonomy (NCBI): domain Eukaryota; kingdom Metazoa; phylum Chordata; class Chondrichthyes; order Orectolobiformes; family Ginglymostomatidae; genus Ginglymostoma; species Ginglymostoma cirratum. The sequence continues at coordinate 42,208,265 of JAHRHZ010000013.1, forward strand.
TGTTTATGCAATAAGAATATGTTGTTAATGGTGTGAAAATGTATTAAATATAGAAAGGGATAGTAGATATTTGGAGATCGATTGATGTAAAATGCTCATAATGGTGTGGCATGGACACCTGGAGGTGTTAGTTAAAATCTTGCTTCACAATCCCAATTGTGTAATCCCTGTTGAGTTTAAAATGATGTATTAATTAGGTTTTGATTTAGAGTTCAACTGTGAGTTAGGGCAATTGATAATGAGTTCTTGATACGTCCCAAATGGAAATAGCTGTAAATACAATAACTGTGGGAATGAGTCAGTGATGCACAATGTTACTAAGTTTAGACTTCCAGACAGACTTTGATATCTAGAAAGGACATCTACATAGCATACAGGCTATATAGTTGACAAGGTGTGAATTCAACCAGAAAATCTTTGGAAGATGGTTGCAGATGAGACATTTATATGAGTCAATTCAGAGGAAGCAGACAACATTGTGAACTGAGACATTAATGTAGAGGCATGATTGAGAGATTTGGCTTTGTGTTTGGTAGTAGGCAGAAAAGTTGTAGCCTTTAGGAATATATGAATGGATTAGCAGATGGGAAGAGCAATAAAAAATGGAATTCAATCCAGAGAACCTTAAGGAACTTCAGTTGGGGAACTAAAGAAAGACACAAAAAGTGGTAGGATTCTGAAAAGTGTAGAGAAACAGAGGGACCTTGGAGTGCATGTCCACAGATATTTGAAGGTAACAGAATAGGTAAATAAGGTGCAAAAGCTGAAATTGCTGGAGAAACACAGCAGGTCTGGCAGCATCTGTGGAGAGAAAGCTGAGCTCTGAAGAAGGGTCAGTCACTAAACAAAAAAAAACCCAAAGAATTGCAGATGCTGGAAATCAAAAACAAAAAGTGAAATTGCTGGAAAACCCCAGCAGGTCTAGCAGCAACTGCAGAGAGAAAGCAGAGTTAATATTTCGGGTCCAGTGACCCTTCTGTACCGATTTGTGGTGTCTGACATGGTGTGTAGTTGGTCTTTAGCTACAGTGCAATGAAAGCTTAAAGCTCCTAGCAATCAGAGATAAAAGGTACTGCAGATGCTGGAGAATCCGAGATGATGGGTGCATCTACCTCCAGGTTGTGTGATTCCTTGAGAAAGGCAGTCAGGAGCAAATAACAGGAGAATAGTTGCTCCAAGCCATGGTGACAAAACACTAACTGAAAATGGGAAAGTTATGCCCGCGTTTCTGTGTTAAATGAAGAAATACTGTTTCAGTCATCCAATAAACTAGGCTGTAGAACAACACCGCTTTCTGCCCATGGATTAATTGACAACATAAAACAGACTTATCAAAAACATGCTTTTAGGATAACATTCCCACAGCATTCTTCTGATGTCCCAGCATTGCTTGGGCAGAAGATCAGCAGAAACCTCGGAGAAACAGTTTAAATGGTTCTTCAAACTGATTCTCCAGAGCTGCCGCCAATTTTACGGGACAGAAGACCAACAGAAGTTTCAGTTAATGAAGTTTTGGAATAGGTTCAGTCAGCTACATAAGTGAGTGGATGATCGTGGGTTAGATGTTTACTGGAAAAACATATTTCAGTGTCATGTTGTCATTGTTCTGAGAAAAATCTTGAAAATAATTTACTCATTTACACTATAAGGAAGATAAAGTCAGAGCTTGTAAACTGGGGCAGATCCAATCACTGACAGCTACTCTATGCCCTTACTTTATAATTATTCTTGCATAAGAAACAGTCAAAGAAATCTGCACTCATAGAAGTCAAGCAAAAAAATAACGTCAAAGACAGAGTAGAGTCATAGAGTCATACGGCATGCAAACAGACCCTTCGGTCCAAATACCCCACATCGGCCATTTTCCCAAACTGGATTAGTCCCACCTGCCTGCATTTGGCCCATATCCCTCCAAATATTTCCTATTCATGTAGTTATCCAAATGTCTTTAAAATGTTGTAACTGAACCTGTCCACCACTTTCTCTGGCTGTCCATTCTACATACAAACTACTCTCTCTGTAAACAAAATTGCCCCTCATGTCCTTTTTAAGTTTTTCTCCTCTGACCTTAAAAATATGCTCCCTAGTTTTGAACTCTCCCATCCTAGGTAAAAGACTTTTGCTATTCACCTTATCCATGCCTCCCATGATTTTATAAAACTCTATTAAGTGACCCCTCAGCCTTCTACGCCTCAGTGAAAAACAGTCCCAGCCCATCTAGCCTATTGTTATAACTAAAACCCTCCATTCCCACTGTAAAAACAATCAAGTGGTAAAAACGCCAAGGAGCTAAACAAGGGGACGGTGGGGCAGATTGTTCACGGGAAGACAGGGCCATTACTTTCTGAGCCATCCTTTTCTACCTGCTTTATTTCTTATTCACTTGTGGGATGTGGGCATCGCTGGGCAGCATTTCTTGCCCATCTCTAGTTGCTCTTGGAAAGGTGGTGGTGAGCTGTCTTCTTGAACCACTGCACTCCATGTGCTGTAGGTTGACCCACAATGCTTTATCACCCATTCATGCCATTGCTAAAATTGTGTTGTACAGCGGATAATCCTTTCACTTGCCCTCTCTTTCGTTGTGGCAAGCTTTGTGGTCCTGAACATGTTTTTATAAACTCTTAGGCTCTAAAAGGATTAAAAGCTGAAGCGCTCATTAAGCACCACCCCATATGCTAATATCCTAGCATGGAATGGAGTGGGGCAGGGCAGCTCGGGATGTCAAAGGAGACAAAACTAACATCCAGATGTCCCTCAGTCTCAGTAACAACGCCTACTGTACCTTATCATTCTCTTACAATAAGCTACATCTTGTTTAAGATAGGCTCTTCTTTTCATTAGAAAACCAACTAGTTTCCTCTAAGTTAATGAGGTAGACAGGCTACAATAGAAGTAACATTAGGGGTTTTCCTACGAGAAATAGGTGATGATAGCCAAGTATTTTGTCAAGAAGATATTTTCAGCAATGAATATCTCCCTAATGTTATGTCTGATACAAGGGTAGGTGTCAATATAGTATCAGATAATAAATCATGGCTGAAGAAACACTGATTAAAACCTACAACAGCCGAGTGCGTTTCATGGTCCAGGAAGTGCAGCTTTCAAGATTAATGGTACACAGGCAACCCTGCAACGCAAGGTGTGTCAGGAAGTAGCGGAGACATATCTGTACTTCACAATTAAGAATTCTCACCCTTGGGGATGAATGCGTGTTTTGACCTTAATCTGTTTCAAATGGCACAAGGAGTTAAGCTATTTACCGTCAGTAGCCAACTGTTCGAAGAACAGAAAGTGAGGCCACAACCGTTCAAGGATCATCCGGGCGTGGAACCATAGGTCAAAGACATGTCAGATAGTGAACAACTAGTTACATAGGCATTCCTGGTCTCATGGTGGAACTCCAAAAAATGAAAACTGAGATTAGATTTGTTAATTCGATGGAAACCTGCAACTATGTAGGGTTGGCAGAAATATTTTCCACTCCTAGCGTCACTGAAGGAAATTCAATGGCAAGAGTTGGCAAGGTTTGTGTACAAATGATGAGAAAATAAGCATTACACCCCCCTTCAGCTCACTGATTTTTTTTTATTGATGTTATTCAGATTGGAGCACACCCTGGGACACAAATTGTTATGGCAAACTCAAATCTAATTTCAGGCAGTGAAAAGATACAAGTTCATATGGAAAAATTTCATTTCTCATCTTCCAAGGAAGAATCATCAGTACCAGGGACACAGGTCATATCAAATAAGGAACAGTGTTATAACTGGGGAAGTGAATATACTGGGGCAGGGCTGGGGTGGGGGGTGGTGTTGGTACACTGTAAAGCTACCTGGTTGACCCCAATCTACAAAGAAGGTGCTGGCCGCAAATCTCCCTGATGTGTCTTTCACCAAGGTCACAGTGAGGATCTATCAGACTGCCAAATGAGGGCATCCGCAGGCTTTCCTGGCAATTAGAAGGTAAGTCCCACATTTGATGGATGAAGATTCCAAAGTAAAAGGTGAGAGAGGTAATTGATCTTGCACCTTCATTCCCGGAGAAACAAAGTGAAAATAAACCAAAATTTTTTCTTTCGTGCCTCTTGGGCATGGAGACTCAAACAGCAAGGCAATGCTTCCAGTACTAGGTCAAGAGGGAGTATCTGAGCTGAGCCTCTTCAGACACGGGCGTCTGTCTCAACCATTTCACTGACTCTGTCTCAGCACGTTGGAACAGAGTCAACTTCAGGTCACAGATTAGCCAAATTTATGACAGAGAAGGAGTGACCTCTGAATTCCCAAAGGTTAAGACAGACATGGGCCATTTTGAAATAATAGTTCAAAATGTGTTGGAGGAAAACAGAGCAGTATATCTCTTTTGGTGATAGTGACATCTATCGTGAAGACTACATCAAGTTGTAAACATTCACATGTGAGCGGGAATCTTAGTCCAGGTAGAGATAAATTCATTTCTGTGGTATTAATGGCAACAAAAGCTGAGGACAAGACATAGATTTATTCGCCATCCAAATACAAGACTCAGTAGATAAGCAGGAACTTTGGGTTTACAAAATTTTTACAAACCCTCAGTGTTAATAGGCAACAAAGTCATCAGGAATAAAGTATTCTTCGCTGCCTGCCTATAAAAATAAAGTCTAATTTGTTTTCTTTCTCATGTTTCCAGCTCTGTGGCTGTATAATGGATTTCCTGGATCCGTGGAGACTTTAATTGTTGCTCTATCAAGCTGGGCTGACAAGAGAGGGGAACAGCAAACCAATGGTGAAAAATTACTGCCTATCCTAATATACCATCGAAACAGCCAGCAATTTTGTTGATGATCCTATCTATCTGCGAAAAATGTTTGTGCCCTACAGTTTTCATTTTTTAGAGAATTCAGTCTTTCTAGTTGTGGCATTTTTAAATTTAAAGGTCACCTTTTCTCACTGATTTGTTCGTTCTTTTTAAAACTGTTAACTGGCTTTGGAGTTCCCCTGATCTATGATTTGCTCTAGCCACTTTAGTAAATTATTGCTAACTGATCTGCTAATGTTGTGAGAGTTTTGTCTCCAGCAGGCTATTTGTAACTGATACAACAGTGCTTACTTTAGCTTCTATAACATAAGACCTACATGAGGATGATATGGTATTGAAATATTCAACCAAGGATTATTAAAGCTCCTGATATTTCCAAATATTACAGTCACAGCATTTCAGTGAGGTTGCTGACTTGTTCACTGAGCTGGCTGGCTATAGTACAGCTAGGTAACATCATCAGTGTGGACTGAATTACAACCAGCCAGCTCAGTGAGCAAGTCAACAACTTCACCCATAACCCGAGCTACAGATCTTCACAAGAACCTTAAACAGCATTTCAGCATCTGGGCTAATAGTAAGATATTTCATTCTAAGAACAGCACACTGCAAAACTGCCATCCAAATGACAACCTGGAAAATTGCCTAAGTATGTACTATACACAAATAACAGAACAAATCCAACCCAGCTAATTACTTCTCCATCAGTTTACTTTTGATCATCAGTAAAGTGAAGGAAGGAGCCTTCAACAGGTCTATCGAGAATACTTTGTTCAGCAATAACCTACTCACTGATGCTCATTTTGACTTCCACCCAGTCAAGCCATCATCCTTTAACATTCAGCTATTACCATTGCTGAGTCCTCACTATCAATGTCCTGAGGGTTACCATTGACCAAAAACTGTACTAGGCTAACCATATAAATACTGTAGCTATAAGAGAAGGTCAGAGACTAGGATTCCTGCAAAAAGTAACTAAGCTCCTAATTTCTCAAAGGCTGTCCCCCATGTATCAGGTACAAGTGTGATGGAGTACACCCCCCCTTGCCTGCATGGATGCAGGTCCAATAACACGCAAGAAGCTTCACACCATCTGGGACAAGCAGCCCACTTGATTGGCATTACATCTACAAGCATCCACTCCCTTCACCACCGATGCCCAGTAGCAGCAGTGTGTACCATCTATAGGATGCTCTGCAGAAATTCACCAAGGCCCCTCAGACAGCACCTTCCAAGTCCATAAACACTACCATCTAGAAGGACATGTGCAGCAGATACATGGGAAAATCACTACCTGCAAATTCCTCTTCAAGGCATTGAGCATCCTGACTTGAAATTATATCACGTTTCCTTCAGTGTTGTTGAGTCAAATCCTGGAACTCACACCCTAAAAGCATCATGGGTCTGTAGCACATGGTTCAATAGGCAACTCACCATCATCAAAGGCAACTAGGGATGAACAATAAATGCCAGCTTAGCCAAAAAATACAACGTCCACTGAATAAATTAAAGAAATACTTTCATCAATGTTCCATGCTTCAAGCGGTCCCAGGTAAGATGGAGTCTGAGACTTTATATAGTCAGGTCAAATGCTATGACAATGATGATATCATGAATGTGTCTTTTAAAGATATACCAGAAACTAATTGTGAGGCATAAACACAACACTAACTTTGTGACGTCGCTCCAAGTCTGAGGTTATTCCAGGGTTAGGTCCTGTCCTAGGTTCCTTTCTAGAACACAGGTGTTGTTAAACAGCCTGGGATTCAATCCTCACTGAGCACACAATGCAGCCTAATGCTTCAGTGTTGCACTGTGGGAGTGTTGCACTATCAGGGATATTGTCTTTCAAGTCAGGTACTAACACAAAATCTCATAAAAGAGCCCGCTGCATTTTGCAAAAGTTGACGCCGTCGTTAACATTATGATGTGAAGGATCCACCATTTTTTTGGACTTGATATTATTGAATAGAACTATAATTTTGTAAAATGCATGAAATTGTGCTGTCTGTGCATGTGCACAGTATCAAATTTCCCAGGCTGAGTTCGGGTTTAGAAAGCACTGCCTGGAAATGTGATGGGGAGACAGGTTCAATTGTGGTATTCCAGCGGGCATTGGATGATTATTTGGGTAGTAATGGTGTGTGGGGACATTGCAAAAAGGCAGGAAATTGGCAAGGCTACAGAACCAGCACAAGCACAATGGACTGAATGACCTCTTTCTGTGCCGTAACCAGTCTCGTGAATGCTTGTGAATGACTTCACAGTCTCTGTAGGGTGACATGCAACAGAAGAAAGATTTCATTATGAAAGAATCCTATTCTGGATCCAGTCATGTTCTCATTATGTTATGATCCCTGATGAGACTGTGAAATTGATCTGACCGTCTGTTAAGGGATCATAACATTTTTGTTTAAAATAGACAAAAAAATGAAATTCCAAGTCCAGTGGAATCCATTATAATGTTAATGTCAGGGTTCAAGAAGTAAAACTGCTTGTAGCTGAACCATGGATAAATGTGGAGGAGTGTGTAGTGGGAGAGAATCTGTACAGAAGTGTTTTCATGAAGTTGCAAAGCTTTTTTCCCATGCAATGCATTTTAAAATATTTTATTTGCAATTACATGAACAATATCAGTAACTGCCATACAGCAGAAGTATATTAGGTAATAAACAGATTTCTGATAAAAAGAAAATGGTTCATTGCTCCAAAAGTTGTCCAAACTGGGAAATTGACTGCATTATTTTTCAGATTATTGTCATTCTAATTATACATCATTGCATGGAGGAAAGTAAATGTGAAAAGGTATTGCGTGTATAAGAGACAATGGTAATATAAGAGAAAATGTAGCAGAATGGGTAACAAGGTGTAGAGCTGGATGAACACAGCAAGCCAAGCAACATCAGAGGAGCAGGAAAGCTGACTTTTCGGGCCTAGACCTGAAACGTCAGCTTTCCTGCTCCTCTGATGCTGCTTGGTCTGCTGTGTTCATCCAGCTGTACACCTTGTTATCTCAGATTCTCCAGCATCTGCAGTTCCTACTATCTCTAGCAGAATGGGTAGGTGGGTCAGGAGGTTGTTGAGGGATTAGTGATGTTGTCAGGTCACAGTCGATTCAGGTCAGGCATTAGAGTTGGGGGTGAGCCTGGAACTGAGGGAGATACTTTGGGCTGATAGGGAATGGTCAAGGCTGGAGGGGGAGCTAAGGGGGCTGGGTCATGGCTGAGGGCTGGGCCCAAGGAGGGAGGGTTAGGATTGAAGCGAAAGGGAAGGACTGGGCTTGAGTTTTCCTGAGGATTGGAATGTCTGATCAGACCCAGTGCCAATGGAGAGATGGTCAATTCAAGTCAGGCCGAAGCTGCTTGGAGGGGAGGTGGGCAGTTGAGCCATGTCAGGTCAGTAAGATTTATCTCATTTGGCAGCAATGAGACCCCTGCACAACAAGTGAATTCACTGTCTATTGATCCCGATTATAATAGATATCCAGAGTGTTCAGTAAGAAAATAAAGTCACAAGTTTCCATGTTTTCTTAAAAAAACACAAAATAAACTTTACAAGGTTAGGAAAGTAAAGAAATCTACTATGACCTATACTCTTACACCCAGATTTAACTTGATGTAAATTTGGGGTAACAGATAATAACCAAGTGCTCCATGGAACACATCAAACACCAAATGCAATTATTGTGAATAATGTGGATTGCCGCACCTCATTAAAACTTTGCCTCCTTCATAAGGGATTATATTTTTATTTAATTTCAAAGAACTTGTCTTGAGACTCCCTAAAAATCATTCTAACTTGGACTACCTCAATGACTGTTCACATTCTGGTAATTTACTGTCCAAGACTGCAATCCCCAGAATTCACATTTTTACCAAGCTCTGGCTTTTGACTGGCAACTAGCTTCCAGCAATGTGCGACAAACAGTGAGGGAGAAAGAAGCATTTTCTATCCTTTTCCATTTTACCTGCATGCACAGGGATGCTTAGCAGATGTTCTTAAGCTGCAGCCTTCACAGCACACTTGAGCCCATTAGCACCTGAGCACCAGGCTGGCATACCAGCACTAGAACACACAACAGAGAAAAAGTCAAGTTTCAGACCTTCTTGTGTGTATGCCCGTCAGGAGAAAACACAGGCATGCCTTATACCAAGGCACTGTATTTTACATCAGTCTATGGATGTAGCTCATGGGAGAAAGTTCCAATTTCTTCTGTCTCTTCCTTTGAAGTTTTTTTTCCCTCTGAAACTGTGTAACATAATTATAGGTGCAACATTCCACGGTCTCTCTCAAAGCTGGGTACTATCTACACAAGAATTTCCTGGATAGTCACTGAATTCACAGCCATTTCTAGCTTGTGTGTCCTTTACTAAAAAAAAACAGCCTTTCTTAATGAAATGTTCAATACATCCTTGAGTAATTCGGAGCTGTTTTCATGACATTTTCTTTCAATGATGCACTCCAGATTCTAACCACTGGCACAGTTCCAGCTCCCTAACAGCATTGTGTAAAACCTCACTGCCCACAGGCTGTTCTTTGATCTAACTACATGGAGTCATTTAGCAATAATACATGAAGACCTTCCTCTGTTTCTCTCATTGACAAAGTTGGCTGATCAACTGCCATTCAGTGACCTTTGATCTGTTCTGTCTGATCTTTTAAAGAATTTGGTAGGACAAAATCAAAAGTGGCAACCATTGAAGTATTGTGTATCTTAATTATACAATATCCACAGGTACCAGATTTCATAGCATATAGGAATCCAGAACAATGGATTGTCTCAGAAGTACTACTGATTTGCTGGTTTGTGGAATTGATGCATAGCAGGTGCCCCTGGTTATCAACTATGATCTGCCTTTGAACCACACGAGTTATATTCACAATATATTCACCACATTTGTGATGAAGGCCATTTTGACGTGTTACCATGATCAGGAGGCATGAGTTGCTGCTCAGCATGCAGAGGAGGCTCAGATGTTCCCAAGTGAAAGCTAATAAACCTCTGAAGGAATGAATTCACTGATTTTAAATGATGCTAACAGTCACTCCTTTGGGCCTGGAGTATCTCTGTTGCAGTGTGGCTTTGGGCTGCTTCACTCCTTTAGTCAATTGACCTGGGAGGCATCAAGAAGTTCTCTTGCAGGCATGATAATGTCAATGTTTCATTCTCAGAAACTAAAACAGCTAATTTTCTTTGAATCACACCAAAACACTGTCCTACATATTTGCCTGCTTTCCTGTCCTGGTTCCTGAGGGTTAGTCATGGCTTCCATAGGATTGATCAATGCTTGTGGACAAATTACTGCAGAGATTTCATACAAAAACAGAGAGCGCTGGAGAAACTCAGCAGGTCTGGCAGCACCTGTGGAAGGAGAAACAGTGATAATACTTTAAATCCAGCAAACTTTCACTCATTGGATCCTTCATTGGAGGGCCACTGGGCTCAAAACATTCACTCTGATTTCTCTCTACAGATGCTGCCAGACCTGCTAAGTTTCTCCAGCACTTTCTGCTTTTGATTCAGATCTCCAGCATTTGCAGTTCTTTGTTTTATTGCAGAGATCTGATATTGACTTCTGCAGAATGACTGATCAGGGGATTCTTCCACGCTTAATGACTGCCGTCAGGCATGGTGGAAGAAATTACAGGTCAATAATCAACTTTTTCGGGTAAGTTGCCAATGCATATTCCATGACTAACAAGTCCTGGCATGGAACTCAAACATGGAGCTCTAGCCTAGGAACGGGTATACAACCCTTGTGCAAAAAGACTTACCCAAGATATCAGACCTTTTTTTAAAAGATGAAATGATCTCCTTTGACCATTCTAAATTATAGAGATCATTCAATACAGAGCCATTGTACAGAACATGAAGTGAAGAACAAAACCCTGATCATTTGATTTGAGAATGTAATTATTAATATTAAATGTAATGATATCAAAATTACAGATGTCACTACAATGCTCCATGCCTGCTTCCCCCTGCTCTTCCATCTCAGAGGCTCCATGCCGCCTGCTCCTTCTCTGCATAAAGCATCATCCCTTTTTTTCCACTGGAGTGTGCTCTCCCCACTCACTGAATCCTCCACCTTCACCCCAAACACACCACATTCCGCACTCCACATTATCACTGATATTATCACCAGACTGTTAATCCAGAGACACAGATAACATTCTGGGGTTAAAATTGTATCAGAGATAATAGGAACTGCAGATGCTGGAGAATCCGAGATAACATGGTGTAGAGCTGCATGAACACAGCAGGCCAAGCATCATCATAGGAGCAGGAAAGCTTGACGTACCTGGATTCGAATCCCACCACAGCAGATGGTGGAATTTGAATTCCATAAAATATCGGGAATTAAGAATCTAATGACCATGAATCCATTATCAATTGTCGGGAAAAACCAATCTGGTTCATTAATGTCCTTTAGGGAAGGAAACTGGCATCCTTACCTGACTCCAGACCCACAGCAATATGGTTGACGCTGAACTGCCCTATGGGGCAATTAGGGATGGGTAATAAATGCTGCCTCGCCAGCCACATCCTCATCCCGTTAATGAACAAAAAAAAAATTCCTCCCTGATCCTTCCCACCCAACATCTCACTGCTCACGCTTCTGGATTTTTATTTACTCAGGCACAAGGAGCAACAGCCTATTTCACTGGCAGCAAGTCTGCCACTGATCTGCAACAGGGATGAGAATAATTTTAGGCGAAAATTTTAGCTGGAACGTATTTTTTCTCTTTACAGATACTGACAGATCTGTTGCATATTTCCAGTATTTTCTGGCTATGTTTCAGAATGTCAAGCAGATGCCTTACTTAATGTTAACTTTAACAGACCTTTTCCCGTTTCGTCATTAATCTCATTGTTGAGCCTCAAATAATTCCAACCAGCTGTCTTGTAAATGGCCTTCAAGTCATTAATGATTTAACAGAAATACACATACTGAGTACATTATACAAGCCATTCTGTATTTATTGGTACATTTCTTTTCTCATTTAGTGATTTGTGAGTGTGGTCATTCTGAATTCATCTGCCTTGCAATTTCTGTCCATAAACTGACTACTGTCACTCTGGGAATACTGAGTGCAATTATATGTGTAAGCATCCTGCAGTGTTTAAGAAAATTGACCTTCCTAATTGCACTCTATGCATGATAGTCATTTACAGTTTGGTAATATAGGCCTGTGCGGTTTGTACAATTGATAATATTCCCTGGAATCAATGTACCCTCTAAGCTGTGTGGCCATGCAGACACATTGACTTCCGCATACGGAAGTCGCTGCTGCCCACCGTTCTTGAAAGTCTAAAAAAATTTCGGGGGACCGTAGCCAGGAATCCCTCAACACTCATCATATTTACTTTGTACAGAGAGGCAGTCGTAAGCCAGAGGTTTAGCATCAATATCCAGTGCTGTGTGGAATTATTTGTTTATTTAAGCTTCTATTTACTTCTACTTTACATCATAGAGCTCAATACTCTATAACAATAAACAATTACAAACAATAATTAAATAAGCTGTTTGTAAATGTCTTGCTTAATTGTTGGAACCTGCTTTTAGGTCAGAAAGTCAAACAGAGTGCGATGACCACCTTTCCTGAATTGCCGATGTGTGGTTCCACGGTGGAACTATCTATACCATGAGCACTAATTTGTAAAATCTACCCCTGTAATTACAGACAAAAAGATTCAGCTAGTCTGTAATCATGCCAGCCTGTCCCCGGGACCATTGTAGCTGATGTAAAAATAACTTCCTAAACTTCAAAATTACCATTTGTAATCTTCACAGATGGAACTCGCAGTGAACTGAAAGCACGGTCTACAATTTAGTGACAACATTAACGTAATCAGTAGTTAGATACTATGTGGCACAGTTCCGTTCAATTATTTAAATGCAGATGCAGAACACAGTGCTTCTCCTCAACTTGAAGAGAAGGAGAGCAAACTGTAAGGTGTCAGTTTATCTCAGTTGCTAGACTTTTGCATCTCTCAGTTGGAGAGATTATAAATTCAACACTGCTGCAGAGATCTGAACACCTAACTCAGCAGGCAAACTGTATGTTGACCTTCATAGTGAGAAGATTCAAGTACAGGAGCAGGGATGTCTTGCAGTAATTATACAGGACACCTGGAATACTATGCGCAGTTTTCGTCTCCTTTTCTGAGGAATAATGTTCTTGCTATAGACTGAGTACAGCAAAGGTTTACCAAATTGATTCCTAGGATGGCAGGACTGACATATGAGGAGTGATTGAATCAGTTAGCATCATTCACTGTAATTTAGAAGAATAAGTGGGGAATCTCATTAAATCCTATAAAATTTTGACAGGACTAGACAGGCTAGATGCAGGAAGTATATTCCCAATGGTGGAGGAGTCCAGAACCAAGGGTCGTAGTTTAAGGATAAGAGGTAAACTTTTTAAGAATAAGGTGAGGAGAAATTTCCTCACCCAGGAAGTAGCGAGCTGGTGGAAAGTCGTTGAGGCCAAACTGTTATGTGCTTTCAAGAAGGCGATAGATATATTGCGGCTAGAGTGATCAAGCAAGCCCCCGGGTGGGCAGTGGTGGTGTGGGTGGGGGATGGATGTGTGGGGGGCTGGGGGAGGGTGGTTAGTGGTTGTTGTGGTGGTGGTGTTGATGGTTGTGGTGGGAGTAGGGTACTGAGCTTGATGATCATATTGAACGGTGGAACAGGATTGAGGGGTTGAATGGCCTACTCCTGTTCCCATCTTCTATGTTTCCACGGATTAAGCTGGAGAGGATTCAGAAGAGATTTACCAGGGCGTTGCTGGATATGAAAGGTTTGACTTATAAAGAAAGGTTGTACAGGCTGGGACTTTTCTTCACTGGAGCGTAGGTGGTTGAGAGGTGACCTTATAGAAGTTTATAAAATAATTAGGGAACTAGATAGAAATAGTGGTAGTTGCCTTTTCCCCAGGATGGGGGATTTCAAGACTAGGGGGCACATTTTTAAGGCGAGAGGAGAGAGATTTAAAAAAGACATGAGGGGCAATTTTTTTACACAGAGGGTGGTTCATGTGTGGAATGAACTTCCTGAGAAAGTAGTTGATGTGGGTACAGTAACAGCGTTTAAAAGACATTATAAGTACATGAATAGGAAAATTTTGGAGGGATCTGGGCCAGGAGTAGGCAGGTTTAGTTTAGTTTGGGATTTTGCTTGGCATGGACTGATTGGACAGAAGGGTCTGTTTCTGTTCTGTATAACTCTATGACTCTATAACTCAGGCTGACATTCCCATGTTATACTTGGGGAGTACTATGCTGTCAAGAATTCAGGCAAGATGGACTGAATGGACCACAACAGGGAGATACAACACGTCCAGAGATACTAGTCACCCTACCATGCATTAAGGATGTATCTGAAATGACCACCAGATTACTCCACCCCCTAGGAATCATGGTAGCCCACAAACCAACAGCTACAGACGAGAATAAAGAATTCGACAACCACAACTAACAGAACTAACGTTATTTACAAGATACTATACAAAGACTGCCAAAAACATTACATAGGGCAAACCGGAAGGAAGCTAGCCATCTGGATTGATGAACACCAACTAGCTACCAAGAGACATGACCAGCTATGTCTCATTTCAATACACATGGACAAAGAACGACACCAATTCAACTGGGACGATGAGGCATCTGAGATCAAGCCAAGCAAAGACATGCACGAGAATTCCTGGAGGCCTGGCACTCAAACCAGGGAACTCTATTAACAAACATGTAGAGCTGTACCAACCACTAAGAAACAAATCTGGAAGCGATGCCACCCAGCCCAGCAAACTGAGACACATAAATAGCAAGTGGGACAGGATACCAACGCTTCACCAGAGGTGAACTGACGATGTTACCTAACACGGTGACGAAACACTTGTGAACAAACTTACCAGTTTGGTGAGCAAGTCAACAACGGCATTAAGAGGTTACATTTTATGAAATAGGAATTCCCAGACTAGCCCTATCAAAGATATACCTTTGACAGTTTTTGCCTCTTTGCAGATTATTTGCAAATAAAGCTGTCTCCACAAATTATTGGATTTTTCTTTGTTGCTTTTAACTAACCTGTTTCCCGCAACCTCCAAATGAAAGAATTATTATTTGACATTCTGGCTAAGCATAGTACAGAGAATCTTTAACTAAATTATTTCTCTCCATTTCAAAAGCCTGCACTGCATTAACTGTACACATTGCCATATCAGTGGTTCCAGCTGCACTGGGATTCAGATTATGCCTCCATGCCCAACCCCAGGTGGAAATTGTTGTGCCGAGAACTTGAGAAAACAATGTCGGTGTTCATAATAATAAGGGCAATAAGGCTCCTTGTAGCCCAGCCATATTGTGGATTCCTTAAGGCCTCAAAAAATCTCTCACAGCCCTGAATTTTCCTTGTCTTTGGAGATGGGTAAATAAGGGAGAGCTGTTGGGATGGATCCCTGATGCTTTCCCAGATGCACAGGACTCTGCCTGAGACAGGCAAGCAATAGGATCAGTGGCCCACTCCACAGAGTCCAAGTAGAACCCGAGGAGACATTTTGAGCTGGCAGCATTGGAGCACCACCACTACCACTGCCCCACTTCTCTCCCCCCGCCCCCGCTTCCTACCCTTATCCCTCACCCCTCCCTCCAACTACTTGCTGTGTGCTGAAGCCAATGGCTTAACCAAGGGGTCTTCCCAGCATAAGGCCAGGGGATATTTGGAGTTAGTAGATCCATGCTGAGTGAGAAAGGTGTGAAGATAAAGGCATCTGCTCCATGTGTGAATAGACCTCCAAAGGGAATTCCCCACTTTCTTAATTATCATCTTAGGATGCCTTTAATACAATCCCTCTGAGTCACCAGTGACAATGCCTCCAGGCCTTCTCTTAGGTTTTGACTTGCCTCATCAGCACCCAACTCTCTTGGCAAGGCTCAAAAGCTGCTCGCTGTCTGATTGGGCTTGCAGCAATGAGAGTCCACTGACCAACCTAAACTTCCTAATGTCCAACACATTAGCAGCCAACCAGGGGCTACTCCCAGAAGGCATGCTGTCCATTTCACTACTGACAAGTGAAGGCTCAGGACAACCATCTTCTCTGACATTGGGGTTTCAAAGATCACAAGAAAATCCTCTCCATGATAAGACCATATGACATAGGAGCAGAAGTAGGCCATTCAGCCTGAGTCTGCTCCACTGTTCAATGAGATTGTGACTAATCTGATAATCCTCCACTCCATTTTCCCATCTGTTCCCCATAACCATTGATTCCCTTACTGATTAAAAATCTGTCAGTCTCAGCCTTGAACATACTAATGACCCAGCCGTCTTTGGTAAAGAATTCCACATAACACAGTGTCAACACACCATGTCTAATGTTGCTCCGCACCATGTGAGACTAAACATTATGCCCTGAAGCAAAACTAGGTGTTTGTCTTTAAAATTGTTGACTTTGATCAAATTGTTTTTGTCACATCTTAGTACTTCTGCTATTCAATAGTGGAGCTAACAGCATCATTTAAAGCTAGATGCCCATTTTCTGTTGGTGTGTTCATCAAGGAAGTGCTGTAGTGCTGAGCCTACATAACACCTTTTTGTATATTGCTGGCCATTGGTCAAGATGTTCCAAAGGGGGAAGAGCTTGCCTACTGGAAGATCTGTTAAATGTCCCTTTGCACCTTAAACACCCAAGATTGAACAGGCCATAAGTTGTCACCCAAGTTGTCTGCATGTAGGATAAAGGCCATGTGGGAAATAGGTCTCTCCTGCACCCATACAATCATGCTCACTCGCTCTAATGTCCCCAACTCCACACAACTAATGCTGCATGGACTCTGTGCTGCCCACTCATTTACCTGGGAACCTTCACCCACGTCCCCCAACACTAATGGCTATACCAACTCCTTTTACCTTACACAATCCCTCCTTCTTCCCCATAATTGGAAAAAAAAAGGACCATAACAGGGCAGGAAGCACCAGTACAGTGGAGAAGTGTGCAAAATTGGTCTCCTCGTCCCCTAAGAACACAGGCCTGGACAGGAGAAGACTGGAACCACTCCTACAGGGATGCTGAAACATCCCAATCCCACCAACTGAGTATCACTCTTCATTTCACTGCAACTCCCACATCAACCCCATGGCCAGTGTCATTCATTGGACACCATGTCTAAACAATGGCCACAGACCCTGCTCTCTCTCAAATCTTGCAGGTACAAGCAGGTGATCCATGGCCCAGTGGAGCATCATAGAATCATTATAGTGTGAAAGCAGGCCATTTGGCCTATCAAGTCCACACCAACACTCTGAAGAGCATCCCACCCCCCTTCTCTATCACACCCCCGTATCCCCACCTTTCCCATGGTTAACCCAGCTAACTGGCACATCCTTGGACACTATTGACAATTTAGCATGGCCAGTGCACCTAACCTGCACATCTTTTGAGGGTGGGAGGAAACCAGAGCACCCAGAGGAAACCCACACTGACATGGGGAGAATGTGCAAACTCCACACAGACAGTGACCCGAGGCTGGAATCGAACCCAGGTCCCTGGAGCTGTGAGGCAGCAGTGCTAACCACCGAGCCACCGTGCCAGTCCAATGGGCTGTTCTGCCAGAAAGACTCCTCGGCGTCTGAGAAAGTCAGTACAGAAGAAGCAGTGTCAAGGCTGCGTCCTGTCCCCCTCACCAGCTCAGATACTGACATCTCAGTGGGAAAGTCGCATGTAGAATGTTGGGAGAACCACGCAGTGTCAGCTCCACTGAGGGCTGTGGGAGATACTCTGCTAACACTGGCACTCGAGGGACTGTCTGAGATCAGGTACTGCTCAGCCCCGAGCAGGGGGTGACCCTGTTGCGTCTGCAATCAGGGACTTGATCAGAATGCACAGGGAGGAACTGGAGTGGCAGACAGCTATATGGGACACAATGGCCCTCAGTGCCTAGAGGCTGAAGGAGGGTAACAAGTTGCATGGGGACACTGCAGCCTTGAGCATGTGATTACCTGTCTGCCTCCATGGACATGTAGATGGCTGTCAGACAGAGTCAGGTCCAACATCCACAGGGTCTGCTGGAGAGAAGCACAGACCTATCCTCCATCAGCCCAGCCATTGGTCCTCAGGACTGAAGGCCTAGCAACAGGGGAAATGTGAATGTTGACCTCACTCCATGTGCCCCATCCTCACTAGGAGACTGGGCCATGCCAGGAGGCATGAAGCAGGAGGAGGAACCCCACACAGGCCTCTCTGAAACCTCCCACCTCAGAACACTGCAGGGGTAGCTAGGATCTCCAGCTCCACCGCCGTCTGCCCCAGATAACTGTTGGAATTTGAAGCTAAGGAGGACCCACTTGCCTCTGGCAAGGAGACCTTCAGTATGTCCGGGCTGTTTTGATACACACCCCGAGAGTCGCCTGATCAAACGACCAGGCTCCACTGATGAGTCAGCTTCCCCCAGCCCAGCTCTGGGACCTGGGACTGCACGGAGATGTAGTGAGACGGAAGGAAAAGAGGGAACTCAAGTGGAATGTACAGCATGTGGAAACAAACTGAAGAAGGCAATGGAATTTGCTGTCACTGTTGCCCCTTCTGACCAAACATCACTCGCCTTCACCCGTGTGCAGAAGTGAACTCATGTCAATGGGTCTTGCAGCCCCTTCCCCTACAGGTTGGGATTCTTAACCTGCCTGGTCTGGCTGTTGTCGTAGCCATTTTCTTCCCCGTTGCGCAGTTTCAATTTCCTTCATGATAGAAAGCACAGAACAAAGGGCACCTGCCCATTTACCCCTTCACAGCTCCACCCTGCCCTCCCCAGACCCCACCCCCAGCCCTGGCAATGCCAAGTATTAACCTTCACTGTCCCCTGCTTCTGACAGTGGTCAAACCCCTCTCCTGCATGATATTTATTGGATGCCCCCTTGCAAATGTAATTAATCACTTAATAATTGTCATTCGTCACTTCCCCCAAACTGTAGCCCCCAAGAGCCCACAAATAGGTTCCCAATTCTCCTTTTCACAGCAATGGACCCCTCAAACACCCCACTCCCCTTTTCCATCGTATTTCTGAGCTCACCCAACGGACTAAGTGTCGAATATTGTCTATGCCTGTGAGACCTTGATGACCCACTGCACTGATACTGGGTTTCTACATCAGATATTCAGCTTGTAGTTCTGTCACCTGCTTCTTTGGCATGTCCGTAAGCAGAAAAAATTCTTCTGCCTTCTGGGAGAAGAGTTGGTCTTCTCTCAGGATTTGTCCATGGGTCTTTCTGATTTCTGTTTCATTGTCATAGAATCATACAGCACTGAAAAGGCCCTTTGGCCCATCAAGTCTGTGCTAAGCTTTCTACACTAATCCCACTTCCCAGCTTTTGGCCTTTAGCCTTAAATGGTATATTTCCAGTGCTTATCCATGTACTTTTAAATGTAAGGTTTCCTCCCTCTACTATTCTGCCAGACAGTGCATTCCAGATTCCCACCACTCTCCCTCTAACTCTCCTACCCTTCAACCCCTCAATATTAATCCTTCAATGAAGGGGAACAGCTGTTTTTTATCCACTCTGTCCATGCTTCTATAACCTTATACCCTTCAATCAGGTTCCCCCTTCAGCCTTCTCTGCTCGAAAGGAAACAACCAGATTCTCTCTCCTTCCTGGACCTCTCTGTCTCCATCTCGGGTAACCACCTCGAAACCGATGTCCATTTCGAGCCTACTGACTCCCACAGCTACCTGGAATACACCTCCTCCCACCCACCTTCCTGCAAAAATGCCATCCCCTATTCCCAATTCCTTCGCCTCCGCCGCATCTGCTCCCAGGATGAGACATTCCACTCCCGTACATCTCAGATGTCCTCATTCTTCAAGGACCGCAACTTCCCTCCAACAGTGGTCGAGTACGCCCTTGACCGTGTCTCCCGCATTTCCCGTAACTCATCCCTCATGCCCCGTCCCCGCAATAATAACCAAAAAAGTATCCCCCTCGTCCTCACGTACCACCCCACCAACCTCCGGATCCAACGCATCATCCTCCGACACTTCCGCCATCTGCAATCAGACCCCACCACCAAAGACATTTTTCCCTCCCCACCCTTATATGCCTTCCGGAGGGACCACTCCCTCCGCGACTCCCTTGTCCGCTCCACACTCCCCTCCAGCCCCACCACACCCGGCACTTTTCCCTGTAACCGCAGGAAGTGCTACACCTACCCCCACACCTCCTCCCTCACCCCAATCCCAGGCACCAAGAAGACTTCCCACATCAGGCAGATGTTCACCTGCACATCTGCCAATGTGGTATACTGCATCCGCTGTACCCGTTGTGGCTTCCTCTACATCGGGGAAACCACACGGAGGCTTAGGGACCGCTTTTCAGAACACCTGCACTCAGTTCGCAACAAACAACTGCACCTCCCAGTCGCGAACCATTTCGACTCCACCTCCCCATTCCTCGGACGACATGTCCATCCTGGGCCTCCTGCAATGCCACAGTGATGCCACCCGAAGGCTGCAGGAACAGCAAATCATATTCAGCCTGGGAACCCTGCAGCCCAATGGTATCAATGTGGATTTCACAAGTTTCAAAATCTCCCCTCCCCCAACCACATCCCAAAACCAGCCCAGCTCATCTCCACCTCCCTAACCTGTTTTTCCTCTCACCTCTCCCCTCCTCCCACCTCAAGCCCCACACCCATCTCCTATCTACTAACATCATCCTGCCCCCTTGACCTGTCCGTCCTCCCTGGACTGACCTTTCTGCTCCCTACCCCCCCACCTACACTCACCTTTACTGGCTCCATCCCCGCCTCTTCGACTTGTTTGCCTCCTCTCCACCTATCCTCTCCTCTCCTCTATCCATCTTCTATCCGTCTCCCCCTCTCCCTATTTATTTCAGAACCCTCTTCCCCTCCCCCATTTCTGATGAAGGGTCTAGGCCCGAAACGTCAAGCTTTCCTGCTCCTATGATGCTGCTTGGCCTGCTGTGTTCATCCAGCCCCACAACTTGTTATCTCAAAGTCTGTCAAATCTCTCTTCATAGCTAAAATGATCCAACCGAGACAACATCCTGATGAATCTCCTCTGCACCCCCTCCAGTGCAGTCATTTCCTCCCTGTCGTGTTGCAACTGTAACTCCAGGACTCCAGCTCTGGCCTATCCAAAGTTTTGTACAGCTCCAAAATAACCTTCCTGCTCTTATGATATAGGCCACCATCAATGAAGGTAAAATTTCCAACTTGGTTGGAATTGCTTTCTCCAAAGTTAAGTCTTCTTTCAACTGTAATAAATCTGACAATGTTTCCTAAAGAATTCCAGCATTGATTCTGTGTCATGAACTCTGATGTAATTTTGCATTGGCTTGGACCCTCTCTGATAAGTAGAAGTAGAGGATGCACTACAGTAGAGTATCTGTAGAAGAGGTATTGTTCTTCCATAGCATGAAAGTTTATTGTATGGTAGTAATGTGAACATTAACGCTTTCAGAGACATTACATTTGTTGCTATGTCAACACTATTGATATCACTGTGAGTAACACCTTCTACAATTTTGCTGATGATTGAGAGTAAACTAATGGAAAAGTAATTGGTTGGATTGTATTTATCCTGCCTTTTGTGGCCAAGATGTTTCCATATATTTCCACATTGCCTCCTTTGGCTACGTTCAACGATCCAGGTAATTATCTGCACGCCTCATGCAGCTCTGGTTGCCCCACTTGCTTTCCCTTTAGGAGCTGATGCTGGGAATGGGGTAGGGAAGTCAGTATGTGTTTTTGGGCCCTGTCTACCTTTATTTCTTGATCTAGCAGAGCTGTTCCACTTGCAAACTACTTTGTCTTCTCCTCCCACCTGCTCAGCTAATGATTGAGAACAGGGATTCCATGGAGACTCATCCCTCTGTTAGCTTCCTATCACCTTTTATAATTGTTATGGTAACACTAGAGATCTTGCTTCTGATTTATTGGAGTTTTATTAGACCATTTGTCTCTGTCCGTAACCTGCTATTATGCTGCTATCTCACTCCAATAATTTCTCAGTGGCAGTCTTGGTAAGCACTGCTCCATGCTTCATTGAATCAGGAGGATAATAATCGGACATGATGGGTAATGAGTGGCCAATTCACTAAAATCCATTTATGTCCTTGCTGAAGTTGAATCTCATCCTCTTGAATTCTGCATGTATTGTTTTGTCCATTACTGCCATTCCCATATGTTTACACTGATAAATAATAAACTCAATGTTACAATGTAATTTTCTTTAAATTTTTACTCACATAAATTTCTTTTGATAGGTGGCTTTTTCTTTTAATAATCGAATGGCTAATGTGTGGAATATGATCCTCCAAATATGACATTAGTTAAAGCTAATGCATAATAAATGCTTTTTATTCATACAGCGCATTAGAATCGTGGCATAATTAACATCATAAAGTATTATTAACAGATGACTTTGGAAACAACTAACACAACACATGGAACCAACAGGGAAGAGAGTCTTGCTTGCATTTAAAAACAAACCTAAAATGAGTGGAATTATGATATTCGTTAATGCAAAAGAACTTAATGTAAATTATTCTGATATGCTTGGATTATATTGGATATATATATATAAAACTAAATATCGAAAACATAATAGCAGTCAACAAGTAGAGCAAGAAAAATATTGCATTTTGGAAACAGATCTCATCTGTCTTAGGGAAACATGCATACCTAATGGTCACCCGATCAAAGTGTTTCATTGTGCAAGACATGTCAACATACTAAGCTGGTATGTACAAATGTAAATATTGTTATTATTTGTGTTATCATAATCAAATTGGTAAGTTTTTGTGTATATTTGTGTTGAGCATTATACTGTGAATGAAGTAGAATGCATCCTTATACCCTTGCAATAGGGACTTGAAATCTGGAATTAAATAGTTGGAATGAAAGACTCCTCCCTGCTGTTGGCTCCACATAAAATGAAAAGAAACAAAGGCAATTTCCTGAGATCTTTCAAAATAACAGCACAGGAAACAATAAATGTGTGCAGCATGATTGACACAAATCGAAGTGCCTGCTCCAGAAAAATTAACATTTCATTCTTATTTCCAAATATTGAAAGATTTGTAATGTGTTTTAGCACTTCCTGTTTTTATTTAAAATCATACATGAAATTATTTTGGCCACTATCACCCCAGTTTCAGTGCTTCATACTACAAAACTAATACTTCAACACTAATTGTCAGCAAATACGCAAAGTTTAACAAGATGTTGCATGTTACATTATGATGCTGAGAATAGGTGCTGTTGTTGCAGGGTCAGGAACATTCCTTTAACCAATACTTTATTTGAGCTGGGACTTTAAGCCGAAGAGTTTGAGAGAGGTGAAGCCTATAAGTGAATGTTTCAATCCAGGCTTTGAAAGGCACAGAAGTAAATGTAATCGATAAATGTATTACTATTGTGAAATCTGTCACTCCTTTTAGTTTCTTTTGATTACAAAGAGAAATATTTTGATTCCTGGGGGGAGAAAATGAGAAAATTCTTTCAGAAATTATTTTGAGAAATTTGGCCAGGTTGTGCAATCACAAACTGATATGTTCTCACTAAAAAAAAGCAGCTAATTTGTGTCATACAGTGTGATGTCTTTAAATTTGAGAATTGCCAACACAGTACTACTTATAGGACTGCCAATATCTAATATACTTATCGAACTGGATTTTCACAGATTTCACCATCACTCTAAAAATGGCAAAGGAGACCAAGCATTGGAAGTCCTGCCTAAAACACAATACCTACTATTTTCACGGGGGAAGGAATGGGGCTAGGGTTATATTTTGCACATGGGCACTTGCAGAGTCAGCTTCCCACATAAATCAGCTGTTACCTCCAGTGATGTCTGATTTTGATGATCCGCGTGCGTGAAATGCAACATGCCCAGTTCACACTTGGCAGAAGTGGTGCTGAACATTTAAAAATCATTTGGATAGCCAAGGTATTGTTTGGAAAGGTAAGATATTCCTTTTGATATGATCCTGGGTTGCCTTGGAGAGAAGTTAGGCGCCAGTCGGGAGGGGTAAGTTTCCCTTTGAAATTGTTTAAAGTAGACATGCATGTGCCTTTAAAGTCAACAAATGTAGCATTAACTACCAAGCTCATTAGAACAGTCAACAAACTTGTCAAATTAAAGTCAAACTGGGTTTGCATTGTATAACATTTTTCATAACCATGTGTTATCACTGTGGGGGCCATTTAGCTGGAATGGCTGGTTAGCATTACAGAGTGATGCTAACAGTGTGGGTTCAATTCCTGCACTGACTGGCATTACCACAAAGCACTCTACTTATCAACCTCTCCTCTTGCCTGAGGCATGGTGACCCTCAGGTTAAACCATCACCAGTTCTCTCCCTCTAATGAGAAATTAGCTCTATGTTCTGGTAAGACTATGATGACTTTCCTCTTATTATCACAGCAGGGTGTTTATTATTTCATTGTTCAATTGACAGGTCAGAGTGGCTATAGATTCTTTGAAGTGGGATTAAAATTCCAATTGTTGTCTTTTTAAGGGAATGAAATGCTTGCGGTCATAAGGGATTACATATTTGAGGGATGTAAAATGGAGTGAATTGATTTTTATGAGTGAGAGTGTTTATTTAAGAAAATTCTCCAAAGCACAATATTATATTATTTAATTTCATCTTATCTCTTGAGTTCTACACATGGTGAATCCTGGTTGAGTTTGTACAGTAGGTGTAAGGGTAAAGGCTGGTGGTGGGTCATGTTTTGGCATGTGTTGCCATTAAGTTGGCATAGAGGCTACAAAGGACAGCGTATTTGTGGAGGGGCATATTGGAGCTTTAAGGGGAGTGACTGGAAGTGGCATGGGTTTTCATGGAGATTTGAAGGATTTGGGGATGAGCGGAGGGGGAGAGGTTGATACGAATGACATACGGGGGGGTGCGGTTGTGTATGGAGACATGAGGTTTCATGGATGGGGTATGTCGAGTGTGTCAGGGGAATGAGTGTGAGGAGTGACTTTTATCAAAACTTTTACACAGTGTCAATGCACTGAGGCAGGCCTTCTGAGCAGTTTGTCTCGCCCTGGCAGACTTTGCTCTCATTCTGACTCCCAATTAATCCAACCAGACCCAAATGAAAATCTAACCTCAGGGCATTCGTTTCTGAGTCGGGCCTGCAGATTGAGGAACGAACCATTGTTACAGACGGGGAGAGAGGTACATTAACAGTCTGTACTCTGTCCCTAAACCTCTAACGATAAGTGGAGGTATTTCAGTCTTTTCCATCTTTACGAAACAGGCAGTGGCACATTTCATCCAAGCTGTTTTTTTCTTCATGAGGTTCAATTTTAAAAGCAACCTGCAATAAACTGTCTTTAGGATTGAATCAAAATAATGGTTTATTTATACATTTAAAGCTAGGGGATGATAGTCACGACACATACGCACAGTAAAGCATGCAAGGAAAACAAAAGGAAAAGAAATAGTTTACAACTAAGAAATCAACGATATGGATATTAATTCATATGACTCTCAGAGTCAAGAAAGTTAGCACCCAATGAGGGTTCTTTCCTGTAGGAATTCAGATCTAGGTATGTTCCAAATGCCAAATCAAGAATTGCAGAAACAAAAACAGAAATTGCTGGAAACGCTCAGCAGGTCTGGCAGCGCCTGTGGAAAGAAATCAGAGTTAATGTTTCGGGTCTAGTGACCCTCCCTCGGAACCGAGAACATTAACTCTGATTTCTCTCCACAGATGCTGCCAGACTTACTGAGCTTTTCCAGCAATTTCTGTTTTTGTTTCTGATTTACAGCATCCGTAGTTCGTTTAGTTTTTGTCAAGGATTGCAGAATTCCTTCTAAAGTCAGCTGGGTGCAGCAAATATGAGGCTAGCGTATCAAAACTTGGTTCATTTCAAATCTTAGTTGTGGGGATGACTCAGATTTGAGGGAGGCTTAGCTAGTAACCTGGAGACTGATTGTCTACTGATGGTCTTGTAGACTAAACTCACATGGATTCTAAAAAACAGAATGAGGGAAGGGGTCCAGGAATTACAGTTAAACTCTTCAGAGAGCAGAAGAGTTTGATCACATGACATGTTTCTTGGATGAGTCCATTTCAACGTAAAAATTAATTTCTATCTTTTGACTCAATGGTTCATCATTCATCTTTGGAGATTGATGAGACAATTAGTGCCTTATTCTGAAATGACACAAGGAGAGATAACTTTCCACATCTACCCAGTCAAGCCCCCTTAGAGTCTTGCATGATTCTAAAAGGTTGCCTCTCATTCTTCTTAATTCCAATGAGCAAAGACCCCATTTACTTCGCCTTTCATTATAAAACAATCCCTCCATACCTAGATCAACCTCGTGAGCCTTGTATGAACTGCCTTCAGTATTTTTCCTTAAACCGGTGGCCCAAAACTGGTCATAGTATTCCTGCTGTGGTATAACTAGTATAATTTTAACATGACTTCCCTATTTTTTTGCTCCATTCGCTTTGAAATAAAGGCCAACATTCCGTTTGCCTTCTCTATTGTCTGTTGGATTTTTAGGCTAGCTTTTTGCAATTTATCCTTGAGAACTCCCAAATCCTCAGTAGTGTAGTTTTATGCACTCTTTCTCCATTTAAATAATATTCAGTTCCTCTTTTCATCCTACCAATGTGCATAACCTCACATTTTCTCACATTATATTCCATCTACCAGGTTCTTGCCTACTTTTTTAAGATGACCGTATCCCTCTGCACACTTTGCATCATCCCACTTACCTTTCCACCTATTTTTGTGCCATTTACAAACTTGGCTATTGTACGTTCACTTTTCTCAATTAAGTTGTTACTATATATTGTAACTAATTGTGGCCATAGCATTGATCTCTGTGGCACTCCATGAGATACAAGTTGCCATCCTGAGAGGTCCCCAATCCTTATCCCAACTCTCTGTCTTCTATTAGTTAGTTAATCTTCTATCCATGCTAGTATACTGGCTCCAACATTATGGACTGTTGTCTTATTAAGTAGCCAGTCATGTGGCACCTAATCAAATGCCTTCTGAAAGTCCGCATATATTACATCCACTGTTTCCCCTGTATCCATCTTGCTT
The DNA here is from genome assembly GCA_024137785.1 of Ginglymostoma cirratum. NCBI lineage: Eukaryota > Metazoa > Chordata > Chondrichthyes > Orectolobiformes > Ginglymostomatidae > Ginglymostoma > Ginglymostoma cirratum. Next base: position 42,235,155 of record JAHRHZ010000013.1, read on the forward strand.
GATGTCTCCTCAAAGAATTCTAGTAAATTTGTCAGATATCATTTCCTCTTCATGAAGCCGTGCTGACTCTGCTTGACAATATTATGTATTTCTAAGTGATCTGCTATTACATTGTCTGTAATAGACTCTAATATTTCCCCAAGAACAGGGATAAAGCTAATTGGCCTATAGTTACCTGTTTTTTGTTGCCATTCCTTTTCGAATTAAGGTGTTACATTGGCAGTTTTCCAACCCCTTTCCTGGAACATTTCCAGAATCTAAGAAATCTTAGAAGATTAGTACTAGTGCATCCACTATCACTGTAGTGACTTCTTTTAATATCTTAGGATACATCCCATCAGGTCCAGAGGACTTATCGGTCTTCAACCCCATTAGTTTCCCAAGGACTTTTTGTCTAGTAATAGTCATGATGTTTATTTCCTCTCCTCTTTTTGCTTTTGCATATTTAGTATTTTTTTGGAATGCTATTAGTGTCTTCTAATTTGAATACTGGTATAATGCTTTTTTCAATGCCTCTGTCATTTTCTGGTTTCCCATTATTATTTCCACAGCCTCATTCTCTAAGGGGCCTATTTCAACAATGGAATCTCTCTCTTCCTCTTTATATATTTAATTGCAGTCAACTTGCACTATATGATTGGTGTCAACCGTGTTTTAGTCCAGCAAAGTCCATCTTAAAAATTAGACAGAATAGTATAGCTTCTAAAATAATTTATGATTTCTTTTATGTCTTACCAACTTGGCATCCAGATTGCACCCTGACCAAGGAGCAAAAGTTCAGACCAATATGATTTTTGTTTTGAGAATGAATCCTGCATACCAAATTGAGTACATAGCAAAAAAAACCCAACAATCGTCACAGCGGTGAGACTTCTTGTTCATTGGGTTGTTAAAGGAGTCAACAAGAGATGCACCAAGCATTTGTTTGCCACATCATCAAATTGGCTTTGCATCAATCTTCCAGTCAACAAATACAAAAAAGAGTCAGCTGCATTCCAGCGTTGTGTTTTTGGCCTTGCCATTGTACAAAATCCTTTAATTTATGAGTCAAGATTACACAGCTTGCAAGACCACCAGATACAGAATACAAAGGAACAGGGTCAACTGGGAAGGACTAAGCAAAACAAGTTTTTTGATTCCATTGGAAAACTTAGTCCTGGATATATTTTCATGTAATGATGCAGTGGGAGAGCAGTACACATAAGGTGTAGGTCAGAACCCAAACGTTTCATCCAAATGCTGTACTGATATTTATACTCTGCTCAAGTCTCTTCCATTCCTTCTTCATCTAACCTAGGAGAACAGGATTAGATTAATTTATCCTCCATTTGATGATCTAGTTTCCCCTAAAAACATTAATGATACAATGTCCTTACCACTCTCCAGTTAAAGAAGTTTCTCCTGAATTTCGTTTTGGTTTTAGCAGTGAATTTCTTATATTTATGGACCAAGTTCAGATCTGCCCCACAAATAGAAACATCATGTTAACATTTACCTTAACATACATTTATAATCTTAAAAGATTTTTATGAGGTCATCTTTCAGTCTTCTATTTTACAACACATGCAATCCTTCTTGATAGGCATAATTTCTCAATCCTGATATTTTTTGTACCCTCTCCAATATTTCTATATCCTTTTTATTATATGGAGCCCAGCACTGTACAATCTGTTTAGGTTCCATATGATTTTCTCATAACTTCTGCTTTTCAACCCTATCCTTCTACAAATGAGACAAATTGCCTTCACGGTTTTAGCAATATGCTTCATTGTTTTCAGTGATTTGTAAATCTCTACCTGTTTGTTGCTGTATCATGTTTAAACTCTTATTCGCAAAGCAATATGTGGCCTCTTCATTCTTTCCACTAAGAGGCAGCACCTTATCTGCATAGATATTAATTTGCTAGTTGTGTTCCTGTTCTGCAAGTTTATGAATATCTATCTGCATTTTGTTGCAGTCTTCCTGCTGCTAATATGGTACAATGCACAATTTTGAAATTGTATTTCTGATTTCCAGCATGATCATTGCAGAACATCACTTCTCACATTCTGCCATCTGAATAAATGTTTTTAACCTGTTTGAATCTACTTTCTGTTTTGTAGCCAGCTTGATGTTCATTCTGCTACTTGTTTGCTCAATCCATATGCCCCAATCATGGCCACGAACATGGTTTGTAGGTATGATATCTTGCCAAGGCCTTTTTTAATACATTCGTGGGATCTGGACTTCACTGGCACGGGCCAGCATCTATTACCTGTCAACGATGGCTTCATGGTCATCATTGGTCTCCAAATTTCAGATTTTTAAAGAAATTTCACCATCTGCCGTGGCAAGATTCAAAGTCAAGTCCCCAGAACATTATGTGAGTCTTTGGATCAATAGCCTAGTGATAGCCAATACCAATAGGCTACTGCTTCTCCATAATTTGGAAAATTAAAATATATTGCATCTTCTGCATTAAACCTGTCTCCTTTTTCTGTTCCTGGCTAAAAATAGAGCTGCAACCCATTCCCATTCTCAGGACCAGATCTGTGGGATTTGATTGGCCAGGACCTGCTGAAGGTATGTGACACTATGTGCGAATCTATGAAGAAAGTTATCATCACCCTCATCTACAAGCGGAAGGGGAAGAGGGAGAACATTAGAAATTGGTGACCAATTTCACCTCTGAATGCAGACTACAAAATCCTGTCTAAACTCATCGCCAACTGGGTCAGATCTGCTCTGGAATCGGTGATTCATACTGACCAAACCTGTGCTGTACTAAGCAGGAGTATTTCTTAGAGCCTCGTGCTCCTCGGGGATGCAATCGGCTACATGCAGGACAGGGGGTGGATGCCTGCCTCATCAGCCTGATCCAGGAGAAGGCCTTAAACAGGTTGTCACACACCTACATGTAGGATATGCTGCCCAAAATTGGGCTTTGGGCAGGGAATCTGCAATTGGATCCACCTGCTGTACATCAACATCTTTAGTGCGGTCTCAATCAATGGGTGGGAATCAGAAAGCTTCCCGATCAGATCTAGAGTTGGGCAGGGCCACCTAGTATCTGCTGCTTTGTTTGTGTGTTATATAGAGACTTTTGCCAAGTCCATCAGGAGGGATGCAAGCCTGAGAGGAGTGACTATTCCAGGCAGCTGAGGCCTGCAGGTCAAAGCCTCCTTGTACATGGATCACATCGCCATTTTCTGCTCAGACTCATGAGCATCTGTGACCAGTTCAAACTGGCTTTCGGAGCCAAGGTAAATTGTGGCAAGAGTGAGGCTGTGACATTTGTGAACCGGGCTGACCGATCATTTATCCCTTCACCATCAAGTCAGATTACTGGAAGGAGCTGGGAATATGGTTTGGAGAGGTCGGGATGTGTGCCAAAACTTCAGGAGGAGCGTGTTGCCAAGGGAAGGCAGAAACCAGACAGAAGGAAACACTGCTCCCTCTCCATTGTGGGTAAAAACAAGGTCATCAGGTGTGAGGTACTCTCGGTGTTGCTACACATAGTGCAGGTCTGGCTCATTCCCCGAGCCTGTGCTGTTGCAGTCACCAAAGCTATCCTCCATTTCATATTAAGCAATTCACAAGGCAACCATTTTCTTCTTGTGTATGGAGCACAATGTCTGATATCACAGGTGACCGCTAAATTATTCTAGAAAGAGGAGGAGGCGGAAACCTGATTATCATGATCACGCACATGACACAAATTGGCTACACATCACTTTGTAACAGATGGCACAGTGCTGAACTAGCTTCCTGCTGACAGAGCCTGTCAAAGAACTTGTTTTTGTCAATTACCACATAGGTGTGTCAGAGTTTGAGAATTGCAGGTAGTCCTTTTCATTAACAGCCATGAAGTATAACCCAGCAGCACCTTTTAGCACAGCCCAACTGGAGTCAATTATAGACTTTTCCAGAAAGTGGTTGTTCATTATATATATTTTTACTGCTCTAGAATTTAAGGAGGGAATTCTTGATAATAAGTTTGTTGGTTGAGCAGAGGGGATAATTTGCAGAAGGCCGTGTTAGAAAACTGGTAAACAGAGCTTTGATGAGTTGAATATAGAAATTGAGGAAACAACATTGGAGCTAAGGGTAGATTTAAGGTGGACCAGGCTCTGAAGGTGTAAGCTCTCTTGTGTAACTTAAAGCCCAGATTGTAAAAGGAAGCATGGAATTAAGAGACAACACAGTGTGGAGCTGGAGGAATACAGCAGGCCAGGCAGCATCAGAGGAGCAGGAAAGTTGACATTTGGGGTCAGGACTCTCCTTCAGAAATAGGGAGGGGGAAGGGAGCTCAGAAATAAATAGAGAGGAGGAGTGGGGCTGGGGAAGGTAGGTGGGATGGTGATAGGGGAGTGCAGGAGGGAGTGGTAGGGATTGGTCAGTGAGGTGGGAGGGGTGGATAGGTGGGAGAGAAGATGGAGAGGTTGTGTCAGGTCAAGAAGGCAGGGATGAGAGGGAGGGTTGGTCATTAGATGAGGCCGAGGTGGGGAGATTTTGAAACTGGTAAAATCCATATTTAGGCCATTGGGTTGTAGGCTCCCAAAATGGAATATGAGGTGCTACTCCTCCGGTTTGCATGTGGTGTCATTGTGACACTGGGAGGAGGCCCAGGATGGACATATCACCCAGGGAGTGGGAGGGGGAGTTGAAGTGGTTCACAACTGAAAGGTGTTGTCGTTTGCTGCAAAGAGAGTGCAGGTGCTCTACAAAGCGGCCTCCAAACCTCCGCTTGGTCTCACCAATGTAGAGGAGGCCACATCAGGAGCAGCGGATACAATAGACCACATTGACAGATGGGCAGGTGAACCTCTGGCTGATCTGAAAGGTTTGTTTGATGACTTGGATGGAGGTGAGGGGGGAGGTGTAGGGGCAGGTGTAACACTTCCTGCGGTTGCAGGGAAAGGTGCCGGGATGGTGGGGCTAGTGGGGAATGTAGAGTGAATGAGGGAGTCGCAAAGAAAACTGTACCTACGAAAGGCAGATAGGGTTGGGGAGGGAAATACATCTTTGGTTTTGGGGTCAGATTGCAGGTGGCGGAAGTCGCGGAGAATGATACATTGAATCCAGAGGTTAATGGGGTGATATGTGAGGATAAGGGGGATTATGTCTTTATTTTTGTTTGGGGCGGGGATGTGAGGGCAGAGGTGCGGGAAATGCAAGAGATGCGGTCGAGAGCATTTTTGACCACTGAAAGGGGCAGGTTGCGGTCCTTGAAATAAGAGGACATCTGAGATGTTTGGGAGTGGAACGCCCCCTCTTGGGAATAGGTGCAGAGGCAGAGGAATCGGGAGTAGGGGATCACATTCTTGCAGGAAGGTGGGTGAGAGGAGATTTAGTCCAGGTAGCTGTGGGAGTCGGTCGGCTTGAAATAGATGTCGATTTCGAGGCGGTGAACACAGATGGAGACAGAAAGGTCCAGGAAGGGGAGGGAAGTATCAGAGATGGTCCAGGTGAACTTGAGGTTGGGGTGAAAAGTGTTAGTAAAGTTGATTAACTGATCAAGCTCCTCGTGGGAACACGAGGCATTGCCGATACAGTCATCGATATAATGGAGGAAGAGGTGGGAGATGGGGCCAATGTAACAGTGGAAGAGGGACTGTTCCACGTATCCTACGAAGAGGCAGGCGTAGCTTGGGCCCATCTGGGTTCCCATGGCCACCCCCTTAGTCTGTAGGAACTGGGAGGAGTTGAAGAAGAAGTTATTTAGGGTGAGGCTGAGTTCGGCTAAGCGGATAAGGAGAGGGGGAGGGGAGGGGGACTGGTTGGGCCTGCGGGACAGGAAGAAGTGGAGGGCTTTTAGGCCATCTGCGTAGGGGATACAAGTGTATGGATTGAATGTCCATAGCGAAGATGAGGTGTTGGGGGCCAGGGAATTGTAAGTTTTGGAGCAGGTGGAGGGCGTGGGCAGTGTCCCGGATGTATGTAGGGAGTTCCTGGACCGGGGGGAGAAAACAGAGTCAAGGTAAGTGGAGATAAGTTCGGTGAGGCAGGTGCAGGCAGAGACAATGTGTCGGCCAGGGCATTCAGATTTGTGGATTTTGGGAAGGCGATAGAAATGGGCGGTGCAGGGTTGGGGAACGATGAGGTTTGAGGCTGTGGGTGGACGGTCACCTGAGGTGATGAGGTTGTGAATGGTTTGAGCGATGATGGTTTGGTGGTCAGGGGTGGTGTCATGATCGAGGAGGTGGTAGGAGGAGGTGTCAGAGAGTTGGCACCTGGCATCAGCTATGTAAAGGCCAGTGCGCCATACTACTACTGCCCCTCCCTTATCCGCGGCTTTGATAGTGAGGTCAGGGTTGGAGCAGAGGGCTGCACATTCTGTGGGGGAGAGGTTGGAGTAGGGTGGGGGAGGTGGTGAGGTTGAGGCTATTGGAGATGAAGAAGCCGAGGGAGGGTAGGAGGCCGTAGAGTGGTGTCCAGGGCTCCAACCTCCAATCTCATCATTTTAGAATCCTCCTTGTCCTCAAATACCACCCCACCAACCTCCATATCCAACGTATCATTCTCCGCCACTTTCGCCAGCTACAACCCGACCCCACAACCAAAGATATATTTCCCTCCCCAGCCCTATCTGCCTTTCGTAGGGACCGCTCTCTCCATGAATCCCTCATCCTCTCCACACTCCCCACTAGCCCCACCACCCCTGGCACCTTTCCCTGCAACCACAGGAAGTGCTACACCTGCCCCGACAACTCCCCCATCACCTCCATCCAAGTCACAAAACAAACATTCCACATTAGACAGACGTTCACCTGCACATCCGGCAATGTGGTTTATTGTATCCGATGTTCCCAATGTGGCCTCCTCTACATCGATGAGATCAAGCGGAGGCTCGGAGACCGCTTTGTAGAGAACCTACACTCTGTTTGTGGCAAACGACAACACCTTCCAGTCACAAGTCATTTCAACTCCCTCTCCCACTCCCTGGTGATATGTCCATCCTGGGCCTCCTCCAGCGTCACAATGACGACACCTGCAAACTGGAGGAGCAGCACCTCATATTCCGCCTTGGGACCCTACAGCCCAATGGCCTAAATGTAGATTTTACCAGTTTCAAAACCTCCTCACCCCCCTCGTCCTCATCCCATGATCAACCCTCCCTCTCAATCCCGCTTCCTTGACCTGACACAACCTGTCCATCTTCTCTCCCACCTATCGCTCCTCCCACCTCACTGACTAATCCCCACCACTCCCTACCTGTACTCACGTATCACCATCCCACCTACCTTTCCCAGCCCCACCCCCTCCTCTCTCTATTTATTTCTGAGCTCCCTTCCCCCTTCCCCATTTCTGAAGAAGTGTCCAGACCCAAAACGTCAACTTTCCTGCTCCTCTGATGCTGCCGGGCCTGATGTGCTCCTCCAGCTACACACTGTGTTGTCTCTGACTCCAGCATCATGGAATTAATTAACTCTTATTTGGGAGGCAGATCAGAAACTACCTTTGACAGTAGCAAGTACTGAACTAAACAACTTGCAGGGGCAAGTGAACACATGTGAGGTGACATGTGATGTGGTCACCTGTCATGATCATTCGAATAAATTCACTTACAGCAGAGACAATACTGCAAATTACCAACAGATACAATCCCAATGTAACAAACAAGATTGTGGCCCTTGGATCTTCAGAGACAATAAATTAATAGAGACAACATGAACAAGAATGACTTAGTTGTAAAGCAGAACTTGAGCACTGCTGAGAAAAAGACACATTTCGTCAAAATTTGTATCTTGCTTTCCTCAGGACATTTCACAAGAATACCAATTCAAAAGTTTATACCATGTGAGAGGAGTTTGGTAATTAGCTGGCAAGTGGACTCCGATCTTTGATAGTATTGCCACGGAGAATGCATTTTTAAATGTCAGTTTTCCTGTTGAATCGGTATTCCTGTGCATTGCGCTGATGAGTGCAAGATGTAAAGTTTCAATAACACGTCACTTTTGCAGCAATGCTGATAATGACATACTCACACTAACCTGCCTAGCTCTGCTTATAATCAATGACATACACTGTCAGGGATGGTTTTCTGACAAAGCCATTTCCCATTATGTCAACACTTGAAAATTGTCACGATCCCACAGTGAGACCTGTCAGCGTGGGGTAAGATGGAGGATCTAATAAAGTGGGAGTCTTGTCTGTTAGAGTGGAAGGGCAGCCACCAGAGCTCAGTCAGAGCTGCACTGCTGCCATTGCTCCCCTGGAGCTCATGACCCTAAAATGTGACCCCACTTGGGGTCCCAACCCCCACTTTGAGAAGCGTTGTCATAGAATTCTTGAGTTGTGAGAATGAAACCCAAGTCCCAACTGTTTAATTGTTGCCATGTTTCCTCAGCAGTGGTGATGTTTGTAGATCTTTGAACTGCTTCAACTTGTTTTTTTCACGGTGCACTGAATTGATAGCTTGATGAAATAGGGAGAGGGAGAGAGACAAACAGAAAAATTATCTTCCAGTTCTTGCTTACAAATCTACTTTCATTTGTTTCTGCTCAGAAGCTGCTGTTGATAAAGGTCTATGAGTATATTGCTGAGACTGCTTATTGGTTTTCTGAGCTGTATACTCCATGAACAACCTTTCACCTCATCGTATAATTTCCACAAAGGTGTGAATCAGCCAGGAGATGCTGACCTGAGTTAAAGTGCCATCTATAATTACCTTCATTTCAGCTCTGACTGATCCTTGTTCACTGATGGTTTTATGAGCTTGGCACAACCTAGTCAGGTGAACACAGCATCATTTTATGACCATATTCGTTCTCATTAAAATAATTTTTATTGAAAGTTCTCAAGTATTAATGTCAGATGATAGAACACAGAACATAGACCTGCAAAGCACAGGAACGGGCCCTTTAGCCCACAATGTTAGGCCAAACATGATGCCAAATGAAACTCAGAGATAAAAGGTACTGCAGATGCTGGAGAATCCGAGATAACAAGCATGGGGCTGGATGAACACAGCAGGTCAAGC
>JAHRHZ010000013.1:42244516-42280416 GCA_024137785.1 Ginglymostoma cirratum
GAACCCTCTTCCCCTCCCCCATTTCTGATGAAGGGTTTAGGCCCGAAACGTCAAGTTTTCCTGCTCCTATGATGCTGCTTGACCTGCTGTGTTCATCCAGCCCCATGCTTGTTATCAGAGGACAGGGTGTACTGCCCTGGTGTTATACAAAGAGATCATTTAATTAACATACTGATAAGGAAAGTGCCTCAAGGTAGCAGCAATCATAGTATAATTAAATATTACATCCAGTTTGAGGGAGTGAGGAGTGCGTCCAATACTAGTACTTTAAATGTTAATAACAGCATTTATGAGGGAAAGAAAGCAGAACTAGCTAAAGATGCAGTGACAGACATTTAAGGGGATATTTCAGAATCCAAAGAATAGACGCGTTCCACTGAGAAATTTTCAAAGGGAGGAATCACCAATCATAAGATCAATTAAGAAGTTAAAGAAAGTAAAACTTCAAAGAAAAAAACATCTAATTGTGCAAAGCATATGATAGGTCAGAAGATTGGACAGAACGTATAAATGCAAATATTGTTTAAAACAAGAATAAAGAAGGTACAATTGGAGCATGCGTGAAATGTAAATTTCTCTCGAGATATAACAACAGACATTAACAGTTTTGATAGATATTTTAAAAGGAAACCAGTTAACTGAGAGTTAGTAACTATTGTTAGGTAAGGATGATGTCAATTCAGAAGACAAGAATGTTGAATCTGGGTGGAGCTAAGGAAAAGCAAGGGTCAGCAAACATTGATAGGAGTCATTTATCATCCCCAGACAGTAGCCATAATGTGGGGCACAGAAGATTCGGAGATTATAGAAGCATGATGTAAGGGTAATAATCATGGATGATTCAAATCTGTGTACAGACTGGGTAAGACCAAAATACTTCAGATGAAGAGATCCAAAACAAAAACAGAATCTCAGGAGAATCTCTATATATGTGGACAGAAAAACAGAGTTAATGCTTTGAGGCCAATGATACTCACCTTTCGAACCTCAGAAAGCAGTCGTGGCCAAAACATTGTATGATTTCATGAAGAACTTAAATAGAGCACTTGGAGTTAAAGGGATTAAAGGATATGAGGCAAATGCAGGGACAAGATATTGGATTTGATGATAAGCCATGATCATAATGAATGATGAAGCAGGCTTGATCTTATTTTCTATGATATAAAGAGTAGATGTTAATGGAAGGGGTTAGCAGCAAGAAATAGGTCAGCAGTACTAAGAGCAAACCTGTTCACTGGGTAAATCTAATGAGCAAGAATATTATCAAGGATGAAACAAAAATAGAAATTGCTGGAAAAACTCAGCAGGTCTGGCAGCGTCTGTGGAGAGAGAAATCGGGGTTAATGTTTTGGGTGCAGTGACCCTTTTTCAGAACTGAGGAGGGAACAGACAAAAAAGAGGGTAAAGATCAGACTGGGGGAATGAATAGCTGCTAATGGGGATTATTAGTAGATAACAATGAGTTGCGCATGGTAGCAGCCCATGTTATGATAATGCTGCGTGTGTCAGAGAGGGGGAAAAATGTGGGAGAAGGTGCCTCAAGCTCTAAAATTATTAAACTCAAGATTTGTACAACATCTGCAGTTCTTTCAGTTTTTTGCTATAAAGGATCAGCTTCTAGAATGTGTTCAGGATGGTTTTATAGAGCAGTTTGTTGAGAACCCCAAATAGACCACCAGCAATTTCAGACCTAATATTATGTAAGAAAAAGGACAAATTAATAACTTTGCTGTAAAAGAACATTACAGGATGAGTGGCCATAATATTTTAGAATTTTACATTATGTTTGAAACCTTTATGTTCAATCTGAAGCCAGAATGTTAAATTTGAAATACTGGAGACAGAAAGAACTGCAGATGCCAGAGCCAGAGTCAATACTGAACAGAAATGTCGACTTTCCTGCTCCTCTGATGCTGCCTGACCTGCTGAGTTCCTCCAGCTCCACACTTTATGGATTAAATTTGAACAATGCTAGTTATGAAGGTATAAATTCTCTGAGGTGGATTGGGAAAATACAGAGCATGGCAGTATATAGACAATGGATAGTCTTTAAAGTATTATTTACCGGACTTGTTTATTATTTCAAGGCACAACCATTGCTGACCCTCACCCACTCAAAGTCAGTCAGCCATGGCTAGCGAAGCAAGTCAAAAATTGTAGTCCTATAAATTTGCCAGAAATAGTAGGAAACCTGAGGATTGGGGGGATTTCAGAATTCAGCAAATGAGGATTAAGTGAATGTTGATTAGTGAAAAAACATAAAAATGAACTGTGAAAGCTTCTGTAAGTATATAGAAAGGAGATATGGAGTTTACTATAATCAGAGTCAGATGAATATATAGAAACAATAGGGAACAGAGAAATGGCAGAGAAGATGAATGATTACTCTGTATCTGTCTTCACTGAGGATACAAGAGATCCCCAAAATTATAGATCCAAGAAAATAGGGTGATTCAAGATGTGAAGGCAATTTGTATTAGTAAGAAGATTCCATTGAAACAGTTAGTGGAACTGATGGTAAGTATGACCTCAGGACCTGATTTTTTTATATCCCAGAGTGTGGTAAGAAGTATCTAGGGAGATAATGGATGCATTAGTGATTATCTTCCAAAATGTTATGGATTCTAGAATTATTCCTGCAAGTTGGAAGCTTGTAAATATCTCTCACAATTTAAGAAGGGAGGGTGAAAGAAAATAGGGAGCTACATGCTTATTAGCCTTACATCAATAGTGGGGAAAATAGTAGAATCTATTAGAAAGATGTGCTGAATGCACACTTGGATAATAATGATCTGATTGGGCACTGATAGCATGGATCAGTAAATAGGAAGTTGTGTTTGACGAACTTGTACATTTTGAAGATGTTGCTAAACATATTGACAAAGGGAGTTAATGGATATATATACTTGGATTCTCAGAAAGCTTGTGATAAGGTCTCTTATTGGAGGATAGTTAGCCACTTGAAGCACATGGGCTAGGAGGCAATGTTTTGGCATGGATGATGGATTGGCTAACAAAAAATATAAATGGATCATTCTCACGTTGGCAGGCTGTGACTAGTAGGTACCACAAGGTTTAGGACCAATAGTGGACTCCAACTGTTCACAATATTTGGAAGTGGTCACCAAAGGTAATATTTCCAAGTTTGGGAATGGCACAAAGCTAAATGGGAATGTGTGCTGTGAGGAAGATACAAAGAGACTTCAAGAAAATTTCAATAGAATTTGTGAGTGGGCAAGAACATAGATTCTGGAATATAATGTGAAAACTGTGAGGCAATAGGAGGCACAGAGGTGCAAAGTATTTCATAAATAGCAAGAGATTAGAAAGAGTAGAAGTGCAAAGGGACCTGGGTGTTTCAGCAATGATACTGAAAGTTAACTTTCAGATGCAACTGGAAAGTTGAAAGGTGAATGGTATGTTGGCCTTCATCACAGGAGGATTTGAATACAGGAGTAATAGAATCATAGGGCCATACAGCATGGAAACAGGCCCTTCAGCCCAAACTGGTCTATGCTGACCATGGTCCCCACTCAGCTAGTTCCAACTGACTGCATTTGGTCCATAATCCTCTAAACCCTTCCCATCCATGTACCTATCCAAACGCTTTTTAAATGTTGCTATTGTACCTGCCTCAACCACTTTCTCTGGCAGCCCATTCCATATACGCAACTCTCTCTGCATGAAGAAATTGTCCCTCAGGTCCTTCTTAAACCTATCCCTCTCTCACCTTAAACCTATGCCCTCTAGTTTTCAATTCCCCATCCCTGGGAAAACGACTATATGCATTCATCCTGTCTATGCCCCTCTTGAAGTTAAACACCTCAATAAGGTCACCCCCCATTCTTGTACATTCCAAGGAATAAAGGCGTTTCCTGGCCAACCTCTCTCTATAACTCAAGCCTACTAGTCCAGGCAGCATCCTCATAAATCTTCATTGCACACTTTCCAGTTTAACTATGTCTTTTCTATAAAAAGGTGACCAAAACTGTGCACAATACCCCAAATGCTGCCTCACCAACGACCTATGCAACTGTAACATAATGTCCCAACTCCTTTATTCATTGCCTCGACCAATGAAGGCCAGCATGCTAAATGCCCTTTTCACCACCCTGTCCACCTGTAATGCCACTTTCAATGAACAATGTACTTCTACTCCTAGGTCCCTCTGTTCCACAACACTCCTCAGGACCTTACCATTTACTGTATAAGTCCTACCTTGGTTTGACTTTCCAAAGTGCGACACCTCACACTTATCTGTATTGAATTGCATTTGCTGTTCCTCAGCCCACCTCTGTAATTTTTGATAAGGTGCTTCCCTATCAATGATACCTCCTAATTTTGTATCATCTACAAACTTATTAATCATGCCTTATACATTCACATCCAGATCATTTATGTAAATAACAAACAGCAATAGTCCCAGCACCAACCCCTGTGGTACACCACTAGTCACAGGCCTCCAGTCTGAGAAACAACCTTCAACCATCACCCTTTGCCTCCTACCATTGAGCCAATTTTGAATCCAATTATCTAGCTTCCCCATGCAACCTAACCTTCATGACAAGCCTGCCTTGCAGGACCTTGTCAAAGGCCTTACTAAAGTCCATATGGACAACATTCAATGACCTATACTCATCGATCCTCTTGGTTACCTCTTCGAAAAGCTATAAAAGATTTATCAGGCATGACTTCCCACACAAATCCACGCTGACTATCCCTAATCAGACATTGACTGTCCAAATGTTGGTTGATCCTGTCCTTCAGAATCCTCTCCAATAACTTGCCTATCACTGATGTCAGGCTCACGGGCCTGCTTCAGTTGTATGGGAATTTGTTTAGACCATACCCGGAGTACTGTGTGCAAGTTTGGTCCCTTTACAAGGTTTGGAATTGGACCCAACTTTACGGACCGGATCATATAAATTACAAGTGGAGTACAACAACATAGCTTCATCAGAGGCTGCACTGATGATGTTACCTGGCATGGTGACGAAACGTCTGTACGATAACCAGCCAGCTCAACGGGCAAGCCAACAGCCTCATCCACAACCCGAGCTACAGATCTTCGCAAGATCCTTGTTCCCTTTACCTCAAGAAGGGTATTATTGCCATGAAGGGAGTGTAATAAAAGTTCACCAGACTTACTGATGAGATGGTGACGCTGACTGGGCAAACTGGGCCTGTATTCCAAAGAGTTCCAAAGAATGACAGGCAATAAGTGCTGGACTTGCCAGTGAAGGCCACATACCTTGGATACATTTTTTTAAAAGTTCAATGAGACAAAATTTGGATTTTAAAAACAGTAAATTGCAGAAAGACAAACCTTTTTGTCCCTCCTTTATCCCTACTTTGCTAATTGCTCGTCCAGCCTTTTCTAGTCGTCCTTCCTCAGTCATTGTGTTGCAAGCAAGACTCTTACACAGACTCCTGCTGACTCTTTCCCAGGCCCTCAGAACTCTACCCTTCCCCCCATCTCCCCTTCCTCCTAACTCTTAAATGTTTCAATAACCAGCAAAAGATGCTGTTTGTTTAAATTTGAAAAGAGAAACAAAATCCTCCTACACACTGCTGCATCTCTGGGAGGTTACTGTGTCTTTCAAATATTATTCTTTGAGTATTGCGTAGACAACTTGGGAATGGCGTCCTCATAAGCATTCACATTGAAAGCTTAATGAGAAACAGTGCCCCAAAAGGATTCCTCAGCTTTAGATGCACAAGATTTACTTTGTTTTATTCTAAGTTGGCAGATTCCTTGCTGACTACTCATCAGTACCCACTTCTGGATTGTAATGATTTAAGGCTGGCTATTAGAAAACACTGAATATTTATAGTAGTTGGATCATAATAGGAACTTTATTTCATGTTGAATGTTGATTTTTTTTTCACCTTCAGTATCACTGTCTCAGTGCAGATGAAAAGCAGTTCAGAGAAATTAAATACATTGCCATTCTTGTCACTATTTCTTGAGGTGTGATCCGCAAGGGAAAAGTGTATGGAAGTGCTGCCAGTTCTATTTATTTGTACATTGAAAACCCAATACTATGGAGCACAAGACAGATAACAGGCGTGAATTTGTAGAGAACAAAAGAGACAGTGTCTCTCAGTGTGTGCATTAACAGACCAGCATACCAAGTGTTACCACACAAACAGCTTCACTGACTTGTGATTTTAGACAACTTGAGCATGCAACTACTTCAGAGACAACTCTCAGAGGTAACTTAGTAAGATTCACACTCATTCAAAATAAATAGGTTTTATTCAAATTTCATTCTACTTTGGCTCACTCAATTCCACTCTCTTCATCCTACATTTTTTCTTTCTGAATCAATCATGACAGGGTTTGGAAGGGCTATCTTTGTGTAATACAATTTTTACAATATTGAACTAAATTCTATAGTAAAGTCTGGAGAATACACCTCATCCAAAACTCTGCTGCTCACATCATATCAAACACCATTCCATTTACTCATCCACCTGTGCTCACAGACCTCTGCACCTTCCTTTAATTCTTCAGAATTTTGAAAAATCCATCCTTTGATTTCGCTTTTAGTTATCTATTTTAATATCCATTCTTGGCTCCTAGGACCAGGAGTATACCATGAAACCATTCTGTGACTGTGTCTTCATAATCTTGTGGCTTGACTGACCTCCTACACAAAGACCCTTTAAGATGAATTTTGACAGGTGCGGCTGTGTTCTATTTTAGCTGCAGGATCCACCATTTCTGTTGCCCCTCCCCCAAACTCCTGGGTGCCCAAGGTCGATTTGTTTGAACTGAATACTCAGCAGAAGGATGTTATTCTGACAGTCTCCTCTGATCCCTGATACTCTGACAGGGTCAGCAGTAAAGGTTTCCTTTGGACTCATCTATAGACTTATACCAGATTCAAAGGCACACACTGTTGACTCTTGTTGTGATTATGATACTGTGAGAACCTAAAGCTTCTTCCTTTGATATTTCTTTGTTCAGCAACATAATGGGGTGATATTACTTGAGGAATTAGAATTAACGTGCAGCCTAGATTCATATTAACTTGCGGCAGTTTAATATGCCGATATTAGTGATGTAAATGTGCCCCTCTCACAAATCTTCCCCTGAAGCCAAAGTGATCATTTTGTGGTTTGATTTGCAAGGAGGTAAAAGATTGGTACATCTGGCGCTCCTGCACATGGCTGACCTACCAGACTGGGATTGCAAATGTTGGAAATAAGCCTGTGGTAGGGAGGCAAGTTTTGGGCAATAGTGTCATGATAGCAGCCAGGTAAACTACCCTCTTCCCACCATGCTTGTAAAGCATTACGCTGTGTGATCCTAGAGCAGATCAATAAGCCCCCAGTTACTCCTCTGTATGTGTAAGGCAGTACGCTGTGTAACCCTGTGTAAATCAGTAAACCCCCTGGTGTTGTTCTCTGTGCTCAAGCTCACTTTGAGGTGTAATGTTGCTGAGAGACACGTGACATCATCAACCTTGTCAATGAGATAATCTGCTGACTGCTGAACCTGTAATCTAGGAGATAAGGATACTTGGTAATTCAATGTCAGGCACGTCATTGTTGCTACACAAGTAATTTATGACATCTTTGATAGTACAACCAAATCCCTGTTAAAGCACCTGAAATATACCTGCTCAGAAAAGCCGCGCAATCTGAAACACATTTCACAACATGAGAACACCCCAAAATGTTTCCTGGAAAATAAAGTATTTCTAATCAGGAGTCACTGTAACAAAGGAAAGTGCAACAAACAATCCGCACATCTTAAGATCCCACAAACAGTGGTAAATTAATGGTCATTTAATCTGCATCGAGGGCCGAAGGGCCTGTACTGCGCTGTAATGTTCTAATGTTTCTGGGAGAACCTGCTGACTCTTAATTGAACAATGTAATGACATTCTGAATATCCACCTCAGAGAGTAAATGGGGACTCAACGTCTCATCTGTAAAAGACGCTCTAACTGTGTAGCATTCCCTCAGGCCTGTGTTAACACATCTGTCTGGGTTACATGCTCAGTTCTCTGGAGTGGGCATTGAATATAAAACCTTACAGGGTTGTATAGATAAAATCTGGTAAGTTATTGATGTAATAAATCAAAGCATAAAATCCAAATAAAATATTTAAGCAGTTGAAGGTATTAATTCTGGATTCATAACTTACAGAAAATTCATGCCTGCATTTCAATCATTTTTTTAATGAGCAATATTTCAATTCCTTGCCTTGATCAGCAGTTTCAGCAGTGTGGTGCTTTACTGCACCTGCACTGTTACACTACTTCAGAGATTGTTCAATCCCAAAACAGCAATTCCCCACATGGTGGTTTCCAATTACATAAGGGCTATATGGATTTGTGACAAATAGAAGACATGTTTCCCATTTCCAATGACAGTAAAAACATGTCAATTTCATACTGTATCTTGAAACTGGTGTTACAACGATAAACATCTAAATTATGCAGATAATTCATTTGAATCTGTCGGTAGGGGACCTCTATGTTACGTAGGGCTGGAGCTGAGACAAAATAAATAACAAAATAAAATGATATAACCATTATATCAAGCTTTGTCTATTTGGCCCTGAAGACCACTAATTGTTGCTGAACCTTTTATAGCTATTTTATACCAACCCTTAAATTCGTAATCACCCAATTCTTAAAACTCTCGATGTCATGTTAATGAATCCAGGACACACTGCCGAGGTGCCTTTAGTCCTTTCAAAGGTTACTACATATTTGTAAAAGAATCACAGCTGGCTGTCAAATGTGACACAGAAGTGTTTCTTCTTCGAAAAAGATGTTTCATATTTATTATTTACAGTAAGGCATGATTCAAATTCCGTTCAACAGGTGACATCTGGAAATTCTAAAATGAGTCTATAATGAGACATAAGAGCAGAAGTAGGCCATCCGGCCCGAGTCCTCTCTACTGTTCAATGAGGTTATGGCCAATCTGATGATCCTCCATTTTCTTGCCTTTTCCACATAACCCTTGATTCCCTTACCGATTAAAAATCTATCAATCTTGATCTTGAATATACTTCATGACTCAGCCTCGACAGCCCTCTGCGATAAAAAAAATTTCCACAGATTCCCTACAAGAAATTTCTCCTCACCTCCATTTTAAGTGTTCAACCCCTTATTTTGAGATTATGCCCTTGGGTCCTTCAAGGCTGCTCTGCATTGCAATATGATCATTGCTGATGATCCAACTTACTACGCTATTTTTGCTTTCTCCCTATGCCCTTTGATCCCTTTAGCGCTAAGAACTACAACTAACTCCTTCTTGAAGACATTCAATGTTTTGACCTCAACTGCTTTCTGCGGCACAGAGAATTCCATAGGCTCAGCGCTGTCTGGGTGAAGAAATTTCTCTTCATTTCAGTCCTCATTTCCCCAGACTGTGACCATGGTTCTGGACTCCCAAGTCATCTGGAACATCCTGCATGTACCCTGTCCAGTCCTGTTAAAATTTTTTGGGTTTCTATAAGATCCACCCCCACCAAATTCCAATGAACGTAATCCTAACTGATCTGATCTCTCTTCACATATCACCCCCGCCAATTCAGGGACTAGTAAACCTTTATTACAATCCCTCCACAGCCAGAACATCCTTCCTCAGATAACGAGACCAAAATTGCACACAATATTCCAGGTGTGGTTTCACAAGGCCCTGTACAGTTGCAGCAAGACATCCCTGCTCCAGTATTCCAATCCACTTGCTATGGAGGCCAACATAACATTTTCCTTCTTCACTGCCAACTTCACCCACATGCTTACCTTCAGCAGCGTTATTTTTATTCACTCATGGGATGTGGGCGTCATTGGCTAGCCAGTGTTTATTTCCCATCCCTAGTTGCCCTTGACAAGATGGTGGTGAGCTGCCTTCTTGTACTGTTGCACCTCTTTTGCTGTAGGTAGCCCCACAATGCCCTTAAAGAAGGAATTCCAGGATTTTGACCCAGCGACACTGAAGGAATGGCAATGTATTTCTAAGTCAGGAAGGTGAGTGGCTTGGAGGGAAACTTGCAGGTGGTAGTGTTACTGCTCCTCTTGTCCTTATAGATGGAAGTAGTCATGGGTTTGAAAGGGACTGTCTAAGGATCTTTGGTGAATTTCTGCAGTGCTTCTTGTAGGTAGTACAGACCTGCTGCCACTGAGTGTCGATGGTGGAGGGAATGGACATTTGTGGGTGTGGTGCCAATCAAGCATTCTGCGTTGTCCTGGATGATGTCAAACTTCTTGGTGTTGTTGGGGCTGTACTCATCCAGGCAAGTGGGGAGTATTCCATCACACTCCTGACTTGTGCCTTGTATTTGATAGACAGGCTTTGGGAAGTCAGGAAGTGAGTTATTTGTAGGGGTATTCCTAGACTCTGACCTGCTTTTGTCGCCACAGCATTTATGTGGCTAGTCCAGTTGAGTTTCTGATCAATGGTAAGTGCCAGGATATTGACAGTGGGGGATTCAGTGATGGTACCATCATTGAATGTCAAGGGGCAGTGATTAAATTGTCTCTTATTTGTGATGATCATAGCCTGGCATTTGCGTAGAGCAAATGTTACTTGCCACTTGTCACTCAAGCCTTGAATATTGTCCAGATCTTGCTGCATTTGAACACCGACTGCATCAGTATCTGAGGGGTCATGAATGGTGCTGAACATTGTGCAATTATCAGCGAACATCCCCACTTCTGACCTAATGATGGAGGGAAGGTCACTGATGAAGCAGCTGAAAATGGTTGGGGGTAGGATACTACCCTGAGGAACTCCTGCAGAGATGTCCTGGAGCTCAGATGATTGACCTCCAACAAGCACGACCATCTTCCTGTGTGTCAGGTAATGACTCCAATCAGCAGAGAGTATTCCCCCGATACCCATGGATTCCAGTTTTGCTAGGGCTCCTTGATGCCACACTTGGTTGAATGCAGCCTTGATGTCAAGGGCCGTCACTATCACCTTACCTCTGGAATTCAGCACTTTTATCCATGTTTGAACCAAGGCTGTAATGAGGTCAGGAGCTGAGTGGCTCTGGCGGAACTCAAACTTGGTGTCACTGAGCAGGTGCTGCTTGATAGCACTGTTAATGATACCTTCCATCACTTTACTGATGATTGACAGTAGACAGTAATTGGCTGGGTTGGATTTATCCTGCTTTTTATGTGCAGAACATACCTGGACAATTTTCCACATTGTCGGGTAGATGTCAGTGTTGTAACTGTACTCGAACAGCTTGGCGAGGGGAGCTGCATGTTCTGGAGCACACATCTTTGGCGTAATGCCAAAATATTGTCAGGGCCCATAGCCTTTGCAAAATCTAGTGCCTCCAACTGTTTTTTGATACTATGTGGAGTAAATTGAATTTGCTGAAGACTGGTATCTGTAATGCTGGGGACCGCTGGAGGAGGCCGAGATGGATCATCCACTCGGCACTTCTGGCGGAGGATTGCTGCAAATGCTTCAGCCTTGTCCTTTGACTTACATATTTGGCTTTCCTATCATTGAATAAGAATATTAGTGGGGTCTCCTCCACCAGTGAGTTGTTTAATCATCCACTAGCATTCATGACTGGATGCGGCAGGACTGCTTAGATCTAATTCATTAGTCATGGAATCACTTAGCTCACTCTACCACTACCACTTTCTTTATTATGTCTGAATGCAAGTACTCTTGTTTTGTAGCTTCACCTGGTTGGCACTTCTTCTTCAGGTATGCCTAGTGCTGCTCCTGGCACGCCCTCATGAAGTTTCCATTAAACCAAGGTTAATCCCCTGGCTTGGTAGTAATGCTTGAGTGGGGGATATGCCAGGACATGAGGGTGCAGATTATGCTGGAGTAGAATTCTGCTGCTCTTGATGGCCCACAGCATCTCATGGACGCCCAGTCTTGAGCTGTTAGATCTGTACGAAGTCTGTCCCATTAAGAAGGGTGATGGTGCCACACGATATGCTGGAGGGTCATAGACTCAGAGATGTACAGCATGGAAACAGTCCTTTTGGTCCAACTCATCCAATGCTGACCAGATATCCTAAATAAATCTAGTCCCATTTGCCAGCATTTGGCCCTTATCCCTCTAAACCCTTCCTGTTCATATACCCATCCAGATGGTTTTTAAATGCTGTAATTGTATCACCAACCACCACCTCCTCTGGCAGCTCATTCCAAACACACACCAAAAGTTGCCCCTTAGGTCCCTTTTAAATCTTTCCCCTCTCACCTTAAACCTGTGCCATCTAAGTTTTGGACTCCCCCACCCCGGGGAAAAGACCTTATCTATATACTCTATCCATGCCTCTCATGATTTTATAAACCTCTATAAGGTCACCCCTCAGCCTCTGACACTCCAGGGAAAATAGCCCCAGCCTATTCAGCCTCTCCCTTTAACTCAACCCTCCAACCCTGGCACATTCTTGTAAATCCTTTCTGAACCCTTTCTAGATTCACAACATCCTTTCTATAGCAGGGAGACCAGAATTGCACAAAGTATTCCAAAAGTCACCTAATCAATATCCTGTACAGCCGCAACATGACATCTCAACTCCTATACTCAATGCGTTGACCAATAAAAGCAAGCGTACCAAATACCTTCTTCATTATCCTAGCTGCCTGTGACTCCACTTTCAAGAAACTCCGAACCTGCACTCCAAGGTCTCTTTGTTCAGCAACACTCCCCGGGACCTTACCATTAAGTGTATAGGTCCTGCCCTGATTTGCCTTTCCAAAATGCAGTACCTCACATTTATCTAAATTAAACTCCATCTGCTACTCCTCAGCCCATTGGCCCATTGATCAAGATCTTGTTGTACTCTGAGGTAAACTTCTTTGTTGTCCACTGCACCTCCAATTTTGGTGTTATCTGCAAACTCACTAACCATTCCTCTTATGTCCACATCTAAATCATTCATATAAATGATGAAAAGCAGTGGACCCAGCACCGATCCTTTTGGCACACCGCTGATCACAAGCTTCCAGTGTGAAAAGCATCCATCCACCACCACGCTCGGTCTCATACCTTTGAGCCTGTTCTGGACCCAAATGGATTGTTCTCCCTGTATTCTGTGTGATCTAACCTTGCTAATTAATCTAACATGAGGAACTTTGTTAAACGCCTTACTGAAGTCCATGTAGATCATGTCCACCACTCTGCCCTCATCAATCCTCTTCGTTATTCTTTCAAAAAACTCAAATTAGTGAGCCGTGATTTCCCAAGCACCAAGCCATGTTGACTATCCTTAATCAGTCCTTGCCAGCCAGCACAATGGTTTGGTAGTTAGCACTGCTGCCTCACAGTGTCAGGGTCCCAGGTTCGATTCTACTCTTGGGCGACTGTCCATGTGAAATTTGCACATTCTCCCCGTGTGTGCATGGATTTCTTCCGGGTGCTCAAGTTTCCTTCCACAGTCCAAAGATGTGCAGTTTAGGTGGATTGGCCATGCTAAATTGCCCATAGTGTCCAGGGATGTGTAGGTTACGTGGGTTAGTCACAGGAAATATGGGTAGGGGTTGGGTCTGGGTGGGATGCTCTTCAGAGGTTCATGTTGTCTCCCCAAGGACTCAGCAGTGATCACTTTCACTGATACTGTCATGGGAAAATGTATCAACAGCTGGAAGATTGGTAAGGATGAGGTCAAGTATGTTTCTCTTCTTGATCCACTCATTATGTTCGGCAGAGCCAGTCTAGGACCTGACTAGCTCGGTCAGTAGTGCAGCTGCTGAGCCACTCCTAGTGTTCAAGGACACCCATGTCACATTTCACCTCCCCTTTTCCCAATCTATCACCATTCAAATAATAACCTACCTTCCTGTTTTTGCTACCAATGTGATGATCTCACATTTACCCATACTTTACTTTATCTGCTATGCATTTGCTCAACTTGTCCAAATCACACTGAAGCATCTCTGCATCCTCCTCATAGCTCACTCTCCCACCCAGCTTTGTGTCATCTGCAAACGTGGTGATGTTACATTTCATTGCCTCATCTAAATCATTCATCTATATTGTGAATAATTTTGGTCCAAGTACTGATCCCATGGAACCCCACTAGTCACTGCCCGCCACTTGGAAAAAGACCCATTTATTCCTATGCTTTCTTTCCTGTCTGTCAACCAGGTCTCTATTCAAGTTAGTACATGACAACCAATCCTACGTCCTTTAATTTTTCAAGGACATGGGGTGGAACTTTATCTAAAGTGTTCTGAAAGTCCAAGTACGCAACACCCACTGGCTCTGCTTATCAACTCTATTAGTTAGATTCTCAAAAAATTCCAGGAGAACTGTCAAGCATGATTCCCACTTTGTAACTGCATGCTGAATCTTTCTGATTGTGCCACTGTTTTCCAAATGCTTTGCTATGAAATCTTTTGTAATGGACTCTCACATTTTCCACATGACTGATGTCAGGCTAACTGGACTATAATTACCTCTTTTCCATTTACTTTTCTAAATGATGGGGTTAGTTAGCTATCCTCCAATCCACAGGAACTGCCCTAGAGTCTATAGAATCTTGACAGATGATCACCAATGCATTCACTAATTCTAGGGCTCGTCCTTAAGTACTCTGTGATGTAGGGTATCAGACACCTGGAATTTATCAACCTTTAATCCCATCAATTTTTGCAACACCACTTCCCTAGCAACAGTGATTTCCTGCGGTTCCTCTCTCTTACTAAACCCTGTGTTCCACAACTTTCTTTGGACGTTCTTTGTGTCCTTCTTTGTGAAGACAGAACCAAATGTGTACTTAATTGGTGTGCCATCTTTTTGTTCCTCATTGTAGTTTCCCCTGTTATGACTGTAAGGGGCTTACACTTGTCTTCACTAGTTTTTTTCTCCCCAAAAAGCTATAAAAGATTTTGTAATCAGTTTGGATGCTCACCATTCCATCTTCAATGTATTTTCGACACTCTCCAGCCCTTGTTCCTTGGATGTTAAACACTCAAAGTATTCGTTGTTCCTATGTGAGTATTACAAAGCATGAGGTTAATAAAACTCAATTTAGGCCTGTGTTTTTTTGATACCAATTTGCATTAACTTCCAATGGGATTTACTAACAGCCATCAATAGGGAAAACATTTGGTTCCTGACTAGTCCAATGAGACTAATTCTGATACCCATACTTGCTGAGTTGTGAGGAAGGGTCACAGGGCCTGAAATGTTCACTCTGATTCTTACTTCACAGATGCTACCAGACCTGCTGAGCTTTTCCAGCAACTTCTGTTTTTGTTACCCCTACTGCTGTCTTGGTTTAGTTCAGCTTATGTCAGATGGAGCATTGAAAATGGGGTTTGTAACACTGCGATCTAGACAATATTGTGCATTGTTTCACTGAGTTGTTAAGGGAACTGTAGATTAAAAAAAGACCTGAGAAGCACAGAAAGTGCTTTCAAAGGTGGCGAACAAAATTTGATATAATTAAGCTTGAATTTTATACTATTCCTAGGGGGGGGGGGGAGCACTCAATATTGAAAACATAACATAGCAGTGATATATACCTTAATAGATATTTGCTAATCAACCTGTTCAGAGATGTTATTACAAACTCTGAATCAGATAGGACTTGAACTTGGGCCTAATGTCCCTTATTCCTTAATATCTCATGTTAAAAAATTAATATCAACTGGATGAAAAAGATTGAGATAAAGACAATTCTGGTTGGAAGTGGGTGTATTGGGTTGGGGGAGGGGTGTCCTGGCTGACCTAGGTCAAATTGAGGTCCTGATATTCCAAAGAAGCTTCGTGTGTCAAAAACCTGCAGTGTGCAATGGAGAGTTTCAGTTTCACTGGCAGAGTGGAACACCAGGAAAATTTCACTTCATTTTCGCTCTAAATGTTAATCGCTAACCTTTTCCCATTGGCATTTGCTTTCTTTATTATTGATTATCATCCATTACCTCATCACTTATTGATAACATTAATGGTTGGGGTTGTTCAAGTGAACATATCTTCACATTCAGTACTTCCTCAGATGCCAAATAATTTTCAATTTGATGGTGCTGAATCTATCTGAATGTATAGTTGCAATTGTATGTCACTTAGTGTTTTATTGCCTCTTTATGACTGACAAAATGGAAGCCTTTACCTTCTCTGGACTATCCACAACATCAGCATCGATCTTTCGGCTAGATTTCTTTGTTGGAAAAATAAACTTAAGTAAGACGCATTGAGAAGGGAAAAGCTTTAAGAGTGTGTACTGATTTTGATCATCTTACATGCACATATCTTTTACATATTATACATATTAATAGAATAATTTTCTTCAGGTCACAATTCGCAAATATGTTTACGTTCCTTTTGTGAAAAATAACAATATCTTATTTGCCTATTCCTGCAAATGAAGCACATTTTTAACGAGGAATCATAAGATCAAACCATCAACTTAAAATCCATTTTAAAAGATAGTGGAAAGAATAAAAGATTTAAGATGTTGAAATATGAAGAGTGATAATGTCTAAATGATATTATTTTAAAGAAATTGGAAGCTATTTTTTAATGCTTCAGCTTGTTTCAGTTAAAATACATTAGATAATAAGATATAGATCTGGACCTCTCGTATGAAACAGCACAGTTGCAAAGTCTCCAGTGGCTGTATTAAATGATTGCATATAAATATAATGTCAATCAAGTCATACAGACAGGATGTTCCTTGGAGCTGCTGTCACTCTTTGATTGAACCTTCACTGCAAATATAACACACATCCCATTTATGCTTAATCTACTGATTTTGCAGCACTTCTGGCAAAGTCACAGTGGTGGACCAGGGAGAATGTTCAAGGAATTGTTTACTTTATATTTTACCTAATTTTCCAATGCGTTGTGTAGAGGGAGTCAAAACGTGCACAGCTGACAAACGACAATCTCAACTTTACAAAGAATGCAACAATAAGGCTTCCTAAATCCGTGAACAATAGATTTGGTGAGCACAATTGCATGGAGGTTAAAAGACACTGACAATGTTGTAGATTTTAAATACAATAAAAATTGGGTGATTGTCCCCGGTGCTTCAGGCCAAAGTGATTACAGGGTTTAAGCTGCACCACAGGGCTGCCTTGCATTCCATGAATTGTCATTTTGTTCCAGGAGATGAAACTTGCACTTGGAACAGGATTGTTAGGGGTTTGTTGGTCATGGAATTGCATTCTATTGCTTGAGAGGGAAAGTCACCAGATGTCCAGAGAACCATAGCCTGTTCTCTCATGAGAGAGAGAGAGCCAACTAGTGGCCACTCGAAGGTTCAGCATGCTTTAAATGAGGTTGAGAAAGCCGGGCTTTCCTGGTAACCCTAACCAGTACAAGAAATAAACCTGTGTTCTTGGCATCATTCTGCAACACAAACCAGCTGTGGAATGGACTGAGCTAATCAACGACCATTCAGGAGTTTGCAACAACCTTCTGCTGGCTCGCATTTGACTGAATAGACCTCCTCAAACAGTGATAAGCTGTTTGTGAGCAAATTAACACAGCATTGCAGAATATTTCAACATCAATTTGTACTTATATAATACCCTGAATAAAATAAAAGTTCAAAGATTATTCACAACAGCGATGTACATCAAGGTTGGCACTGAGTCACATAACAAGATCTTACGACAGACGACATTTAGCTTGTTCTATTTCGAAAATTTTAGGAGTGCATTGGAGGAGGAGTTTACTGTTTGACAGTTGAATGCAAAGCCTCTAAATGCTGGGAAGGCATCCTCAACCTGGTCTGCCCTCCAGATCCACATCAAATGGTTAAATCTTAAATACCTTCTGAAATGTTATCAAATCTGACCAACTGCTGCCCCATTCGTCCACACTCAATCAACAAAGTGATGGAAACTGTCATTGTTGGTGCTAGTTCGTGACACCTGTTCAACAATAACCTGCTCAGCGACGTTCAGTTTGGGGTCTGCCAGGGCCACTCAGCTCCTGACCTCATTTCACCCTTGGTCCAAACATAAACTAAAGAGCCGAACACAAGAGATGAAGTGAGGGTACCTGCCCTTGTCAAAAAGACAGCATTTTACAAAATGTGGCAGCAAGTAACTCTAGAAAAATTACAGTCAGTCGGAATTAGGAGACAAATTTCTGCTGGTTGGAGTCATACTTGACATAAAGGAATATGTTTATGGTTGTTAGAAGTCAATCTCCTCAGCCCCAAGACATCTCTGCAGAAGTTCCTCAGGGTAGTGTCCAAGACCTTACTATCTTCAGCTGCTTTACAAATTATTTTCCCTGCATCATAAGGTTAGATGTGGAGCTGTTTACAACTGAATGTACAATGTTCAGCACCATTCACCACTTCTTGGGTCCTGAAGCAGTCAGTGTTTAAATGAAGCAAGACCTGAACAATATCCAGGCTTTGGTTGACAAGAGGCAAGTAACACTGACACGACTCACAAGTGCCAGGCAATGACCATCTGCAACATAAGAGCTTCTAGCCATTAGTTCTTGGCATTCAATGGGTTGCTGAATGCCCATTACCAACCATTTGGGGTTACTATTGACCAAACACTAAATGGGATCAGCCTTATAAATATTGTGGCTACAAGAGCAAGTCAAAGGTTGGAAAGTCTGCTGCAAGTAACCTACCTCCTAAGTCTTGAACAATTATCTACCATCCACAATGCACATGTCACGAGTGTGAAAATACAAACCTTATAACTTTTCTTCCTGCTGCACAGACCTTGACAGCAGCTTTTGGAATTGGAAGTCAATGAACCAGTGTGCCAATCGGAATGTACAGAATCTCCCAGCAGCTGCACAGCATAGAGAGTATGTTGGGATGATGGAATCCTCCCCACTTGCCTGGATGGCTGCAGATCCAACAACACTCAAGACATGTGACACCATCCAGGACAAGCATCTTGCTTGTTTGATACAACATCCACAAATATTTACTCCCTCCACCACCGAATCGTCAGTAGCAGCAGTGTGTAAAACGTGAACAGCAATAACTCATCCAGGCTCCTTTGACAGCACTTTTTTTTATCCCACAACATCTACTATTGCTGCAGGCATAATGGGCTGAATGGCCTCCTTCTGTGCCAGAACAATTCTATGATTCTGTGATCTAGAAGGACAAGGGTCACAGATACATTGGAACACAACCACATGCAAGTTCCCCTCCAAGCAACATACCATCCTGATTGGAGCTATATCAACACTTCTTCACTGTTACTGGGGCAAAATCTTCAAACTCACTTCCTGCATATTTGGTCTCCCTATCTGAGGAAGGATGTTCTAGCTATGGAGGGAGTGCAACGAAGTTTTACCAGACTGATTCCTGGAATGTTAGGATTGACATGTGAAGAAAGATTGGGTTGGTTGGGACTATATTCATGGAGTTTAGAAGAATGAGGGGAGATCTCAATGAAACCTATAAAATGCTAACAGAAGCAGATACGATAAATGCAGGAAGATGACTGGAGCTGGATGAAGTTGCAAAGTTACAGAGGTGGAAGTAAGGAACCCTGGTGATCCCACAGAAATGTGGCAGGAAGGTCATAGATGAGAGAATCCCTACAATGTGGAAACAGACCCTTCAGCTCAACAAGTCCATACTGACCCTTAGAGCATCCCACCCAGACCTATTCCCACTATAACCCACTTTATCTGCATATCCCTGGACACTATGGCCAATCCACCTAACCTAATCTTTGGGTTGTGGGAGGAAAATGGAGCATCTGGAGGAAACCCACACAGACACAGGGAGAATGTGCAAACTCCACACAGACAGATGCACCAGGGTGGAATCAAACCCAGGTTTCTGGCATTGTGAGGCAGCAGTGCTAACCACTGAGCCACCATGCCAACCCATAAACTTAGGGTCAAATACAGAACCAAGTTTGTAAAAGAAGTGGTTTAGCCTCAGACAGTTTTAAACACTGTAGAAAGGCAGAGTAACTTCTCCTGTTTTCTTTTGGAGGTTTGAAGTGGACTTTTGAAACACATCCAGAAATATTGTGGGGACAAGTTATGAAGATTTTACGAGTTACCCACATTTTACGCCATCAACATATATTCCTGAACTTCATCAAAAAAAGGCAATTCTGTACTTTGTTGGCATCTTATAGAAGTCACCTAGAGAAACAGAGAGCTGTGATAAGGAAGCAAGTGTCATGTCTGAAATGACTGCACAAAGACCAGTATCCCGTCACCAAGTCACCCTTTATTTACACGTTACACAGCTAGCTCACAGCCACCCCCTAGACTGGACAGAACCCCTGACACTCCTGATTATATCTGTCAGCCAGGGCTCCCTGATTGACCAGTTTAACAGCCCCAACGAGGGAACTCACACTCTGTCAGGATAACTTGGCTGACCTTGTTCTAATCGCTACAGTATTAATCAAAACTGGAAGGGGAATTGAATCTGTGGGGCTAGTGTTATTCTGAAGCACCCGCTATATATCCAGTGAACTGGGGTTCAAGTCCCACCTCCTCCAGAGGTGTTAGTTATATTTTTTTTAATAAAATAATCATGATTAGCCACTAATGTATTACTACTCAATACAAACCCTGTTGGCATTGATTCTGGCCCTCAAAGCGTCAAACGGATTTTCACAGGCAGTGTGCTTTTCAAAACACAGTGTGTGATTGCCATGCTTTTTCTTACTTTAAAGATATGCTTCAAAATGCTAAAGGCTCTTCAGCTAGAAGTAGCCCATCAAAAGTAGGCAAGGTTGGTGGTTTTCTTTTAGAGACAGCATGCTGAATATTTGACTTCTCATTGTGTTCAGGCAATCCAAAGGCAAATCTGTTCAGCACTACGGCACATCTAATGGTTACATTTCCATGGCACTGACCCTGAAAGACAGTGCTCCAAAGCTCTCCAGAATCAGTTATAGTGTCATAGAGATAAACAGCGCAGAAACACATCCTTCAGTCCAACTTGTCCATGCCAACCAGATATCCTAAATAAATCTAGTCCCATTTGCCAGCATTTTTGTCCATATCCCTCCAAAACCTTCCTATTCATATACCCATAGAGATGCCTTTTAAATGTTGGAAATGTGTCAGCCTCCACCACTTCCTCTGGCAGCTCATTCCATACACACGCCACCCTCCGCATGAAAAAGTTGCCCTTAGATCCCCTTTAAATCTTTCCCCCTCACCTTAAACCTATGCCCCCTGGTTTGGGAGTCCCCTACCTTGGGGAAAAGACCTTGTCTATTTACCCTATCCATGCCTCTCATGATTTTATAAAACTCTATAAGGTCATCCCTCAGCCTCCGATGCTGCAGGGAGAATAGCCCCAGTCTATTCGGCCTCTCCCTTTAACTCAAACCCTTCAACCATGGCAAAATCCTTGTTAATTTTTTCTGAATCATTTCAAGTTTCACAACATCCTTCCTATGGCAGGGAGACCAGAACTGCACGCAGTTTTTCAACAATGGCCTAACCAATGTCCTGTACAGCTGCAACATGACCTCCCAACTCTTATACTCAAAGCACTGACCAATAAACGCAAGCAAACCAAACGCCTTCTTCACTATCCTATCTACCTGCGACTCTATTTTCAAGGAACTATGAACCTGCACTCCAAGGTCTCTTTGTTCAGCAACACTCCCCAGGACCTTACCATTAAGCGTATAAGTCCTGCCCTGATTTGCCTTTCCAAAATGCAGCACCTCACTTTTATTTAAATTAAACTCCATCTGCCACTCCTCAGCCCATTGGCCCATTGATCAAGATCCTGTTGTACACTGAAGTAACTTCCTTTGCTGTCCACTACAACTCCAATTTTGATGTCATCTGCACACTTACTAACCATACCTCTTACGTTCACATCTAAATCATTTATATAAATGATGAAAAGCAGTGAACCCAGCACCGATCCTTGTGGCACACTGCTGGTCACACGCTTCCAGTCTGAAAAGCACCCCTCTACCACCACCCATTGTCTTTTACCTTCGAGCCAGTTCTGTATCCAAATGGCTAGTTCTCCCTCTATTCTGTGTGATCTAACCTTGTTAACCAGTCTACCATGAGGAATCCTGTTGAACGCCTTACTGAAGACCATATATATCATGTCTACCACTCTGCCTTCATCAATCCTCTTTGTTGCTTCTTCAAAAAACTCAATCAAGTTAGCAAGACAAGATTTCCCACACACAAAGCCATGTTGACTATCCCTAATCAGCCCCTGCCTTTCCAAATACATGTAATTCCTGTCCTTCAGAATTCACACCAACAACGTACTCACCATCAATGTCAGGCTCACCGATCTGTAGTTCTCTGGCTTTTCCTTACCACCTTTCTTAAATAGTGGCACCACGTTAGACAACCCCCAGTCTTCCGGCACCTCACCTTTGGCTATCGATGATACAAATATCTCAGCCACAGGCTCAGAAATCACATCCCTAGCTTCCCACACAGTTCTAGGATACACCTGATCAGGTCCCAGGGATTTATGCGTTTTTATGCGTTTTAAAATGTCCAGCACCTCCTCTGTAATATCGACATTTTTCAAGATGTCCCTATTTATTTCCTCATGTTTTCTATCTTCTATATCCTTCTCCATAGGAAGCACTGATGCAAAGTACTTGTTTAGTATCTCTTAATGCAGTTTCTTAAAGACCGAAGGACAGTGGTCAATGCCTCAATAAACAAGTCACAAACTGGTCTGCACATTGCTTGTTTAGAAAGGACAGCTACAGACAATAGCAGCAAAAATTTATAATTATGCAACATCTTTAATGTGAGATTATGATAGTTTCCCAAAATCTTCTGCTGAAAACCTACCAACAGTCCAGCAGCATTCTATGGTATGCACAGATCTAGGCCTAATCACACACCGTGAGATTCAGAAACGGAAGTTGCTGGAAAAGCTCAGCATGTCTGGCAGCACCTGTGAAGAGAAATCAGAGTTAAAGTTTCACGTTGAGTGACCCTTCCTCAGAACATTCAGCGGCACCACGTCCATGCTAAGCAGGATAGATTTCAACAGATCTAGCAACTTAAAACCAGGGCAGCCGTGAGGTATGAGGGCATTGAGCAGCTTTAGAGTTGCATTGAACTACAATCCGTGGTGTCATGGGCTGGCATAGGCCCCCGGTACTATTAGCATCAAGCTGGGGGTCAACCCTGGTTCAATGAAAAGTGCAGGAGAACATGCCACCATGGCCGGGCACCAGGCATACCTAAAATGACATGCCAATGTGGCGAAGATACAGCACAGGGTTACTTATTTGGCAAGCAGCAGCAGCACACAATTGGAAAGCA
Source organism: Ginglymostoma cirratum (assembly GCA_024137785.1). Classification (NCBI taxonomy): domain Eukaryota; kingdom Metazoa; phylum Chordata; class Chondrichthyes; order Orectolobiformes; family Ginglymostomatidae; genus Ginglymostoma; species Ginglymostoma cirratum. The sequence goes on from JAHRHZ010000013.1 coordinate 42,267,714, forward strand.
AAGTAATCCCACAGTTTATGGATCAGATATAAACGATGAAAAGCTGTGGACCCAGCACCGATCCTTGTGGCACAGTCCCGCCACATCCAGTCTTGAACAGTGTGGACAATTAAACAACTCACTGGAGGGAGACTCCACAAATTTCTACATCTTTGATGATGAAGGAGCCCAGCACATCAATGCAAAATTTAAAAGAAAATACTGGAAATCTGAAATCACATCCAAAGAAGAGTCATTGGACTTGAAATGTTAACCTTGTTTCTCTTCCTCCACAAATAGTGCCAGACCTGCCAAGTTCCTCCAGCACTTTCTGTTTTACTAAAGTATTTGCATTCATTTTCAGCAAGAAGTGCTGAGAGGACACAACCCGACTTTCTCCAGAGGTCAATGCTGCACAGAGTATGAGCAATGATGGCATTCCAGCAATAGGATGGAAGACTTGGGCTCCAAAACTTGACACGCCCCTAGCCAAGTTATTCCAGTACAGCTACAACGCTGGCATATACCCAACAATGTGGACAATTGCCCAGGAATGTCCTGTACACCAAAAACAGGACAAATCCAATATGACCAATTGCTGCCTCATCAACTTATTCTTGGTCATTCGGAAAGTGCTGCCAGGAAGGCGATATAAGTAACACTTTATGATTAAAGTGATGGCAACAACATGGGTTCAATTCCCACACTGGCTGAAGTCACCAGAAACGTTCTGCCTTCTCAACATTGCCAAATGTGTGGTGACCCTCAGGTTAATCTCACCACCTGCTATCTCTCTCTCTAATGACAGAGAAACCATATGGTCCTCTGGGACTGTGGCAACTTTACATTTACTTTACACATCAGTAACCTGCTCATTGATTGTTGCACATTTGGGTTCCAGTGTCATTACAACTTAAACCTGAACTTGGACAAAAGAGCTGAATGCAAGAGGTGAAGGGAAAGTCAAGACATAAAATAATTATTTTGAGCATACCCCTTGAGAGCCACATTTTTATTTATGCCAGTTACTTCTTCGTTCTCCCCAACTCCATGATTAGGTGATACTAACATTACCTTCTGTATTTGTGTTGACATACAGGGTGTTTGGACTCACACAGGAGCAGAATTAGAAGAAAGCATCAACATCCCCAAAAATTATCAATATAATTATACTTAAATCCAGGTCTGATTTGTCTGGACAGCATGCCAAACAATACTTTTCACTGTATCTCAGTACATGTGACACTAATAAATCAAATCAAAATCAAATCCTCAACACATAAACATTAATTCTCTAGATACCAGAATATTTAAATTGGCACTAGACAACAGGTGGCACAGTGGCTCAGTAGTTAGCACCACTGCCTCACAGTGCCAGGGACCTGGGTTTGATTCCAGCCCTGGTTGACTGTGTGTGGATTTTGCACATTCTCCCCATGTCGGTGTGGGTTTCTGCTGGGTGCGCTGGTTTCCACTGAGTGTTCCAGTTTCCTCCCACATTCCAAAGAGGTACAGGCTAGGTGGATTGGCCATGTTAAATTGTCCCATGGCGTCCAGGGATGTGCAGGTTAAGTGGGTTAACCATGGGAAATGCAGGGTTACACGATGGGACAGGTTTGGGTTCAATGCTCTTTGGATGGGCTGAATGGCCTGCTTCTGCACTGTTGGGATTCTACAAGTTAACACAAGGTATTCTCGTTAAAACTGACAAATGCTTCTCCACTCAAAAAGCCATCACACTAAATACACCTTCCACAGACTTGTGAAGTCACAGCTAATGTGTTTCCAATATATATTCAAAAGATATCATATCACAATTTCAGTATTAAATTTAGCAATGTTCAATACCATAACAGACTACAATCACTCACATAGAGGAGTTCCTGAAAATATGAAGTCTTAAACTAGGGCAGTTTGTAACCATTTTCTCTTTTTTGCACATTCTTTATCTCTTGACCTCCCTTGTATTCTGTCTCTGTCTTTCTTAGCCCCTTGAAGCCTCTCTCTCTGTCTCTCCATCTCTTTCTCTCCTCCATCACGTTAAAGCTTCCTTAGCCTCCTTTGCTCTTCCGTCCCCCACATCCATTGCAGCTTCCCTCTTTGTTCTACATCTCATACAGTCTCTGACCCTCCATGAAACCTCCTTCAGTCTCACCACCTTGCAGCTTCTCAGACACTATAGCTCCCTTGCCAACTCCCATTTTCCCCCACCAGCTGCTCCCCGCCATGTCTTCCTCTCCCAGCATCAGCAAAGTAGGGGCTGGTTCCTGGATCTTGGCACTCTGCTGTTTGTTTTTGTAGAGAGTCAGTCATCTCAGCTCCAGGGCAACCTTGCAGGTGCTCCTCAGGGTCGTATCCTGGGCCCAATCATCTTCATCAATGCCCTACACTCCATCACAAGGTCAGAAGTGGGGATACTCATTGACAATTGCATAATGTTCAGCACTTTGTTAGTCCTTGAATATTACTGAAAAGCACATATTTTGTCAAAACTTTGATCTTCAACAAAATGTGACATTTTTCAGCAATATTCAAGTTCTGTACTGCCATACAATTGCTCTTCAGATACTGAAGCAGCCTATGTTCAATACAGCAAGACCTGAATAAAATCCAGGCTCTGCTTCCTATGTAGCAGATAACACTCGTACCACACAAGTGCTAGAAACTTACCACCTCCAACAATACAGAATCTAACCATTGTCCCTTGAAATTCCACGGCATTACCATCAATGGTTCCCCCACTATCAATATCCTGGCATTTACCACAGACCAGAAACTGAACTGGACTAGCTATGTAAATGGAATGGCTACAAGATCAGGTCAAAGGCTGGGAGTTCTGAGTTGAGTAACTTACCTTCTGACAGCCCAAAGCCTGTCTACCATCTACAAGGGACAAGTCAGGAGTATAATCAAATATTTCCCACTTTACTGTTAGAGTATAGCGCCAACAACACTCAAGAAACTCAACACTAACCAAAACAAAGCAGCTTGCTTGTTTAGCACCCCATTCACCATTCATTCCATCTACCATTGACATTCAGTAGCAGCAGTGTGTAACATCTACAAGATACGCTGCAGTAACTCACCAGTAATCCTTAGCACTTTCCAAACCCAAGACCGTCTAGAAGGACCAGGGCAGCAGATCCATAGGAACACTACCACCCACAATTTCACCTCCAAGACAAATATCATCCTGACTTGGAACTAAATCACCATTCCTCCAGTGTTGCTGGGTCAAAATCCTTGAATTCCCTTCCTAATAGCTCTGTTGGTATACCTGAGTCACATGGGTTGCAACAGTTCAAGAAGGCAGCTCAGCACATTCCCAAGCACAATGCTAATGAGCAACAACTGCTGGCCCAGACAGTAAAACTCACATCCTGTGAATGTGTTTTAAAAAAAGGAACAATAACCTAAAGGGGACTTCTGAAAAAATCAGTATAAATTAATTGTAGGAACAATCTGTTTTATCAAATGACACAACTGGAAAATACTTAACTGAAGTTTTGATTTAATTGCAGTTGCTCTCATGCACGATGACCCCTGGACTAATTAGTTGCATAGAACCATATCCATTCAGTTTAAATACAGTGCCATGTTGTATGGTAAGAGACCTGGCTGTCCCAGTCATATTCGAGTATTTGAACTGCACATGTAGTAAACTTTCAGTCTTAGCTTTTCAATTAATTTTCTTAGTTTGATCCCTTTATAATTCAATCTTTCTTGTACCATGTTCGGATTTTACTTCCTTGTTTTCTTCTAAGTGGAAAATCTTAATCAGCAGAGCCAATGATTGCTAAAAATGAATAACTATTCTCCCTGTAACTGGTGCAGTTATTCTCTGTTTATTTTTTTTCTTTGATCATTGACTAAAAACAATCAAGCTTTTGCTTCAAATCCCTTGCGGTTAAAAATGACTCGGAATTTGGAAACTTTTGACCTACTTATACCAGACCCAGCGGAAGGGGAAAGCACATGTATATGGTACTGTTATCTCAATAACCCAATTGTAGTACTTGGCCAAGTGGTTCCCACACTGTTAACTGCCTCTGTGCATGACCAACTGCTTCATTACTCAGCAGGAGACTGAACGGAATTTTGCCGATAGAATGTGGTGCAACCAGACCCTGTTGTAAAGTCAGTCTTTCCTCTTCAAGAAAAGTCACATTGACTGACGTGCAGCTGCTGCTGAATATTATTTCTGCAATTCGAAAAAAACAAAGTGAAACGTCAGGGCCAAGAGAAGGCTCCAGGGTCATAGACAAGGTGCACTGGAGCCCTTGAAGGAGAGATGCTATGGCTACTCAGGGCCTAACCCTGAGGGAACATCCTCACAAGGAAGTGTGAACATGTAGCCTGAGACCACCTTACCCTGGGGAACAAATAGCAATACTTCAAGTGGTCTAATGACCTCATAAACTTGGTGACAGTCAGTGAATACATATAATGAAAAGAAATGAGCAACAGCACCAGCATTCTCACAAATGTCTTACTGGATGATGGTGTTATTCATGTGAAAATAGTAATACAAACAGACAATCAACGGGAAAGATACAATACATAAGTCTTGTATTTCTCATGCTTTCCCATAAGACCTTCCTTAAACTGACTGGCAGAACAGTACTAAAATAAATCCACAGAGGCTGGTATCCCATCAATAGGTCCCCCTTTATGTACACGTGGAGAGTCCTTGACACTGATCCAGCTCCCTCAGAGCCAGCTTTCAGAGTGAACAGAACCTCTGACACTCCTGTTTACATCTGTCAGCCAGGGTTCCCTGATTGGACCAGATTAACAGCCCCAATCAGGGAACTCATATTCTATGAGGTCCAATGGTTGACCTCACTATAATCACTACATCCCTCCCCCTCTGAGTCTGAGGACATAGGCTGTTTTTTATTTGGTAGCACCTACTGGGGTGTTTTAGTGCTGGGTCAGGTTCCTCTAACTCTGCCTCTGATATGGGTGGCATGTAGTGCACAGTAACTCACCTTTGCACCTGGAGCATCTCGGAAGAAATTCATTTCCTTCTTCAGTAGGCAAAGGCTTTGAGGCAGCGACATCAGCCATGTCCATCTCAGATTCCAAGGTATTGTCAATGTTTGATGGAGAGGGAGAACCCATGGGGTTCCAGAACAGTCAGAAACGCTGTGGAGGAGCTGGGCACATTTTGTTCCTACACTGTTTGCAAGTTTGCAGCTTTCCTATGGTCCACATGCTTGTTCAGGACCCTCACACCCACCCGAACTCTATATGTCACTAGACCTGACCTCATTTCGCCCAAGCCTCTTACCGATGCAGGGCCATTCCCATGGTCCCTACACCAAACTTCATCCACTGAAGTAAACTGTCTCTCTCACTCAGCAGAGTCTTGTGTCTGGCATTGGCATTCCTGATGCTATTTCATCCTCCACCCCAGGTTCAGGAAGATCAGATTTCACCTGGTGTGGAATCTTCTCCCCATTAGCAATTCCACTTAAGCTATCCCTGTAGCTGCATGAGGGGTGGTCCTATAATCAAGTAGGAACTGGAATAGTTTGATACTTAGTGAAGCTGTAGGCTGTGTCTTTAAGTCTACCTTCAAAGTTTGGACTGCCGTTTCATGCCAGACCATTGGATGATGGATGGTATGGAGCTGTCTATAATGTCAAATACCATTCGACTTGAGGAAATAACTCACATTCCCTGCTAGCAAGTGATGACCAACACTTCCAGGAGTCCATATGTTGTGAAAGATGCGCAGAGTTTTTCTAACGTCGTCCCCATGTTTGACAAACGAACTCTATGCATGTCCAGCCACTTTGAGCGGGTCTTCACAATGACTAAGGACCTGGCTGACCTCGTTACAATCACTGTAAGTAATATTAGCATCAATATAACAGGAACAAACAGAAATTAAAATGGATATTTTTGACGTCAATTTAAAAAGTGCTTTGGTTGCTGGTGAGTGGAAAGAAACTGCAGGAAGAAGCTGAGGCATGAAATACTCCTGTGGTTGTGACCAGGATGCAGAAGACACTTAAATGACCTTTACATGAGTCTCAAGTAAGGACACTTCTCCATATCATGTAAATTCCATCAAGACCAAATCTCTGTCTCAGCCTTAAATATTTTCAATGATGTTGCACCTACAACCCTCTATAGTAGAGAATTCAAAAGTTTCAAACGCTTTGAGCGAAGGAATTACTCATCTCAGCCTGAACTAATCAGTCCTTTACCTCGAGACTGCGTCTCTGCATTCTAGAGGCTTACTGTGGTGTCCTCATTAGATTGGCCCCTGGGCTGAGAGGATTAACCAATGATGCAAGGCTGAGTAATTTAGTTTAAGTATTTTCTGGAGTTTAGAAGAATGAAAGGTGATTTAAATTAATCATTCAAGATTATGAAGGGGCTTGATAGGATAGAATCAGTTCTGAGGAAGGGTCACTGGACTCAAAGTGTTAACTCTGATTTGTCTTCACAAATGCTGCCAGACCCGCTGAGGTTTTCCAGCAACCTTTGTTTTTGTCAGGAATAGTCATTAATTGTTAACTTTGCCAGGAACATCCTATGAATGCGTAACAAAGTATTAATAAAGTAATTCGCCATAATATTAAAATAAAGTTTCCTCACTAAATTGTCTGTTTTGCTCAATGTGTGCTAATATATGATGCATGATAGAGACAAAAATACCTTTGACGCAGTTTTCATCAACAAGCATATTCACAGGATGTGGGACGTCTTTAAGTGCCCTTGAGATGGTTGCAGTGAACCACCTTATTGAACCACTGCAGTCCGTGTGATGAAGCGCTCTCACAGTCAGGGGGAACGTTATTCCAAAGAACTCCTGCAGCAATTTCCTCATCCAAACAAAATATGGAAAGCAATTCAGGTCAATAAACTGTCAGTATACAGGATAGATACTTACTAAGGTACATTTAAAACAATTTTTTAATGGGCTGTTTTAAGTCCATTATTTCATCAATTTCTTTTCTTGTGACTTTGGCCACCACTTATGTTTTCATCCCGTTTTTCAGCAGATGATTCGCTGCTGTAGAAGATATCAGGCAGATCAGGCTGAAGCAAAAGTGGTCTATGCTCACATACTGTGATGATACAAATGGTACGATTGTAATGAATGATAACCTGGGTATCTATACTATTGTCTATATTATAGATAAGCACACCTTTATATGTATATGTCTCTATCTGTAGAGTAATTGCGTAGCAATCACTATGACAATGATTAATGAATTAAACAAAGTGTTCTTAATTGAAGAATAACAGGGTTTCAGGATAGCTGTTATGGGGAGGCACTGGCCGAGTGGTATTATTGCTGGACTGTTAAATTAGAGACCCAGATAACATTCTGGGGATCTGGGTTCAAATCCTACCGCAGCACTTGGTGAAATTTGACTTCAATAAAAAAAAATCTGGAATTATGAATCTAATAATGACCATGTCAATTGTCAAGGATAAAAACCAACCTGGTTCATTAATGTCCTTTAGGGAAGGAAACTGCCATCTTACCTGGTCTGGCCTAACGTGTGACTCCAGACCCCCAGGAATGCAGTTAACTCTTAACTACCCTCTGGGCAGTTAGGCATGGACAATAAATGCTGCCTAGCCAGCAATGTCCTCATTCAGTCAATGAATAAAGAAATATGTTGATCAATCCTGCTCAACTACTTTATTACATTAACTTGCATCGCCTCCTGTAACATTGTACGGGAAACCAAATGTATGGAACACACTAGTTTACTTGGACTTCAGCAAGGTTTTTGATAGTGGCAAAAGTAAGAGCCCATGGGATCCAAAGAAACGTAGCAAATTGGATCCACAATTGACTGAGTGGCAGGAAGCAGAGGGTAACGGTTGAGGGGTGCTTTTATGACTAGAAGCCTGTGCCCAATGGGATTCCACAGGGATCAGTTCTGAGATCTGTTCTATTTGTGGTATATACAAACAAGTTAGGCTTTAACATAAGAGGTTTATCAATAGTTCATGGATGATGCAAAAATTGGTGGGATGGTAAATATGAGGAGGATAGCCTTAGATTACTGGAAGATATGGATGGGCTGGTCAGACGGGCTGATTCATGGCAAATGAATTTCCATCCTTAGGCAGGACAAACAAGCCAAGAGAATACATGATGAATGGTAGGACCCTGGGAAGTACCGAGGATCACAGAGACCTTAGGGTGCATGCCCACTGGTTCTTTAAGATAGCAAGACAGGTAGATAAAGTGGTGAAGGAGGTATATGAGATACTTGACCTTAAACAAAGAACAGTGGATGCTGGAAATTTTCAAAAAAGCACAACTATAGCTGAGGAAACTCAGCAGATCTGGCAACATCTATGGATAGAAAGTAGAGTCAACATATCAGGTATAGTGACCCTTCTTCAGAACTAAACGAATATACTTTATTTGGAAATTAGTTCTGAAGAAGGGTCACTGGGCTCAGCTTTCTCTCCACAGATGCTGCCAAACCTGTTGAGTTTCTCCAGCAATTTTTATACTCATCTACAGCTTCTGCTGTTTTAAGACCTTAGTATCTGCCATAAACCTCCCTTTCTCTCTTTGTCCAATCCTGTATATCTCTTGATATCCGGAGTTCACAGAAAGCCCCACCCTTTGTCTTTATTGGAACATGTGGACCCTGTACTCACCCAATTTCCTTCTTGGATGCATCCCACTGCTCTGATACAGACTTAACTAAAAGTATCTGTTCCCATTCCACTTTGACCAAATCATACCTGGTCTTATTAAAATCAGCCTTTCCCTAGTTTAGAACTTTGACTTTAGGCCCATCCTTGTACTCTTCCACAACAATCTTGAATTTAACGGAGTTATGATCGCTGTCTGCAAAATGCTCCCCAATGATATTTCAACCACTTGTCCAGTTTCATTACCTAAAATTAAGTCCAGGACCAGCCCTTCTCTTGTAGGAGCTTCTACATACTGGTTTAAAAAGCTCTCCTGGATGTATTTCTGCAAATTCTACTCCCTCTGAATCCTTTCATTCTATGACCAGCCAAGTTGATGTTCAGGATGGTGGGAAATTCCACACTATCACTGCCCTGTTACTTCAAGTTCCCTTTTTCTTTCAGGTGCATGGGTTTCTGAGGTTTGTGTGAAGCAGCAACTTCCAGAACCAGAAATGGATGCTGTGATCAGTGTGCCAACACCGTTCACTGTACATGGAACATTGGAGAATTGCATGTGCTGTACAGGTTATGGGGAATGTTGGGTGCACCCACAATTCGAGGAATTTGATGCAGTGATGTTGAAGGAATGATATTTCCAAGTCAGGATGGTGGGTGGCTTGGAGGACAATTTGTAGATGGTGGCCTTCCTATTCATTTCCTGCCCTTATCCCTAGTAGTGGTTGAGGGTTTGGAAGGTGCTGTCTAGGGGACCTTTTTGAATTGCTGCAGTGCAAAACTGTAGTTACAGAACGTGGATGATGGACAGGAATGAATGTTTGTGAATGCTGTGTGAATCAAGTGGGCTGCTTTATCCTGGATGGTGTCAAGCTTCTTGAATGTTATTGGAGCTGCACTCATCCAGGCAAGTGAGGAGTATTCCATCATATTCCTGACTTGTGCCTTGCAGATGATGGACAAGATTTGGGAGGTCAGGAAGTGAGTTACTCACTGAAAGATTTTCAGCCTCTAACCTGCTCTTGCTGCAGCAGTACTTGTATGGCGATTCCAATTTCCGAACTGAATTGACTTATAAAACTTATTGAACTGCTATTTCTGCCTGATATTGATTTAATTAAAAATTATTCCTTTCACTGGACAAAACAATACATCAGTTTCAACATACAGTCGACATGGCATTAGGCCACAGTTCTATTGGCATTGTTTTTCTTTTTTTGTCTTTAAGTGTTCACTGTTTAGAGCTAGCTAGCATTTGGTGAACAAGTTGGATGAGATCCATGAAGCATTTTAGCAGTATGAAAGTAACAATCATGATATATGAAGAGACAAAAGAAGCTTTCAAATATACTTCCTGATTGCAAATCCCAGTGCAAGAACAAACCTGAAATAAGTAAGTTGATACGCAAATGTTGTTAAAGTGTTTTGCAATTTGTGCTACTCCCTCCTTGAGGAGGAAGAGAAACCTAATTTAAGTGGGGTGTCGGAAAGACATGTTCACACAATAGGCAGACTACTCCCATGCTTCATTACCAGATAGCCATGTTCACCCATGTTCATTTGGACCTTGGACTGTTTGAAAAGAACAATCTTTGCAGGTTGAGGTTCAGCTTGGCAGCATTAGCATAGCTACACTGTTTACTTCAACGTGACGCCCAGACAACATCTGCCAAAGATACATCAGTGCCGACAGTGATGCGTTTACCACTGCCCTCAACGTTCATAGCTCTGGCCCCTTCTAATCTATAACATTGCACATGTACAACCTCAATCAAGAAGCAGTATAATGATGGATCACTGTTGCCTTGTTCACCACAGCAAACATTTTCATCACATTTCTATGGAGCAGAGAGCAACAGAATTGGGGATGGATGGGGACAAGAGCAGGATTTCTGAACGCAGCTCCCATATCTAATGCTGAAATGTAATATCTTTCCATATGGATGCTGAGGTACTACATAAATATATCTATTACCTTTCCTTGTGTGGAAGTAGTGATCCCAAATTCATAACAGTACAAGTGCCCAGAAATTCAATCACAGGAATTCAGTAATGTAACATCCCTTTATGAGAAAATGGCAGGAGATTGGCAATAGGTCATAATGCTCAGACAGCCAGTACAGACAGGATGGGTGGAATGGCCTCCTTCCGATCCATAACAAATCTGCAATTCTGTGATAATATCAGAGAATTGCAAAATATAAGGATCTCAGGAGTTTAAAATATTGGGCCTGTAACAATTGAGGATACAAGGATAATTGCAGCAAGTCTTGACAAAAGCAACTTGGTAGCCCAATAGTTTAGAACTATATATGGTACAAATGTAAATATAAACTGAATTTAGCTTGTTTTAGGATTGAATGTGCTTGGCTCTGGCCTACTTGCGTACAAAGATGCTGGAGAATGTGCAAAATGTTCACACCAATGATACAAGGATTGGAAGGTTGCAACTAAAAGCTAGCATGAACAATCTGAGGAAATTCTGTCTTGCAAAGCGAAGGCCAATCTGTGACTCAATAGATCAAGGTCTTAAAGTCATTGAGGAGTTTACTTTGGTAAGGGGAATCTTACATATTTCAGCAAAGTGTCATTTTTGTTGAGTTTCATGGAGGGTTTCTTCTCTGTGAACCTATCGTATTTTCTTGTTCTCTCATCCCAGACTCCTACTGTGGTGCCCCTTTTATTTGACCCTAGCCTGATTCTCCCCCCATACAGCTGGAAGTAGTCACCACCACCAACCCCCACCACCCCCACCACCACCACCACCAGATTCTTTGATTCCTTTAGCCACAAGAGCTATACCTACATCCTTCCTGAAAACACAGGTCATTTCCTGGCTCAGTGCAGTCTCCACAGTTTACACCCAGCAGTACAGGGAGAAGGTGAATAACGTTCTCCCCCCTGCAAAGACCAGATCCCCTCCTAAGGAGATGCAGAAACCTCCGAGTCCCAGCGACAACATCGGTAGCACCATTCATTGTCACGCTACTCTTCCATGACCACCAATACACACATAATAGTAACATGCCACAACCTCTGCCCATCAGTCACGACGTTCTAACCTTTGTCTCCTGTCGACACCAGTGGCATATCCATAGTGTCTGCCATCAACAGGCCAGCCCTGCAAGACATCGCTCCCTCCACCTCTGAGGAAGATAGCACTGATCCCTCAGAGGTAGGAACCATCAAGGCTGTCTCCTACATTCTCCACAAGCTCAGGAAGTGACACTTTGGCAGGTACTTCAAATGAAGTCCAGTCAGGATCATATTCTAGTGAGCACATCACTGCTACATTTGTGTATCTGGCTGAGGAAGAAAGGGCCCAGGTTAATGGCACTCAGAGAACTGCCATAGACCAGGCAGCTGATCAGCTCCCAAGGCAGGAGAGGGCCCCATGGTGTTGGTCATTGACGTGCATATCCAGACACAGGACAGCAGGCAGCTTTGGCTTGGACACTGGACGATCTAATACAAAGGCTGCAGTACACAAGCAAGGTGACCCAAGAGAGGTTTTATTGTCAGTCGATAAAGTTCTTGAAATCCTGGTTTCTTCCTTTCTTCACATGCTTTAGTAGCATTCAAAGTGTTCATAATATTATTCCTAACAATTTTTCACATTTGGCGTTTGTGACATTCTTGCATCACCAATACCAAGACTGCATCAGAATAAATCCTCTCCACTAATCCATCATGATTGCTTATTCATCTAACAAACAGCTCTGCTATGACAAAATTGTATTAAAATGCATGATAACCGCTGAAAATTGCAAATTAATAGAGAATTAATATCTGATTATTCTTCTGCATTTAAAAATTGAACAGGGGAGTGATTTGGAAAGTGAATGAAGGAGATCCACATTACTTGCTGCAGATAAACAATATTGTTCCCATGTGTGGAAATGTTATTATTTCTTCATCATTCTTTTGTGACTGTAGAAACTTGACACTGACAAGAAGCTTTGAGCTGCCAAGGACTTCGGTTCAGTATAATAACATGAATATTATAATAACACAAATATTAATGCAGTGTGAAGCTGGAGGAACACAGCAGGCCAGGCAGCATCAGAGGAGCAGAAAAGTC
>JAHRHZ010000013.1:42280816-42318223 GCA_024137785.1 Ginglymostoma cirratum
CTTTCCTGCTCCTCTGATGCTGCCTGGCCTGCTGTGTTCCTCCAGCTCCACACTGTGTTACCTCTGACTCCAGCATCTGCAGTTCTTACGATCTCTGACAAATATTAATGCAATGTTTTTCATCTGAGGGACTCTCGTAGCAAGTAGAACCTGTGGAAAGGTCAAAAGTTTCCCTTGTGTGAAGGACCAGGCAAGAAAATGATCCACAGCATGCAGCAACAGCAGAATGGCTCACTCCTGAAGAGTTTGAGACATCAGCCTCATAAACAAGTGCTGTGTTGGATATATCTGCACCTGTCCTCAAAGATTTTTTAATTTATAAGCATAGTTAAAAGTTTAAAAGTTTAGACAAAATTTGTTCCCAGTCTTTACATTGCATAGATCAGTTGCACAAAGGAAATAAAGTCAATAATGCTGGCTGAATCCCATGGCAGTCTCCTTTTATACTCGGTGTACCCAACTCAGAAAGGCTGATAACACTGATAAAAGTTATTTGGCAACCTTTAGGCCAGGAGCTGAAATTGTAAATCTGCAATGATGTTTTATCAGATTCAAAAGCAACAAAGAAATGGTAACTAACCCAAAGATATTCAGCTGTGAGTTTACGATTGAATAATGTCCAAACAACAAAGGTGAAAGTCTCTTCTTGCTGTTCTTCTGATTGAAATAATCCTACGTTTGGTTCAGTTTCAGGTTCTGAATCAGCGGAAACATGTTGAAAGATCAGACCAGCCGTAACTCCGCAAGCAATAAAATCATGAGGGAGGCTCAAAGCATTAGTGTGAGGTCTCGTGCCTTGGTAGGTAGAGTCCCTGTCTTTCAGCCAGAAGATCTGGAATCAAGTCCCACTCCCTGATTTGTTGGTCAAGGAAAGAATGCACATGGCATGTTGAAAATCAACCTCCTAATCTTTCCAACTCGTTCCCCAAAGGAATAATGATATGAATATGAAAGTATTAGCATATGTGCAGAAGGATTAAGGCACATCAAAGTTTGGAAAGGAAGGCTTGGAAATGATAGATGATTTGAAAGCATCCCTCTGTGAAGAAATAGGAGCCAAAAGTATGATGTCCCGAGCCCCATTGCAATTTGGATATGTTTCAACACAGTTTACATCATCATATGTGTCTGCAAACAAATGAGCAACAAGTTTCTCACTTTTGCACCCTTTATATGTTTACAATGTTTAACATTATTTTAACGGATATACAATGTTGTAATGTTTGACATTATTTTAATGGATATACAATGGCTTAATGCAGGCTGGACATGAGTTGATTTTGTGATCCAAACACAGTGGTAGCAGAAACCCTACTTGTGTTTTGGTTACAAGTTCAGAGGCCTGACCTCATATAAAGTTGTTGCATATTTGGTTTGAACTCTCTCTATACATGGAACCAGATTCAAGCAGCGCAGTGTGAAAAAGAGCTGGGGAAACTTTTAACTTGCCAACTTTGATGTAAAACTCGAACTGATGGTCAATACCTGATGTAGAAATCACACAACTTACTTCTCCATTGATTTCACGGTGAAAAATAACCCTGCAAAATCCAGTACAGCTAGCATTCTAAAGAATTGTTGAGAAAGTTTAGTGAAACATGGATAAGTGGCTGTATAACAGCCCAAACATTATTCCAAATGGAAATTAACTGAAGTCCTTATAGGCTCAATGGTATTCTGTTATGTTGACTTGCTTGGATAAAGACTAGGAAAACTGATCTGCAGCAGTATGAAAGTAAAATTCGGTTTTATTATTGCATGGAAGACTGTTAGGAGTGATAAGTAATCACCAACAAAGGTCAGTGTCTGGTTTCTTGAGGGGTTATTTTATAAAATGTGAAACTTGTGCTAAGTGAGTGCTGTGCTAATAAACTACACCTACTTAAAAATCTGGTGGTATTTACTGATCATGATTATTTAATTGTGCCTGGAGATATTAAAATGGAGGCCTGCATATTTGGCACTCATGCTGATTAGGAATGTTGTTGTGGAATAGTGTATCTAGTTTCCATGCACTCAATAATGGGCAATGGTTCAAATCAAAGAGGACTGACCGGTTCTCAGTAGTAGCACTGGTGGAGGGAGTTGCAGCAGAGGAAGGCTGTCCTGTACCCGCAGTGGGGAGGAGGACGGGGCCCTTGGATAAACGCTCGGAAAATACCTGGTGTGAACAATGTGAGAAGAGATCAATGAGGAGGTGGAAGACTGCAGCCCTGCTCCCAAAATATATAACTCCAGTCGTGCAAAAAATTTAATGATTTGACTCAATCGTACAGTGTAAGATACCCAAACATATTTCTCATTAACTGCACCACCATGTGCATCAAAACCTCAGCACACACATCCACCATCTAACCAAACACTGATATTCAGGCACCTCACACTCTTCATTATAATTATTCCAGCTACCGGCAAATCTCCCAGCCCTCCATCTATGCGTGGAATCAGACATACTTGGCAATACATTTGTTTACAATTATCATTCTTTTTCTTACAGGAAAAGATAGCACAGTATAGATGCCAGCAGTACCTGACAATGGGAAGGCAAGCAGGACTCCATGACAGCATTACCCTGAGGATGCAGTGCCAAAGGTAATTCGGAGTGGTGTAGGAGATGTCCTAACTACAAGCAAAGCAGGAGACATGTCATCTGGAAGAATGTGAGCACTCCAATTTCCTTACAGATCCACAACTACAAATATTCCTGGTCCTTAATCCCAAACTCAATATGATCTTGTCACATAATCCTTTGAAAGGTCAAGCAGCCCCATGCTTGTTATCTCGGATTCTCCAGCATCTGCAGTACCTTTTATCTCTGACATAATCCTTTGAAGGTGGCTTTTCCAATATTGTCATTGCATGTCCCCAGGAGCAGGGTACACTTTGACTGAGGAGGAGCAGAAGAATGTAAAGGAGTGAGGAACTTTAGTAATTGCTATTATTGTTGCAGACAGCCAGTTCAGAGAGCAGCAACATGTATACATTAGAGGCTAAGGTAGAAGGTTTGCTCACAGTGGAATGCACAAGGCACTCATGATCACCAGACACCCTGAGTAAATCTTAAAAGAAGCAGTAGTGAGGTAAGTGAGATAGTTACAGCAGGGCATTTAGGTAAGTCCAAGGTGATCAGGCAAAGTCAACATGGTTGTGTGAAAGGGAAATCCTGTTTAACCAATCGTTGGAATTCTTTGCAGAAGTAACATGTGCTGTGGATAGTGGGGAACTGGTGAATGTACAGTACTTAGATTTCCTTAAGGAGTTTGATAAAGTGCCACATCAAAGATTATTGTGGAAAATAATATGAATCTGAGGTTGCCAGCGGATTAGCTATAAACTTATTGAATGGCAGAGCAGGCTGAAGAAGGTGAATGGCTTTCCCTTGCCCCTTACTCATTTATTCATATGAAGGGGATTACAGGTTCAAGTTGTGAGAGGAGGGAGGAGGAAGATTGCATGTTAGTTCTGCTGTAAAACAGTCTGATAAGGATCTCACATGGCAAGCTTCATATGAAGACCAAATGTTTCATTCTATCTACAGTTTGCCTGAAAACTGAGTCTTAGTTATGGGAATGCAGAGTCACTCCCAGTTTGGTGCATGTAGTAGTCAATGGTTTAATCATTCAACGTTTGATTAACTAGTCTAGCTCACTAGTCCTTGTATGCTTACTTAAGCCTGTGGAGTCAAATAACCAATTCAATGCAGAATTCTATGAATGATCTTGACTTTGACCTGCGACTGTATGAGTTGAAACTTAGCTATATTGTTAGGCATACAAATAAATATACATTTACGGACTATGAGAAACTGAAATATGGCAGTATTGGATATTTCCAGACTGAAGAGGCTTTATCATGTGACTTCTTGGAACCAAAAGGTCAAAAGGTCAGAGACAACAATGGATTATCTGCTGATTACTGGAAAGGCAGATAATTTTGGGAAGAGTTCAGGGGAGATTTTGAGAGAGGTGAATTTCATGGCCCTTAATTTCAGATTTAGTAGAACCACTGGATTTACGTTCCTTACTGCCTAGCAACGAGACATGGCGTGAGCTGTTGAAGAAGTTTGTTGAAAAAGGAGCATTCTCTGTTTTAATTAGTAATAGAAGAATCTTAAAGATAAGCCAGTTAAAAGCCCCCCGTGCATAGTGGAGGTAGCTTGAAAACCTAATAAAATATCAATATCAGAATTTGGAACTGTTTGGTTGATTGATTGATTGGGTGTCATGTGTACCGAACTACGGTGAAAAGCTTTGCTTATGAGCGGTACAGACAGATCATAGTAAGCAAGGATGTACAGATCAAAAAGACTTGGATAGAGGCATACAGGTTACATTGCACAGGGTGTGCACTAGGCGAGATCAACGTTAGCAAGATCAGCATTATTTGAGGCTAGAAAATCCATTCATCAGTCTAATAACAGCCGGGAAGAAGCAGTTCCTCAACCTGCTGGTGTGTGTGTTCTGGCTTCTATATCTTCTGCCTGACAGAGGAGGTTGTAGAAGGTCATTACAGGGGTGCAATGGGTCTTTTATGATGCTGGCAGCCTCTCCACATCAGCGAGCTGTGTAAATGGAGTCCAAGGATGGAAGCTTGACTTCATTGATGGTCTGGGCTGTGCACATCAACTTCTGTAGTATCTCATGGTTCTGGGCAGAGCAGTTGCCATACCAGTCCATTATGCACCTGGACAGTATGCTTTCTATGGTGTATCTGTAGAAGCTGGTGAGATACCCCATGGACATGTCAAATTTCCTGAGCTGTCTGAGGAAGAAGAGGTATTGTTATGCCTTCTTGACTGTCGCATTTACGTGGGAAGTCCAGAACAGGTTGTCAGTTATCATCACTCTGAGAAACTTGATGCTCTCCACACTCTCAACCTCAGTTCCATTCATGTTGATGGGGGTGTGTTCTCCTCCTTTCTTTCTGAAGTCAATGAGCAATTCTTTAGTTTTGCCGACATTGAGAGAGAGATTGTTTTCATTGCACCACATCACTAAGCCCTCTGGCTCCCTTCTGTGTTTTGACTCATCATTGTTAGATATCTGTGGTGTTGTCAGTGAACTTGTCGATGGCATTCATTTGGAATTTGGCAACACAATCGTAAGTGTACAGGGAGGACAGTAGGGTGCTGAGGATACATCCTTGGGGGGAATCTCCAGTGTTGAGTGTTATTGTGGAGGAGGTGCAGTTACTTATCCTCACCGATTACGGTCTGTGGGTCAGAAAGCTGAGGATCCAGTTGCAGAGGGCAGAGCCAAGACTCGGGCCATGGAATTTTGAGACCAGTCTGGAGGGGATAATGGTGTTGAAGGTGGAGCTGTAGTCGATAAGCAGGTGTCTGATGTAGGTGACCTGCTACAACCTCCTCATTGTCCAGATGTTCCAGGGATGAGTGCAGAGCTAGGGACATGGCGTCCGCTGTGGACCTGTTAAGTCAGTAGGCAAATTATAAGGGGTTGAGGCAGCCTGGGAAATACACTTTTTGTGTATTTCTTTCAATAAAACCATAAGAAATATGAACAGGAGTAGACCATTTGGCAGGTCAAGCCTCCTCCACCATTCAATAGGATCATGGCTGATCTGTCATTCTTCATGTCCATTTTCCTGTCCTTTTCATATAAACCTTGATAGCCCTACTGATCAAGAAACTGTCTATCTCAGCCTTAAACACACACAAGGACTCTGCTCCCTCAGCAGTCTGTGACAAGGAGCTCCAAAGACTTATACCTTCCTTCTTAAACAGAGTGTTACATTAACTATTATCTATTGCTCTGCGACCCTCCCTGACTATAGTGATTCCTGAAAGATTGCCACAATCTCCTCAACTATCTCTTTCAGAACTCAGGGGTGTAGTCCATCTGATCCACGTGATTTATCCACCTTCATATCTTTCAGCTTCCCCAACACCTTCTCCTGAATGATGGTCACTAAACTCACCTTTGCCGCTTGACTCTCTTGAAGTCTGGTACGCTCCTGGTGTCTTCCACTTGTGAAGACTGATGCAAAACACCTATTTAGTTTCTCTACCACTTCTGTGTCCCCCAAAACTACTTCTCCAGCCGCATTTTCCAGTGGTCCAATGTCCTCTTTTCCTTCTCTCTTATCTTTTATATATATATATAACATTTCTTACAATCTTCTTTGTATTACTAGCTATCTTACCCTTATATTTCATCTTCTCCCCCTTATTGATTTCTTATTTATCTTCTGCTGGTTTTTAAAGGCTTCCCAGTCCTTTGGCTTCCCACTAATCTTCACCACATTATATGCTTTCTCTTTCCCTTTTATGCTGTCCCTGACTTCCCTTGTCAGCCATGATTGCTTCATCCTCCCCTTTTTATGTTTCTTCATCCTTGGATGAATTTCTGCTGTGCCTCCCGAATTACCCCCAAAAACTCCTGCCATTGCTGCTCCACCGTCTTCCCTGCTAGGCTCCCCTTCCAATCAGTTCTGGCCAGCACCTCCTTCATGTCTTTGTAGTTATCTATACTCTAATACCATTACAACTGACTCCACCTTCTCCATCCCAAACTGCAGGGTGAATTCTATCATATTATGGTCACTGCCCACAAGGGGTTCCTTCACCTTAAGATCACTAATCAAATCTGCATCATTACACATCATCAAATCCAGAATTGCCTTTTCCCTGGTTGGCTGTACCACAAGCTGCTCCAAAAACTATCTCATAGGTATTCCATGAATTCTTTTTCTTGGGATCCACTGCCAACCCAATTTTTCCAATTCACTTGCAAATTGAAACCCCATTGATAATTGTAAAAGTGCCTTTCTCACATGCCTTTTCTATCTCTTGATTTATTTTCTGCCCCACATCCTAACTACTACTAGGAGCACTCCCTCAAACTGTTGACAGCGTTCCAGTCAGTCACCTGAACTGCCTGCTTCAGATTCTCAGCAGCCGTCCACCAGTTGTGTTGTTAATTCTCAGATTGTATTTTGTCAAAACAAATAGCTAGACTCTCATAATCATAAGGTATGGATCATGCAGGAGATCCCAGTCTGAACTCCCGCTCACCAGCCTGTCCCTTCCTTCCCCGGTCAGTGATATTGCTCTGCCTGGCCTCATCTCCTCCTGTCGATCCTCCTCTAGACTACAGGGAAACTGAGCCGATGATTTGCTTGTGCATATAAAACCCTGAAACTTAAGGCAAAGATTTTGCATAGAAGCTCACCAAATGTTTTATATGAATAAACCTAGATCCAGTAAATTGAGGTCAGCAGGTAGTCAGTGAGCTGGAGAACAAAAGCACTTCATTGAAGATGCAATGATGTTCCACTCAATGTTAAAAATTACACATTATATTGTGCGATATAAAATAGGCAGTTTTGTTTATTTGAGTTACTGAAGCAGTTATTTTAAGATGTAAAAATGATACACAAGTTTTCTAGAATGCGTTTGGTACATTTTAATTGTTCAGAAACAAGGCCAATAGCCCAAGGTTGTGGAGATGGGAAGGGTGGTGATACTGTAGCAACAGGATGGTGTCATCTAACCACCCAAAAGCACACTTCCTGTCAAATATTGGAACATTTCAGCAGTATTTCAGGCTGAATGTTCCCTGTCCCACTGTGGTAGGCTCGGGAGTGGTGCGGGACCACAGTGAGATCCAGAAAAATAATGAAAATCCACGTCCAAACACTGCTCCAGAACGCTCCTGTAACGAGAGATGTTTGCCAGTATGTGCATTAGCCTCTCTGAATGGAGGCAGGCAACCAATTTCAATAATTAAGGCCCCGGTTAGATGCAGGTTTTTGAGTTGACAAGGGATTTTACCCACAGCAGAACAGCCCAATGCCAAGTATTGATTCTGACAGAGTAATGGAGGTATTCTCCTTCTGGTAGTCCATGGAGCTGTTGGACACTGAGATTCCCTCCCTCAAACAAAAGGGTCTCCAACACAACAGTTAGCCCCAATCACGTCGATGGAGAGGTTGCCCCTCTAATCTGAGAATCTTTTCTGCTTGGCACCTGCAATCTATTTATTTAATTTTAACACTCTGAGGACACTTCTATTTCAAAGGAGCTTTCACATTCCCTAATTTGTATCAGCAGCAACTACCTCCCCAGCCCAGGCCGCAGACACACTAGCATTCTGCCTGGTCTTACTACCATCCATAATAGGATAGTAAGATCAGAGTTAGCTAATTAGGCCCAAAATCAGGGTCACAAAGCTAGTGATAAAATCCTGCTCTATGCATCTGCTTTTCAGACTGTCAGTGGTCTATGTTGTGGTCATGTTCACCAGAATTATTTAAGATGCCTTGGGTAGATTCAATGCCACCAATCCTTCTTACTGGAAATAATCCAAGTTACTGAAACCAAGTAAGGAAGGATGCCCACATGAAGTATTCAGCAGAAGATAGGCTTGATCTTGATGTTCAGTAAATGTTTATTATGTAGTAGTTAATAGCTAGTTACAATACAACTGACATGCATGATGGTCTGTGGTGAGATATCAAGCTCAATCTATGAGAAACTATACATTACTGATACTGAAACATTCTCAAACTGACTTGGTAACAAACATGGACTGATTAAGATACTAGTTACTCATTCCAAGATCTGTCCTTTAATGTCCTGAGAGAGCTTATCTTGTGATGTTGGTTAACTTTCTCAAGTACTAACAGCTTTACACAATAGTCAACACCAAACTCAGACCTTCCTGTATCTGTACCTCTCCACTTCCCAGCTGAAGGGTAAACCATGAAAGGAAGAAACAATGAAGGTGAAACAATCAGCAACTTATCTGGTTGTAAAAATAGTGCATGTATGTGTGTCATTCATCAATACATACTCTTTCTTAATGTTGCAAAGTATATAGGCTGCTGTACAGTTGTCTTACAAAAACTTTGTAATATCTCTCAACTGCATGTAGACAAAATGTTTTCAAATAATTCAGAAACCTGCCGCAATTAAATACCATTGGCAACACAAAAGTCTTCAAGATTAAAAAATTGTTTGGAAGGGTAATACTGTATGTGGGTATGAACACAAGTTGATTGACCACACTGACATTTAAGTTTTCTGCATTATCTCTGCAGTAGCAAAAAATTTCACTGATGGATAACCATGCAATAATTAATAGACATGCTCTACCAATGTCGGGATTACATTTTCTAAAATTTTTTTTCTTTCATTTTTGATATTTTTCAGAAATAAGCTACATTTTGAATAAACAAAATAATACTTGCAGTTCATCCATACACATGTAACGTAGCTTTGAAGTTAATCAGTCCCTTAATATACAGATGCTCTGGGTTTAGGTTCAAAGTATAGATGTAGAGAACCTCAGACACAGTAAATTTTCAATGAAAAGTGTGGTCATTGTTTGAGGATTTTACAGACTTTATCTTTTCACCTGTCTCTGAAAAGCTCAGCACCAACCAGTTCATGGAAATGAATTTCAAGGATTAATTCATGCAGAGAAAATCTTGAAAGAAAGATACATAATTGTAGTAGATATAAATATGTTAGATGTGCATACAAGTTAATTCACATCCATAGTGACTGTTTTAATGGAGATACCAATCTGTTAATGAAATATTTCCCACAGAATGCACAATGTCATGGTTAATTATATTTGCCAACATTCATTGATTTTATTTGCCTTCCTATTATTAAGTCTCCCAGTATCTACCTATTGAACAATCCTAGGGAAATTTAGCTTATATTGTTTTAACACTGAAGCTCAATTACATACATCAACAGCACCCCAGGCCAGAATTAAAATGCCTGATGTCTGACCAAAAATTGAAAATTCCATTTGTTCAAACTCCAAGATTTGATTCTTTTGAGTCCATACTTGTAATTAATTATCAATAACTGGGCATAAGGTTTAAGTCACATCACCACTTGTTTGTATGCAGCCCCTCCTGATCAGATGAAATTGCTTGTTTTTCAAGTTCAGGGTTGCAACTGTAATAAATGAAATTTCAACTCAATTCCCAGTGGATGGATGTCTATAGTTCAAAATGGCTCAGAATTGGAAACTAATTTGTTTTATTTCAAGAGGCTATAAGGATGGCTGGCATTAAGAATGACGCAGTCTGACTAACATCGATGTTAAAGCACCTTAGGATAAGACCTCCTTAAAAACAGGAACTTTGCAGATACACTTGAACTGATTTATTTTTACAGTTTCTAGTGTAATCATAAATGTGACATTTTAGAACTTTGGCCTGTTTTCAGTAAAACCAGAAGAAATATACACAGTACATCGAAAAAACTATTCCATACCAAAATTACAGCATTGTTAGAAAAGCATACAGGACAGTCTGCTGTACACCTGATCCATGATGCTTCCATCTTTGATGTGTTACACTCCACACTATGTCTTCAATTTTAAAGACCCTGGGTGATGAGGATGGAGGGATAGATGAGGTTATGAGGATCCACACCCTTGTGCCACCAGGGAAGATTTTCTGTGGTGGGCCAGGATTGGTGCTGATTGCCCTTTCCATAGAGGTGGGCAGCTGGCTTACATAATTATGGCCCTTTTAGAAACCACTAATCAGAGTTACCAGGGAGATCTCCAGCCATGTAGTGAGACCAGCAGCTTTGTGGATGTCATCTCTCTGTGGAAGCCCAGGGATAGTCAGAGCCATAGCCCAAAAGGAAGTGTGTGTGTGTGTGTGTGTGTGTGTGTGTGTGTGTTTGGGGGAGGAGTGGGGGAGAGGATCATGGGCAAGGAATAGCATCCCTGCAGACCCAAAGATCCCCTGGAGGGCTTTCCCATTTGATTGTCAGAGCTTTGTATCGACAGAGATCCAGAATTTTGAATCATACTTTCTCCTAGGGTGATGTCTCACTTTTAAAGTGGTTCCTAAGTTTCCTAGTTGTCCCTCAGCAGCATTCATTTCACCTGGGGATGTTGCTGAGGCTTCAGAGTTTGTGGGTTTTTGATTAGATTTTCAACATTAACAACCTGCCTGTCATCCTTAATTGGACAATATGCCAGGAAGCAGCCAAGGAGCCAGTAACATTGTCAGGCAAGTCCTGGTGTTGGCCTGTATGGACCAGCATTTTCTTCCAATATTGAATACTTTCTTCCACCCTGTCCATTTATCCCTTGTACAACCCTCATTTTGTATCCTTTCTGTCCAAGGGATACAGACATGAAAAAGTACAGCAAATGATTTAGCCATTTATTGTCAGATACAGCAGGCACAATCGTGCTCTCATTTGGTCTGTTAAAACTGTTTACTATTCAAAGATGATCTGGGATTTAATAGATGATCACCCCCATATACTTCTATACCTTGCAGCAAACCATCTTGTTAAACCTCCACCTTAACCCCCAACAATGTGTGAGAAGCTCAAGGGTTTCTTTCCAATAAGATTGATACCATCCAGTCAACTGCGACTTCCACTTTCCTTCTCTTTTCCAGCCCAGCAGACCAAACTTTCTGCAAAGACCCACCCTAAATCACTTTTTTCCCTCCTCATGCTTTGTCTGCGATCAACCTGTCCATGAAACAGGTTTCCACCTTCCCTGATCCCCTTGATTCTCACTGAACCACTGGCAATCCAATATCTCTCTCTGGCTCTCATATTACCAGATATTGTTAACAGCTCTCCCTATTCAAGTACTATACCTTCCCCACAGCCTCCTATCTGCTTTTACTGGCCCACTCTTCAAAAGACCAACGCTTGACTCGTCTTCATCCTTGCAAACTGACAACTCAGCACCATACTCCTTTCCACTCCAAAGCCCTTAAGTGGGTTGTCATTCCTCTAATCCTTACCCATCTTTCCTGGAATTCTGCATTTGAATCCCTGGGCCCCTGCTCAACCTGTATATGCCTTTCACACAGTTGATCCTGAACCACTGTCAGGTGGCTGGGATGGCACTGACCTGGTTCCATTCTCATCTCTCTAATTGTCGCAGAGAATCACCTGCAACGACTTCATTTGTCATTTCAATAGTGTCTCCTGTCCCCAAGGATCTGCCCTTGATCTCTTCTACTTCTCATCTACATGTTCTGTGATATATCACCTGAGGGCACAGAATCACTGTCCTCATGTTCAAGCTCAAACTCACCAAAATCACTCTTGACATTTCCACTGTCATTAAATCCACTGCTGAATGTACAGAAATGTCTTAATAAGTAACAATTGGAAGAGGAAACCCATTGTCTTCAGTCTCTGCTGAAGATTCCAGTTCCTAGCTTTTGAGTGTTTCCTTCTGCCTGACAACTCTTTGTGGCTAAACCAGACTGTTCACAATATTTAGCCTGCTTTGAGCTCGGATCACATATTGTGCATCATTAAAGCCATCTACATCGTCCAATTGATATTCTGACTCCATTCCTGCTTAACTTCATGCTGTTGAAACCGTCATACATTGCCCTATTACCTCGAGGCTTGACTATTCTAAAGCATTTCTGACTGTCCTATATTCCACCCTCAGGAAGCACAAAGTCATCCAAAACTGTGACCTATATCTTAATTTACTCTGTTTCATTCATCCATCACCCCGTGCTTATTCTCAGTTAAGAAATATTTTGCTTTTAAATTTGTCATTCTCTTTCTTCAAGCCTTTTCCCTTGCTACCCGTATAAGCTCCTCTAGCCGCAAACCCTCCAAGGTGTCTGTACTCCTCCAATTCTCACTTCTTGAACATCTCCAATTGGAACTGTTCCACTTTGGTGCCTGAATTGTCTCTACAAAACTCACTGCTTCTCTATTCATTTTCTAGATACTCCTTAAAACCTACCTCTTTAACCAATCATCTGTCCTAATATTTCCTTATTTGGCTTGATGTCAATGTTGGCCTGTAACATGCTTCTGTGAGCATCACTGAAGATGCTCTGTAAATGAAAGTTGTTGTTACACCTTTCTGTGAACTTAACAGTGGACTGCGGTTAAAAAAAAGGTTTTCAATTCTCTTTGGCTGAAAATTTTTAACAATTTAGCATATTCCCTCACACCATCTTAACACTCAATGTGAAGGTCAAACTACGCAGTTTTAATTGATATAAAACATACTCAGGTCATAGGAAGCACTATGCCAGGATTAATGGGAAGGTTTTCCAGTTTCTGAATTCTAAATGTGAGTCAAATGTGTGTCAGTGCTCCTCTTCAACAGAAACACTCAACAGATCACCTGGACTGTCTTGTACAGGCACAAGCATGAAAAGGGGTGGTCTGAAGAGATTCAGGAGAAAGTGCTGCTGTTGCTGCGCAGCGAAGTTCCAACAAGCTATGCCTGGTGCCTCTCTGGCTGAGATTGTGGCTAAGAGGAATCAGAGACATGAGGTGTGCAAGGCTCAACATGAGAAAGCACACAAGGCTGCCAAAGAGGCTAAGCAGGCCAAACCTGCAACAAAGAAAGTCAGTGCTGCTCCAGCGAAGGCTTCTCAGAACGCAACGCCCAAACAAAAGTTTGCTAAGCCAATGAAGTCTCAGGTTCCACATGTTGGTGGAAAATGCTATATAACTGCACCTGTAAAATAAAACCTGAATTTTTAAAAAAATCAATATTGTGATGACCACAGATCATAAACCTGGATCATCTATGGACATACTGAACTTTTAATTACCACTTAAATATTTTATTATGAATGGGACTTAGTACCAAACAAATGACTCAGAATGTAAATGCAGACCGATGTAATTCAGTGAGTGTCTGGAAGGCCTGGGTGGAATACCTTTAACATGAAGGGAGTCACAGCTGGTGAGTGTCAAGGAAGCATCAAAGAAGTTTAAAAGATAGGAATGCACTGCAAACTGAACTGTAATCTCTTGTAAGGTTTCTCAGAACTGTAACCATAATGGGAGAAAAGAAAGCAATCGAGGTAAGAGACATAGTTTGTGTTTTAACCCTTTCAAGAACACACAAAAACAGAGATTAAAAGCCAGTTTCAACTCTAATCTGTGGGTGCAACTGGGCGAGGTGCGTGCTCTGTGCATCATAGCTGAGAAAACCATGAGTTATCCCTGCACTGATGGTTAAAAGAAGGGAAGTCTATCTCTCTCTCCCTTTCTTTGCTGGAAGCCAGAAAGCAAGTGAAGTGCAGACAAAAGGAAACAGGACAAAGTCCTTTCAGCCAATCCACCATGACAAGCTTCTTGAAATCAAATGCTTATCCACCAACAGCAGTTCTACAATATCACCCAATGTAACAGACTTAATGCTCCATTGGCTAATCTTCACACAACTCAGAAACTGATCAGATACAGTTACAATCCTGGCATCTACCCAACAGAGTGGAAAATTGCCCAGTTATGTCCTATTAATAAAAAGCAGGACAAATCCAACCCGGCCAGTTACCGCCCTGTCAGTCCACTCTCGACCATCAGTAAAGTGATGGAAGGTGTCATCAACAGTGCTATCAAGCAATAACATGCTCAATGACGCCCAGCTTGGGTTCCGCCAGGGCCACTCAGTTCCTGACCTCATTACAAT
The DNA here is from genome assembly GCA_024137785.1 of Ginglymostoma cirratum. Lineage (NCBI taxonomy): Eukaryota > Metazoa > Chordata > Chondrichthyes > Orectolobiformes > Ginglymostomatidae > Ginglymostoma > Ginglymostoma cirratum. Next base: position 42,295,243 of record JAHRHZ010000013.1, read on the forward strand.
CGTGGTTCAAACATTGACAAAAGAGCTGAATTCCAGAGGTGACAGTGACACTGTCAGCCATGGAGTCATAGACATGTCCAGCACAGAAATATACCCTTTGGTCCAACTCATCCATGCTGACCACATATCTGTCATAACTCGAGTCCCATTTGCCAGCATTTGTCCCATATTGCTCTAAACCCTTCCTATTCATATAGCCATCCAGATGCCTTTTAAATGCTGGAATTGTACCAGCCTCCACCACTTCCTCTGGCAGCTCATTCCATACACGTACTACCCTCTGTGTGAAAAGGTTGCCCCTCTCCCCTCTCACCTTTAACCAATAGCCTCTAGTTTTGGACTCCCCCACCCCAGGGAAAAGACTTTCTCTATTTACCCTATTCACGCCCCTCATAATTTTTTAAACTTCTATAAGGTCACCCTCAGACTTTGACGCTCCAAGGAAAATGGCCCCAGTCTACTCATCCTCTCCCTATGGCTTAAACCCTCCAACCGTGGCAACATCCTTGTAAATCTTTTCTGAACCCTTTCAAGTTTCACAACATCCTTCCTATTAACAGGGAGACCAGAATTGAACACAGTATTCCAAAAGTAACGTAACCAATGTTCTGTACAACTGCAACATGACACCCCAACTTCTTTATTCAATGCACTGTCTAATTAGGGCAAGCATACCAAATGCCTTCTTCACTATCCTATCTACCTGTGACTCCACTTTCAAGGAACTATAATCCTGCACTCCAAGGTCTCTTTGTTCGGCAACACTCCCCAGGACCTCACCATTAAACACTTGACATCAAGGTCGCATTTGACCGAAAATGGCATCAAGGAGCCCGAGCAAAACTGGAATCAATGGGTATTAGGGGCAAATACTCTGCTGGTTGGAGTCATACCTAGTACATAGGAAGATGGTCATGGTTGTTGGAGGTCAGTCATCTCAGCCCTAGGACAGCTCTGCAGGAGTTCCTCAGAGTAGTGTCCCTGGCACAACCATATTCAGTTGCTTTAACCATGCCTTCCCTCCATCATAAGGTCAGAAGTAGGGATGTTCACCGATGATTGCACAATGTTCAGCACCATTCATGACTCCTCAGATAATGAAACAGTTCATGTCCAAATGCAACAATATCCAGGCATGGGCTGACTAGTGGCAAGTAACATTCATGCTACACAAATGCCAGGTGATGACCATCACTGATAAAAGACAATCTAACGACCTCCCCTTCACACTCAATGGTGCTATCATCACTGAATATCCCACAATCAACATCCTAGAGTTTACAGAGATAAAAGGTACTGCAGATGCTGGAGAATCCGAGATAACAAGGCGTGAGGCTGGATGAACACAGCAGGCCAAGCAGTATCATAGGAGCAGGAAAACTTGACATTTCGGGCCTAGACCCTTCATCAGAAAATCATCATTTTCTGATGAAGGGTCTAGGCCTGAAACGTCAAGTTTTTCTGCTCCTATGATGCTGCTTGGCCTGCTGTGTTCATCCAGTCCCATGCCTTGTTATCCTAGAGTTTACCTTTGGCCAGAAACTCAATGAACTCATCACAGTGGCTACAAGAGCAGGTCAGAGTCTAGGAATACTGCAGCAAGTACTCACTACCTGACTCCCAAAAACTTGTCCATCATCTACAAGGCACAAGTCAGGAGTGTGATGGAATACTCCCCACTTGCCTGGATGGGTGCAGCCCCAACAACACTCAAGAAGCTTCAACAACACCCAGGACAAAGCAGCCCACTTGATTGGCACCACGTCCACAAGCATCCACTCCCTCCACCACCAACGCTCAGTCGTAGCAGTGTGTACTATCTACAAGATGCACTGCAGAAATTCTCCAAAGATCCTCAGACAGCACCTTCCAAACCCACAATCACTTCAATCTAGATGGACAAGGGCAGCAGATATATGAGAACACTGCCACCTTCAAGTTCTCCTCCAAATCACTCAACATCCTGACTTGGAAATATATCGCCGTTCCTTCACTGTCACTGGGTCAAAATCCTGGAATTCTCTCCCTCATGGCATTGTGGGTCAACCCACAGCAGTGGACTGCACTGGTTCAAGAAGGTAGCTCACCAACACTTTCTCAAGGGCAATTAGGGACAGACGCTAAATGCTGGCAATCCAGCAACACCCACATCCCACAAAATGAATAAAACAAAAATATGATATCAGACGACCAAAGGTTTGGCAAAAGAGATTAGATTTTAGGAAATGACTTAAAGGAGATAGAGTAAGGTAAGCTATCAGACAGAAATTCCAGATATTGGGACAACTTGGTAACTGAATATGTGCTCACCAGTGGTGGAAAAATTAGAATTAGGAATGTATAAATGGCAGAATTAGACAAGGACAGACCTTTTGGAGGCTTATGGGTTGGTCAAGGTTACACAGATAGGGCGGGGAGAGGCCATGCAGGAATTCATAAATAAAGATGAGATTTCTAAAATATAAAGTTGCTTGACCAGGAGCCTAGAGGTTAACAAGAACCAGAAGAGGACTTGCTGCCAGTTAAAGCATACTGTGATGGAGTCAGTGCTTTCAAAACTCGCATAATTTCTATGGGCCACTTAATGTGTAACTTATGGTTGAATATCTAATGCAATTTGCCTGTGAATTCAGGTTTAATTTCTGTTGATTCCAGAGTTAAAAGTATAGATGATTATCTAAGACAGTATTTTGCGTTTGACTCTTCCTGGTAAAATGTCTTTTATTTTAAACCATGCAATCTTATGGCTTCCTTCCTTTAGTAAATACTGGGATTTCAGATTTCTTCTTTCTCATAATAAGCAAGTGACTGCTCTTGACCAACATCACAACAAGGGGCAGCAAAGCTTTTGATGATCTCAAGTTTACAAAATGGGAATACCAGCCTGCAGTCAATCCCAATGAGACCATAAAGACATAGCAGCAGAATTAGCCATTTGGCCCTTTGAGTCTGTTCCACCATTCAATCACAGCTGATATGTTTCTCGACCCTATTTTCCTCCTTTCTCCCCGTAACTCTTGATCCCCTTATTAATCAAGGATAGTTGGATCTAAATGTGCTGAAGGCACAAATGATGCTTCCAGCAGATGAACTTAGGCAAGAGTGACATCGGTCGATGTTATAGAGATGGAAATAGGTACTCTTAGGAATGAGGTCCGAAAAGCATCTCAAAATCAAATTTGACAAACAGCTTATGAACAACTTCGTTGACTGTTGTCAAAGAGATGGACAGAGGTTGTAGGTAAGGAATGAGTACAAGATTTGCCAAATAAATTTAGAAAAATAACATTCGCTTGTGTTTAATTTGCAGCAGACACATTCCATAAATTGTTGTGGACAATACAGCCCGTGAAAACTATCACGTGGCAATCAGCTCCCATGTGCTAATCTGCCATTTAAAAGCAGAATAAGCCTTGAACTTGCAGTAGTAATGGCAGTGAAACTGTCAGTGTTTGCCATCATTCCTTCACCAAAACTGACAGCAATTTCAGCAGTTCATACATGCAAAATATCACAGAAATACAGAGGTTGCTGTCAGTGAATCATAGGTCAGATCTTAAGCTATCAACTTTGTTCAGGCCTTCTCTGAGTATAATCCCTAAGCAAGCAGTGAATGACAAAAACAACTTTAAACTTTTGACAGAGTTGAAACTTGTTGAATTAAGTGCAACTAATGCCATACTAAATCCATTGTTACTGCTTCATTCTCTGCAATTGGCCTTGAAAAGTAATTGTATTTTCGTAGAATCTCCAATTCCTCCATTATTATGTTAAAAATCCACTGTTTTGATTATTACAAAGAAAGGTTTGTCCATCACATTTTAGCTTACCTTAATCTGATCATTTTGATTTTCCTGTTAGGAAAATAAATTGAAGGAAGTGTAGAATTATCAGTATTTTGTAACTTCTGCCTTGCCATCTGTGAAAATATTTCATCATGATTGATTGTTTACCCTGTTCATTGATACCACTGTTACTGGACACCAGGAGAAACTCTGACATCGTGTGGAACTATAAGTGCCATTGGGAAGGTGAAATCCACATCACAGAGATGACTTATGGGCAACTTTCTTTGAGGTTAGCAGCAAATGTTCTTGCTTTGACACTGACCACAAAATCCAGTCAATGTATAAATCTTTTAAAGGTGGTATACACACTATTGTTCACATTGCATTGTAGGTGACCTTGAAGGCCTGACTTGAGTAATTCTGAGATCATTCGCTGGCCCACAATCCAGTTGTTGCCCAGACTCCACTAAAGTGACTTTATACACTTCCATCAATGTGTACCCCAACAAATTATCGAGGTAGCTTGACAGTAACATTTTAATACAGAAAAATTGCTGTCAGTATTTTCATGTATACAAATTGTCAGTCGAGTAATATTTTCGAGCCTTTGACAATCAGTAACAGCTCCCTTAGTATTTTCAACATTTTTGGGTTTCTTGATTCCATTTGAATGGATTCTGTCACAATGGGAAAGTAAATTATTGTTATGACAGTAATGGACACGGCAACATAACAATGGCAATATCATCACAGCATATTTCTTGGCAGTTTTCTTTCCGTCTTACAGGACACTTCAAGAAGAAACTAGAAAAGCATAAATCTCAAATGCCTCACCTCAAATAGCCAAACCAAACTTATACCCTTCTAGACTAGGTTTTTCTTGGAAACCAACAGTTTATTCTTCATTTCAAAAATACACAACGCGTAAAGTGAATGCCAGCACAAAACATTTGCTGAATTAGGCAAATAGAGAATTAGTTCAACAGATCAGAATTGTTAGCACATCTTTTGACGTTCTCCATGTTGAATCATTTAATATTGTAAATCTTTTTACTTTCTTTGTAATCTATTATAAATGGAAGCAGCATTCTGCCATCTTGTTATCAATTAATATCTCTTGCTCAACAGCATCTTTACAATAAGTCAGAGAACAACTTTCTTTGTTTTTAGTTATCAGATTAGTAACATTATCATGAGTCAAAAACAGAGCATATCACTCGCAGCATTATCTATTTTTTGTCAGAAAACCGATGGACTAATTTTGAGTTGGGTAATAGTGTTAAATGGGTAATAACAAATTGAATCAACTGAAGTAAAATTGGAGGAAATGTAAAATAGGCAACCAATTCAATATCTCGCATTTTACTTTATTACCCAAAGTTGAAATTTTGTCCCAATAATTTCAAAAGACTTCTGTTGTATTCTCTTTAGTGCAAACAGTCATTGGAAAAGAGAGATCTGCACTGTGCTGTGGTTGAATAGTGCTTCCTTTACCAAAAACCCATCCAGGCAAGCTTTGCAAAATTGTCAAATCTTGGCAGCTTTATTGAGATAAGAAAGCTTGTCCACAGCTCAGGTCTGATCTTTAACTGAAAGCTAGTTTTAGAAGAAGAATCCCTACAGTGTGGCAACAGGCCCTTTGGCCCAACAAGTCCACACTGACCCTGGGAGCATCCCACCCAGACCCATCCCCCTATAACCCACACACCCCTAAACACTATGGGCAATTTAGCACGGCAAATCCACCTAGCATGCACATCTTTGGACTGTGGGAGGAAACCAGAGCACCCAGAGGAAACCCACACAGACTTGGGGAGAATGTGCAAACTCCACACAGACAGTCACCTGAGGCTGGAATTGAACCCAGGTCCCTGGCGCTGTGAGGCTGCAGTGCTAACCACTGAGCCACTGTGCCGCCCTGTGTGTCATTTGTGTTATCATTTTCTGCCTTTGACTGTTCTATAATAATAATTCTGCACATTTTATAGAAATAATGTTTTTACAAATAACAACAGTAAAATACTCCAGATTTCAGGGTTAAAAGTCATAGCAAGTCAAACTCACAGCTTTGTATTGAACCAGTTTTAAATCAATGCACACTGCAAAGCCGTCTGACCTCCTACCACCACTCAGCTAATTTTATCCCTGTATCTCATTATAAAATTACAATATGAAATGTGCAACATCTCCCCTCTCTAGCAATACTGTCATGGCAAGAGCAACTTCAGAAGTTAAGAAAAATATATATTACGAACTGCACATTTTTATTAATGAGGCATGTATTTAAAATAAAAACTTTGAAAAGAGAATAATTTTAATGAAACCTTTATTGTCTTCACAACAAGTCATCAATGGTCTGGGTATGGAACAGCAAGACAAAGTAATTTCTAAACCCAAAAATGAGAGGTATCTCTTTCACCTGGTACTGAAATAGAACCAAGGAGACTAAGGCTTGTTTTTCAATGTGAACCTACTTTTGATTCCTAAGGCATGCACGTTGTCTTAGCTGCAGCTAGGTTAGCCCCACAGTCACCAGTGACATGAAGATCTTTGCATGTTTGTGGAGAAAAAATGAAAAGAATTTGTGGCTAGATGGATGCAGTGTTATTGGATTATAAACATCACCAATGAAATTTCAGGCAATTTTCTGTATCTCTTTCTCATGCACTCATCACTGCCATTAATGTACTGTTTGAGACTGCCTTGTTTCTATTTTAAAATTTCTATGGTAGCATAGATCAAGATTTTGCCTTTTACACTTCCACCAACATGCTTGAAAATTGAAAGAAAATGGAAAACAAAACATTAAAATGGCATCCAAAACCAACAGGTGTGTTATTCGCTAAGGGATCACATCAAAGGCATATTACTGTGAAGCTTGCAGCTTGCTTATAATGTGATCGGCAGATAATTTTTCACATGCTAAGCACAGCACAATTTGGTAGGAATGTGCCAACATTAATGAATATGCATCAACAACAAAGAACATATATTGGAAAATGGTGGGCCTGGCTTCCACAATATTCCATCCATTAAAATGTACATTAATGTTAACGGGTGGAAAATCACGGAGGTTATTGCCACAATGTCTTGATATAATCTCATGATTGTAAGCTCCCCATCAGCAAATTCCACCTTTAACAGTAATGGTTGGAAATGAATTCCTCTGTAAATATGCTTAAGGGAATTATTCACTGTATTTCTTTCAGTGCGTATCTGCGATAATGCAAGAAATACAGAACAGAGGCATTCTTCAAACTTGGTTACAAAGGCACTACATATAATTGCCAGAGGAATGTCCCGTGGTGTAAAAGCTTCCCACCACAGCACCCACCTCTGCACTTAATTATTATTTGGAACAACGTTCACAAGGCCTTCAGACCAAATGCTCTCTACTCTATTTATATACACCAAATTAGGTACAGATTCATTTTATAGTTGCTCATTGAAGTCAGATTAGATGACTAGGACTGATTATTGCTTCTACTTTATAGCCATGAATCTGTTATAAGCGTTGCTACATTTCTTTACATCAAATAAGTGGAAGTGATGGCATAAATCTATTCAGATAAATATTACAGGCTGTTGAGAAAATGTTTTAATTGTCACCAATTCTCCAAAATGCTCGCCAGTTTTTTTCTGGAAGATAAGTTGTTGTTCACAAGACATAATCTGATATCAATTTTTAAAAATCTGCATTTGATTTAAGATCGCATGTGGAATGGAAAGTCCTTTGATCAAAAAGTTGACTGCATTGTTGTCACTTATAAGTTTGTCAAAGTTATGATCCTCCCATTATATGGAGAGAGTTAAAAGGAGAAAATGGATAATTTTGAATAAGCATTATTGTTGATCCAAGAAGATCAGAAACTATAGACAGGCCTTCTGAACATTCTAAATCCTGACTGATTCCTCAAATTAGTTTTGTTACTTAATTTGTTTACAAATGATAACACATTAAGGCAATGGTGCCTGGGAGTTAGATATTTGTCTTCACTACCTAACCAGTCTGATGAGAAAATCACTGACCCATCATAGAGCCTGCCTGAATGTTATTCTATTGTAATCAGTTCTGATAGATGTACCAAAAGCTTTTCAAACTGGGACTACATAATATATGTCTGTACCATGTACGATTTGGGAGTTGACCACATATGATGTTACAGCTCCCCCACCCATAAAAACACTCAGACACTGCATTCACAAAAAGTGAGATCCTATCCATTAAAAAATAAAGATTCCCCCATTCATCCCTCTCATCTCTCTCCACGTTGGTCTTCACATTGCTTACTAATCTACATTGGCTTAGCAATGAACTTGTTTTTAAAATTCTCTTGTTCATTTTACAAAGTTCTTCCTGGTTTTCCCTATCTTTGTAAGCACCTCTGGCAGAACAACCTTCTGAGAAGTTTGCATTTCTGCTTTGCTGACATTTCAATGCCTAATTTTAATCACAACACCATTGAGGTGTGCCTTTAGCTGCCCAGGCCTTAAGTTCCAGAATTCTCGTTTTAAACCATTCAGCACCCATCCTTTAAGGGACACGTTAAATTTGACCAAGTTCAATAGACCGGTGAGCTTGGCATCGGTGGTGGGCATGTTGTTGGAGAGCACCCTGAGGGATAGGATTTACCTGTATTTGGAAAGGCAAGGGCTGATTAGGGATCGTCAACATGGCTTTGTGTGTGGGAAATCATGTGTCATTAACTTGATTGAGGTTTTTAGAGAAGTAACAAAGAGGATTGGCAAAGGTAGAGTGGTGGACATGAAATATATGGACTTCAGTAAGGCGTTCAACAAGGTTCCTCATGGTAGACTGATTACCAAGGTTAGATCACATGTATTACAGGGAGAACTAGCCATTTGGATACAGAACTGGCTTGAAGGTAAAGGACAGTGGGTGGTGGTAGAGGGGTGCTTTTCAGACTGGAGGCCTGTGATGTGCCACAAGAATCGGTGCTGGGTTCACTGCTTTTCATGATTTGGATGTGAACATAGGAGGAATGTTTAGCAAGTTTACAGATAACACCAAAATTGGAGTTGTAGTGGACAGCAAAGAAGGTTACCTCAGTGTACAACAGGATCTTGATCAGATGGGCCAATGGGCCGAGGAGTGGTAATGGAGTTTAATTTGGATAAATGTGAGGTGCTGCATTTTAGAAAGGCAAATCAGGGTAGGGTTTATATGCTTAATGTTAAGGTCCTGGGGAGTGTTTCTGAACAAAGAGACCTTGGAGTGCAGGTCCATAGTTCCTTGAAAGTGGAGTCGTTAAGTAGATAGGATAGTGAAGGCGGTATTTGGTAAGCTTGCCTTTATTGGACAGTCCATTGAGTATCGGAGTTAGCAGGTCACGTTGCATCTGTACAAGACATTGTGCAATTCTGGTCACTGTGCTATCGGAAGGATGTTATGAAACTTGAAAGGGTTCAGATAAGATTTACAAGGATGTTGCCAACGTTGGAGGATTTGAGCTACAGGGACTGGGGCTGTTTTCCCTGGGGCATCGATGGCTGAGGGGTGACCTTATTGTGGTTTATAAAATCACGAGGGGCATTGATATAGGTCTTTTCCCTGGGTTGGGGGAGTCTAAAAGTAGAAGGTGCAGGTTTCAGGTGAGAGGAGAGAGATTTAAAAGGAACCTGAGGGGTAACTTTTTCAGGCAGAGGGTGGTACATGTACGAAACAAGCTACCAGAGGAAGTGGTAGAGGCGAGTGTAATTTCACCATTTAAAAGGCATCTGCATGGATATATGAAAAGGAAGAGTTTAGAGGGATATGGGCCAAATGCTGGCAAATGGGACTATATTTTTCTGGGATATCTGGTCAGCATGAACAAGTTGGACCGAAGGCTTTGTTTCCGTGCTGTACATCTCTATGACTCTAAGTTATTTGTCATGCGTTCTCATAACTTGATTGAGTTTTTTGAGGAAGTAACCAAAAAGGCAATTGGATAAGTTGCCATTTAAAAGGCAATTGGATAAGTACATGAATAGGAAAGGTTTGGAGGGATATGGGCCAAATGCAGGTAGGTGGGACTAGTTTGGGAACTTGGATGGCATGGACTAGTTGGACTGAAGGGTCTGTTTCTACGCTGTATGATTTTATGACTCTCTGGCTCTAAAATATTAACAGTCACAAACTTAGAAGATTCAAATCCTAATGATGAAATTCCCAAATCCCTCTTCTGTGATTTTGGAATTGAATCAATGCAAAAGATAAAATGCAAACCAGTTCAACATATAACTTACTAAAAACTACTCCTAAATGTCAGTGAGATTAACAATAGCAAACTACACAGAATTCAGCCAGTAATGACCAGAAGGAATAAAGTGAATAAGTACAGTTCACTTCAACATTATAGATTTATCCCTTCTTTGAAACGTGTGCCTCTGGGCCACAATATGGTGAAAGGTTTCAAATAGTTGCAAACTCAGTTTTAATTATAGTGAAAGATTCATTGCCGATAATAGACTGACCCGGGGGATCAGAGGGGAAGCAGCGTGGAACAGCTAACCTAATATTACAAAATAATTTTTCATGTCATTGGAGACATTCGACATCACCAAACAATGAATTCCGCTGCCTGAATTGAGAGTTTAATCATGGATCATTTAATGACCGAAAGTGCGTGAATTAGCAGTAATCGTTTCTAGCCTAATGGAAACTAACAGATGGGTGAATTTATGAATTACATTGTGCCTGAAGTTGAATATTTGTCTTAAAATGACATTGGAGTTAAATTTTACTTGCACATAACTAATTCTGTCTGGTTGGCCATCTAGATCAGTGGCAAACAAGCTGCTATGATTTTAAAGCGCTCCCCTTCTTTAAATTTGCTAGATTTACTATAGGCAATAAACAAGCATCTTAATTGTTCAGAGGATCAGAACTTCAAGACCAAGCCTGGGCAGCAGCATGCTACATTGAGTTGAAACTTGTTGTTTCCTCAGGGGTTTCCTCTGCTGGCTAAAGACCAACAGTGCCTTGATTCGGGAGGGCCTGCTGAATCACAAGACCTCAGGCAGTAGCAAAGCCACCAGCAGGCGCTCCCCTGGAATCAAGACCCCTTGGGCAGGATCCCAGCATGGCAAGCGTTGCGGATAATCAGAAGCTACTGAGTACAGCCTAAATGCTGTCGAAAGGACCCTGCCCCTGGGTCCCAGGGTTGTAGACGACCCACCCAGAGGGACAAAATTGTTTTTAAAAAGTACAGTAGCACTTAGAAATGAATATACAGGGTCTACTGGAGCAATTTCCTGAGGTAGTCAAGTCAAGTTGGACTAGTATGTGTCACTCACAAGTTTAATGTGTTTTTCCTTTTAGGAAGTCCTTGGGTAAGGAGTGTGGTGTTGGGACAGAGGGGCATGGGGTTTGAAAAGAAGGGCCAGAGGTTTGGAAGCAAGGGCAAATGGGTGATTCAATTGCTTCCCCACTGCTCCTTCCTGATGTCCAGTGCCTTAAACGGGTGCTTTGATCAAGAGACCACTGGCCAGCCCTGAAGTGGAAGGCAGCCTGCACCACATTCCACCTGCCATGCACACAGCATGGTGACAGCCCTGTCTGCATCTGGGATAATCCCAGCACCAGTGGGATGAGGGCCTTAACTTACCAACTGGCCACTTAAGGGGCCTCAATTGGTAGCAGACAGGGAGATCAACCATGGGCGTCCCCATCCAGAACCTATAATTCTGGTGGAGGTGGGAAGGTGGTGACATTTGGGAAGGATACCATTTTGCCTAGTTAAATTCCCTCTGATTTCCAAACTTCTCACCGGCGACAGCACACTCTACTCATGTCGGCTGGTGGGTGAGGCGTTACAATCGTGGAAAATGGGCATCCCAGGGTGGTAGTCATCCAGATTGTATCCGCAGACTACAGAACAGCACTCCTTCTCTCCGAGGGCCCACAAAAATAATTCCATGCCTACCTTTGGTGAGCCTCTTTAGTTCCATCACTGTGGAACTTGACAGTGTACCAAAAGCCAAGACTCCAGCCAATTCCAAGCTAACATGATAATCAAGGTCCTATTTCCATAATAAAGCTCCACTTTGGTTAGAATCAAAAGGATTTGATTCATATACCACCTTTCATGAGCTAAGAATGACCAAAAACAATTTATAGCCAATGAAATGCAGCCAGTATTGTGATATAGGAAATGCAGCAGTCAAGTTATATACATAAGATCCCATAAACAGCAATATTGTAATGACAAGATAGCACAATATTTTTCATGATTTTGGCTAAGGGATAAATATTGGTCAGGGCACAGCAAAGTAATGTCTTGTTCTTCCTCAGAATAGAGTCATGGGATCCCCACTACCTTATAAGAGGAGAGATATTACAGGGGTCCTCTTTCCTAAACACACATGTGGCATGTTTCTTTCGAACATCTCATCAGTGTTAACATGTGGTAACCAACCCCGGTTTGAGAGTATTTCTGCCTTGTTGGCAGTAGGATGTGGTAATGCAAATTGAATCCTTTATCTCTCACAGTCCCTCAGGGAGGGAGCAGAGAAATAACCGCCAAAATTTTATTTGTATGAGAGGAAGGCAATTCCAGACCCAGGTGCACTGTTATTAAAGAGAAAATTATATATATAGGATTTTTTTCTGGCTGTTAAGATACTAATTTATCCGTCTAATGCACCCAGTCATCAGCTGTGATATGTTATCTGTAACAATAAAGTCAGACAGTTGGGGGAATGAGCTCCTTTTGCAGACGGTTGGTATGAACATGACAGGCCAAATTGTGTCCTGCTGCTGTAACTGTTCTGTGACTCTGTAATTCTGAGTCAGCTACACAGATAAGGTTCTGCTTCATCCTGGTTGTAGAAACATTACTAACTGCAGCAATTTGGAGCCACCACATTGAATGCTAGAATCATACAACACAGAAGGAGGCCATTCAGCCATTGCATATATGCTAACTTCTTGGTAGAGGTATACAAGTTAGTCCCATCTCACTGCTCTTCCTTACTGGCGCCTCAGCTTTCTCATTCATCTATTTATTCAATTCTGTTTGAAAGTTTTAATCATACTCCTTCTACCACCCTTTCACAGAACATATTTCAGAAAGTGACAGTATAGATTGCATGATATATAATGCCTGTGATTTAATTTCCATTCATTTTACAATTATACTTGATGCAGTTGCTCTGAGTGAAGAAGATCTTTCAATAAAAATCACAGGAGGATCTGACACCAAAGAAGACAGTACAGTGACCTAGTAAAGCTGAGAATATGCACTTCTTAAGGTAAACATTAACAACTCAATTGAGAATGTGGGCACATTATTTTGGAGCTGAGCTGTATTTCACACTGTATCAGCGAACTGTCACATGGGGATCCATGGATCTGTGTCCAGTATGACTGAAGTCAGGTAGCTGAATTTTATGGACAGGAAGAACATCAATCATTTGCATTCCAAGTTCCATTGGCAACACCACATACTTGGTTGGAAATAGGACTCCATACTGAGTCCATACAAATATGTCTGCTAAACTGATTTGATAATTGGTTGTGAAGGAGAATCTTGATTGACGTGTTTGGTACTTCCACATTTCTCAGATTGGAAGGCAACCTTTGGGTTTTCCATCATCTGCTTGATGACGCTAACTGTCAGCTTCTCAGTGAACAAACACCCACAGGGACACTAGCTATAGGTTGTCAAAGATGCCCTTCACAAATTCTGGAAGTCATCCATACTAATGCCATGCAAACATCAATGCTAGACAAGAAAGAAAGACACTCACAAATGACCTGCACCAACTGGATCTACTTCTGGTCCTGCAATCTCTGTCACAAACCATCTGAAACAACCCCGCACAGAAGTGTGCGAAGCAACTTATCCATGATCCCCACCCAAAATAACCTCTCAGCCTCACCTTATTGCAGCAGTCAAAAAGTGAAAACAAACGCAATGGACCTGGCCTGAAATTCACTTGAACCTCATGGAAGAAAACAGCCAGAACATGTCATGCTGCAACAGTGACCCTAGCCCACTATGTGCTGAATTCTACCCTGCCCCTGATCATGCAGCCATCACATAAAACTCTGCTGTGAGAGGTACTTTGTCTCACCAAACAGCATCTCAGGAGGATATTGTTGGAATAGCCAAACTAACCATTTCATTTTAGTCTTTAAGAAACACAGAAAAACCTGGGGAAACTCAGCAACGCTGTCAGTATCTCTGGAGATAGAAACAGTTAATGTTTCGAGTCAAATGTAATTCTTCTTCAGGACCATTTTTAGCCTTTTCCTGCCATACCACAGAAATATTAATATTTTGGAGCAATTCAACACAACAGGTTGTCGAGGGATGAAGATGGAGGAAACAACCTGTCTTCTTTCTGCACATATTGGAATGTTACGCACTGCTTCTTCTCTGAAATTGTAAATTCCTGTTGAGCAACAAAGAACCACATTTTCATGTCTAGCTTTTAATTCCACACTGGCACTGAGCTGTTGAAATCACAATACTGGAGCTTGCAGTGCAACAAGGTGCACACGGGTCAGTTGCTGCTAACAATTAGACAGCATTCACTCTCAACATAACCAATCCCAGGAATGATTAATACTGACGTGCTTACTAATAGCAGACACATTGCAGTGCAGTGATCCAAAATGTAACTCCTCAAAGCTTGCAAATCAACAAATTTAAAGATTATTTGTGCTTTGCAAACTGGTATGCGTTATTATGCTTAACCTCTGATGGACGTAACTTAGCAACATCAAGGGTGCAACAGTGAACTCATCTTTGAATGTTGTGTATGTCTGTGAATTTCCATTGTCTGACTGCAAATTTGAATGCTGAGCAAAGATTGTTAAAGTCAACAACTTGCCCAAGCTTACATGTTGTTACCTGGGGTACTTGGTTGCAATGTGCTTTAGGTTTTTCAGAGGCTGATTGGGGTGTAAGTTTGCACTAGTAGCCAGTGTGTCTTTCTGCCAGCAGCATCTCCCATCCCAAGTTATGTTCAAGGAGGCCAGGTCACTGGTGGAATGGTCGCCCACATGCAAGCAGCAGGTTGGCATCTGAAGTAATTAAGGGTCCATTCTTTCATGCAACAACTGGAATTTTCCATTCAACACGTGGGCCCCATACAATGGACAAATAAAGCAGTTTCCTGGTAGGAGAAGGAGAAGGGGCTGCATTTATTTCTGCTGCGCACTCCCGATCACTGACCAGGCCCATTCAGCCACAGCTATAGCTGCTGCCTGTCTGGTAGTGAAGTTGTTGCTCCACAACAGTGGCCGGGTAGATGTGGCCTTCTTAAAAAAAAACTTTACACCAGTCTTCAGAATGTGCCTCCAATTCGCTCTCACTGTCTTTCTCTGCAGGAATCAGCAGCTTACATCACATTGGGCAACCATCATACGAGCAAGAGTAGGCCATTCAGCCCTTTCATCCTGCACTGCAGGGAGGCAATGGCCTAGTGGTATTATCACTGGGCTGTTAATCCAGAGACCCAGATAACATTCTGGGGACCAGGGTTCAAATCCTGCCATGGCAAATGTTGGAATTCAAATTCAATAAAATATCTGGAATTAAGAGTCTAATGATGACCATGAATCTGTTGTCAATTGTCAGGAAAAACCCATCTGGTTCACTAATGTCCTTTAGGGAAGGAAACTGCCATCCTTACCTGGGCTGGCCTCCATGTGACTCCAGACCCATAGCAATGTGGTTGACTCTTAACTGCCCTCTGGGCAAATAGGAATGGGCAATAAATGCTGCCTAGCCAGCGATGCCCTCATCCTGTGAATGAATTAAAAAAAAAAACAGAATTCTATAACCTTTCACCATTGAGCTTAATTTTTATTCTTTCTGCTAAAGTGGACAATTTCACACTTTCCCATATGATACTCCATTTGCCAGATCTTTGCCTATCATAACTCTTGGGCAATGGACATGCTGGAACAATTGCTGCTTATTGCTTCCTCTGGGTAAAAACAACACATTTGTTTTCACAGAATCCCTACAGTGCAGAAAGAGACCACTCAGCCCATCGAGTCTACACCAAGCCTCCAAAAAGCCTCCCACCCAGACTCAGCCCTCCATCCTTTTCCTGCAATTCCACACTTACCATGGCCAGCCCAAATAGCATGCACATCCTTGGACACTATGGGCAATTTAGCACAGCCAATCCTTTATAGGTCCTCTTCACAACTTGACTTCTTCCCAACTTAGTGACCTAACATGTGATTATAAGGGATCCTATGGAGTTCTGTTTCGAAGACCTACCCATCAACCTATATTGGACATCCTCTTATTGCTAATTGGCCAATTCACCAGAAATCAATCTTTGATTACTGCCACTGATATGGTTGTGTTTAAGATTGTATTTAATGCCAATGCTCGAGTCCAGACACAAAACACAAAATACTGCCCTTTGTTTCTCGATGTTGAATCAGTGACTGATCATTTTATTGCAATATTCTACAACTGTGCAGCTGTCAATAGGAGCATAGCAAACGTGCAGAATCGCATTTGGCAACTAGGAAAGGTGCAAGCATGTCCCCAACCAAATAAGTGTAGCTTGAGTAGATGTGTATACTAGTTATTCATTTTAAAAATCTGACAGTTGGTGTGGAAAGAGAACAGATTTATTTCATTCCAGGGAAAAATCAAGTGCTTTAGGCATAAAACACTAGCAAATGTTGGTTGGTCGTTGGTCAGCTGGCTCATAGCTTATGACACATGGCGGAGATGGCAGAACGACAATGGACTCAATCAGCTTTACCTTTTTATTCTTAAAATATTTAACTGGCACCAGATTTAACCAGCACCAAATATTTAACTGACCTTGGGAAAAGTTGATGAGCAGAGAGATCTGGGAGTTCAGGTCCATTGTACCCTGAAGGTGGCTGCACAGGTGGATAGAGTGGTCAAGAAGGCATATGGTATGCTTGCCTTCATCGGACGGGGTATTGAGTATAAGAGCTGGCAGGTCAGGTTAAAATTGTACAAGAATTTGGTTCGGCCGCATTTAGAATACGGTGTACAGTTCTGGTCGCCACATTACCTAGAGGATGTGGAAGCTTTGGAGAGGGTACAGAGAAGGTTTACGAGGATGTTGCCTGGTATGGAAGGTGCTAGCTATGAAGAGAGGTTGAGTAGGTTAGGATTGTTTTCATTAGAAAAAAGGAGACTGAGGGGGGACCTGATTGAGGTCTTCAAAATCATGAAGGGTATAGACAGGGTTGATAGAGATAAGCTTATTCCCAGGGTGAGGGATTCAATGACGAGGGGTCACGCGTTCAAGGTGAGAGGAGAAAAGTTTAAGGGGGATACACGCGGAAAGTACTTTACACAGAGGGTGGTAGGTGCCTGGACCGCGTTGCCAGCAGAGGTAGTAGAGGCAGGCACGGTAGATTCATTTAAGGTGCGTCTGGACAGATGCATGAGTAGGTGGGGAGCAGAGGGATACAGATCCTTAGGAATTGGGCGATAGGTTTAGACAGTGGATTTGGATCGGCACAGGCTTGGAGGGCCGAAGGGCCTGTTCCTGGGCTGTAAGTTTTCTTTGTTCTTTGTTCAGATTGTGGCGACAGTTAAAGCTTTTTACTGTATTTTACTGTGCTGTTCATGGTAAAGTACTATTGATAATAAATCAACATTCACAAATATTTCAAACCATTGTCTCCCTCTCCATCTCTATATACGGTGATTAAAAACTGTAACTGCAAACGTTCACAATCTAACAGGAAAACAAAAAATGGAGTCCGGTTGGAATTTGAACATGTTGAATAGTTTTCTTCATGATAATCTGTAACTTGGTGTTCTTTCTTCACTGTAAAGGGTTTTGCTTTCTCTTTCTTTGCCAATAGTTCTCTGGTCTGACTTCTTAAAACAAATTGTTTCCTTTCGTTCCATCTTCTCAAACACCCCTTTGGAGAATTCTTATTTTACCTTGTCAATCTGCTAATCTGTCTCTCCCTCCTATATTCGGATCTTACATTCTCTTTTTTCCCTCAACAGGCAGTGTTGGTGCAAGGAAAATATTTCAAAATAATTGAAATCCATTTCCAAACTCTCATTCTCACCACATTTTAAGCCTGTCTTCTCCTTCCCCCATCTCTGCTCCATTCAACAAATCTCTATTTCCTCTCTTTCCATTGTCCCTATCATCCTTGAGTCTGCTTTGATCTGTCAACCTCACAGTCTATCTCACTTATTCTCCAACTCTGCAAAGTCAGACTCCTTCTGCTCAAAATAGGATATCTCCCAAAAAGCACCCCCCCCCTAACAGATGAATGACAGTGGCCCTACCCACTTTCCCAGATAGCCTCTTTCTCACTAGTTGACATTTCACAACTCTCCATCAGTAAATTCTCCCCTCCTCTCTGTCACTCTTCTTGCAGAAGAAACAAAGATCTCATCCCGTAGCTAAAAGGATAGTGTGATCCCTGAATCACATCTTTTCGGGGAGACTTGCCACATTTTGTGTCGCTGAGGCAGTTGAGAGACTAGTGGCTGGACCTCCCCCTTTCAAGAATCCTGACTGCAGAATTCTTGCCTACCAGAGCAGCTGACCAATCAAATGCTGACAAAGAGCTGCTGACCAATCAGAGGCTGAGAGTTGTTCAGTGCTCAGCACAGGCCATAGGCTGTCCTCCCTTTGTTACATTCTCTGCAAAATGACCTGGAATACTGACTTCAGGATTAGTTGTGTGAAACCTTGCAGGTCCAGGAGGTCTGTGTCATCTCTGTTGGCTCAGAGCTTCTCCACAATACCTTGATGGCACTCATCTTTCCCACGCCTCTCTTTTGTGCATGTCTTGATCTCACGTGCAGTTATTGCAGATCCCAACAAAATGGTGCAATGGAGCAGAGCAGAGGCATGGGAGGAGCTTCCCCTCACATGTCATCCTGAATAAAAGAACCTCTCCCAACAGCCAGCCCAATGTGACCAGCCTAGAGATCTCAATACACTGAATGAGCAGTGCTTTGGGCACTCCTGACCTCACTACATCCCTTAGGTGTGAGGTGTTTTATCACATAATAATCCTGCCACACAAAAGGAAATGATCTACAAACAAGCACAGCGAGGATCCCATGTCTCCACACGAGGCACACATCACACTCCATGATATCCACACCCAGTTTCTTATGGTATGCAGGATAATATATAAGGATTCAGACAAAAGACTTTGTTGGAGGCAAACTTGCACCACTTCCCCTCTTCCCTTCCTGGAGGCACTTGGAAATCTTAAATTATGCCTCACTTCAAGCTGCCTGTTGCAAGTGCAGTTCACAGATTGATGTAAATAAGGCCTTAGGCTGAATATCAGAGTCATTTAGATCCTCCCCATCGGTTTGCATGATGATTTCACCCCCAGCTTTATATGCCCATGGCACTTAATGGAGGGGAAAATTCTACCTACTTGCTAACATGGCAACTCCAACGTCACCATTATCTTTTTAAAGGGGGCAATATATCTTTCAACTCAAATCTTGGTGCTAAATATTTTTGTTTGTTAAGTAAAACCTCTCAGTAGAATCAGAATCATTCTCTAAATTACTATTTCTTCTTTCTAAGCTTTTCCGAAGCCAAGTCGTCTTGTGTGAGATATCTTTTTTTTGAAGCTCAAGCTTTATTAATTTAAAATCCCTCTCAATCGTTATTTCCTTTTCTTTCTCCACTCTTTCCATAACTCTGTTTTGTTTCTTTTTTTCCACCCAGTATTTCCATTTCCCGTTTTCTTCTAAACCATCATTAATTTTTAGATAATTTCTAGTATTTTTTATTCATTCACAGGATAAGGGCAAGATGCTAGTCAGCATTTATTGCCCATCCCTAATTGCCCAGAGGGCAGCTAAGAATCAACCACATTGCTGTGGGTCTGGAGTCACATGTAGGCCAGACCAGGTAAGGATGACAGTTTCCTTCCCTAAAGGACATTAGTAAACCAGATTGGTTTTTCTGCCAAGTGTCATGCATTCATGGTCACCATTAGACTCTTAATTCCAGATTTTTTAAATCGAATTCAAATTCCACAATCTGCTATGTTGGGATTTGAACCCAGCTCCAGCGAACACTAGGTGTCTGGATTAACGGTTGAGAGGTAATACCACTAGACCATCGCCTCCCCAATAATTCTGATGTGACATATCAATTTCAAACTTTCTGCTTCTGGAACAATTGTTTGTACATTCATATAAATGGCCTACTCCTGATTCAATGCTCATAATGTCTATTTCAGACCCTAACTGCAAGATTGGTATGCCCTAAGGCAGTCAGTGCTGACTCCACCCAACTCTTGCAAACAAAGGAATCAAAAGGAATGGGCCACTCGGTTCCTTAAACTTGTATCGTCATTTGATAAGGTCATGATTTATTTGCTTGTGACCTCAATTTTACCTTCCTACTTCCTTTGATATCTTTGATTCCCTTGTTGTTAAGAATCCATCTACCTCTGCCTGAAAATTATTCAATGAACCTGCCTCCAAAACACCCTGTATTTGGTACAACATAGCTGAATTTTGTGCCAGGAGAGCAGTAAACCTTTTACTAGTCCTGAATCCCGAATCAAACCATCCTTCTACATCTCTTTTTTTAAAATTAAATCCATTATGTACATGTAAGTTATTGCTATTGTTAAACAGTATGGGCTGATTAGCAGCAACATTTGAAAAGCAGTGTTTAATGAAAATGCGCGAATTATTCTAAGCCACTGCTCTGTTTCTATTTTCTAAGGAATCCTACTTTAAATCAATACACTGGTTACTTAATGACCTTTTTTGTCATGGAATCTTTATTCCAATCGATAACATAGCAGATATATTCTCTAAAACATCTTGTCAGATTGTGTTAGGTATTGAGTCAATATTTTGTTTCCACTCATTGTAAGCTGGATATACTGAGCCTCCTTGTTCACCATCCACAGTTCCAAGAAATTTTGCACATTCTAATAGCATTCTGGGGAAAAATCTCTTCATTTGGTTTGAGTTGTATAGATAATTAAGCGTTAGTAAATTCTTCAAAGTGGTAGTGGTTGACTTGGATCGTCTTTGCTTGGTAATAATTAATGGGAGATTATACCTTCAAAACAGGGTTTGCAAATTTACCACCTCAACACTGATGATGCATCATTTTGAAAGATGCTTCCCACTGGATGTCCAAAACATTCACCTCTTTAATGTCATAGACCCCTTTTAAGATTGAAGTTTACACCCAAATAGCTCCCTAATTGCCATTTCATGTCGGAACGCATCAAAGCCTGAGCAGTATACACTCTGACCATTTTAATTTATGTTTGAATTAAAGACACTATGAAAGGGAAAGTAAAAATCTGAGCCGAGGTACACACCAACTGAAGGTGGTGCTGGCCCAGATTGAAATGTGGGGAACTGTGTCTCAAAGAAATAACAAAAAACAGAAATGAGGTTCTGAGATATTCCCTCAATGTCCTGCACTCCCCTTAAGATAGCGATTCATACCACATTACAAAGTGTTTTCAGGCATGGGGAGGAGCAAGTAATGTAGACTCAGTTGACTGAGTGAGTGGACTAATGCCATTCCCATGTTCCAATGTGAACACTGATGAACACGCTAAAATGTTGATTATGCCGGAAAATGCTAGAAAGTTTCAGCAGACCAGGTAGGATGTGTGCAGAGAAGTACTGGCCCAGTTAACATTTCAGGCCAGTGACCTTTCCGCAGAACTGTTAGATGAACATCCTTTTGATACATGAGGTAAGTTGAAGTCTATTGACTCATAATGTGCAATGTTTCCCATTCAATCAGTCATTGCCAGAGTCGTTCTTTAAAATGGAAGAATCTGTTTCGTCTTTGTCAATACAACAGGTCAGAATTTCCTTGTCTTGCTGTTGATGAAGTAGCAACCATCAGAGTTTTACCTCTCTTTGACTAATTTGCGTCTTCCATGTTCTATCAATAATATGTACGCATAGGATGAATTATATTGTGTGACTACTGCTAAAGGTTACTGATGGAAGGTGGATCCTGAAGTGAAAATTTGTATCATGCTGCATATCTAATCCATGTTCACTAGCATTCAAACATCCCATACTCTAGTGCTACAGCTGTAAACTATTGTTATACCATGAATCAAATGTTTATTTTAATGAGTATTTTTGCATTGTTACATGTAATCAAAAATTGTTAGTCTAATACTTAGGACTAAATTAAGACGCACTTGTTGATTTCCCTGACCTCAACAATATATGTAAAGACAGCAAGTTAAATGAGTATGATTTTGAAACTACTAGTGGAAGCCAAATATCTCTCACACACACACGTACATGTCCCTGTGTATGGAGTAGACCAAACCCTGAATGTGAAATAGAACAGACCACAGACTTTGGGTATTCTGAAATAGTGAGGCAAGGCTTCAATTAAATAAAAAAGGCTACATGAAAATCAAAACACAAAAGCGTTACTTATTTTAAAATGAGACTGTTCAACTTTTTAAAAAAATCTAAGATCAAGGAGTACGTTGAATTCGAAACAGAAGTCTGAAAGTTAGCAGGTTAAATACAGCTAAAGCCAGAAATCAGAGCAGGAGGTGGTGATTTTTAATGACCAGTGTGGCAAGGTTCAACAGAAAACACACCCCCTAACCCCACCCCGTATGAAAGTAGTAAGTAGTATTCTCAATCCTCTCATCATATCTTATACAGGTTGTGCTGTACTTGAAATGATTTTTAGTAGATTTCTTCAAATTAAGTTGATACCAGGTGGTGAAAAACTATCTCCTAATTCAGATCCTGTATTACCTCTTGTTATCAGCAGAAATTAAACCTTATGTACACTGGGTAAATAAGTGCCTGTGAAAGGGATACAAGGCCACAATTGTGCTGGAACAGCTGAAACAGGAGTGGCTGGTTGGAAAAGGTGTTCAGGCTTAATGTGGCAAAATGCTTAAATTAAATTTATTTAAATATCTTCTGTTTTAGAGATAAAAGGTATTGCAGATGCTGGAGAATCCAAGATAACAAGGTGTGGAGCTGGATGAACACAGCAGACCAAGCACATCATAGGAGCAGGAAAGCTTGATGTTTCGGGCCTGGCTAATCCCAAAATGTCAAGCTTTCCTGCTCCTATGATGCTGCTTGGCCTGCTGTGTTCATCCAGCCCCACACCTTGTTATCTCGGATTCTCCAGCATCTGCAGTACCTTTTACCTCTTATTTAAATATCTACTTACTTATAACAGAAATTATATAG
>JAHRHZ010000013.1:42318323-42349614 GCA_024137785.1 Ginglymostoma cirratum
TGCAGTCCATCTGGTGATGTAGAGAATGTTACAGATCAATTCTGAGATAGAAATCCAGAAAGATGCGGACTGACATCATAGAGAAATGTGAAAGATTTGTATGAACATTTTCACACAACGATGTCCAAAGGGAGAGTAACATACAATACAAATTCTCTACAGAGCCTTAAGTTTGAATGATTAGAGTACCAAATCATTTGTTATTCTTGGTTGGAAATTTACTCCCAAAATGTCCAGGAAATGTTGTGATTTCAGTCTAAGGCTTCATTGAAAGGAAATCTAATGATATTTAGTTTCTCTTTTAGGGATTTGTTTTATACTGGTTTGCACCTGTCAGCACTGGTAGACAAAAACAAATTCTGGCAATATTTTTACATCTTAATGCTGTTAGAAATTCAACTTCTTAAATAAAATGGCAGCAAGGTGGCTCAATGGTCAGCACTGCTGCCTCACAGCACCAGGGACACAGGTTCAATTCCAGTGTTGGGCAACTGTCTGTGTGGAGTTTGCACATTCTTCCATAACTGTGTGGGTTTCCTCCAGGTGCTCCGGTTTCCTCCCACAGTCTGAAGATGTGCACATCTGGTAGATTGGTCATGCTAAATTGTCTGTAGTAGCCAGAGATATGCAGGCAAGGTGGCTTAGCCATGATAAATGTAGGGTTACAGGGATAGGGTAGGGGGCTGGGGCTGGGTGGGTTGCTCTTCAGTGCAGACTGGGTGGGTCAAATGATCTCTTCCCTCACTGTAGGATTCTATGAAAAGGCTTCTCCATCTCTGCCAGCCTCAAGCCATTCATTTCTAGCTTATTTTGCTAATCTTGTTTTTTTAAGTGGTTATAAAAATTGTTCTGGTTGGCACCAGATATATGTTTGTGAATAATTGTTCAGCAGTTTTGCTGAATGTGCTGACAATTTCACAAGCAACACCAGTAACCAGAGGAATTTCTTTCTCATGCTTTTGAAATTAAAAGAACAAACTATTTTCTTCTCTGCTCCTAGTGAAAAGCTTTGAAGGAAAGTTAATACAGATGAACTTGGGCCAGTGATGATTTGAAGCGGCAGAGGCTTGCGTGTCTCAACCCTAAGCTATTTTGGAACTCCACTTTTGAATGGCAGCAATTAAAAACTGCTGAAAGTGTTTTTGTACAAATGCAATAGGAGCTTTGGTGACAGAAATGTGTCAACATCAGCAGCTTTAAAAATAATCATTGTTAAAATCCATTTTACTTCAGTGTCTTTTTGACGACTGGTTTAAATATTTGTCTCTAACTACTGACTCCTTGCAGCATATTTGTGGAAAAGGACTCAAAGAGTGATTAAGTGTTTTAGTGGCACTAGACATCAACACAAGAAGTTTCGGCTTCATTCATGTTTATCTATTTTTGCACAAGCCTGCGTAAAAATAACACATCTAGGAATCTGGTAAGAGTATATTCTGGCAGCATGAAGCTCTTTAATCATAATTTCTGGGATTAGGCTTTGATTCAGCCAGTTAGCAAGCGCAGGGATTGTGATGCATGATTCAGTTAGCGTAGGCAACTTGCGAGGTTCATGCTACCTACTTATCACCATGAATGTGATTATCTCCCTGCCACCACCCGCCCTCCCCCCAAAAGACTGAACGTCCCATGGACTAGCCATGTACGTAGCAAGAGGTCAAGAATTTGTATGGCTAGCTCAGAGTATAGCTAGCTTGTACTTCTTAAAGGCAACCATCTGGAACTGATTATGGAAGAGGGAGGAAATATGACTACCAGTTAAAGAATAGGACAGGGGTGGAACCCAGGTACTTCAATGTAACTATTGAGAAGGGGAGAAGGAACCCAAGATGAAAACTGAGAAGGAAGGGAGGGAGATGAATTCCAGGAGTCTGGCCCAAGGACCTGGTTGCATTGCAACAAGAAATTCAATGACTTCATGTGGACTAAGGTCATTCCTTCCAATAACACCTCCAATGACAACACTAGAAACCTCTTTTTTTTTATTATTCATTTGTGGGATGTGGGCATTGCCAGCATTTATTGCCCATCCCCGGTTGCCCTTGTGAAGGTGGTGATGAGCTGCCTTCTTGAACCGCTGCAGACCACCTGCTGCGGGTTGACCCACAATGCCATTAGGGAGGGAATTTCAGGATTTTGACACAGCAACAGTGAAGAAGCAGCAGGGAGGCTTGGAGGGGAAATTGAAGGCGGTGGTGTTCCCATATGTTTGCTGCCCTTGATCTTACAGATGGAAGTGGTCATGGCTTTGGAAGGTACTGTCTGAGGATCTTTGGTGAATTTCTGCAGTGCACCTTGTAGATAGTACACACTGCTGCTACTGAGCGTCGGTGGTGAAGGGAGTGGATGCTTGTGGATGTGATGTCAATCAATTGGGCTGCTTTGTCCTGGATGGTGTCAAGTTTCTTGAATGTTGTTGGGGCTGCGCTCATCCAGGCAAGTGGGGAGTATTCCATCACACTCCTGACTTGTGCCTTGTAGATAATGGAATGGCTTTGGGGAGTCAGGTGGTGAGTTACTTGCCTCTGACCTGCTGTTGTAGCCACTGTGTTTATGTGGTGAGTCCAGTTGATTTTCTGGTCAATGATAACACCCACGATGTTGATAGTGAGGGATTCAGTGATAGTAACACCATTGAATGTCAAGGGGCAGTGGTTAGATTGTCTTTTATTGGTGATGGTCATAGTCTGGCATTTGTGTGGTGCAAATGTTACTTGCCACTTGTCAGCCCAAGCCTGGATATTGTCCAGAACTTGTTGTATTTGAACACGGACTGCTTTAGTGTCTGAGGAGTCACGAATAGTGCTGAACATTGTGCAATCATCGGTGAACATCCCCATTTCTGACCTTATGATGGAGGGAAGGTCGTTGATGAAGTAGCTGAAGATAGTTGGGCTGAGGACACTACCCTGAGGAACTCCTGCAGGGATGTCCTGGAGCTGAGATGATTGATCTCCAACAACCACGTCCACCTTCCTATGTGTCAGGTATGACTCCAACCACCGGAGAGTTTACCCCCTGATACCCATTGATTCCAGTTAGGCTCGGACACCTTGATGCCACACTCGCTTGAATGCAGCCTTGATGTCAAGGGCTGTCACTCTCATCTCACCTTTGGAATTCAGCTCTTTTGTCCATGTTTGAAGCAAGGTTATAATGAGGTCAGAGTCAACACAATGTGGAGCTGGGCGAACACAGCAGGTCAGGCTGCATCAGAGGTGCAGGAAAGTCGACATTTCACGTTTCTACCCTTTATCAGAAATGGGGAGGGGGAAAGGGAGCTCGGAAATAAATGGGTGGGGTGGGGCGGTGACAGGTCAACGCAGATATAGGGTGTTGGGGATTAATCAGTGGGATGGGTGGGGCAGATAGGTGGGAGAGAAGATGGACAGGTTGTGTCAGGTCAGGGAGGCTGGGATGAGAGGGAGGGTTGGACATGGGATGAAGCCGGGGGTGGGGAGATTTTTAAACTGGTAAAATCCACATTTAGGCCATTGGGCTGTAGGCTCCCAAGGTGGAATATGAGGTGCTCCTCCTCCAGTTTGCACGTGGTGAAATTGTGACACTGGAGGATGGACGTGTCAACCAGGGAGTGGGAGGGGGTGTTAAAATAGTTGGCAACCGGAAGGTGTTGTTGATTGTAGCATACAGAGCGCAGACGTTCTGCAAATCGGTCACCGAGACTGCGTTTGGTCTCACTGGTGTAGAGAAGGCCACATCGGGAGCAATGGATACAGTAGACCAGGTAGTAGGTTGTACAGGTGAACCCCTGTCGGATTTGGAAAGATTGTCTGGGGCCTTGAATGGAGATGAGAGGGGGAGGTGTAGGGGGAAGTGAGTGGGGGAGGTGTAGGGGGAAGTGAGTGGGGGAGGTGTAGGGAGAAGTGAGGGGGGAGGTGTCGGGGAGGTGTAGGGGGAAGTGAGAGGGGGGAGTGAGAGTGGGAGGTAAGAGGGGGAAGCGAGAGGGGAGGTGAGAGGGGCAAGTGTAGGACTTCCAACCTCTGCATCCAGTGCATTGTCCTTTGCCACATTCACCACCTACAGTCCGACCCCACAACCAAAGAGGTATTTCCCTCCCCACCCCATCTGCATTTCACAGGGCCCGCTCTCTCTGCAACTCCTTCACCCGCTCCATACTCCCCGCCAACCCCACCACACCTGGCACCTTTCCCTGCAACCACAGGAATTGCTCTACCTGCCACTACACTTCCACTCTCACCTCCTCAAAATGACAGGCTGTTGAATTTTCTTTCCTCTTACCTTTATCAGGACAGACGCAAGAATACATTACAGAGGGAACAATAACACATACTGCATTAGAAACAGGGTGCTGATCTTTCTAGCAAGTACACTCTGATTGCTTGAAGCTTTACCATGGAAAATGTACCCGGGAAAGCTTTTGTGTTCCGAAGCTTTTGTTTAAGTTCAAATATGGCAAATTCAGTCAAAACTTAAACAAGTGATATTACTTGACAATTACTTGACAATTACTTAATGTTACAAAAACTTGAAGAAGAATGACAATGCTGGATTCAATAGAAAATTAGGAAACTAGCTGTTTAATACTATGATCTGAATATTATGTTTTTTGGCCAAGTCAGAGTTGCATCAGGTTTTTGGAGGGATTTCTGTCCCAAGTCTTAGCAAGTTTTCTCACCCTATCTTTCCAAACTCTCATCAACTACCTACACTGCCCAAGTGGTGTCTGTCATATCCTGTTCCAGCCCCATCTTGCCACACGCCATTCCTAAAACAACTATCCGCTTAGCAGAGACCCTAGAATACGCCAGAAACCCTTCCACCCACACCATCTTTAAAAGCCCATTATGCACCCAGACAAGCACCATCAGTTCAGAGCTGCCCTGCACAGCTCCTGACATTTGCCCTGGCCATAGCAGATGATTGAATTAGTGCTCTGTATTATAGGTCAGTGCTCTTTATTGAGGCCAAGGACCTGGAGACCCTGATGCGCACTGCTGTAGGTCAATGATCTTCTCCACTCTGCCTGCATAAGTGTTACCACCTTCTCTCCAATACCTCACATTCACTCTACCTTTGCAACAGTACCCACTTCCCATCAAGTCACATGCTCTACAATCCGTATTAAGGCTTGTGACGTCTTCGTTTACTCATTCTCGCCCACCCCAAACCCCGACAACACTAACACCGCATGCCCTCTGCACTATCTACTCAGCTCATCTCCCCACCTGCACCAGAAGTAACAGCTGTGCCATCCACCTTCACCTCTGTTTTTCTCTCCTTCCATGAAGAAAGCAGCCCACAATAAGGCACGGAGAGTCAAGAAAGGTGACAGACTGCCTGACATCCAGCTCTTCACCTTTTATATGGAAGGTATTCTGACTAACCATCCTGACTGACCATTTCAAAGCCCATGGATTGGTATTGGAGGCTACTTTTGCCTTACTGCACCCAGACTTCCTGAGTGAAGGCAGGACATCTTGACTGAGGCCTGATTTAAGGACTATATGTTCATCTGTACAAATACACACATTAATATACAAAGTATGACAGCACTGAGCAACAATATGTCTGTCTGCAGCACATGGTGTGATTTAAGAAACACATGTATCGAAGTTATAGCTTTTTATAGAGTCATACAGACCCTTCAGTCCAACTTGTCCATGCCTATCGTTTAGTTTAAAGGATAGGATTATTTTGAACTTCTGGGAAATACATCACATAACATGTCTGGCCTTCTATTGAAAGTTCTTTCTCTGCTCTAAGTTTCTGCCATGCTGCAGCTCAGGCAGGATTGCACAGCGCCATTGTTGCCTTTGTAGCTGGTTGTCTGCAGACAGGCCTTCAAATTCCTGTGAACACTGCGGAAAGATGCCATATCATTCAACATTTCCAAACTTTTCCAATGCTGAACAGGTTTCCCTGAGGGTGAAGTGAAAATACTCTTAAGTTTAGGCACAGTGAGTACCAGGAGGATGTGGGTGCAGCTGAATTTGCGGTGATCAGCCAGTCACAGAGAGTTCTTGGGGCAACGCAAGCTCCAAGATTCAAGCCTGGAGGTCTTTGACATGTTACGATATCTCATTCTGCTCTCTGCAAGCTTCCAACACCTGCACAATCCACTTTCCCCTGCCCCTAACCCACACACGGTCTGCATTCACATAATGCCACTCCTCTCTCCACTCCATACTCCCTTCCCTCCCCAATCCCAACACCCTCCCCAGACAACCCCCCAACTCTCCCTCCCCACTCCACCCCCCTCTGCTCCACTCCACCCCCGACTCCCCCCTCACTACCCCACTCCCCACCATCCCACTCTCTACCCCACCCCTTCCCTCACCACTCTCCCCTCCCCCCACTCTCCCCTCCCCACTTTATCCTCACCCCACTGCCCCAACTTCCCCTCCCTTTCCTACTCCCACCTCCCCACTCCCCTCTCTCCAGCCTCCCCTTCCCCCACCTCACTCTCCTTCATCTCCTCACCCCCTCCTCTCCTCTCTCCACTCTCCCCTCCACCCCAATCCATTCCCATTCCTCCGCTGTCCCCTCTCCCACAACCAACTTTCCCCTCTTCTCAACCCCAATCTCCCCTTTCCCCAACCCCACACTCCCCTGCCCCAACACCACAGTCCCCTCCCCTCCACCACCCCCGCACCCCAACCCCACACTCCTCTCCCCCAAACCTGCACTCCCCTTGCCCTCCACCCTCCCTTCAACCACACTCCCCTACCCCTCCAATGCCCCTCCCCCTCTATCCCCACACTCTCCTCCCACTACTCCCCACACCACTCTCCCCTCTCCCATCCCCACACCACACACTATCCCCTCCCCTCCCCAACCCTCTTCTCCACTCTCCAACCTTCACATTCCCACCACACTCCACCAGGTCCACCCAACCCTGCACGTGGTGCAGTCCTGGACAAGGCCCAAAGCTGCCATTTTGAGTCTCAGTGCTGCTGTCATGTCAACAGCATGTAGCAAGTCAAATTTTAATATTTAAATGTTTAACCTTAAGTCCAAACATGACCTAAAACATCACCACAATGTGTCTGTTATATTTTTTAATAATGTTTATTTAACTTGTCAGTCTAGTACATCTTTGAAGTTTGAATCAGCCAAAATCTTTCTTATCATATTCATAGAATCCCCAACTAATTACTTAAAGGCAAACACCAAGCTCAAGCAATGATGGGTTAAAAAGGCAAGTTCAAACTCCAACTGAAAATATTGGTTTAATTATCAATTTTAAGGATGGGAGAAGGGTAGCAAAGCAAAATATTTTCAGAAGGAGGTTTTCACAAGAATGTGATGCCCATTCATGATGGAGTAGACCAAGTCAGAAAAGAGCAGTAATTTACGGCTAGTGACAGATAGTGCAATAAGAATAAATGGCAGGAAACCTGCTGCATTGGATGGTGTGGCATCACAACAGGGATTAAAACCAAAAAGAGGGGCTGGATTTTCATGGAGGAGGCTGGAAGACCTAGTTGGGAAACTTCCCTACACAGTAGTCCTATTCCTGTAAAAAGGCTCCTACCCGTTACATTTCCATTCTCAGAAGACAGGTTTGGGATTGTGTCAGTCCCAAGGTGGCAATGGGAGTAGACAGACTGCAAATTCAACAGGCTAGAATACTCACTGCTATTTACTTGGAAAAAAAAACACAAGGAGCTGCAGATGCTGGAAATCTGAAACGTTCTGACGAAGAGTCACTGGACTTTCTACAGATGTTGCCAGATCCACTATGTTTCTCCAATATACTGTTTTTGTTCCATTTAACGGACCATTGACCCAGTTTTAATGATGAACATCAGGCCCCACAACAATCACCCCTGTCCATCTATTCATGGCCACATGCCCCCTCAAACCATCCACATCACTTCTATACTCCATAATTGCCATGCTCTCTTCTTCTATAGTCACTTATCTACTACCTGCAACAGGGAAATCTTAAAGTTATGTCTTTGAAATTAACATTAAACATAAACTAACAATCCAACAGAGCTGTCATTTAAACACTTCTTATTTAAAGTATCCATTCAAAAAATAATCCAAATATGTAAATCCATTAAATTGTCAATCTGTTGCAACAACAAACATCTATTTATTAACCACAAAGATTGGTAAATGTTTAGTAACCTCTTAGAACTGATAATCAAAGCATCTACACAGCCCCCCACAGGTATGTGGTCATGTAACTTTTGAAACTCAGTGAAGTATTCAGAATGGGCTCAGCTGTAATAACAAAATATTTCAGGTCACAGAAATCGAAACCTATAGAAAATTACAAGAATAGATATCTATTTATTTAACATTTTTCTGATTAGACTAGATTTTCTTTTCTCTGAATGAAAGTTGAGTATTATTCGTCTTCTCAGTTTTAGATGGCCAGGGACTTAAATCACTTCAGCTCTTGAGACTTAACAATTGCCAAGCAGTGTTTTCTTAAGTTTTGAATACATAATGGCATACTCCCAGGGTAGAAAGTATTCTAAAGCGTCCCAACACTTGCATAATGCTGTTAAATGTAATGTTACTTTTACCTTTCAAGACAATGGCTCTATAATCAATTAATGGAATGAAAACACATCTAACTTATGATACTGCATTTCATTGTTGAAACTGGGAGAGCAATTATTTTTGCATTTTGAAAACTGAAATGAAAACATTCAAAGAGTTGATGACTTTTTTTTGGATTCCCCCATTTGTAAAAGTTACATGATCACTTACCTGTGCTTTGATTTACAATCCCTTTGAAGGGCAGTCGTGCTCCTGTGTTCTTATCAAACTAGCCCGACAACAAAAATTGCACAATGGTTGGACTGCTTACCCCTGGATTTGAGCCAACAAGGGCAGCAGGGCTCCACACAGGAGGAATGTTTCCAGCACCCCTATCCTCTGCTGGCAAAGATTGATGGAAACAGGAATAAAGACTGTAATCCTGGAATCGGCTCTTGCCTACTATTTTTAAAAGGGCTGATGAACTGACCTAATTTGGCAAAAATCCAGGTGAGAGCCACTAATTCAATGTTCTGGACAATGAATCTTGTCAGGGACGATGTGTGTGTCATGGCAGGGAATATAGAATTGCATGAACTATGGTTTGTGAAGAATAAAGTAAAATAAGCCAGCAAAGCTGAGCACTCAAGAAACCATTTACAGAGGTACTGAAGTCAAAGAGTAAAACAATGTCTGCCACATACAGTACATTGGCTTTGGTGCCAGTTATTTTGTTCAGAGAGAGTCACAGATGTTTAAACACATGTTTAAAACAGATTTCAGTCAATCTCCAACCCACAGCATAGCACTGCTGGGTCAGTGTGAAGATGTTAGTCTCGATTGAGAAAGATATTTTGTTTCAAAGTGAATCTTCTGCTGGCCTTTAATTAAGGAAGGCTGTGTTATATGTATGATGCATCCTGTCTAAATGTCACTCCCATATCATCCTTGCTTTCATATTCCACAATTTATCCTGGTATTCAGAGACTGTTTACTGAAAGATTGTGGCAATGTTGATAATGTTAACCACTTCGAACTGTAAGTAAAAATAAATTATATTACTTTAACAAAATAGCACATATAAAAGTGTAATAAGGATAACTGTTATCAACAAGATGCAATTCTACTTGAATACATTCCTGGTCAATCTTTTTGGACATTGCACAAGACATAAAAAAAACTTTCTGTTCCATTCACTAATACATTGGGTTAATCCCATCGTAAATATAATAGTACATTTTTGACGCATGTCGTGTTTGTGGAAATTGGCCAATAGGTTTGATTAAAATGTATACCAAAAGTTGCAAATGTTTTGATCGTTTTACATAACCATGTTTTCTTCATATTCACGGCATCGTGCCCCTTTTCTCAAAAGTTGAGAGCTTTCTGGATTTACACATTAACTGCCCAATACACCTACTGCAACATTTAGTCTTGCATAAACAATTTTTTTTTAATGATGGGACAGTTATCAATGCAATATCAATCAATTTTTATTGGACTGGTAGCTCAATAAAATGAGTTGCATGTCTTCAGGTGGTAAATTGGTGTTAGGGATTTTATAAATGTCAAATTTTAATTTAGTTTTGATTCAAATTCCTTTCTCAGCCAGTCATCTGCTTCCATATTGGTACGTAGGCATACTGAGAAACTGCCATTCGCTGAGTCCTCAATGCCCCAGTGACCATACTGACACCAGCTCACTCTCAGTGGGAGGTCATTGGACTACTGAAGGCTTCTGTTCATATTGAGGATCCTTAGAAGTATGGGCATAGTTTTTTAGAACTGTTTTCGGAACCGTTAATCAGGTCTTTCATTTTGAGGCATCCCCAAGATCTCCCCACGTTTGAGCAGAGCTTATCTCTCTTTGTGGGGCTGCTGAACAGACATCACTGCAGCCTTTCCTGTGTCCCTGTTCTGCCCACCGTACTTGATTGTCTACTCCATGGAAGTTCTTTCTTGCCATTGCACTATTAACTTAAGGGATCAAGATCCAAAAATGATCTGAAAGCCTCAAAATGTGATAAATCCAGTTGATTCTGGCCGATGTCACATAGCACCAATCAGAACAAACCCTTTTATTCCTATTCCATTGCCTACATTCTAACCATTTACTGATGCATGTCACAAGGTTGCCTCCAATTCTGTGTGTTCTCATTTTTGCTATCATCAGCATTTTGTTAAGAATTTCCTACATAGACCTTTATTTGAAAGAACATTATTCAAAAATCTAGAGTATTGTTAGGTAAAAGAAAATTCAAAATAAACTAATTTTTAGCACTCAGATATCGCTGGAGATACTCAGCAGATCCGGCAGCATCTGTGGAGAGAAAGCAGAGCTAACACTTCAAGTCCAGTGCCCCTTCTTCAAAGGTTTCTGAATTTCTGTTTGTGTGTGTTTCAGAACACCTGGTATCTTTGTTTTCTTTTAATTTTCAACTCTGTTGTTCTTTGTCATCCACACTTCACTTCTCTCTCATATCTGTCTGCTTCTTGCTCATGAGACAAAGATATATATTTACAAACACTTTTATTTCTGATGGTCACATATGTTTTTTGTTGAAGAAACATTATTTACACTGAGCTAAAGTACAAAAATATAATACAATTATTTTACATTATGAGGACATGCTGAAAAACACTGAATACATATTACATTGTACACAAATCACACTTGATGGACACAGCATTTACCATTTTTCAGCAAACTTTTCCAGGCACCCAAAGTTTTTCAAACATAGCTCTAGTGGTATCTATTCAGGGGAAAGGAAAGACCATTTCCTTACTCAATTTCTTCCCACAGCTACCCGTTGGGTCTCTGGTGCTTTAACCATTAATCAATTTCCTCACTTAACTGGGAAGGAGAGTTGTCAGTGCCATAATTGGAAAGTACATCTACAGGATAGGATTGCATCTAGAATCATCACCTGAGAGCTGGACTTGACCACTCCACTGCCTAATTCAGCATTCTGGCACAGAGTTAGCAAACTTCACCAACACACGAGAAATCAAGCCATAAACAAAAATCATCAGTGATTCTAAAATGATCTTAATAAATAGTCACCTGAAGCTCAACTGTTGCAACTGCCAAGCTGCCCACAGAAATCAATCTAGAGTACTACCTTTTTCAAGGGAGGTTTTATATTGGAATATTACATCTGAAAACCAGCACAGTGCCTTTTTATATGAACATTTCATTGATTTTGCTCAAATCATTTTTTCTTGAAGGAACTGTTCCAAATACAATGCATTGTCTGCTCACTAGTGGCTTTGTTTCTGAACTATTTAAGAAAATAATAGCTCATTTGGCATTTGAGAAACAGGTTGCTTGAAATTGAAAATTATAACTTTTGGAACAAAAGTTATGGATTCTGGTAATTTTTCTTTTGAAAATATGTTCTCAACTTAACATGAGCATTCTTTTGATGGTATGGCAAGTAATTTAGAATTTTATAGTAGGACTGCTAGTAGTCGCTGTGATTTCAAATCAGTCATTCTGAACAAAGGCATCAAGTGTTATTTTTGATATGCTCACTAGGTCCATACAAACTGTAAAATGGTTAGGTTTTTCTCCAATATATCTTAAGAGTAATGCTGTCACTAATAAAAGCAAAACTTCCAGTGTCAGTCACAAAGTGGTGGCTTAATGTACACCCCTGTCCAATTTCACTTTTTACTGACATCAATTTCCTCCTACCAGTTTAACGTGCAACGCTGAAAGCTAAGACTTAGTCCACTAAGTAACATGCTATTTCCCACTTAAAGTTCTGATATAACCTGAGCACAGGGCAACTGATGTAGCACATCTTGTTTGTGAATAATTAAATATCCACAGCAAAAAGGTTCCAACCAAGAAAAATGTGCTACATTAGAAAGCAATTGTAAATCTGTTGTTCAGTTGGAACATGAGAAAAGCTGAAATTACTGCTCGATATATTCAGACAATTAAAGCTATAACATTTGATGGAATTAATATGATAATTAATTTAACCTGATTGTAGCCTTAATTAAAGCCAGATTAAGGAGTTGCTTGAAAAGTAGCCAATACATACAACCAACAATAATAATTGGCAACACCTTCAGATTTGGCAGGACATCATCCAACATCCATGGATTTAAATAATTAGGCACATTTGTACATGTGGCATTGCAAGTTGAAATGCCTTTGTCTAACCCTTACCAATGGCTTCCATAAGCTTCAACTCTTCAGATGATTATTTGCCTCAGCAAGGATTCTCCAAAAATACTCTCAATAAACGTAATATTTGGGATTATCTACGGGGGTTTTCTTCATTTACATAGAGACCATAGCACCTCTGGAGCTTAATCACTTAACAATAATTAACTTAATGATAATATTTAATGATGGGTAAAAAACTAAGACAAAAATCAAATTCGTGACAGGAAACTACCAGAATTTAAACTATTGAATCAACAATTAAAAGACTATTTTAAAAAAACTTTTAAAAATAACACTTGCTCAGTCAATTAATCACGTTCTCCTGACTTTCATCCATAATATCGTTACCTTATATTGCATCATTCTGTACAATGTTCAGCCTTTTGTAACAGCTATTCATGTAAAATCATCCTGAAGCTATTTCATACATCTAAAATTGCGAAGAAATTAGCATCTAAAAGCTCTTCGTCATATTAATGGGAATTAAATTCCTGTTTAGTTTAGTAAAAAATAAACAACTCCTTACTTAATAACATGAATGAAACTGTAGAATTACATGACTCTAAAATTTCATTTCTAGGAATGTTTTTAGCAGGCAGATGTTAAATAAGATTGAAGCAGATATTCTTTCATCTTCTATTAATAAATTTAACCCCCAACTGTTGCCAATATTTCCCTTCAGAATTCTGAAAAGTGTGAAGTAGGTCTCACTAAAATATCAAAACTAGAATTTTCCTTTTGCATCAAAACACGCTACAGTGAGATAACTAAATTGTCTTGTTTTCTTTGACATTGATAAAGGTTTGAATTTCCTCTTATAGTTTAGAAATATTACTGGCTAATGCCTCATTCACTTGTAATGAACGATGCTGTAATGAACCTGATAAATGTAGGACTTTGAAGGATGGCAGCATCACAGATTGGTTCAGACAACAAAGTCCTTTCAACCATTTGCCTTGTCTCAATCATATTACTAAAACCATATACTATCTGCTGACTACTTTCTGTAGTAAAGGATTATTTTTTAGCATCTGACCTAAATTTCACCTCCCCCAGAATACCCTTACTCTCACCCCGAATCACCCTGAAACTCACAAATCTTGGACAAAACATAACATGCTGCTTCAGAGATAGTAGGAACTGCCGATGCTGGAGAATCTGAGATAACAAGCAGGCCAAGCAGCATCACAGGAGCAGGAAAGCTGATGTTTCGGGTCTGGACCCTTCTTCAGAAATTTCTGAATTTCTTGTTATCTCATATAACGTGCTGCTTTGTTTTTTCTGAAAGGCTATTTGCAGATTAATTGTGTTCTTCTGCATTGCCTACAGGAGTGGATGGTCCACTTATTGTTTCTCAGGTCATATGGATACATTTTACAAGTTGGTGCTAATAACAACATTTAATGAGAATTGAGGTGTGCATTGGGAAATAAAGTGTGGAGGTCATCACTCCCTGCACAGTTTTCTTTCTTTTAAAAAAATGTACAGGACTAATCTCTGAGGCCAATTCAAATATAGCTCCCACTGCATGCTGGGCATGCTACTTCCGAACATTTACTTCAATGTTAAAAACCATTTAATGACGACACTGCATAAACCATGCCAAATAGTTCACTGAGGCTGCATTTGGTGCAACAGAAAGGTACAAATAATGCACATCACTTTTTTTTCAAATACACGTCCATCAGTTACACTTTCAAGTATTCAAGGACTGACAAAAAAAACCCATAAATTTTGGAATTTCAGATGTTGCTCAATCAAAACACAGAAAAGATAAAGATTGGTTAGAGATAGATTAGTATTCTAGAATGTGACTTTATTTTACATTGTGATTTTATTATCGGATTGGTGCTGAAGTTAGGCAGGAAATGCTACTGCCTGAACTTGCAATAAAATTGCCTATTTTAGCCCATTTTGCATTGCAGCCTTTCAGGGAGGAAACTGCCATAAATTATATGCTGTTACAGTGGGAAAAATAAACACAGCCTGTTTCAATTGCTGTTCTGATTATGCTGACATTTGTCTTTTCAAATTATGATAAATAGCTTAGGGTTTGATATCTGGCAGCATGCTGCCCAACACTTTCATATAAAATATCCATATGAAATATTTAAAACATTTATTAACCCAGTTAAAATAAACAGATTACAGATTGCACCAATCTGTGGGACTCCAATGTGAATACTTCAAGCAGTGTTAATAGAAGAAACTAAACATTTACAAATGGTCAAATATCCTAGATAGTGGATGATGAATGCCAATTGATATCTTATGGTTTTCATCTTATGGTTCAATTTAAAGGAATTGAATCTTGCAACCTGCTCTTGCTGGAAATTTGGCAAAATAACTACACAGCTGACAGCAGCCTTATAAATCTCAAATATCAGGCAGAAAATAACTTTCTAACTATTGTAATACATCACATGCAGAAGACGTGAGTTGTGAGAAACCATTTAAATCTGTAATTAACAAAGAAACTCAACATACAAAGCAAGAACAGGATAAATTATAAGCTTAAATTCTGCAAAAGCTGCAAATATTAACAGCTAATGGGCTCTGTACAAAAGCCACTATTTTTTTAAAAATCTCCGTTATTAATGCTGTTGACAGTGGGCATTGACTTCACTAACGAGCTAAACATACCTAGTTAATCATTTGTACTATTCATATGTTCAGTCAGTTATTTACAGTTTTGTAAATCTCACACTGACAATATTTCATGATTGTCTGAGTTCTCAAACAGTGAATTTAAACTGGTCAATAAGTACACGACAGACAATGGAGATTACTGGGAAAAAAGACAAGAACACAGATGCGCTTAAGGTCTACCTTCTAACTATCTTAAAAATAATGTAAAAGAACAGATGCTGCTCCACAAGTTGCAACTGGCAGGGTCTTTGGAATGGCATGAAGTGACAGACAGTCAATACAGCTGAACATTCCTGACCACATACAACAGAAAATGCAACAGTCTCATTGGGACAGCTCAGAAACTCCATTTGTTAGGCTTGCTTCCCAGCCCTGCACTGTGTACTTCTGAGCAGAGTTTTAATGTTCTCATTGCTTTATTATATAATTGAATAGGACTGGTGAAAACACAAACACACAAAATTCATCAAATGAGGATCTTCCGTCCACAGGCACTGTTTGTGTTTCTTTAGTCACTGCAAGATAAACTTCTTTGATAGAAGGTACAGTCCTTAGTTCTAGCACAGCAGAACAGAGCAACTAAATTCCAACTTAGCTGGAATTCATTTCTGTGTTTGATCCTTTCAAGCGTTGTCATTGGCGTTTATGTTTTAGACAGGCAAAAGGCAGGGACAAAAATTTGTAGGTATTAGTGCAGCCTCATCTCCAATCCAGACTGAAAAGAGGGATCTTTAATCAGTAGACTAGTCTGCGTTGAGCAATTTACCAATCTAATAGTCATCATACATATTGAAGTCTGTGAAATAGGTATTGGAAAAAGATTTTGCATGAAGATGTGGATTGAAGTATTTATTTCGTTCCTCAAGGATCAAATTGTTTTTGTTGAAAGCCTGGAAAATAAAGATATTACTTATTAATACATCTATAAATATTATATCATTTACTATCTCAAACTTTCTGGGGTTTCTTCTTTAACTCTTGAAATGATTGCACTGTTCATGACCAGAAATTCATTTTTCAATCTTGGTGCTGAAGCAGATCTGGAAGGCAACTGGTTTTGCTCAAGGTATAAAAGCACATGAAATTTCTGGGCTAACCCTAACTATCTGTTAATGGCTAAGATGATCCAACAAATTTATTGCTAACACAGGGCTGATCTTACACATACTAGACTGTAGAGTCTTTCAAAAATCCCCTTGTTTACGATTCAACCTTGTCTCCTGCATAATCCCTGCATCTCTTCATCACCTTCAACTGATTAATGCATCTTCCAGTCAAAACTTTGAATGGTAATCTAGTAATACAGATTGACAACTCTTTACGTTTCTATAAATACTTCTCTTCATTTCTCTAATAATTACAGGAAGAGGAATTTTCAATCTCACTGCCTGAGAGATAATACGGCAGAGTAGAGACATTACTCGTCATTCTAGAATTTGTCTGATTTTCATGACATTCATTTCCATGGAATGTAAACATAAGTGGACGGTAACAGTAAGCTGATTGATTCTGCCACATTACTATCCAGGTAGTGAAGCTAAAAATTACTGCCATGGTACTATAAAGAACTAACTTACGCATACATTGAACAAAGCTCCCTGCAAGAGAAGTTATTGGAGTTTTCAGTACTGCCGTTAGGTTTTGCAAAACATTTCCAATCAAATGATTTTTCTTATCAGGATGAAATTTGTATTTTAGTTAAAAAAAAATGCCTGTTCTGCTTCATAGCTGCCAATCTACTAGCAATGTTAGAAGAATGTGGCTTTTGTCACACAGTTCCTCTGGTTGCAGTGTATGGCTTGTTAATTAGGAGAAAAAACAAGAACTTTACCATTTTGTTCATAGTGGTTTTCAAGCTTAAGAATTTCTGACAAATCTATATACTCCAGTCATTCTAATATTATTATGTTCTTTTTTAATTTCATGTTAATAGAAAAATGTTGATATTAACTGTTAGGTTTCACAGACTCTAAAGTTTAATTATATTTGTTTAGTTATGTGGCAATAGATTACATACAGGAAGACAGTAAAAAGTTCAATTTATGCTTTAAAGTTATAATGTCTCACCTTAATTGCTTCCACTGAATCATATTTATCAAGTTTATTGACATGGTTTGTGATGCTCGTGTTGAGGGGACCTGCAGAAATTGGATGGATGACAGTGGCATCATGGGACTGCCGTTGATATCGCTGGCAATAGGTATACACAAGTAATGTTAAAAGACAGCCTAAGATAGAGCAGCTCAATCCCACTGCAATCATATGGAAAGTGTTGAATTCTGCAAAGAATTTTAGAAACAAGAAAATAAATACTCATTAAGTAAGTGTGAACTTAGTCAAGAATCTTCATCAAATGCAGGATTAGAGAATCAACACTTACCACCACATCTTCTGTCACCTGAGCTGGACTTGGCAATATTCACTTCTAAGGGAATAATTTTTTAAAAAGAAGTTTATATTAATTAAAATGCTTACTGAAAATTTCAGTAAAGAAAATGTTTTGAAATATTGTCAAGAAACTCTCTTGACACCCCAGTGAGTTTATTTAATTGAGCCATTGACTGGTAAACTTAAACCTTGACCTGTGTTCAACCTACTGGTCCCAAGTAGGCAGTTTGTAAAAATTTGATCTCAACCTTCTAAGTTGCAGAGTGGATTACTCGGAAACATTGTCACTCCTGTACATTCTCCAATGAAGCTTTCTAAAATGAAAGAACTTAATTAACATCTCAAGATGTTCTAAAATGGTTTACAGACAATTAAATATGTCTGAAATGTAGTAATATTGTAATGGGGAAACATAGCAACCAACTTGCACACAGCAAAATACTTTGACCATGTGCAGAGATGCTGTTGCTTTAAGAGGTTATTTGGTTCTGGGTTTTTGATTTGAAGAGATGTGCAGCAATTTACCAAAACCACTAAAATAAACAGCTTGTGAGGCCTTGGGTTTTTTTTTTTAAAGTTGAAACAATATAAGCAGCCTAGCTGGGTGTAGCCAGCTCTTACAGACCAGGATTTCTAGGTTTTTTTTGGTTTTTAGGTTTAGCTTTAAGCAGTTGCTGCAGTGGGCTTAAAGAAGTGTAAGTTATTTTTCCTACTCTCAATTACAGCCAAAAGCTGGGGGTTATCTTCACAGGCTGCTGGATTGCACGTGAGACAAAATCTGTTTTTCTGGATTTGCCTTTTTGCCAATGGACGTGTTTATGGGATGTTACTATATTGGAACAGTTAACTAGTTACTGTATGTATTCTTTGGTTAAGTTTTGCAGTAGAGTTAAGTTATCCTAAATTCCTCTTTCTTCAGTCAAATTCTAACCGTAGTGTTTAAATAAATGATGTTTTGCTTAACGTCGAGTATTTTGACCTGTTACATTGCATCTGGAACATGGCACATCACATTTGTCTTTAAAATCAGAAAAATTTCGGGTCTAGACTACCTTCTTAAAGTATTTTGAGAGTGTCTGGTCTGGTCCATAACACATCAATGACATAATAACAACACAACTGTATTTTCACTGAGATAACAAGGTGTGGAGCTGGATGAACACAGCAGGTCAAGCAGCATCATAGGAGCAGGAAAGCTCGACGTTTCGGGCCTAGACCCTTCATCAGAAAAAAGGCCCGAAACGTCAAGTTTTCCTGCTCCTATGATGCTGCTTGGCCTGCTGTGTTCACCCAGCCCCACAGCTTGTTATCTCGGATTCTCCAGCATCTGCAGTACCTTTTATCTCTGTATTTTCACTGATGTTGGTTATGGGATAACTATTAGCCAATGCAAACTTTCAAAAAAAAATCTTGCTTGAATACTGCTGACGTAGGAATGAAGAGGCTAATATTAATACATTTAAGGTTTATATGCATGATAGTCTTAGTTATAGTTATGCTTGATTTTAGTTGTAACAATTATTCACTGCTGCATACAGCAAAGAGATAAGAGGAACTGAAAGCCAGACAAGGCAGTTGAGTTACCATGGAAACTAGCAGATTCAAAGCTGGAGTTTGAGATAATAGTGAGGCAACATGGGGTTCAGACTTATGCATTTGGTGTTGGAAATCTTATATATTTGAGACATTCTTAGGTAGCAAAGAAGCTTTTTCCTTGCATATGCTCACATAAAATATTTTCTTGCTTAAACCATGCAGATTCCAGGGTGGTCATGTTCACAACACTACAATGGGATCTTTTACATCTTGAGGTCTATAATATGACGACATTAGGAGAGGACAAATGTGGACTTGGCTGTGGTAGGCTGCTCAATTGCACAGTCTGGCAGTGCTAACTGAGAAGGTACACACATCCATAGTAGTCATTTGGATGACTTTTGTGAATATAATATCATATCCCAACAAGAAATGAACACATTGGTGAAGGGAGCAAATCAGACGTAAAGCTGCCAAGAAGATAAAATTAGATTAGGAACCCAAAACTGAGTAAACTTTATTTAATGATTTTCATTCTTTAATGCGTATTTACTGATACTGTTTTTTTAAAAGAGTTGCACCAGATAAACAAGTATAACTAATAATGCGTATCCCTCCTTGCAGAATGAGTGTTCCATGACTACATAAGACGAGGTCAGAAGTACACGACACCAGGTCACAGTCCAACAGGTTTATTTGAAATCACAAGCTTTTGAAGCGCTGCTCCTTCATTGGGTTAGGTGGTCTGATGACAAGTCATCTAGATTCGAAACGTTAGTTTCCTGTCTCTCCATGGATTCTGCCTGGCCCACTGTGATTTCCAGCATTTTTGTTTTCAGTACAGATTTCAGCATTGACAGTAATTTGCTCCTACATAAACAGAGATATCTGCTAGCAGTCTCATTTGAATTTGTGTGGGTAGCTTGCCAGGTTTAACTGGAGATGCAATTATTGTATGTAGCCAGTGGAATAAGTGATTAGCTGCCAGATGATGTTTCCTCTTTCAACATAGCTGCACCAGTGTATTTTTCTTATTCCTTCATTCTTCCTTTACTTTGTCCTCTGGATTTCAAACGAAATATCATCCACTAGTTTAAATGAAATATTTTATTTTAAAAATTCCTAGGTTTCCATGTGGCTAATGAAGAACTACATGAAACTTTATATCCGCAAATCCTGACTTTTGCACACCGAGCCTTTGTCTGTGCGCAGCAAAAGTATCCACATAACAAAATGTGTAATAGTGAATACCATACAATACTTCTGTTTGTAGTATACAACACAAATAAGCTCTTAAATCAACCACAAAGAGTGGTCCAGTAGAGAGTCTAAATTTCTTGCCCACGTGTGGAGTGAAACCTAGCTATTTCTCACCTTCTCTCCACAGCATCATGGCTACAAACGAGAAGTCAGCACCACAGTAGCAAAAGATGGGTCGGTGTTAGGATAAGGCTTTGATGTGTTCCCGTACTATTCTTCGCTCAGATTCAGTCAAATACCAAATTTTATCAGAAGAAACTTTCGTTTTTAAAAACTTGTTTTCAGGGTGGAGTAAACGCCACCAAGAGTATTATCCACGGAATCTAATTCATTGAAAAAGTGTTTGGGGGTAATTCATTCTCAGGGTATTTGTGGCGCTAGCCTTTTATGCCCACGCCTAGTTGTCTTGAGAAGATGATGGTGGACCTGCTCAATGAACATTTCAACATGTCTCTGTGATACCTTCAGGTATCGAAGAAATAAAAACAGTTCATGCTAGAAATATTCCTCAGGACAGGCAGTATCTGTGGAGCAAATCGGAGTTATCATTTCAGGTCAATGCTGACCTGACCAGAGTTTATGGGTTATCACCTCCCTGAAATGGTAAGTTAGCTTTCTTCAGACACTCTCTCTTTAGCCCTCTTTTTCCTAACTTTCACTCTGAACTTTCTCCGTTCACCTCTGGTTCTCACTTGTACTATACCCTCACATTAAGCACTCATTTTACACTGTTTTTATGCTTCATCTTAGTCACAATGCTAATTCCCGTTTTGTTTCCTTATGTTTCTTCCTATTATGAATATACCTTGGCTGTACCTGAACCATCTCCTCTTTTTTATGATACTGTGATCAATGTTCTTGACATGTTCCCCAGCAGATGCTTGATTCACTTGATCCACCCCATACCCAGCATTTCCAGAAAGAAATAAATCAAAATTAGAAGGTGAGAATTTCTTCAAGCCTGACTGAGTTTCAGTGCCTGTGATAAA
This sequence comes from Ginglymostoma cirratum, assembly GCA_024137785.1. Taxonomy (NCBI): domain Eukaryota; kingdom Metazoa; phylum Chordata; class Chondrichthyes; order Orectolobiformes; family Ginglymostomatidae; genus Ginglymostoma; species Ginglymostoma cirratum. The sequence continues at coordinate 42,339,804 of JAHRHZ010000013.1, forward strand.
ATGTTAGTTTTCATTCAGACTGTCTTTGTTTGTCTCACATTGGTTTTAAGAGCTTGTTGATGCTGTGACCATTTGGAGTCAGTATTTTTTCATTTGTCGAAATCCTTTTCAGTCCATTGAAGTCTCAGATAATCCACTCAGATGATGAAATTTAAAATTGATATTTTACCACTACCGCGCCGATATGAACTATATAAACTTGACTATGATTTCTCATTCAAATCGTCCAGCCTGAGATCAGCACACATCAGAGATAATTTCATATGAACTGCAAACTGAGACGATTTAGTATTCTGATCTGATATGTTCGCACAAATTTTTAGACTAATTTGCGCATAATTTTTCCAACCATTCGGTCAAAATCATTTGAAGTTTGAGTGTAAGTACCTAATACAAGCTTCAAGTTATAAACACAGAATCGAAAAATACCTCTGTAATGTCACCTAACAATCTGGTGCTGAACTTTGGGAGGGCTGCATTGTTGGAGGTGATATCATTTGTAAAACTAATACGTTGACTGAAGGTTCAGACTAACAGGCCAATTGGATTTAGCAGTGTAATTTGAAAAGTAGGAAATTTCCAACAGGCAAACTATTGATTGTCTCTCTTTGTAGCTTTGTCTATTACTGAAGGAGTAATTCAAAGGTCTGAACTAATGATCACAAGACTATCAGCCTATACCAGCAAAGGGTCAAGACAAAACCTGTATAGTTAGACCTAAGAAACAAGAGGAGCGCCATTACATGCCTACTACTAGAAAATGTAAAGAGGAGCAAATGTTATGAGAATTTTAGCGCAAAGACTAAATCTTGAATTTTCAATCTCGTATGAGAAGTGTACAGCCAGGGAAAGTTCAGCTTTGCAAACCAAATTTCAGAAAAAAACTTTCCCAGATGTTCAGGATTTCATTTCAGGCATTTGGGTGTGAATGGTAATAAATTGCATTCTCAAAGTTTATGTCATCAGAATATTTGCTGGTTGCATATTCAGTTGTAAACAGACTTCAGTGTAATGGTCTGTTTTGTATACTTGCCAAAATTGAATTTTGCCTCTCAAATTTCAGATAGTTCAGAAAGGTACCATCATTCAACATTAACAGAGAAGGCATCAGATAATTATTTATGAGCTGTGTCTGCAGGAAACCCTGATCAGTTCTATCCAGTAAGAATACATACCAGGAATGAAGTTGGTGTCAAAGACACAGGTTCGGCTCTCACTGCTATTCTCAGAGCACTGGTAACCAACAGGAAATAAGATTTTACAGTGACGAGTGCGATGTTGTGAACCAGATACCTCACATTCTGACCACACGGACCACTCTGACCAATTATCTGTGTTAGGAAATAAAAATTGTAAGCGTTTTCTCATGATGAGCACGCCGTCTTCAAACATACAATAATTAATCACAATTTGATTATTCAAGTTGTGGAACCTTTGACTTCGAGCATCTTCAGGTATCCCACCTTTTTATGATTGAACAAAGTAGGAAGGACTGAGATAGAGTTAGGGTTAGGGTTATGCATTCACAAGGAAGACCGGTAATTGAAATAATACAGATGACTGTATGAATTAGGAGCAGTAATAAGCCAAATAGCAGTGCAAGCCTGCCCCGCTATTCACTAAGATCATGGTTGATCTGATAACTCCATGTACCTGCCTATCCACCTTAATGTTTCAGTCAAAAGCAGAAATTGCTGAAGGAAATCACAGGTATGGATGCATCAATGGTGAGACAAACAAAATCATTGTGTCAATTCCAGTGACATTTCTTCAGAAACTTACTGTTTCACCCACTTATCAAGAAGTTACTTGCTTCTGCCTTAAAAAATATTCAAAGACTGGGCTTCCACTTTTTTGAATCTGCTTTTTTGAGGAAAAGAACTCCAAACTATAATACTGTAAAAGATGGTCCCTTTAAAGATCACAGGACACGATTAAGCACGGTCAGCACAGTTTCATGAAGTGGAAATCTTGCCTGACAAATTTATTAGAATTCTTTGAGGTGGCAACAAGCTGGATAAAGGGATGCAGTGGATGTATTACATTTGGATTTTCAGAATGGATTGATAAGGTACCACACATTCGGCTATTTAATAACAGCCCATGGGTGTTGGAAGTGCTATATTAGCTTGGATACAGAATTGACTAATGAACAGAAGGCAGGGAGTTGAGATAAGGGGTTGCATTTTCAGGATGGTGACCTGTAACAAGTGAAATTCCACAGAGGTCAGTGCTGGTCCTAGAATTATTTACAATGTATATTAATGACTTGGGTGAGAAAAGTGAATGTGCTATAGCCAAGTCTGCAGCTGACATAAAAACAGCTGGGAAGGCAAGTTGGGAGGTTGACACAAAGAATTTGCAGAGATACAGGTTAAGTGAGTAGGTAAAAGCTTGTCAGATTAAATATAATGTGGGAAAATGTGAGGTTATGCACTTCAGAAGGAAGAATAGGAGCTGAATATGACTTAAGTGGAGAAAGACTGCAGAAAGCTACACAACGGAGGGATTTGGGATTCCTCATGCGTGAATCTAGCATCCAAGTTCAGCGGTTAACACAAAGGCAATTGGAATGTTGGCTTTTATTTCAAAGGGGAGAACTAAATTAGGGAGATTTTCTTCAAACTAAACAAAGCACCAGTCAGGCCACAGCCAGAATACTGTGAACAGTTTTGGGCCTGTTACCTAAGGAAAAATATACTGGCATTGGAGTCCAGAGCAGGTTCACTCAGCTGATAGTAGGGATGGAGACACAATCTTATGAGGAGAAGTTGAGTAGGTTGGGCCTGCACTATGAAACACATAATACAATAAATTATATAGATATAATATGTTTCATTTTTATTCTTTCTGCCAAAATGAATTATTTCACATTTTCCCACATTATATCTACTTGCTAGATCTTTGTTCACTCACTTAACCATATCCTATCCTCAGGGATGTGACCAGTTCCTGGATAAAGTGTTCAGATAACTCTCTTTCCTTCCCTGATCTACCGCAGTGATGGTAGTTCAGCCTCCAGCTCATGAAATCTGAGCCAAAGCTGATCGAGCTGCAGATACTGCAAATGCGTTTACCCTTGATCACACTGCCTTCCAGGAGGTCCCACGTGTTACAACAGTGACACATTGCCTGTTTTTTAATTTTTATTATATTCTGATTAACTATTTAGTTATTTCATTCAATCAATTATTTTACTTTTTTCTATAGTTTGTTCATATTACTACCAGTTCCTGCAGTATTTTAAACCACAGAAATAGAATAGACCTTAACTATATACTAACCAACCAGCTAGCTTCTTCCACTGTAGTAGGATAACAACCAAGTCCTACAGGAAGAAAAGGTTAGAAAAAGAAAAGAACACCTCCTTCCCCTAACTTCCTTACTCACAAAATTCTCAGCACTTTACTCAAAGTCACACTCAGTGCCACGTTGCACTGAGATGCCTCCATTTATTCCCACCAAAAATAAAACATTAGTTCAGTACCAGGTACAGAGAAAACAGTTTAAGCTGGTTTCTTTCATTTTCTCAGGTTAGGAACTTGCACACGCCTGCTTAACTCAGATTCCATTTAGAATTTAAACATGCAATTACAGTTAAATATTAAATATGAAACACAAACAAAATTTAAGTAGTGCCAATTAATGTCCCATTTATATTCTGGTCAATTTGAGAGCCATTAGGCTACTGCAACTAAATTTTCTAGTCATTATAATTCAACATTATTCTTACTACTTAGTTACAGCTTGTGCTATAATGTACTTAATGGTCTGTCACTGTGCTTTTCAAACTGATGACATACCAACAGTAACAGAGAATTATGAAGCCCAGTTAGTTTTAGCTGACAAGCAAGCAGATTAAAGAAAACTACTGTTTGGTTTTCCACTGGTATTGAAAATTAACACTTAACAAGAATATAATTTAGTATTCTTCCTTGCTACAGGAGAAAATAAGCAAGCTATAAACAAAACTTTCCACATTTATCTAATAGAGTCTCAGATAGGCATTATCAGAAATTTGCTAGGAACACTTTTTTTGCAAATGAATTAAAAGCAAATAAACGCAATAACTTTGCGAGGGAATTTTAGTTCTAAACTGAGTGCTTAATGTATGCTTTTATTTCTGCTAAAGTCCAAATTCTGTCCTCCATACCTGGACAGGCTTGTGTGTTACACAATGCTTCTTCAGTATGAAGACCCAGACAGATGTCTCCCCCATATGCAGGTGGAGGATTGTTGCAGGAGCGTGTTCTCATGTAATGTCCACCCCCACAGGTGACGGAACATTTTGACCAGGGAGACCAACAGGACCAACCACCGTCCACTGAAAAGGAGAACAGATAATAAATTACAGGGCCATTCTCAAAAGGTATCTGGTGCATTGATTTTACATACCCAGCTGGGTTTACACATCTTCAATTCACAAGAAAAATATTCAGAAGCTAAAAATGAAGTTATCTGGTTGGCACAATTTACATATATTATTAATTAACTCACAACTATTATTACCCAATCCTAACTGCCCTTGAGGCAATGATGATCAGCCACCTTCTTGAATGCAATTGAATAGCATGCCAGCTTATTTCTGCGAGCAGTTAAAAGTCAGCTACATTGCTGCGGGTCCACAGTCACATATACAACAAACCAGGCCAAGAAAGCAGACTTCCTTACCTGAATGATATTAATGACTCAATTAGATTTTTATGGTAATCCAGTAGCATTATGGTCAACATTAGTGTTACTAAATTTTTATCCCAGACTTTATTTAATTAATTTAATTTAAAATCTCCAGCTGTCTTATTGGGATTTGAACTTTGTCTCAGACTATTTGCCCAGGCCTCTTGAGTACCCGGTCTAGTAACATTAACTGCTGTAATGCTATACACACATGCCCACGTTTGATCTAACTTAAATTAGTTTCCCACTTTAAAAAAAGATATTTTTAACCCTAACCTAAGCACGTGTCCCTAACAGGACTATTGTTATATTATGTAGGAGTTCTGCTGCTAGCACTTGACTGATGGTGGTTGTAATATAAACGTGTCTTCCAACATATGGCAAATCAATTCTGATGAGGTATTACCACTTGCTACAGAAGCAGATGATAAATGACAACAGGAAACTATCACAGGCTATCAAGATGGCAACGGACCTGGAGGCCTATATTTCTCAGGGGCCTTTACACGCCTTAGTATCTGCCAAGATCTTTCTCTTACATAGCAGGAATTGGTCAGTTCAGTTGGAGGATGCCCGTGTTGTGATGCAGAGAGATGCTAACAGCATGAGGTCAGTTCCCACACCAGCCGAGGTTAGCACAAAGGACTCTCCTTCTCAACCTCTCCCCTCACCTGAGGTGTGTGCCCCTCAGGTTAAACCACCATCAGTCACCTCTCGCTAATGAGACAGAAGCTCCATGATCTACTAAGACTATGCTGATTTTACTTCTCCAACATCACAAGAGTACAGTCCCTCAAGAAAAAACTAAAATCACAACTGCAAAAGTCTAAGCTACTTTAAATCTGTGATTACAGCATCTAAGAAAAAGAACCATATGCCGCGAGTGCTCTGAAATCCCATTCCACAATGTAAACAGGGCAAAATACAACGTTCCAGCAGTTTAGCACACTACAGAAGCAACTCCATGACATAAACAAAGCATAATGTGCTCCTTTAACAGAAGGAGACATTCAGGGAGGCAAGAAAGGATTACACCACAGCAACAAAAATTTAAAAGCAGCAAAAATGCTCAGCAAAGGATGAGAAGTGGAAAGATAAAGGCATCTTACAAAGTGGGACGAAGATGTCTTGTTTGTCTCAGCAAATCTGGAAAATGACTCATTCTTGCTAGTGGACATGTAGAAACTTTCCGTAAATAAATTGTTATAATTGTTTCATCCCAAGTACGAAAAACTGGCATCTAAACAAAGCAGTGATCAATCCGTAGGCATGTGTAAATCAGATACTCCACATTGAATCCTTCCCTACCAATCTGCGCTGCAACACCAGGCTACAGACAACTCATTCTGAAGATTTTTTATTTACTCAAACATTAATCACCCTCACCAACATTGAAGCTATGACACGAAATTATTCAATTTTTTCTTCCTTAAGTTGCTGGTAAATTTTCAATTATTCATGTAGACTTGGAGCTGATTTCTAAGTGTATTTTCTGACACTTCCTAGCAGATTTAGAATAGTATGACTCAAGAGAATAAATAAAGCAGCAGTGTAAACAAAAACTGAGGATGGAGTGACATCCGGGAGGCAATTTACTCAAACCTCAATATAACTTGTGTTGACAGAAAAGATCATGTTAAACATGTACAACTCCCAAGACTGGCCTATGATAGACCTCAGCAATACAGATCATGCCAGTACGAAATTAAACTTCAGATTACAATAAATGGTGTTCCATTCTATTTCAGTGTCTTACTATAAAAAAACCCCAAATGTTTGGAGACTGCTTTCATCTTTCAATACTGTTACGGACACCCATTAAGTTCCAAAACGGAAACAGAAATTGTTGGAAAAGCTCAGGTCTGGCAACATCTGTGGAGAGAAAATAGAGTTAACATTTCGGGTCCAGTGACTCTTCTTCAGAACTGACTTTAGTAAGGAAAAGGTGGGTATATATACTGAAGGGGGAGGGATGGAAGAATAAATGAAAGGTGGAGTTGGAGACCAGAGAGAGACAAAGAGAGAACTAGAGTTGGGTAGATAAAGGTAGAGGTAAAGGTCAAGCTGGGAGAATGAATAGCTGCTAATGGGGACCGTTAATGACTGACAATGGGTTGGTTGAGTTAGCAACTGAGGTAATGACAAGGTCAGGTGTGTAGGGTTGGAGTAAGGACGTGGGAGAAGGTGGGAAGGCCCTAACATCGTTGAACTGAATACTGAGCCCTGACGGCTGCTGGAAATGAAATGGAAAGTAGAAAACAAGACGCTGTTCTTCCACCTTCCGCTGGAGCACTCTGGCAAGCCTGAGACATAGATGTTGGCCAGGAAACACGATGGTGTGTTGAAGTGGCAGGCAACAGGAAGCTTAGGGTCACTTCTGCAGACAGAACGTAACTGTCCTGTAAATTGGTTACCCAGTCAATGTTTCATCTCCCCGATATACAACAGACCACATTGTCAGCAGCGAATACAACAGACTAGATTGAGTGAAGTGCAGGAAAATCGCTGATTCCTCTGGAAGATGTGTCTGTGGCCTTGGAGGGAAGAAGTAAGCAGGTGTTATATTGGCTGTGATTACATGGGAAGGTGCCTTGGGGGTGTGGGGAGATGTTGGGAGTGGAGGAGGAATGGAGCAAGGTGTCCCAGAGGGAAAGTCCCTGCAGGATGCTGACAAGGGAGAAGACAGAAATGTGTGTGTCTGGTGGTGGCATCTCGCTGGAGGAGTTGGAAACGGTGGTTAATGATCCTTTGGATGCAGATGCTGGAGGGTTGGTAAGTGAGGAACAAGGAACCCTATCATTGTTGCGGGAGGAAAGAGAAGGGGTAAGGGCTGAAGTGCAGGAGATGAGCTGGACATGGCTGAGGGTCTTGACAACCATGGTGGTGGGGTATAAAAACAAAGTTGCTGCAAAAGCTCAGCAGATCTAGCAGCATCTGTGAAGGAAAAAACAGAGTTAACGTTTCGGGTCCAGTGATCCTTCCTCAGAAGCGGAAAATGAGGTGTTGTTCCTCCAGCTTGCGTTGGGCTTCGCTGGAACAATGTAGCAAGCCAGAGACAGAGATGTTGGCCAGGGAGCAGGGTGATGTGTTAAAGTGGCCGGCAACAGGTAGTTCAGGATCTTTTTTGTGAGCAGAATGCAGATGTTCTGCGAAGCAGTCGCCAAGTCTATGCTTCGTTTCCCCAATGTAGAGAAGACCACAACGTGAGCAGCAAATGCAGTAGACTGGATTCTGGGAAGTGCAGGTGAAGTGTTGCTTCACCTGGAAGGTATGTTTAGGCCCTTGGATACTGGGGAGGGAGGAAGTAAATGGACAGGTGTTGCACCTTCGCTGGCTACAAGGGAAGGTGCTGTAGGGCTGTGGGGAGGTGTTGGGGGTGAAGGAAGTGTGGACCAGGGTGTCCCGGAGGGAACAGTCCTTGCAGAAGATGGACAATGGAGGGGAGGGGAATACGTGTCTGGTGTGGCATCTCGCTGGAGGTGGCAGAAATGACATCTGATGATCTTCTGGCTGTGGATGGTAGGTGGGGAATGTTTGGTTGAGGAAGAGGTGAATACTTTGGAGGTTCCCTTGCAGAAGCTGGCATCATTGGAACAGATGCAACAGAGATGGAGAAACTCTTAAAATGGAATGGAGTCTTTACAGGAAGCAGGGTGCGAGGATACTTAATCCAGGTAACTGTGGGAGTAAGTGAGTTTGTAGTGGATACTGGTAGCCAGGCTATCTCCAGAAATGGCAACAGAGACCACCTTATTAGGCTTTGTTTCATGTTAATTCAGGCAGTGTTCGAAGTCTGTCACTGAAAAAAGTACTGCCATGATAAATTTCTTTTATAAATAGGCTTAATTGATTAGGAACATATTCTTTAATTTTAGGCAAGACTTTAAATAGCTAACTAATTATGGACCATTTTGACATGAAGAAGCCTCAGTCATCAATCAAACTATTAACAAGTAAGTAATTTCCTCTCTTACACAAAGTACGTTTATTGTATGAAATTAAATACCATATTTTCCCTTTAATTGATTCTATAAGAAATTTGTCACCCAACAGCTGCCTTTGAAACTTGTAGAAATTAAGTGATCAGGACTGAAATAACTCTACAAAGGCCGGTATCCCATCACCAAGTCACCCTTTATTTACACATGGAGAGTCCTTGCCACTGATCCAGCTTCCTCAGAGCCAGCTCTCAGGGTGAGCAGAACCTCTAACACTCCTGTTTATATCTATCATCCAGGGCTCCCGATTAGCAGCCCAATCAGGGAGCTCATAACCTGTGAAGTCTACCTGGCTGACCTCATTACAATCACTACATCCCTCCCCCACTGAGTCCAAAGACATAGGCCAGATCTTTTTTACGTAACTCCTTTATGTGGCATTTTAGCATCAGGTTAGGTTCCTCCAACTCTGCCTCTGATACAGGTGATGTCTCACACAAATCTTGTGCCCGGAGCTTTCTTCTACAGGTGGCAAAGGAGTTGAGGTAGCAATATCTATAGTGTCCATCTTAGATTCCAAGGTATCGTCAACGCTTGATGGAGAGGGAGAACCCACGGGTTCTGAAACAGTCGGAAAGGCTGTCAAGGATTTGGGCATGTTTCGCTCCAGCACCATTTGCGGGTTTGCTTGTTCAGGACCTTCGCACCTACCTGAATGTTACAGGTCACTGGACCTGACCTTACATCAACCATACCTCCTACCCATGCAGGGCCATTCTCGTGATTCTTACACCAAACTTCATTCCTAAAGTAAATTGTCTGTCCCACTTAGGGGAGTCTTGTGTTCAGCATTGGCGTTCCTGATGCCAAAACGCCCTCCCTCCCCCGACCCATGTCCGGGAAGATCAGATTTAACCTGGTGCGGAGTCTCCTTCCCAACAGCAACTCTGCTGGAGCTATCCCTTTAGTTGCAATGCGGGGTGGTCCTATAATCAAATAGGAACTAGAGCAGTTTGGTATCTAGTAGAGCTGTAGGCTGTTTGTTTAAGAGATAACAAGGTGTGGGGCTGGATGAACACAGCAGGCCAAGCAGCATCATAGGAGCAGGAAAGCTTGACGTTTCAGGCCTAGACCCTTCATCAGAAATGGCTGCTCCTATGATGCTGCTTGGCCTGCTGTGTTCATCCAGCCCCACA